>OY727107.1:14719429-15969429 GCA_963402855.1 Ormia ochracea | reverse complement strand
AGAAAAAAGCAGCAACAAAATCTCCAAGAACACAAATAAAACTAATCACCAATAAGCACAAGCTCAAATGCACATCAGGGAAGGCCAAGATGGGGCTATTCCAAATTTTAAAGTAGTCGTACAGTGCAGTACCTGACATGAAAAATATTAATAGACCGAAATAATCGATCACTATTATTTGCAAACAACGTTTTCTTGCACGCGTTTATGCTCAACTAATGAATTATTACTCCTTCCCTTTACAAACTAAACAAATATCCTTCTAAAGGATCCTGGAGATGATCATTGTATAAGTGTGAGTGTTGGGTGTTTGTTTTGTAGGCAACAGTATTGGAAGTCACGCAGCTGAGCTCATTATTTGTGGCACAGCCGTCGTCATTGTATTTAAGATATGACTTACGATATGTGATCAAAAAGTTGGCGTTATTTTCAACTTTTTCCAAAAGTATTTATCTATTCAAAATAATACCCCTCAGATACACTTCTGTAATAGTACATAATAATACACTTCTGTCAGCGTTTTTTCCAATCCTCGAAACACTTCTTAAACGAGGTTTTTTGCCATCTCCTTCATGTCCTGTTTCGATTTTTCTTTCATCTCCTTTTCTTCTTTCTCCTTTCTTCAGCTTTGGGAAGAGGCAAAAGTCAGCCAAGTGCGGTGAATACGCTGCTTGAGGGGTGATTACGAATTTGTTCTTGGCCAAAAACTGTCGCACAAGCCTCGATGTGTTAGGCATGGGTGCCTTATCATGGTGCAAAATCAATAACTGGACGAATGGCTTCGTGGAAGCGGCATATAACTTCAAGGTAATATTCCTTATTGACAGTACGAACTGGTGAGCTGAATTCATGATGCACCAGCCCATTGCAATCTTACAAAACAGTGAGCCAAACCATCAGATTTGACAGAAGTTGTAGTGTTTTTTTCGGTCACCCATGATTCGCCACCAGTTATGACTCTTTGAACCAAATCTGATCTGTCGCTGATGACGTTCCACATAGCGGATAGGCGTTATTTTTGCTTAAAATTTTATAAGAAGTAGTACAAAATCGAAGAGCACACCAAAACACGACTAAGCTTTCTATCTGTCAAAAACAAATTGACAATCCAAAATGGCTGATATTGCCAATATATATAAAAGATATGGGTACCAACATAAGAAAAAACCAGGCCAAATTCGAACATACGTAACTCACGAAATTTGAAAAAGAGGTTATATTTTGATCACACCTCGTATATAGCCCAGACATATTACAATACATTTACTAATTTCAAATTAGGAATTGGGTTCCTATAGTATAAAGGCCAGTATCTCTAACATACGACTAGATATAATGTAGTAGCAAAGTTATCTACACTTATGGTCATAATTCTAGCAGTCTTTCTTTAGCAGGATATCGTATTTTATTTTTTATTTTATTAATTTAAACGTTTAAACTTATTTCTTTATACAATATAATTTTTTTGCAATTCCCCGTCGGAGAGCGTAACAGATGGCCTCAGCAGCCAGTGCTTCTATGCATATTACAATTATATTCATATAATGGCAAATATTAAGTAAATAAATAAATGATAATAAATAAAATTATAAAAAAATCTTTTCTAATCATATTTCATTTCTTGATCTCTAAATAATATTTTTGTTTATCCTTTTTCTCTTTACTTACAACTTTTCCGACATTTTGCCTTTTTTCTTTTCTCTTCTACATTTTGTCCTTTTCAGAAACCAAATTAGAATAATGGGCAAAATATTAAAAAATTTCTATTAGTTTTTTTTTTTTGTTATTTTAAATTTCTATAATATTTTTAAAACTCTTTTTTTTACTTTTTCCTGCAGCATTTATTTTACTCTTCTTTTTTTGCTTTCCATTATGCATCTTTGAACTGAAGTTATTGAAAAAGTTTCTTTTAACTTTTCATAAGTTAAAATATGATTTTCTTTTTTGTATATTACCAAAGAAAACTAAATTAAATTTATTTGTCTTAAATGAAATTATTCTCAAAAAAATAACTTTATGGAAAGTATATGAAAAAGACAAGTTTTCTATTCGATAAAAGAAAATGTTTTTGTAGTTCAAAATATGGTTTTGATTGTTGAAAATGTTTATATTTTTTTTCTTTTTTAATAAAAAGGATAATAATTAAAATTTAATATATAAATAAATTAAATAATTAGCCTTTCAAGTATTAGCAGGAATCGATGGATTTTTGTGTCACATGGAAATTAGCAGGAATTATCAATTTAATTAATTGCAGTCGAACTGCACATAGCTTTAATTGAATTACGCGCGCAGCCGTGAAGTATGCTATAAAATTACTTTTTCACACTTTATTTTATTTATATTAAAAGTTTTTTTTTATTGTGGCTGTAATTTAATTATGGAATAATTCCCACACTCTATTTTATTAATAATAGATTAAAAAGTTATTTTTTAATTTTCTTAAAGCAGTAATTTAATTACGTAAGCAACCTTGAAGTATGCTATAAAATTAATTACGGCAATACAGTGCAATTTTCCTATTATGGAATATTTTCCACACTCTATTTTATTAATAATAGTTTAAAAAGTTATTTTTTAATTTTCTTATAGCTGTAATTTAATTACGTAAGCAGCCTTAAGGTATGCTATAAAATTAATTAAGGCAATACAGTGCAATTTTTCTATACTGAACTATTTGCCACACTCTACTTTTTTATTATTGTGTTAAAAAGTTTTTTTTTAAATTTTCTTATAGGTGGTATTTAATTACGTAAGAAACCTTGAAGTATGCTGTAAAATTTATTATGGCAATACAGTACAATTTTTCTATTATCAACAATTATCCACACTTTCTACTTTATTATTACTGTGTTAAAAAGTTGTTTTCTAAATTTCTTATAGCTGTAATTGAATTACGTAAGCATCCTTAAGGTATGCTATAAAATTAATTAAGGTAATACAGGGAAAATTTTCCTATTATGGAATATTTTCCACACTCTATTTTATTAATAATAGATTAAAAATTTATTTTTAATTTTCTTATAGTTGTAATTTTATTACGTAAGCAGCCTTAAGGTATGCTATAAAATTAATTAAGGTAATACAGAGACATTTTTCTATGTTGAACTATTTTCCCAGATTGATTACGAAAGCAACCTTGAAGTATGCTTAAGCTTTTAGAAATATTTCCTCACTGGTTACGATATCGCTTATGCTTTCAGAAATACTTATAAATGGACTGACATTATTTTTAACAAACCTGTATAACAATGAAGTTTCTCTTCTCCGGTTGCATTTTTTTATTCCAAATATTGAATTTCATTAGTTTTGTTTCCTTTTGTAAAAAGTCTGCCTACTTTTAGGAATATAAAATCGTAAAGCGGTAGAATTAGGTAAAGGCCACATAATTTCAAATAACTTCTGCACGGTGGAAAAATGTAGTTTTAAGTTTTTTTCTGATGAGCCAATAGGCGAGTGGATCGCCTATTTATATTTATATATATATTTGTTTGTATGTATATTATATCGTATTTATGTTTGTATATGTCAATGAATTTAAGCATTTCTTGTAAGGCTCTGTTATAACAATTATAAAATTCTAAATCACTGTTTTTATAATTTCTTTTAGAAAAAAATGTAATCTCGTTGCTGTCGCTTATAATAGAATATGTGTAAACGCTTGTCAAAGGAAATTTGGCTGGAGTATTACATTTTAATTCCATGACCAGAAATATTTGGAGTTTAACATTTTTTCTGACAATAAATACTGGCACAAGTTCAAGTTTAAATGGCGCCTAAAAGAAATATTATAAAATATGCTCGTAACCTAGTTCAAATTGTATCTTTACAAAAATGTATAGCATACTTTTTGGCAAGTAATATTTTCAAATGCAAACGCAACATAATAATGATTTTGGCTTATTTGTCGTTTATATACTAAACAGTTTTTAAGTAGCTTTAAGCGCTGAATTGTGCTTAAATTGTGCTGCTCATTTCTTGAAGCGATTTCCTCTTTTTAAAAATAAATAAAAGAAAGCCGGACAAATTGATCAATTCTGAAAACAACAAAATGGGATGTAAATTCGCTTGACAGCCTACAATAGTTTCCTTTATACTACTTTATTTTATATGAATATATTTCGGTGTCCCTGAAAGCTTTCTTTTAATAGAGAAATCAATAGTATTATTGAATTAATCGATTCGATTCTTATTAATTGAAACGCCACGACTAAATTTTTAAGCATCCATATTATTTGCAAATTTTGCGTTTATGGCTTAAGAGGTCTTGTCAGTGGTCAGTCAGCATTGAGTAGCAAACAATTAATATCAATGAAAACACACCTGTAATCGTATCCTTACTCCTTGGCCAGTACACTTTGGCAGTGTCCATCGGGAAAGTAATGCAATCAATAAAGAAAAAGTCTACTAAAGGTCTTACAACAGCATTGGGTTTGACAGGATATCTCTTGGTCGGTATTGCTACTTTTGCATTTAGACTTCATATTGGTTATGTTGGCATGTAGCGCCATGAAGCTTTACGCCAGTGAAAAACTATTCTCTTTGCCCTTTTTTCTAGCAATCTAACATGTTGTGTTAGCACAGTTGCTCTCGTGCGTGATGCTTCATTGTAAAATCTAATTTACGACATATATAGCCTATTTTTAGGGGTGTTAAGGAAAACGTTTTTAATTAATCGATTTTAAGTTTTCTCTGCTTTTGTAATTCTCATCTACATTTTGATTTTCTAAAGTCTTATCTTATAAGTCCCATCATTAATGTTAAATTATTTTCATATTAATTTGAAAACATTTAATAACTATTCAATTCATACTATTTCTGGCCGCATTTCACTTATTTAAAATTTAAATCTAAAATAAAAATTTCAGGACTTGTTCTTGTTATTTCATTTGTTGTGTGAAAAGAAAACTGGCAATAACTGAAGCCTATTTCCAAGTGCTGTAGCTGCAGTATCTTAAGGATGTTGGCTCATTTACTGTTTTTTTTTTTTTTAATTGTGGCTGTTTTAAACTTATTCTTTTCACATTCCAAAAATTTACAGGATTATGTTCACAGTCTATCGCAACTTATACAACTATAAACATGTGCATATGTGTTGTTAAGGATTATGATTGCAGTGTTTTATGTTGGAAATGGTTTTATGTATTTTTTTTTCATTTTTCCAAAATAGATAAGCAATAATAGTTGTTGGCTAGTGCTTGTCATGAAATGAGTTTTCATTTATAATGGAAAGATAATAGTTTTATTATTAAGTAGCACAAGGAAACATTAATACTTTTGCAAAACTTTAGTAGCCAATTCTAATTCAGACATTAATGAAACAAATATTGCAGAAAGAAAAAATCCTTTTTTTGAGTTAGTTGTGGCGATAAGACGTTATGCTTCCCATAAGACTTACGCATTATTAATTAAATTTTTTCATCTTGTCAATAGTTTCTATTATTGCGAGGGAATTAATATAAACATATTACTTTTAATTAAAACTTTGCTTAATAATATTAAGAAGTTGTTCTATTTTCAACCTTTCTGGATGCCATATTTGTGGCTTCTGTTGGCGACTTATAGCCAAAGTTATCAAAAGCACAGAAAAAAACACACAAAATGATTAAAAATATCAGGTTTAGCTAATTTTTAGTCACTAAGAGTCCGCTACATTTTTATACAAAAGTACCAAAAATACAAAAAAGTACCAAAAATACAAAAAAGTACCAAAAATACAAAAGTGCCAAATGGTTGCTGGTTTTGAAACAAAAAAATTATATTTATAAAGGTCACTTTCTTCTTTATGCCGTAGAGCTCACAGTTCTTCACCATTATGGTACTTAAAAAGTACCATTTATTTATTGTAGCATGTAAACCGTATTTAATAAAATCAGCCTTTTTTTATTTATCAGCTTTTGATAATGACAGTTTAAAAGTACTCTCTCTCTCTCTCCATTTTATTGAGAATCGTATATAATATTGCGGTTCATGGGCAGTGTTTGTATTAAATTTAGTAAAAAGACTCGTTTTTAATGCCTAAAAAAGTTCAGTACACCATATCATGGAAAACATATACTCTTGTGGCTTATTATTAAATGTCACAAATACATTGGTGCTGGTTTCATTTAATCAATTTCATATCAATACAGTTTATTAGCATAAAAAACAGTGCTTAAAATTATAGTATACTTTTAGGAGGTAAGAAGTGGGGAATATTGGTATTAAAAATATCTGCTTTAGCTAATATTGGTGAACTTCATAATATTTTCTATTTAAAACTATTAATATTTTCCACTCCCTCCCACCTAAAAGTATGCTATAATTTCTTCTTATTATTATTTTTTTAAATCTATAATTTTGCGTCTTATAACCTGTATTTATGCACATCAATTCATAGAAATACTAATAAAGAAAATAAATAAAAGTACCGTAATACCAATTTTTAATAGCAATATTCATTATTTTATGAATATCATTTACTTTTAATTCTGTAAATTCTGTGTTTATAAAACTCTTATTTAACAAAAGTATTTTTTAATACAACGAGAGCCAGGAATGAGAGCCAGAAATGTATCTCTCATTATGCCATATTTCAATCTGGACCATAATATTCTTGTTATTCCTTGCCAAAAATTTCATCTAAATCCAATGAGCGCTGCTCGCCCCATTGTGGAACCACTTGCAAGCTACAAACTACATATTAGTGGGATTATTTATAGCAGATGTGGCTTTAAATATAGATATGGCTGTCGTACCAATACAAGTGCGGTTATTTAAACGAAACTTATTTGCTTTTTGGGTATAAACATGAGATTTAGTATTTCGTACTTAATTAAATGGAATAAATCGCATTGAGTTTAACGTCAGCTTAAAGCACAATCACCTACTTAATACAATAATAAAGCAAAATCGGATAACGAAAGTTAAAACACAGACTAAAAAACTTTTTCCAAGTCAAAATCTTAAAATGCTCCTTTTGTAACATCAATATAGCAAAATTATTTATATACTCCTCCCCATTTTACTTTGTTACTTTAACAACTTGTCTCTAAGGCGCTGAGGCCAAATAATGTTATGAACCACATTGTATATGAGACAATTTTAGATTTTTTTATATTTTAAAAGTTTTCTTAATTAATTTTAAAAGTTAAGTCGCCATACTTTAAACGTCTTAGTTGTCAAGAAAAGCAATAAGTTTAAGACGCATATTAATTATGAACTATATATATTTGCTTAAATCTAATTACTCCGAACGATTCGTGATTTTGCTTTTGAACATAGCAGACGTGTGTAATTTTGCTGTCACAAAAATATATAACGAGGAAAAAATTAAAAAAAAAAAAAAAAAAATTTAATTACAAAAATTTTATTTATTTGAAAATTAATTGGATATAAAACGAAACTTATATAATTGAAAAAAAAGAAGACATAATTTGGTCTCGGAAGGAAGGGAAGTAAGGAGCTTGGGATGGAAAAGGTTCCCTTAGTGAAGCAGTATGGTGGACGACCTCTAAATGAAGGAAAAAAGGGGGAGTTAAAAACCAAAGCGGAAGAAAGTAAAAATAAAGAGGATGCGATCAGAAATTCCCAGCTGGGTAAGCAATTTATGGAGGCTGTGTTTGACGAAACAGCATTAGAAACAAATGAAAGAACTGAGGAAGAGATGAGGAAAGTAAGATGGGAGGATGAAATGCAGGACAATGGGATGTTTGACGCTGGTTTCCAAGTTGTCCAAACCAAAAAGAGGAAGTTTGGAGCGGAGGTATTTAAAAATGTTAATGAAAATAGTAATAAGTCTCTTTATAACGACAATAATAATAGATTTGCAATATTAGGAAATTTAGATTTCGAAGCGGAAGAGGGAATTAGTAAGAGTAATGTAGGGAACGGAGGTCCTGGTATTAATAAATGTAAACGGACTGGGGTTAAGGCCGGGATTTCTTATTGTCCGCCGATTTTTCTAGAGAACGTGAATGTAAGATCTTTGGTTGAGCAATTGAAATTGAAGGGGATAAGATTTAGAATTAGGAATCAGTCCCAATTTAAAAGTAAATTGTATTTGGAGGATGTGGCTGCGCACGCAGAGATGATGAGATTATTAAAAGAAAAGAATATTTCGGCATATACTTTTACTCCTAAGGAGTGTAGGAGACAGAGTATTCTGTGTAGGGGGTTATATTTCAGGTCTGATGTTGAGGAAATTAAGGCTGAGATTGACGAATTGATTCCGGACACTGTTGAGTCCGTTTCAAAATTTTCTACAGAATATTCGAAGAAACAGGGGATAGACACTGGGCTATTTTTGTTTTCATTGAAACCTGATCGGAGAGTTAACGAATTGATCTCGTTGAAGGTTGTATTAAATCAGGTGGTGTCATGGGAGAAGCCAAGGGCGGGTGTAAAAATTCCTCAATGTTGGAGGTGTCAGCGATGGGGGCATTACTCTAGGAATTGTAGTCGCCCAGTTGCTTGTTTGAAGTGTAGTGAGGGACACGGTCCGGGGGAGTGTCGTGTTAGTAAATCGAGTGAGGTAGTACCGTATTGTGTTAATTGTAAGGGGGAGGGTCACACGTCTAATTATAGGGGTTGTCCTGCATATAAGAGCTATGTTGCCTTGAGAAAGAGGTCTGTGGAGGAGTCAAAGAAGAGAGTGGAACAAGCTAGGAATAATGTTGCAGTTGCGGTCAAACAGTCTGCAGTTGTCGCAGATAGAACTTTTGCTAGCCTATTTAGTAAGGTGCCAACAGTGAAAAGGCCAGAGAAAACACCGTTGATAGAGGAATTTTTGTTGGTTGCATCATCAGTATGTAGTACGAGTCCCTGTACTCTGGAGGACAGAATTAGGAAATTTTTGAGTACTTATAGGTCTTTGACTAAGGACCAAGCAAGGAAGGAATGTTTGGAAATAATGAAGGATATTCAGAATACATATGGGCCGTAATTTTCTCAGATTACTGACTTTTAATGTTGGCTCTCTTGTACACGTGGGGAGGAGGTTGGAACTGAATTTGTTACTGGATCAGTTTAAAATTGATATTGCTTTTTTACAGGAAATTCATTTATCAAGGGATAGAAATGTATATCTTGATAATTATTCGGTGTTGAGGGACGACAGCTCTTTAGGTGTAGGGATTGCTCTTAAGAGGGGAATGAGTTATTCTAGGATTTACATTCCGAGTATTAGATTTTTGAGTGTGTTTATTGAGGTTAAGATTTTAATCAATGGTGAAATAAGGAGAATTCTTTGTGGTTCGGTATATTTTCCATCGAACTTTAAGCGTGAAGATATTTGTGGAGGACTTTCTTCGATTTTAGTTTTTTCAAATAGTTATGATGGATTGGTCTTGGGAGGTGATTTGAATGCAAAACACGTTTCTTGGGGTGATAATGTGAGTAATTTTAATGGTGAAGTTCTTTCGGCTTGGATTCGAAGCGAGGCGTTTTCTGTTGCGAGAATTTGTGATGCGTATCCCTCTTATCCGTCGGGAGAGTCGCATTTGGATCACTTCATAGTGAGCAATAATATGTTGGATTTTCAGGACCGGAATTTTGAAACATTTACATTACCTACATTCTCCGATCACGTTCCCTTGGGTTTATATATGAAATTGCCAAGCTTTAATTGTATTTTGGGTACTCCGGATCAGTTTGTGTCTTTGAAGGGAACTGATTGGACCACGTTTAGGATTGATTTGATTGAGGCTATTTTAAATCATTTTCCTCCTAAGAATAGGAATTTATCTGACAATGAAATAGATGCATTTATTGAGAAATTAAATAGTTCTGTGAATTTTGTGATTCAGATTCATTCAAAAAAGTTGGAAAATAGGAAGCGGAGATTCGTAGCTTCGGATAGATTGAAGAAGATGCTGCGAATTAAATATAATTGGCAGAAGGAGTTGAAGACAATATTTTCTAGGACGTTTAATAGAAGAAATCCACAGTATTTATTAATTTCCAAACAGATTGATTTGATCAAAATTATTATAAGGGAGCAAGTTGAACGGGAGCAGGATAAGTTTTTTGATGATAGATTGATGAAAATAAGACCTGGTCCATGGGCTTACAGGGATATCTTTAGGATAATTGGAAATAGGAATCGTTCTGATTGTAAGGATATATCGGTGATTGGTGTGCGAATTGAGGGGTTGGGTGATAAGTTACAGGTTTTCAGGGATCATTTTTCGGCTGTCTTTGGGCATTCTGCTACTAATGCGAATACTGAATCAATATCTAAGGCGATAAGTGATGCAATCTCTCAGGCTGAGAATCCGATTTTATTTAACGAGGATTGTACATCTTTGAACAGTGGGGGCAGATTGGGTCTAATTGATTTAAGGTATTTGATGGATGTTTCGAAATTGATAAATAATAAGAAATCGTGCGGTATTGATGGAATATCGAATTTTATACTGGGGAAGTTTCCGGTTAAGGCGTTCGAATATTTGACTATTTTGTTCAATAACTGTTTGAATAATTGTTATTTTCCTAGGGAGTGGAAAATTGCTAAGGTCATTCCCATTCCAAAGCGGAAGGGGATTAATGATGTGAATACGTTTAGACCAATTTCTTTACTGTCTAATATAGGGAAGTTATTTGAGAGGATAATAAGGGATAGGATGGATGTAGGATTGAGTGATAGTTATATTCCTGATAAACAATTTGGTTTCAAAAAAGGTAGTTCAACGGTGCATGCACTCTTGAAGTTCCATACTGATGTGGTTCAGAACTTAAGGGAAGGTCGATGTACTGTAGCTGTGTCTCTTGATGTCGAAAAGGCTTTTGATAAGGCGTGCCATGATGGTATTTTGTATAAAATGCTAATGATCGGATTTGATAAAAATGTGATAAAACTTTTCAAAAGTTTTTTCGACGAAAGGAGATTCTGCGTAGGTATTGGAGGAGTGGTGTCATGTCAGGGAGAGGTTTCTTGTGGTGTTCCACAGGGTTCGGTGTTGGCGCCTCACTTGTACAGCATTTTCGTTTATGACTTTCCCCATGAATTTTACAATTGTAAGGGTATTCTGTTCGCTGATGACTCTCTTCTTTACACTCACGATGTGTCTCCTGAGGTGGCACTGCAGCGTATTTCATTGTATCTGAGGAATGTTGATGAATTCTACTCTAATTGGGGAATAAAGATTAACACCGAAAAGAGTAGTGCCATTTGTTTGAGAAATGCTTCTGGGAAATGTAAATATTTTGTGGTACCGGAGAGCAAAAGATTAAAGCTGAATTTGAATGGCAACAATATTGCATTTAAGGATACAATGAAATACCTTGGTGTGAACTTTAATAGGCTTCTGAAATTCAATGGTCACGCGCTGTACAATTTAGAGAGGGCAAATCGTGTGAAGGGAATATTTGCGAGATTATTTAACAGTAGGAGTTTACCGGTAAGGACCAAATTGCTTTTGTACAAGGTGAGCATTCGGCCACTTCTTCTTTATGCCTTTCCCATATGGTTTGCCATATCAAAAACCTTGATGGAAAAGATGGAGATTTTTGAGAGGCATATTTTAAGGAAATGCATAGAG
The DNA here is from genome assembly GCA_963402855.1 of Ormia ochracea. NCBI lineage: Eukaryota > Metazoa > Arthropoda > Insecta > Diptera > Tachinidae > Ormia > Ormia ochracea. Next base: position 15,957,910 of record OY727107.1, on the reverse strand, counting down.
AGGAACTATAGGCATTTGAATAAAAGATTCTCGAATAGATATGTGTATGAAAAGGCAGGATTGGATCCAATTTCATTTTATGCTTTGGGTTTAATGAAAAGGTTTGTGGAGAAATTGCCTCATTTTGAGGGTAAAGTGATTAGGGATATCTTATCTACCGAGAGAGAGTTCAATTGGTCAAACACGAAATACATATCCAGTATAGGAATTTTACAGGAACAATTGAATGGTTATCCCGGTCTTAACTTCTACTCACGTATTACTCCCGGCATTCATAGGGGCTGATTTTTTTTTTTTTGGTTTTGTTTAGTTTTTTTTATGTTATTTTATTTTTATTATTAATTTTTGATTTATTAGCTATTTTATTTTAAGGTTTAGTTTTAGTGTAGAATTTAAGTTTAGTATTAAGTTTATAAATAATAGATTCAACTCTATTAGTATAAATAAGGGCCGGGAGCAAGCCCTGATTAGACCATTAATTAATGTATTTATAATTATAGTTTATAATTATTCTTAGATTGGATAAGCAAGTTGCATAGGCAAGAACTAGTAATGTAATTAAAATAATACATAATAGTTTTAAGTTTTCAAGGAAAAAATAAATATTTGTAAAACAAAAATTTTATGTAATGAAAAAAAAAAAAAAGAAGCCTCAATAAATAAATAACTAACTAACTAACTAACTCTAATTACTCCTAAAAGTATGCCCACATTTTAAAACGTAAGATTAAATGTTAAAATAAAAAATTATATTAAAATATTTGTTTATTTACCAAATATTACAATTATATGAATATAATTGCAATATCTATAGAAGCACTGGTTACTGAAGCCTTTGGCTTCTGGCTCCCCGGTAATTGAACCCCTGACACCTGCGTGACAGGCGGGTATACTAATCATTATACCATCGCGGGGCTTATATTAAAATATGTTTTCTGTAAATGGAAATAAATTCATATTTATTTAATATCATTTATTTATCATAAATGAGCTTTTTTTCTTCGATACGACTTATGTGCTTAATGTTTTTTTTTTATTCAAGAAAATGGCCGTCAAAGGATTTGGCTTTAAGTATTTTCCGCAAATTATGCTTGAATCTATTATGTTTTCACAAAAGAATTACAGAGCAAATATTTGGTAAGGATATTTTCAAACATGTATATTGAAGCTTAACCCCCGTTTTAATGTTTAGTTCTTTTTTAATCCTCTTTACTCTGTTACCTTTTTTTGAATTATTTACTAAAATAGATGGAGATCATTGGCTTCTTTATGCTGCATTAGATTTATTTCAACCACAAGTTTTTTTTTTTTTTTTTTTTTTTTTTTTTTTTTTTTTTTTTTTTTTTTTTTTTTTTGTATATATTTCATATATTACGAAAACCATGTAACAAATACAAACAAAATGATTATTCTTTGATGGATTAGTTAAGTTTTAACAAATATGCCTAAAAGTATGCTTTAACAAATAAAAATTCAAAATAATATGAACAGTAAAATATGTTCCCGACTCGGATTTTGCTTTTGAACATAGCAGACGTGTGTAATTTTGCTGTCACAAAAATATATAACGAGGAAAAAATTAAAAAAAAAAAAAAAAAAAAAATTTAATTACAAAAATTTTATTTATTTGAAAATTAATTGGATATAAAACGAAACTTATATAATTGAAAAAAAAGAAGACATAATTTGGTCTCGGAAGGAAGGGAAGTAAGGAGCTTGGGATGGAAAAGGTTCCCTTAGTGAAGCAGTATGGTGGACGACCTCTAAATGAAGGAAAAAAGGGGGAGTTAAAAACCAAAGCGGAAGAAAGTAAAAATAAAGAGGATGCGATCAGAAATTCCCAGCTGGGTAAGCAATTTATGGAGGCTGTGTTTGACGAAACAGCATTAGAAACAAATGAAAGAACTGAGGAAGAGATGAGGAAAGTAAGATGGGAGGATGAAATGCAGGACAATGGGATTTTTGACGCTGGTTTCCAAGTTGTCCAAACCAAAAAGAGGAAGTTTGGAGCGGAGGTATTTAAAAATGTTAATGAAAATAGTAATAAGTCTCTTTATAACGACAATAATAATAGATTTGCAATATTAGGAAATTTAGATTTCGAAGCGGAAGAGGGAATTAGTAAGAGTAATGTAGGGAACGGAGGTCCTGGTATTAATAAATGTAAACGGACTGGGGTTAAGGCCGGGATTTCTTATTGTCCGCCGATTTTTCTAGAGAACGTGAATGTAAAATCTTTGGTTGAGCAATTGAAATTGAAGGGGATAAGATTTAGAATTAGGAATCAGTCCCAATTTAAAAGTAAATTGTATTTGGAGGATGTTGCTGCGCATGCAGAGATGATGAGATTATTAAAAGAAAAAAATATTTCGGCATATACTTTTACTCCTAAGGAGTGTAGGAGACAGAGTATTCTGTGTAGGGGGTTATATTTCAGGTCTGATGTTGAGGAAATTAAGGCTGAGATTGACGAATTAATTCCGGACACTGTTGAGTCCGTTTCAAAATTTTCTACAGAATATTCGAAGAAACAGGGGATAGACACTGGGCTATTTTTGTTTTTACTGAAACCTGATCGGAGAGTTAACGAATTGATCTCGTTGAAGGTTGTATTAAATCAGATGGTGTCATGGGAGAAGCCAAGGGCGAGTGTAAAAATTCCTCAATGTTGGAGGTGTCAGCGATGGGGGCATTACTCTAGGAATTGTAGTCGCCCAGTTGCTTGTTTGAAGTGTAGTGAGGGACACGGTCCGGGGGAGTGTCGTGTTAGTAAATCGAGTGAGGTAGTACCGTATTGTGTTAATTGTAAGGGGGAGGGTCACACGTCTAATTATAGGGGTTGTCCTGCATATAAGAGCTATGTTGCCTTGAGAAAGAGGTCTGTGGAGGAGTCAAAGAAGAGAGTGGAACAAGCTAGGAATAATGTTGCAGTTGCGGTCAAACAGTCTGCAGTTGTTGCAGATAGAACTTTTGCTAGCCTATTTAGTAAGGTGCCAACAGTGAAAAGGCCAGAGAAAACACCGTTGATAGAGGAATTTTTGTTGGTTGCATCATCAGTATGTAGTACGAGTCCCTGTACTCTGGAGGACAGAATTAGGAAATTTTTGAGTACTTATAGGTCTTTGACTAAGGACCAAGCAAGGAAGGAATGTTTGGAAATAATGAAGGATATTCAGAATACATATGGGCCGTAATTTTCTCAGATTACTGACTTTTAATGTTGGCTCTCTTGTACACGTGGGGAGGAGGTTGGAACTGAATTTGTTACTGGATCAGTTTAAAATTGATATTACTTTTTTACAGGAAATTCATTTATCAAGGGATAGAAATGTATATCTTGATAATTATTCGGTGTTGAGGGACGACAGCTCTTTAGGTGTAGGGATTGCTCTTAAGAGGGGAATGAGTTATTCTAGGATTTACATTCCGAGTATTAGATTTTTGAGTGTGTTTATTGAGGTTAAGATTTTAATCAATGGTGAAATAAGGAGAATTCTTTGTGGTTCGGTATATTTTCCATCGAACTTTAAGCGTGAAGATATTTGTGGAGGACTTTCTTCGATTTTAGTTTTCTCAAATAGTTATGATGGATTGGTCTTGGGAGGTGATTTGAATGCAAAACACGTTTCTTGGGGTGATAATGTGAGTAATTTTAATGGTGAAGTTCTTTCGGCTTGGATTCGAAGCGAGGCGTTTTCTGTTGCGAGAATTTGTGATGCGTATCCCTCTTATCCGTCGGGAGAGTCGCATTTGGATCACTTCATAGTGAGCAATAATATGGTGGATTTTCAGGACCGGAATTTTGAAACATTTACATTACCTACATTCTCCGATCACGTTCCCTTGGGTTTATATATGAAATTGGCAAGCTTTAATTGTATTTTGGGTACTCCGGATCAGTTTGTGTCTTTGAAGGGAACTGATTGGACCACGTTTAGGATTGATTTGATTGAGGCTATTTTAAATCATTTTCCTCCTAAGAATAGGAATTTATCTGACAATGAAATAGATGCATTTATTGAGAAATTAAATAGTTCTGTGAATTTTGTGATTCAGATTCATTCAAAAAAGTTGGAAAATAGGAAGCGGAGATTCGTAGCTTCGGATAGATTGAAGAAGATGCTGCGAATTAAATATAATTGGCAGAAGGAGTTGAAGACAATATTTTCTAGGACGTTTAATAGAAGAAATCCACAGTATTTATTAATTTCCAAACAGATTGATTTGATCAAAATTATGATAAGGGAGCAAGTTGAACGGGAGCAGGCTAAGTTTTTTGATGATAGATTGATGAAAATAAGACCTGGTCCATGGGCTTACAGGGATATCTTTAGGATAATTGGAAATAGGAATCGTTCTGATTGTAAGGATATATCGGTGAATGGTGTGCGAATTGAGGGGTTGGGTGATAAGTTACAGGTTTTCAGGGATCATTTTTCGGCTGTCTTTGGGCATTCTGCTACTAATGCGAATACTGAATCAATATCTAAGGCGATAAGTGATGCAATCTCTCAGGCTGAGAATCCGATTTTATTTAACGAGGATTGTACATCTTTGAACAGTGGGGGCAGATTGGGTCTAATTGATTTAAGGTATTTGATGGATGTTTCGAAATTGATAAATAATAAGAAATCGTGCGGTATTGATGGAATATCGAATTTTATACTGGGGAAGTTTCCGGTTAAGGCGTTCGAATATTTGACTATTTTGTTCAATAACTGTTTGAATAATTGTTATTTTCCTAGGGAATGGAAAATTGCTAAGGTCATTCCCATTCCAAAGCGGAAGGGGATTAATGATGTGAATACGTTTAGACCAATTTCTTTACTGTCTAATATAGGGAAGTTATTTGAGAGGATAATAAGGGATAGGATGGATGTAGGATTGAGTGATAGTTATATTCCTGATAAACAATTTGGTTTCAAAAAAGGTAGTTCAACGGTGCATGCACTCTTGAAGTTCCATACTGATGTGGTTCAGAACTTAAGGGAAGGTCGATGTACTGTAGCTGTGTCTCTTGATGTCGAAAAGGCTTTTGATAAGGCGTGCCATGATGGTATTTTGTATAAAATGCTAATGATCGGATTTGATAAAAATGTGATAAAACTTTTCAAAAGTTTTTTCGACGAAAGGAGATTCTGCGTAGGTATTGGAGGAGTGGTGTCATGTCAGGGAGAGGTTTCTTGTGGTGTTCCACAGGGTTCGGTGTTGGCGCCTCACTTGTACAGCATTTTCGTTCATGACTTTCCCCATGAATTTTACAATTGTAAGGGTATTCTGTTCGCTGATGACTCTCTTCTTTACACTCACGATGTGTCTCCTGAGGTGGCACTGCAGCGTATTTCATTGTATCTGAGGAATGTTGATGAATTCTACTCTAATTGGGGAATAAAGATTAACACCGAAAAGAGTAGTGCCATTTGTTTGAGAAATGCTTCTGGGAAATGTAAATATTTTGTGGTACCGGAGAGCAAAAGATTAAAGCTGAATTTGAATGGCAACAATATTGCATTTAAGGATACAATGAAATACCTTGGTGTGAACTTTAATAGGCTTCTGAAATTCAATAGTCACGCGCTATACAATTTAGAGAGGGCAAATCGTGTGAAGGGAATATTTGCGAGATTATTTAACAGCAGGAGTTTACCGGTAAGGACCAAATTGCTTTTGTACAAGGTGAGCATTCGGCCACTTCTTCTTTATGCCTTTCCCATATGGTTTGCCATATCAAAAACCTTGATGGAAAAGATGGAGATTTTTGAGAGGCATATTTTAAGGAAATGCATAGAGAGGAACTATAGGCATTTGAATAAAAGATTCTCGAATAGATATGTGTATGAAAAGGCAGGATTGGATCCAATTTCATTTTATGCTTTGGGTTTAATGAAAAGGTTTGTGGAGAAATTGCCTCATTTTGAGGGTAAAGTGATTAGGGATATCTTATCTACCGAGAGAGAGTTCAATTGGTCAAACACGAAATACATATCCAGTATAGGAATTTTACAGGAACAATTGAATGGTTATCCCGGTCTTAACTTCTACTCACGTATTACTCCCGGCATTCATAGGGGCTGATTTTTTTTTTTTTTTTTTTTTTGGTTTTGTTTAGTTTTTTTTATGTTATTTTATTTTTATTATTAATTTTTGATTTATTAGCTATTTTATTTTAAGGTTTAGTTTTAGTGTAGAATTTAAGTTTAGTATTAAGTTTATAAATAATAGATTCAACTCTATTAGTATAAATAAGGGCCGGGAGCAAGCCCTGATTAGACCATTAATTAATGTATTTATAATTATAGTTTATAATTATTCTTAGATTGGATAAGCAAGTTGCATAGGCAAGAACTAGTAATGTAATTAAAATAATACATAATAGTTTTAAGTTTTCAAGGAAAAAATAAATATTTGTAAAACAAAAATTCTATGTAATGAAAAAAAAAAAAAGAAGCCTCAATAAATAAATAACTAACTAACTAACTAACTATGTTCCCACTCACCGTAAGTTTTAATCATGACACTAGTCTCCAGCATCTCAGTACTTGCATAGGATGCCGTACAGTAATATCTGCCCTCCATTTCCACACCTAAAGAGGTGATCATAAGCGCCAAACTGTCTCCGGGTAATTTTTCAGTGTACATCGATGGCTGATTGCGACCAGTTCTATACATTTGCAATTATTCATTGCCGCCAAATACCAAGTAAACATAAGCAGAGAAATAAAAAAATGAAAATATTTTTTAATAAATATTTTTAATTAAATTTTTAATTTATTTTTTTTTGAGACAACTTTTATTAAACTGTAAATGTTAGTAATTTAAGCCACAAAAAGAAAATGATAATAAAATAATGATAAGAAATAACAACTTAAAGTTATTTGTAATAAAACTATTTGTAGGGATGTATGCGTATGCTGATGCCTTAATTAAATGTGCACAAGTATTAATTTCTTGAGTATACTTTAGGGGGCATATACAAAAACACAAACGCACTCACATTTCGCAATGGAATCAACTGTTAGGCACATGAATTATTTGTTAAAGTAATTATTAAAATGACAATGGTTTCTAAACGACATTTAGTTAATGAAATTATAAAAATGTGGTATACTTTTAGGCTTCCAAAAGTTGCACAAGCACTTTTGAGATTAAAAACTTGATGAAATACTGAAAAGTTCTCTATTAGATGTGAAAGCTAAGGAATTTGTATTGTCTTTGCCAGTATAAAGCAAACAACAATAAGTTGAAATGTTTAGAAAGACTTAATTAAATTGAAGTTTTATTCAGCTACCAGATTTTCAATTATGAAAATATTTTTTTTTTGCATTGTGGCTCTAAAAACAATTGTAGAAAGTTTTGTTGCTTTCAAATTTAAAATTAAATATTAAATAAATTAAATGTTTTTCTTATTTATTATTTTATTGTGAACTTTTTTCTTCACGAACAATAAAATAAAGAATTACATTTTTTTTTTATTTTTTTTAATATGATTCACAGTTTCTTGACTTCATTTATATTCATTAAATTTTATTAATATATAATTAATTTGCGAGATTTTTGAAATTTCTAATCTCATGAAAACAAAAAATATTCTACTAGTAGATATTCAAAAATATAAAATTTTCGAATAAATATGTATATATATTTTTTAAAAATTTTTTTTTTTTACTTTTAAGTTATTTTTTATTTTATTTATTACAAATTTTTTTTTTTATATATTTCTAAAAGTTTTATAATTCTTGAAGATGTTAACGAAAACATTAAGGAAATATAGAAAAAAAAAGAAATCAAAAAAAATTTTTTGAAACACAAAATATTCTTAAATACAAAAGAAAAAAAATATAAGATAATAAGAAAATAAACGAATTTTCTGTTTTTGTTTTTTTATAAAAGTCAACTTAATAATATATTTTTTATATAGTTTGCTAGTCTCGATGCTGAAACGATTCTCTTCCATACACCTTCCAGCAAACAGTTTTGAAAAAGAATTATAAAAACTTGTTCTCATAAATCAATTGAGAATTACAAAAGTGATATCACAACAAGCCTTTCAAATCTACACAATAAGCAAATTTCATTCGATATGACCAAATACCAACTAAAATAGGCTGTTACATTCGCCTATATAAATAAATTTATTGTATGGTTGAGACCGAATGTGGAAAGCCTTGTTTGTACTTTTAAGCCTCTAATAAAATGTCGCTCTGGAGAAAATATGGGCTAATGTTGAATAAAGTTTTTGTGGTGTAATTTCGATTTGTAAAATATGAATTAAGATTACAATTAAGTATTTATACTATTTGCCATTACTAAGATTTGTCGGTTTGTCGGTTTGTCGGATGAAGTGTGAAAAAATGTATGGAATGCAGTAGATTTGTATTGTTTTAATGTAGTATTTAAAAATCTGAATAAAATTCTCATTTCCTTTTAAAATTTAAACATTAAAAAGCTTTTTCCTTTTGTCTGATTATGTTTGTTTCTCTCCATTTGCAGATTTGAAAGTACTCTTTGGCCCTGCAAAATAGGCTGGAGGTGAGTAATTGCAAACATCTTTTTCTTTTAAACTTTTTAAAATTTTACATACAAAGTTTTATATAAATTTTATTGTAATTTCATTTATTTAGTAAAGTGTTCTTTGAAACAGAATACCTTCCAATCCTTTTCATTTAATATTAAATAAGCTAAATAAAAATGTCTGTGATTGAAAGCTTTCTTAGTAAAATGCAACATATTTGCGGTCTGACTAATGTGTTTTGAGAAAATAAATCTTAACAAAAACTAAAGTTTTGTAATTCAGTTAGCCAACAAATAGTAAAATTGTATATCCTTTATATCCTTTGCATACATGGTGGCATAAGTTCTGTTACGAACTTATAAAACCATATTTTAGGGCTGCTAAAATAAAATTCGTTTCCAAAATAAAATTTCCTGTATGCTCTTTATGCTTCTGTCAATTAGATTAGTAAAGCATCAGGCAAATAAATTTTTTTTTTGAATGAAATTCTGCAGTATTTATTCTCAAATATAGACGAGTCGTTGCATGCAATTTTATGCTCTTGACTTTTATATTCTGGATACAATCCATGTAAACCAATGAAACACTAACAAATGCGAGTGATTTATAACCAGATTAAAAGCTTAAAAATTGATACCAAAAATATGTAAAACTTGTAAAACAGGGCAGGTTGTGTTTTGCTACCTTATGGCTTTGCTGGCCTCCTTTTTTAATTTTTTTTTTAAATTTTTTTTTTTGGTAATAAAAATTACATTTTCTATGTGAAACTGTATGCTGACGATTACAAATTTATTTGGGGGAAATTTATAGCATGAGACATTTTTTTCCCAATTGTATTTGTACGTTTACTTTCTAAGAATAATTTTGTTTTTTTTTTCAGTTCTCAATATTGTCCTTAAATGTCCTGTTTTAAGTATTAATCTATTTTCAATTACATACAATATGTGAAACACACATACAATTATTGAAAATAAGTGAACCAATTGAAATTTTAAGTAGCAAATACTTTTCAGTAAATATTGCTTGTTTGTCGGTTTATTGGATCATCGTACGGTAATATTTTTAAAAAAATTTATTTAATTCGTTTTTTCATACATTTCAAATTTTTTTTTCTACTAATTTATTTTTTTGAGGCTTTAACAATGACAGCTTATATTAATAGTGGATCAAATATTGGTTTGTCGGCATATTTATTTAGCTATTTAATTTGTCGCTTTGTCGGCTGAATAATGTCCTTGTTTGCAGTATTTATTCCACACATTACCTATTTTGCTTATACTCGCATATTAGGCTTTGATTACTAGCGAATCAAAATGTCAGTTTGTCGGAATATTTATTTAGAACTTTAATTTGTCGCTTTGTCGGCTGAATAATGTCCTTGTTTGCAGTGTTTATCCCACACATTACCTATTTTGCTTATACTCGCATATGAGGCTTTGATTACTAGCGAATCAAATGTCGGTTTGTCGGAATATTTATTTAGTGCTTTAATTTATCGGTGTGTCGGCTGAATAATTTACTTGTTTGCAGTATTTATCCCACACGTTACCTATTTTGCTTATACTCGCATATAGGGCTTTGATTACTAGCGAATCAAATGTCGGTTTGTCGGAATTTATCTACAGCTGTTTAATTTGTTGTTTTGTCGGCTGAATAATTTCCTTGTTTTTCTCATTTTTCATACTACAGTATACAGTATTCTGTGTTCTACTAAAAATGCAAGACTTTTTAAAACAATTTGAAATTTATTAGTTTGTCGGACGATAACAGTTTTTCTGTATTGTATTAAATTTATAATTTATGTTATGAAAGTATTTTTCTGCAACTACGAGTATATTTTAAAAAATATATATTTTTGTATGTTCTTGGCTTACAACTTTCTTGTCATACAACTTTCTATAAATTGTCTGCTTGTCGGATAATTTTAAAACCTATTTCTTATATATATATGTTTCCTGTTCTTATGACATTCTCAATTATTTATAATATTTGTAGCAGTAACAATATTATTATACGTTTTAAGTACTATTTTTAATATGTCGGTCTGTCGGCTAAATCGTCTAATTTTGCAAATTTTTTAATATTAATATTTAATATTGCTATGGAAAATGCATTTCTTTTCAATTTTAGAGGACACCATAATTTGTCTGATTATATTATTATATTTCAAACTTAAAATTGAAGTTCGAGTTCGAAGATGATTTTATTCAGCTGGTAAGAAAGTGTCGGCTTGTCGGCTGCTTTACTAAATTATACATTGCCACAAACTGAAAGTTTTAATGAAGTGTATGCTATTTAATTTTATCCTAATTTTTAATATGTCTAGTTTCAGTAATTTGTCTGTTTGTCGGAGATAAACTGTATAGTGCTAATGAATGATTTATATCGTTTTTAATACTTATATTTTGTGTCCGGTTGTACTTGATTGTTTAGAAGTCAGATTCCTGCCATTGCTAGTATGATGAGCTGTACTATATAAGATAAGGTTTGTTTTATATGTTAGGCAATTAAAGAAGAAAGGAGGACGCACTCATCCTCCAATTGTTACTTGGAGATTATTTTCTGTTTTCACTAGTTTTTTTTTACTGCCATTGGTTCTACAAGCTGGTTTGGCTTTTAAATTCTATTTGATAAATTTTTCTAATTTAAATTTTTTTGTTGCATAGTTTTAGGCCGCACTTAATTTTTTCTCCATATGTATGCGTTATGCTAAGCAAATAGTTGTAAAATTTAATTCAAATATTCTAAAGGAATCTAATTAGCATGGACTCGTTACTTATAGTGTTTTCACACCTAAAGTTAAAACCTGCTTTTAACTTAAAATCTACAAACAGCTGATTTTGTGTTCACATACAATTTTGATAAAATCAGGTTTTATAATACAGTTTGTCAAATAAATTTGTTAATGATAAAATAAATTTTTTGTAGAAATAGGTTATAAAATAATTATTCTTCCCACATTTATTTGACAAACTGTACGACAGCTGTTTTTGTTTATATAAAAAATAAGAAATTTTAAAAATGTGTTCTAAAATTGAAATGATTTTACATTTTGTGAATGAATATTTGTGAATGTGAATGAATTATCAGCTGCTTTCAATCTTTCTAACTTGGCAGCACTGAATATTTACTGTATAAAACAAGGTTGTATTTCATAAAATCTAATTTAAAACAATTCAAAAAAGGTTTTAAAATGGTTTTATCAGAATTATTTTGTATGGTAAAACCAGGTTTTAAGGATTGGTTTTAAAGTTAAAACCAAATTTTGTTTTAAAACCAGGTTTTATCCTCAGTGTGAAAACACTATTAGATTGAACTGAATTCAGAAATGATGAAGGGATATTCCGTCGGCTTAGCGCTTACACTGACTTCTTCCTCATTTCCAGTTTTTTTTAATAGAAGCTGCTTAAGATTTATCTTTCTACAGTTGCTTAAAAGTATTGCAGCATTTTAGGAGTAATGAGAATTAAAAGTAATTTAATTCCAACTCTCCATTTTTTTTACTGTAAAGAAATATGAAATAGCAGCATAATTTTACTTTAAGGTAATCGGAAACGAACATTAATCGCTCAAAATTCATCTTTTGATAATTATAAGACTGTGTGTAGATAACCAGCTACTTATAATCACATTTTAATTATATTAAATAAAGCCAAATGTCTGTAATAAATTTTACTTTATTATTCTTCCCTAATCTTATTTAAAGCATTGAGACTGAATAATCGCCTAAAGATTAGTAACAAACATAATTATATTTTTGATTAAATTACCTTCGACTTCTGTGTGCATTTGATTATGCAAAATTAATGGCAATTGCAAGCAATTGATTTTCCGAAAATTACTTACTTGCAAGGTACTCCTAGTGAAAAGAAAAAGTGTAAAAGTAATAAATACAACCGGCCTGAAGCAATACAACATAACATTAATTATGTATTTGAAAGACACAATAGTTGATTAAATACATATATTTTACAATTCCATGTTCAGCCCTAAAGTATGCAAGCTTATTTAGCATATTTCACATGACGCAAAGAATTATAAAGAAGAATAAAATTAGTTTATATTGAATTCTATTTATTAAATTTCTTATTATTTCCAAGCTTTTATCTCTAAATTTAGATTTATACGAAAATAACGATTTATATTTTAAATCCTGCCGAAAGTATGTAAAAGTACTTTGTAACAAATTAAGGATTATTTAATGCATAAAATTATTTACATTTCAATTATTGTTATTATTATTGTTATTATTTTTTTTTTTTTTGAATTAAAGTTCTTTTGGCAAGAACCTGGAATAAAATTAGAAATAATTGCATTGCTTATTCGGCTAAAGGAAAATGGAACAGAGGCGAGAGATAAAATATTGTATAGAGTAAATATTTTCTTAATTAGCAGAACGCCGCAGAAGTTGCTCGTCTACATGTAGAATATCCGAGGCCATCCCAAGCAGCTTCTATTAAAAAGCAACAACAGTTGACAATAGTATAAGCGCTAAGCGGAAAGAATTTCCTTCCTTCACTAAATTCCAGGGTCAACTAAATAACGGACCCATGCCAATTGGTGTCTTTTAGAGTACTTCAAGAGTATTTTAGATTAGAGTATTTCAATTATGCAACTATTTGATATATATAACACATACATAAAGAAGAAAAAGAGATTAAATTAGCGCCTAAAACTATGCTTCAACAATATGTAAAGTATTTTTTTTTTTAAATCAAATTCCTAAATAAAAATAGCATGTTGCTCAAAGACGTGTTCGAAAAATTGTATTATTATAATTTCGGCGCTCCTAATTATTTTATATGTGCTCACGTGGGTGCGTATGAGCGTGAACCCATTTCAATTTTCCACTATTCCATCTCCACTTTGAACGGATTTTAATATTGCTCTAATTAAACCTTTAATTGAGAGCAAGTATATGAGGCCACCACGCAAATTTGTATTATAATTTTTTTTTCAGCGTTATTTTTCGCAGCCTTTGTCAGTGTATTCCAGAGCATACTTTAGCTCTGTGCTACCACAGGTAATCATGTTAATTTACGCAATATATTTGTGGGCTTTGTGTTGGTTTTATTTGCTGCTATTTTAGAATAGTTGACCTGATTTAATTATGTAATAGTATTATATAATTAAATTATGTTGTTTTAAAACATGTAACTAAAAGCTGTTAAAAATATAAATTTATTCCGAAAGGTAACATATCCTGCAGCATTTAAATTATTCGAACGTAGAAAAGGAATGAATTTCAGCATCAATTTTGCATATTGATGTCAATAAAAATTAACTCTTCAGCTTAAAACAAAAAGGAAATAACAAGGAATACAGAATAGATACTTTTAATTTTCTATTTATGAACGAATTTTTGCTAAAGGCTCCTCTGTATATTGAACGCCCCAAAAATATGCTACACAAATTGTGGGAATTTGGTGCAGGGTTTTGTTTTTCTTTGTGTTTACTGCACTTATTGGAAACATTGTGGTGTTGGTTAAATCTGTTATTCAAATATAACTTTTTCAAGCAGGCAAAACACTGCAAGCTGAAAATAGACTTTTAGATTTTGTTTATTTATTAAGATTTCTGTTTGCTTAAATATCATGCTGAGGGAGAAGGGCAAAATATGTAGTCTATGGGAAAATGTTGTGAAATTATTTTAAAATTTCGTTTTTGCTTTGTGCTTTTGTGTGTAGTAGTATGGCCGTATGTGTGGATACCAGTAATTTAGCTGTACAAAATTCGACTGCAATGGCGTACAATGTTGTACATTTCTAAAATTTAAGAATTAGCAAACATTGGTGGGGAACAGGGTTTATTTATTCTGAACCAATTGACAAATCGAAACAGTTTCCATGAACTTTTTAATTGATCTATTTAAGCTTGTTTTCTCTTAAACACCTAAATGTATGCTTTAAAATTCAACATTTGTCGACGAAAAATGTTTACTGTGAAGTTGCTAAAATTTTTGTTTAAATTGAAATTTTAATACAACGAAAATGCATTTCCGGGAGTTACTTTCACCAGGAATAAAATTTGGCCACTTCAACGACTACATGATGTTTTTGATACAGTGTTAAGTCTCTAAAATATAGTTTCGTTAAGTTTTAAAAACCGGGTTTAATGGTTGTACTAACTTCCGATAGACTTCAATATAATTGCTGGGCTGTTTCTGAACTTAACTAAACTTTTCTAAAGTTCAAAGTTCTTATAATTCTTATCAATTTATGTTATCTGAAATTATTAGTGGTAAGAATTAGATATCGTTAGCAATCAAAATTTGCGATTGGCTAAAATTTTACTAATGTAGTAGTTTATCTTGAAGCTTATAAAAAGAAAATTGATGAATTTTTCTCTATGTAAACGTATTAAAAAAAATCAAAAGAGTTTCGTTAAGTTGAAAAATTTCAAATAATTGCATTTTCATTAACGCAATAACTTATCTTGCGATTTTAATATACATATAGATGAATTTATGGTTAGCTGGAGGAGTTGGTGTTAAAAATTACTTTTCGTTAACTTTTTAAAAGTCGCAATTTTCTAAAATTTTACTGTTGCAATAACTTATCCTAGGCAAATAGTATAAAAATCAATGAATTTGCAGATAGTTGATAATACTACTGTTAAGAATTATGTTTCGTTAAGTTTCAAAAGTTGCAAATGTTTAAAATTTTGTTAATGTCATTACATTTATCTAATTCGTATGATATAAAAGTCAATAAATATATCTCTATCCAAAGGTATAATCGAGGTTCGTTAAGTTTCAAAAGTTTAGGTGGTTAAGGTTATATTAAAGTACAAGTTATTTCGTATACGCAATACAAAAGTCAATGAATTTTTTTCTAAATGACTGGTGGTAAAAATCACCTTTCGTTCAGTTCTTACGGGCTTGGAAAGTCACAGATTGTACAATTTTAATATTGTTTCCATAACCTTTGCGTTTTTCATTGCATTTTCCACAAAATTTTTGAATAGCCTGTGAAATATTCGTTAAGTTCTTCTTTAATAATTATCAACTAGAAATTTTATTCTGCTATATTTTTATTCTGCTTTTCGTTCGTCAACTTTCTTTCAAAAATTTATATTCTCTTAACTTTCGTTATATTGTTTAAAGTTTTTGAAACATATGGAAGTGTTAATTTTTTATTAAAGTTTTTTTCTAAAACATTTTAATTTTCGTTAACATTCGTTAAATCCTGAATATTTACCTTGTATACATTTTTCAATATATATTGCTTTTAGTTTCGTGAAATTTTTCCCATACCTGTGAAATTCTTTAAATTTTCAGTTAGCTCTGAGATATTTTCTCCCTAAAAGTATGTTTCGTTAATTCTTAAATATTTTTTTTAGCTTTCAGCTTATGCTATTCCCTTATATGCTATTAACAAATGGAATAGGCTTGCTTGGGTATCTTTTAGGGGGCTTAAAACGATTTCTTTCAGCTCTAAAAGGTTTTCTATGACTATAAAATTTTGAAAGTGTTCTCTAACCTTTTATCAGGCTTTAAAAATTGCAAAATATCTGCTTTAATGTTTCGTTAAATTATTACAGAAATGCGAATTTCTAAATAAAATGACCAGTTTCAGAGAGCTTTCCAATATCGCAAACAGAACTTAGCATTCAAAGCTTTTCAGATTCCAAGTGAGAGTTTTATCAAGTTCTTAAATGATACGTTTTTGCCTAAGACCAGCAATGACAGGATGCTAACATGCGTTGGGCCGAAGTACCATCGCTTAGCCCCTTTATTCTGGAATTTACTTTCATATTTTTCTTCTTGTTTTCCCTTGTAATTATTAAAATTTTACGCACTATTTTCTATATTTTGACAGATAAAGCTTCATTAAGTTGTTTCTACCTTTTGTGCAGCTGTGCTTTTCTGGCTTTTGAAGCTTTTTTGCAACTGAATCACATTTCGTGTTTACGGGTATTTAAAATAATTTAATTTTATGATACATTGAAATTAAATTTTTTTTTTATTATTCACATATATTTTAATATACTCGTATTATTTATTGATTTATACGTGACGTGTATTGTTTTTGGGATGCCTGTTTATTTTGCATGATTTATTATTAGCATATTTCTATTGTTCTGTAGTTTAGACAATTTCAACATTTATTATTTTAAATAAATTTATTGTCATATGCTTTCCTAAAAACTTATTTTCTATAAATTTTCACAATTAAAATCTATACAATTTTATATACACGCTAATAAAAAAAATATTGAATAGCAAAAGCATTAAAAACACGAAATAATAGAAAAAATGTTGCCTAACTCAAGGCTTTACGAAATTTAATAAATCTAAAAAATTATTATTGTATAGATAAAATATTCAATATTTAGTTCTTTTAAAAACAATAGAGAAAATAACTTATTTTTTTTACAGCACGTGATAATATTGTTGATAGTTGAATTAAATTAATTTTAGGCCATTGACTATTGACAGTGTTATCTATATTCCACTGAAACGCTCTAGTTTATTATAAAGAGCTCGTTATTGCGAGTTGCGCGTGTAAATGTATTTGTTTTTTTATTTGGTTGTTAAGAACGCTCTGGGGAAAAATTATTTTTAATTATATACAATAACGTTAATTAGTTGTTTAAACATGACATTTATACGTAATATTATCATAAGCGTTACATTAAAATGCATCAGTAAATAAGCGTTTAATGTTTATATGTGTGTGCTTTGAATTAAATTCAGCGAAAATTCCCAGTATAAAGATAATTTTAATTGAAATCCCTAAAGTATGCTTTAGTTTTTTGTTTATTAAACATTTGATTTGTATGCAATGAAAAATTCTATTAGGCAAACTCTGATTCTTTAGTGTGATAGAGCGAGAGAGAATAAGGCAAATGCTATGCATGTCTATTTCATCACTCTCGCGCACATACGAATTTATTGGGGGGAAACAATTTATTTCCAGGAAAGGGGTTTCAGCTTACACTTCTGTTATTTGAAAATATTTATTAAATTTTCGTTCTATTCGCGTTTTTGCTCGAATAATTATATTCGTGAGACTTAATTAGAATTATTGTTATTAAAATAATTTTTTTAATGAATGGTTTCTGTTCCACTAAATTATAAATTTATCTTACGAATAATTATCATAATTTTTAATTTTTTTTTTGTTAAATTATTTTTAATTGAGAATTCAGAAAACTTTTACTGTATTTGGTTTGTTCTTGCGTTTTAATTTTTGTGCCAATAATGTTAAATATACTTTTAATTTGAAGCGTTTAACTTTTATTCGAATAATTGCATTCATTCCAGTCAAGGGAAATTGTTGTAGGAATAATGGTCTCTCCTTCCAGTCAAGGGAAATATTTTAAAGAATATGTTGAAATAATGCGGTACGAGGAAATTCATTCGAATTGTAATCTTTAAAGAAATATTCCCAAAATAGTAATATTCGATTAATTTTTTTTTGGCATTGAAACTCTCATTCCGCTGCCAAAAGATTAATATTTGATAGCGACTAAGTTTTTAATGCTAATTTTTTTTTAAATAAATAAATAATTTAAGAAAAATATTTTTTATGCAAAAATTTTTGTGATAAATTTTTGTTTTTTAAATAGAATTTTTGTAGTACTATGGTAAACCACACATATCTTTGATGAGTCGGCAAAAAAACTAAGAGAGTTTAGCTAGGAAGTTTTGGTGCATCCACCATATATCCTTTGCTTTACAGCATCCTACTACCATTTGTTTCGATCAATGCAGAACTCTCTTAATGGCGTAAAGATGGCTTCAAGAGAATCCTGTGAAAATTGCTTCTCGCAGTTTTTCGCCGAGAAACCAGAAAATTTTACACTGAAGGAATAATGTCGAAAATAGCGAAAAAATTGCAAAAACTAGTCGGCCAAAATGGTACTTATTTGGTCCCTTAAAGTTCATTATAAATATAAAAAAAATAATAAGTTGAAGTTTGATTAAAAATACGAAAATACTTTTTCGTCTACCCTATACTATTATAGATCACCCATTACGTTACAGGGAATATTTTTCTTCTGTAATTTATTAGCTAAAGGAAAGATTCAATTTATTTGTTGCATGTTGCTTTGAGTTTGAAGAATTATCTGTTTTAAATTTAGTGCTTTACACTGATCCGCTCAGATGTAGTCAACCTATTATGCATATAGATGTATTTTGCCAACCCTAAGGGTATGCTTTAAATTTCTACATGTTATGTTTGTATGCATGTGTTAGTTAGCTTACAACACCACTGCTATGTATGGCTCAACTCGAGGACTTTATTAAGAAAAGCAATCAACGTGAAAATTGTATAATGACTAGTAAATGATTTTAATTAGATGCTAATGGCACACACAAAATTACAACAAACAAAGAAATGAATAAAATAAATATGTATGTATAAGTAATTAAACAAATAAACAATAAGTTTCTAAACTTTTAGAATTTCTATGAAAGGCGTTCTCCATAATTAATTTTAAACGTGCTAGAAACTTTCCGTTTGACATGAAATTTTTGTAAATGGAACTAAATGGGGTTTAATTTGATGGTCACTAGTTAGTTGTTATTTTTGGATCAGTTTTAACTATGAAGCGTGCAAGTCTTCGGAACATTTATTTCGAAAACATACTAAATATATTAAATACTTCTTTTACTTGCATACCCCGTTTAGACATCAATTTAAATTGAGGCAATTTATTTCAAACAAGTGTTCTCATAATACAATTTCTATTAAACTTTTAGCCAATATTAGCCTACATAAATCAAGAAGTGCAACCGATTAATTTCATGTTGTTGAGTCCTGTCAAGTTATTTTGCTCACTAAACAGAACTTTTGAAGGGTTGCATTTGCCGGCTACTTAATCGGCTTAATGGAGTAAATAAGCGGCACACAACAACTACTTATTTTGCTATACAAAAAATAAAAAAACTTTAAATGTCACCATTTAGCTCGTTGTCTGAACGGGGCACTAGTCCTTAAGTTATTGTTACAATTTTTGTGTTATTATTTCAAATTATTTCTATGAAAAAATGTATATCTTTTAAGCAGTCGAAAAGCAATTATTTGGTTAGCATTTATGGTTTTTGATTTTAAATTTATCTTTTACTTTGGTACTAAACTAAAGGGAAGTTTTTGGGAGAAGTTTTAAGTTATATTATTATAAAAAAATCCCTTTTTAACTTCCCTTTACTTACATATCAGTTAATCTCTGTCCTTTGGAATCATACAGTGGTTGATAAGTTTTGTGCCTGAGAAATTGTTTAATTTTTTTAATTAAAATAAAAAAAATATACTTAAAAAAAATGTAAAATTTTGAATAGATATTTTTTAATAATTAAATAGTTTAAAGCAAATAAGGAAAAGGTGAAAGAAAAGCTTAAAAAAATAAATATAAGAAGCATTTAAAAGCAGTAAAATAATTTTTAAAACCCTGATTTTACTTTGAAAACAGTGAAGGCAAGCTGAACGATTACAAATAATACTTGTAAATACTCATTTATATGAGTATGACATTAAATATATTCAACGCAGCAAGCCACACTACAAAAAATACCAGATAGCTGCAATTGTCGCTTTGCAGATAGCTACTTCATTATTTCGAAAGCTTTAGCCAGGCAACCGCATAAAGAGCTGATTGATATTAACTATTTCAATGATGTCACTGTAAACATTTTTTGTTTGGTGAAAATAAAATTTTTCATTTAATTTATATTTACAAAATTAAAAATAAAAACAGTATTCTGAGTATTCCTATTATTTATTACACTGGCATCACTATTTATATTCACTGTTCCTTATAAAAGTAGAAATACTTTTAACTTGACGATAACTACGGTGGCATTCGTTTAGCTGTGTCATCGTTAAAATAATATTTATCATATTACTATTTTACATTTGCAGTCTGTAGCTTGCTGCGTTGGAAATGTTTAATAACATAACAAATTTCTTCTGACACTCTTAAAAATTAAAATGGATAAAAAACTGCATAATTTATAGTGTTGTAATACTGTTGTTCACTTAAAGTGGAAGAAAAAGCTCGATAGCATACAATGGATCCGGCAACACAACTAGTAAACTATTACTTTAATAAATTTATATGATTTAACAGATTTATATTTATACATGTTCTGTTTACGACATCATATGCGCAATATTTATCTAGAACCCCTTTAAATTCAGTGAAGAGAGAGATAGCTGAATTTGACCGGCAATAGAGCCAAGATTTATTAAACCTTTACGTATTTGACTCCAAGATCGCATTAGAGATTTAGACGTTGCAGTTTTAACAAAATTATTTTTTTTATCCTTTTATTGTATTTTAAATATGAGCATTACAATTTGTCTGTGAGTTCCAGTAACTAGATCTAACAAGCTTTTCAAATTCCCATGCTTGTCAACAATCAGCTGTTGCAATGTTTGTAAGCTCAAATAAGAACCATTTTGTTGAGACTGTCTTGAACGGATGCAATTGTGTTATCGAAATGTTAGTTAAACCGATGGCCATTTTGATCGAAAAAAAGGTACCAGTACTGAAGGGTTTTAATTCTGGATAAATCGGAGTGTCAACAAAATACTAATTTATAGAATGAGCATACAAGCATTCCGAAAAAGTCACTGTTTGATGTGAATTTAGCAATGGTGCGAAATTCTTCGAGAAGGATAACGGCGTGAGCATCAACTTTACAAGTGGAAACCTTGTTTTAAGCAAAAATTAAGATCTAACAGGACGACAATAGCTGCCTCATACTTCACGCCCCTTCACGACCGATTTGAGCGGATAATTTGCTCACTTGTGGAATTGGCTAATGATATCGTGATTTTGTCTTGCGATTTTTTTTTTAGTTCAGACTTGTTACCTAGGGAATTGTGTGAATGTATGTGTTAGAAGCTATAGGCTCACGAAGGTCCGGAAGTGGTCATTGAACTTTAATTTCTCATTATAATGGTGAGAAGTGTTAGCTTTTCCGGTATTCACAACTATCTTTGCATTGTCGAACTCCGAATGCATTTTCGCGCAATTTCTACTCATATCCGAATTTTATTTACGGCTTCCTGTACTGCGATCCAGTAACTTTTAACGCTTTTCAAAATAGCCTAAGCTAACCATATTTGTAATGGCTTGTAGTAATACTGATGTGATTCACGGCTTTACTGGTTACAGCTCTGGGTGGTATTTGATTTCATTTCAAATTATGTGGCAACTTTGTTATAAATTAGTAAAATCAGAAAAAGAAATTAAAATATAAAAGAAATAAATTTCTGATTACATTTTGAGTAAAATACTTTTCTGTTTGTAACCTTTCAATATTATGTTTACAATGTTTACAACATTGTTTTCTCAAATGACGGACAATGCTGCCAATGATGCGCTTATATGGCATGGCAAACCATATGCATTCCTTGAGAAGCGTTTGCCAGAATATTTTAAGACGTGCTGACATAATTTTTTTTTGGCGTAATTTTTATCTAATACAATCTAGTATGCACATTATTTTATAAAGCATACTTTTAGGCACACAAATATAAAATAATACATACTATGGAATTTGTGATGAAAACAACAATTAGTGTAAGAACTACGAATACTGAAATTATAAAAGAAAATAAGACACAAAATTCATTTGATATCTAAAGCGGACTACAATGTCGCCTAAATAATATCACGCCTAAATAATATTTATATTTTCAGATTATTTGCAAATTATTTGTTTGAGTGCTAATGAGCTTCCAATAGCTTGTTCGTTGGTAGAAGACATCATTCTGGCATTGAACTGAAAAATGAAAAGCGCTTCATTTCGTAAATTAAAAAAATAGTGTTAAGCAGCAAAACCATGAATTTTAGTGTTAAAAAAGTTACTGACTCCAGCTACAGGTGGGCAACAAAACTACTGAAGCTACTAAAGCTTTGTAGTTTTGCTGATCTAATTTAATACTGTTATTAATAGTTTCTTTCTTTTTGGATAAAATATTAAATTTTGAAATTTCGAAAATAAATTTTAAATAATTAATGGCATCATTTTTTTTTGTGGAAAATTTATAGTTTCAGATTTTTCTATAGTTTGGATTTCCTGCAATGACTTTCTGGTGGGCTTTTGCCTTAAATGCTGCTCTATAATTACACATAAGATAAATTATTGTGTTCCAAATGCAACACTGGATTACATATTAATTCGGTTATTTTCAGGAACTGCCCACTACTACAAATTTAGAAACGCTCTTTCCCTACATATTCCACAAAATTCGGCCACTATACCTCAGAAGTTCCTCAAGTTCTACCAGATACAACAAATACAAAAATTAGCGAAATTTAAAACACAATCCCTATTCTATTTTCGAAATTTTCCCGAATATAAAATACTGACATATTGGAATTTTATTCATCAGGACATTCAACAAGGATATAAAAAAAAATTCAATGGCATTTTTACAATATTTAAAAGTTTTCATATAAGATTTTAAAAGAAAATATATTGCATGCTAAATATCTCCGCTTTATGTACATCTCAGTTAGTTTTTGACTTTTTATCATATGCCTCCATATAATGGTGGGCAATTCTTTATATGTATACATTTTTTCTTTATGATTAGGCATAGACTTACTGAAACATTATTTGCGATTTTTTTTTATATTGAAGGACACTTTTAACAGGTTTTTTTTTTTTAAAAGTCTTTTTACATAATTTACAACTTTTAAAGGTTAAAATTTAGAGAAAGAGGACACAAAAAAAATACTTACGGTTTTGCAGATATTGTGTTATTTATATTATTTTTCCACTTCAAGTCGGTAACTAGACTACCCTGAGGAACATTGGGTCGACAGGTTAAGATTAGAGATTTACCCACTGGTTTTCTTTGTACTTCTTGCATCGGAAAAATTTCCAATTTGGCATCATCAGCGGCTAATGTGATATCTGGAACGAAAGAAGATATAAAGAACTTCAAATACATGTTTTATATACTGCAAGTACATGAAAAGGGGAATCCCAGTTTCTTGTGTATAAAATTTCTCCGTATGTCAACAAAAACGATTTTATTTGAATTTTCGGACTCGCTTTAGAGACAAATTGGCTATACAAAGTAGTTGTTAAAACAATTATTATCATAATTTTTTTTTAGAAAAAAAAGAAATCGTCAAACAGTATAAACGAAGGAAAAGAAAAAGCGTTTTTTTAAGAAAAGATATAAGAGAAGCTGAATGAACATGAGCGTTACAAACTGAAAAAAACATTATTATTTTTATTAAGTAATGAAAAGTATTTACAAGAAGTATATACGAAAAATAATACAATCGTCAAAATGAAAAATCGCCAAAAAATTTATAATTTATAATTATAATTTTCTTATTAAGTACACCGATGCCTCTTTTTAGCGCCTTGTTGCCCGCATTATACATACATCAAAATTCAATTACTCAAAATTAGTACTGATTTTAAATATTAGTAAATCTGTTCTGAATTCCTTGAAAGTTCCTTTTTCGAGGCATGTGTAGGAGAACTACATGTAAATACGTGTGATGGTGTAAGTACACCGAGGCGTCGTTTCCCCGCCTTGTTGCCCGCATTATAGATACATCAATATTCGATTACTCAAAATTAATACTGATTTCAAATATTAGTAAATCTTTTGTGAATTACTTGAAAGCTCCTTTTGCGGGGCATGTGTAGGAGGAGAACCTCATGTAAATATGTGTGATGGTGTAAGTACACCGAGGCGTCCTTTCCCCGCCTTTTTGGCCCCATTATACATACATCAAAATTTTGTTTCACATTCTTTAAAATTCGATTACGTAAAACTAATGCTGATTTTAAATAGAAATAACACTGTTCTGAAGTCCCTGAAATCTGAGGTTAGAGAATAAGTGAATATATTGAAAGGCAGCGGTTTTATTCCCGCTCGGTTTTTTTTGCAAAATATTTTGTTAATAACCTTTTAATTTTGTTAAAAAGTTATCATTTTTAAGCGCTTAAAATATGCTTCATTTGCATACAGTCAAGCACACACACGCACACAAATGCGTATGCACATTTACAGATATAAAATAATTGCACTTTATTTTATTTAACGAATAAAATATGTGCATTCATTTTCAATAATTCCTTTTTGGCGTTAAGCTTCCAACAACAATAACAAATTTGTTAAAAAAAAATGTTACATGTGGCCTCAGTAGCCAATAATTTGGAAAAAAAACCCACAAAAAAAATTTTATAAATAAAGTTTACGCTGATGGCTTAAAGAAAAACTGTTATCAGCAGGTCGTATGACGTGAAATCAAGAGAGGGTAAAATAAATGAAAAATAATTCCCCTGGATAAAAAAACTTCATGTGTAAATACTGCGTTAATGTGACTGAATGTCACGCCAGTCCAACGAACACTTTTAATTTCTTTGATTTGTTTTTAAACCACCCAAAAACGCGCCCACACCGGTATTTACAAACATTTTAAAAGTGGTCACTGCATAAAGTATTACGTTTTCATTACGTTTTTTCAATATATGTATATATCTTTTGTTTGCTTTGCCATTAATTATAAAAACAAATAACAGCGAACATAAAATGACCACATACGGACCATACGGGGTTTTTAAAGGATCAACAGAGTGGTTTACAGGGATGGAAAACAAAGGTAAACAATTAAGAATACGTTTAAACGCTGCGTTGAAAAATTTACTTTTCTTATGTGCACATGTACAATTCGTTATAATATTTTTATTTAGACCCCTTTCCATTTTGATATATAGAAAATATATGTTTTCCATCGATGCAACTGCGTTTTTCTTACCTTCCTTTTAGCGTTTTTTAAAAATGATCAGTTTATTATATTGCATGTACTTTGAATTTAACGTCTAAATCGAAATATTTTCAGTTATGTTGCTACAGAATTAATATTTGGGGGAAACTTTTTTTTAAGTATTGGATTTGTAGATAAATATAAAGGCCAATTTTCGTTAAATAAGGCTTTGCGTTTTTCTCTTTAGATAAACAGTTGGCAACATTTACAGTAGAATGTATTTGAGCAATTCTGAACTTC
This sequence comes from Ormia ochracea, assembly GCA_963402855.1. Classification (NCBI taxonomy): domain Eukaryota; kingdom Metazoa; phylum Arthropoda; class Insecta; order Diptera; family Tachinidae; genus Ormia; species Ormia ochracea. Next base: position 15,932,400 of record OY727107.1, on the reverse strand, counting down.
ACATTTAGAAGCGAATATAAAGCAAAACAAAAACCAAGAGATGTCTAGCCGTGCGTATTAGATCCAAGTTTTTAATTCCCACTTTCTTGTAGACACTTTCCCTCAAAGAAAAAGCTGCCTACCATAGATAAGGCTTTAATTGCTTAATGTAAATACGGTCTAAACCGAAATGAAACTCTGTTTCAGAATTGCAGAAAAAACGATTTTTACATTGTAATCTAAGCACTTGATTTTTTCATATATCACTACATGGCTAATAAAGGAGCGATATAACCTTTAATGATATAAACATAAGAAAACAATTTATGAAGGTTGAAGGTCAACGGAACAGGCTGAAGGCAGCATGTGCGTGTAAAGGAATATGAAAAATATTTAAAACGTTTAATGGTATTTTCCTGAAACAAATTAAGAAGGCAGATAATGGCGAAAAAGTAATTTCTTATAAAAATTTTACTATTTATTTTACATTTGCAATATTTGCCACTCTTTTGCTATACACACGCACGCACTCATACTTATGTATGGCATCGTATGTACGTACACAAGTCACATGTTCTTATTTACTTTCCCCCAGCAACCATTCATTTTCTTTATACGGCAAAAATAAAGGAATTTACTTTTCTTAATTATCTTTGGTCAAGTGACGTGACATCTGCCTGATGCAAGACATCCTTGCTGGTGTGTTTACAACTACACATTTAAATGTATGAATATTCAAGCATAAATACTACATACCATTGTAGTGAGCTATTTTATGCAACCTTCCTGATTAAACATTCATATAAATTTGCATTTCTGTTTAAGAACTGCCAAACCAGCTTTCAATTTCCTGGTACATGAATTATAATGGCTTAATGTTGTTGGCTTAAAATTAAATAACAGATGCCAAAAATAATGCAATTGAACATGAGCTTAAAAGAGGATAACCCATTTGAAATATTTGATAAGGCACAAAACTCAACGAATTATACAATGTGGGCTTTAAAATGAGTTATTATTATGCCTGTCTTCAATGCATTTAATGAAACCTGCACAATAAAGTATACAATTGGAAAAAAAGCTTAAATTAAAAATCATGAAATTTTATTTGTATTAAAAAGGAATTGGCCGACGGAATGAAGGAAAATATATTTTCACATAAACACGTGAACCCGACACGGCCATTCAGGCGTATTATAAATTGCCAAAAAAAAACTGCTGCAGAATGAAGTTTTGATTACTAATATATTTTTCAGCGCCTAAAAATAGGCAACAGTTTATTTTAGTTTCATTAACATGAATGAATAACTGCAGCCATTTGACTAATGCAAAATCAATAAGATTTTTCAAATGTATTATATAGACTGAAGTTCACATTCTAATTGGTTTCAGCTTCTCTTTATTTCCAGAACCGCTAATGATATTGGAAATTATTATTATAAATTTTATTGCCAACTTTCTGGTGCCACCTACTTTTATTTCCACCCACTTGAATTTTCATTTTATAAAATATTATTTTTAGAATGAAAATAATTTACACAAATCTTGGCTAGAAGTCATGCCAGTGCGAGTTTCAGAGTTTATGCTCCTGTCGGCATAATCATTCAGCAATTTGTTTATATTGCAGAGATGGATCTTTGTGCACCGCAATTTATAATTGATTATAAAAATTGAATTACAATAAAATGGCCACCGGTAAAGTTTAAGTATACTATACCATACTGCCAGTCATTCGCACCAAAATCTTTTGTGAGTCCTTCGTATTTAAAAAAATTATTTTAAGTAAATGCAACTCTGATCGGATGGATATAATCTTTTTCTGAAAATTTCCACAGATGTTGGTAAATTGCTGGACTTGTGAAAGAATCGTTCACAGAGTGGCATTTTTAGTTGCATTATTTTTCTGGCAGAGATACTATATTTGTCAAATCGTATGATTGTGTAGTATAGTGCATCATGTTCTTAATCAATACACTGAATATTGTTAATAATTTGGAATGTGGCACGTTTTAATTATTAAATTAATAGAAATTGAAATAATCCCCACCAAATCCGATATATATTGTACACATTATTTATATATAAAATACCAAAGAGAAAACGGATCCTCAAAATAAAAATTTACTTAAAATGTAGACTAAATAAAATTGAAAAATTTATGTCCGCGTTTTTTAACAGAGTTCTGTTAAGATGCTAACAACGAGTCTCCTAAACTGTTAATAATTTAAATTTTACTCTTTACATCGGAGAATAAAATAAACCAGGGAAGATGTAAATAAATAATATATATAAATCTTTTTCCCAACAGAACGCTGTTAAAATATTATACTAATATTGAAACTATTAAACAATTAAAAATTTATTTTTGCCATAAAAATGTCACTATATAGAACAAGCGAGAAAAAACATAAAAATATATATTATGTGATTTTTTTTAACAGAGCTCTGTTAATGCTCTAAAATTAACTCTGTTAAGCGTAACTAAAAATTAAATGTTTACATTAAAAATCGCATAATAAATATGGGTTCCTTTGTAAATAAAATAAAAAAAGAAAAATAGGAATAACTAACTTATATAACTTTTTTGTTAACAGAACTCTGTTAAAATACTAATATTGAAACTGTTAAACCATTAAAAATAACATTTTTTTCTGCTGTAACAATTTTACTATTTATGGTATTGAAAAAGTAATAAAGCAGGTTAACAGAAAAATTTTATTTTGCTAACAGAGCTCTGTTAAGTTGTTAAAATAGGAAATGTTCAATATTTTATATATTTAATAGGTATTTATGCGTTCTCAAACAGACAAATGGACAAAGAATTTTCAACATTCGTCTAGGCGGTACTGTATTCAACCAAAATGAGGGGAAGTATGCTATCCTAGAAATTTATTTTTAAGAGTGAGTTTAGTTTTGTATATAAAAGAATTTTTCTTGAAAAAATATTGTACTCAATTTTCTTTTTGTGAACTAATTTACATTTCGAAAAAATTCCGAATTCTAAAAATTAAGTTTTTAAGTATTCATTACTGTCATATTAGCTTGTTGAAATAAGAGGATTGAATAAGAATTATAAACAGATTGTTGCGTTAGCACACTTGCAATGCCCTCTACGAAAAATAAAATCAAATAAATTTTTATATATTTTTTTTAAATTCAAATGAAATTTCTTTCTTTTTTCTGACTGAATATGCACTGCAGAGTAAAAACTGCGAATACCGCCCACATGAAAACACTTACATGTCAGTCATTATTCGCTCATTGAATTTGCTTTATTGTTTTACTTGTCTGTAATTTCTCGTGTTGAAAGTTTAGCTTTAGAATGTTTGACAGTACAAAGGCAGCTGTCAGAACTGTCAATTAGCATAACATTTGATGGGTTCCATAAATATAAACAACATAAAATTAATTTAAAAAAAGCTCTTTCAAAATCCTTTTTTTTTTTTTTTTTGGTGTTGTTTTATGGACTATTGGAAAGATTCTGTAATTAATTTAACAGAAATTCTTAAATTAATAAAAATGTTTTTCACACCCGTCACAATTAATTGAACAGATGTTTATGAGCAGCTCTCATATAAGATTATTCAAGGGGAACAGATTGTTAAACTGTATAAAGAATAAATAGAAATAATGCGGGAATAAGGAAATGTGTCAGTACCACTATTAATATCTTTGAAGGCGATAAGCTCAGAGCACATGCTGGAATTCGCCAACAGAACTTTTGATGGACATTTTTATTTATTTACAAATGTTTTTGGGCCAACTTTAGAGCCACAATATGAGTGTTCGCAACAACTTGATGGAATTATAAATCAGATTAGAAATTCGAAAACCCCTTTGAAGTTTTTCTCACTATGAAATGATGTACTACTGGGAAGCAGATCAAATAAAGTGATTTTGAATTGTAATATTTATGTAAGAATATGTAAATGGTATAAGGCTATCGCTGCCTAAACTAGCATGTTCCTCAACTAGAAATTCCTAAAATCGTCGGTGCATTTTTATTCTCGCGTAGTGGGTAAAGAAAATTCTATTGAATTCTAGTGTTCTTTAAAGATTTAATTGACGACATCTCGCTGTCGAAAATGACTTAACATTTCCCAGTACACGGAAAATTAACGTCGATCCTAGTCAGCATTGGCTTAGCGGCGAAGTGAAGAAAATAGTATCCAAAACAGCTTTAACAGTGCAATGTGAAATAAGCAAGTCAACAATATATGTCTACTTTATGTTGCTCTAAACATAATGGCATCACTTGGAAAATGCAAACGGTCTTAGGGCCCACATATTAGATTTCCCTTGGAAAGCATTTGGCCTACAGACAAATTTATTACATATAAAATTTTAAAAACGAAGGGTTGTGATACACTATCCTACACAGTTGCACAATTCAATTACACGAAAATATCATGCGATTCCATCCTATTTTAAAAAAAACGGTATTAAAATGGCCTTGGTGGTGCCACACTATTATACAACTATGATGCAAATACGATAATTTTTCTTAGCTATTTGAAATATATGCAACTCTGATGGCATGAAAATTGTTTATGAATTGCTATAAAAATCTGACACTTTTAGACCACACTATTCTATTTTTTCACCAAAAATGCCATAGTTGACAAATCGTACGAGTGGGTGGGTTAGATTGTCAGGCTCTTAAGTAACTTCAAAAACTATATGCAAAAAATGCTCATGGTTGCTCAAAAATTGTATGTACGTATTTGGGTGCCTCCGTAGGCGAGTGAATAATGCTTAGCCTAATGAAGCGGAGGTCGCGGGTTCGATTCCTGCCTAGACCCTGGGTGTTTTCCTGCGGACAAGCCAAAAGCTTTGAAGGTAGAGTTGGTAAAAAAAAAAAAAAAAAAAAAAATTATATAAAAAAGTAGTAATAATAACATCAGGAAAGCTCTATAAATATCCCCCTTGAAAAGGAAGAAGAAACAAAAAAGCTCTAAAACAAACTCAAAGAGAATCAAAAAATCATCTCTAACGGTAACGTCCATGAGCTTGAGCGTAATTCAAACTTCTTTATGCTTGTTATCATCACTTAGTTGGCCATATTGCTCTTTATACTCGTCCTTTTATAATTGTTTATGTATAAGTGGCTTGTTAGTTATGGCATGTTTATATTAAAAGAAAGCAATTCAGAATTGCCCTTGTTGTTGTTTTCTTCAAATTGTCAAACGTATTTCATTCGCAAGCAATGGTTGGCTTCAAAGACCAAGAAACAACAACGAGGAGAAGAAAAATGCTTTTAAATATTAAAAATTTACTATTTATTATTGTGTTGAACTTTTCCTTTGCGATTATTGCTGGACATTGTTCTTATTTTGTTCCTTCTGTTTTTTTATTATTCCATTTAACTCACAATAGTCGCTTTTTTCAACCATTTTAAATGCCACAAGTTGACGTTAATTTCATTTCTTGTTTTCTTTATTGTGTCATTTACAAAAACCATTGTCGCTGTTCTAACTCCTACACCTATTCTGCCTCGCACAACTCCGGTCGCTCAAAGAGTTAGTGAAAATATTACTATCCCAGTGAACACTCTCTTGTAAAAAGTACTGAGTACTCGTGTATACGAATACTATATTAGTACTCACAGTGTAGAGCCTCTGAAACTTCCCCTTTCTAATCAATATGACCAATTTAATAATCAGCTGTTTTTATTTACATTTGTAAAAAGAAATAAATCTGCTGCCTGACAGCGTTCTGAATAATTCTAATATTTTAAGATATTTAAAAAATGAGTTCAGTATCCATAATGGTTCTTATTTTTCCCCCTTTTTCCCTATCAAGGGAGTTGTAACTTTTATAAGAAAATGGATAAATTTATATTAGTGCAAGTAATTAATTACATACTCGTAAAAAAAGTTAAAATAGCCGAGACTATACAGACGAGACGCCAGAAAAAGAATGATTGATTTTAGTAACCAATTCCCTATCAAAGTAGAGTCTACCAAGACCTAAATGGAAATTAATTATCAAGTTTAAATTTAAAATAAGGCGATAATTTTAGCATTGTGCAATATTTGGGGTCGTGCCGCAAACATAATTCAGCGGGGTTTTCAGGTACATCTGTATATATTATATGGCATTTTGAACAGTATTTAGTATCGAATTTAATTATAGAGTTTGTAGGAAAAATTAAAATGCTTTCTAAAACCTTTTTCATAAAATTCAGGTCCAAAGCAAATACCTCTACGACTGTAGCAAATTTCTCGAAAATGCCTCTGTATATTTTCCCATAAAATTATTTAAAAAAATTTTTTTTTAAAAATATCCTGAAAAGAATATCATTAATTTTGGCATGTTTTCAGCTAATTTGGAATAGCAATGAGGCGATCTCTAAAAATTTTCTAATAGATTTTTTCCTGTGGTATAATAACAAAACCTTTTAAAATTATATATCTTCTGAATTCTGCTTTATATAAAATTTTTCTGGCATCGCTTATGTTTATAAAATATTGTTATTTGAATATTATGCAGAAGTTGCGACTAATTTGTGCAATCCTGGGAATGCATTTGGTATTAAGCATTAAACACATTAGGGGCAGAGCGTGTACTGACTACTACATGGCTTGTGTGCTTCATGGGATTTGTGTTATATTTCTATACGACCAATTCAAAATGCAATTTATTAAAAGCTGAGATGCTTAAGAGTATTCAAGATTAGTCTTGCTAAGTGTACGAATTTTAAAATTAATTTTGCAGCAATATAAATTTGAATTATTTTATTTAATATTTATAAATTTGAAACCAGTTTTTTCGTTTTCTTGCAAAATTTTTTTCCCGAGTAGTGTGCGAGTTTTACTTGATGTGACTGTACTCGTATAACGTAAAAGCGTAATTAGTGTAGTCTAATTTTTTACGGTAATGAGCCTAAAGGCTTAACAATTATTTTCCTAGATGCGTAAGTAAATTCAATTTCTTTTAAAATGTTCGCTGGGTATGCAAGTATTTTATGGTTGCCAGTTCTGGGCAATTCTAAAAAATCGGGTAATTTGCGGTGGAATTTTATTGTTTGTGATTATGTCTGTTTGTGTGTGTATTATGTGACTGTTTGCCTTCAAAAATAAATAATGCAACAAATGTAGTTGTAGTTTTGCAGCCTTGTTGTGATTATTATTGTTGCACAAATAAACTTACTTTATGTTTTTAATTAAATTGTAAATTGGCAAACATAATTTTTGCTATTTTATTAACGCGAATGTACTTGATATTAAACTGAAAACAAAGTTTTGCTAATGAAAAGCATTAGAAAGCTTTTTTTTGTCTGCGACACTGTAAGTAAGGACGGCGTATATAAATGTGTGGCTACAAAGCAGCTGCTTTAGCAGAGCGGTGTTAATCATTGTATGTGTAGCGTTGCAGTTTCAAACATTTTAAAACTTTTAAGTAAATTAAAAAATAGCTTGTGTTTATGCAATGGACGTTGTATAGAAATTTATTCAAAAAAGATATTCTGTATTATAATAATTCAGGAAAACTTAGAGCAGGTCCTTAATTTGGCTTCAGGAGAGCATACAGCTCTTTGGCGCTGACCTATACGAGGTGTGATCAAAAAGTAACCGTTATTTTTAAATTTCGTTAGTCGTGTTTTTGATGGGCTCTTCAATTTTTTCTCCAAACACAACCTCGCATGGACATCGCTCAGGAGAACATACAATAAAATTGGCTTAAAACTAAAAAAACCAAAATTATTTATTAAGGAAATCGTTAGTTTGGAATTTGCCAGTAATGGAGCGAAATGCTTTCTCTATTAACTTAATATGACGTTTATGGGGCTCCATATACATTTCCATCCATAACATAATAATATATATATATTACCGCCGAAAATAGAGGGCAAGCGGACATTAATAACCGTCAAGGCAGGATGTATACTTTTGAGAGAGTAAAACTTTATCGTTTTTCAGAGAAGGTGATTAGTTTTCTCTCTTCACTCATATATTTTATTTGCTCTTGATTTGCTATTTATTTACTTCTCTTAAAGAAGCCTCTGTTTCACATGCATTTGTTTTTACTGTGATTTGATTGTTTTGCAATGTAATCAAATGACTCATAACCACTCACTGTCTTTCAAGTGCACATGTTTAAGTACGTTCATTTTGAAAATAAATTTAAAAGTTTTTTTTCCAAAGATTTTATTATAATATTTTTAAAATTTCTTCTTTTTAATCCGATCAATAGGCTTTTCTCTGGTTTATTTATATATTATTATTTATCATAATTGGACTTTTTAGCTTTTCATTTTTTCTAACAAAAACCAGAACTTTAAATAAATCAAAAAAAAAAAAATTTGTGAAAAATAAATAATAAATTTCGTTAAATATGTGAGGATGTATGTATTAAATCATTTTTATAAAAAAAAACGATTAGGTCGCAGAGATTAAATAAATTAATTAGATTCAAGTTTTGTAATGGCTCTTTATCATATAAAAATAAGTATAAAAAAATCTTTTTAAAAATATATAACAATAATCGCTTTAATACACTCAAAGAATTTATTGCAGAAAATTAGTCAAATAAATATTTTCAAGTGGTTTTAAATAAATTTATAATTAGTTAAACTCTAATTTTTCTATTCGTTTGAATGTTTTTGTTATTAAGGAATATATAAAATGGAAGATATAATGCAGTAAATTGTATGCGAAACAGCGTCTGGTCGTACAAACTGAAAGCTTTTCTACTAAAAACACCATAACGTGAAAATGGAAAACACTTCAAAAAGTTAAAGCAGCAGAGGGAATGCCCCTCAAGCTAAACAAACTCGACTTTAAAGGAATTTAGTGAAATTAGGAATTTTGAATACAGAAGTGGTTACTACCAATTGCGATCTCTTACAATCATACTTCAATGCGCTATTCATTTTCATTGCCAAGCTCGCACTTACAGTCTTCAGAGTCTGATAGTAATGAAGCTTTTTTAACCAGGAAAGGGGATGCCCCTCAAGCTAAACAAACTCGACTTTAAAGGAATTTAGTGAAATTAGGAATTTTGAATTTAGAAGTGGTTACTACCAATTGCGATCTCTTACAATCATACTTCAATGCGCTATTCATTGTCATTGCCAAGCTCGCACTTACAGTCTTCAGAGTCTGATAGTAATGAAGCTTTTTTAACCAGGAAAGGGGATGCCCCTCAAGCTAAACAAATTCGACTTTAAAGGAATTTAGTGAAATTAGGAATTTTGAATACAGAAGTGGTTACTACCAATTGCGATCTCTTACAATCATACTTCAATGCGCTATTCATTGTCATTGCCAAGCTCGCTCTTACAGTCTTCAGAGTCTGATAGCAAGGAAGCTTTTTGAACCAGCATTTGAAAAGTGAAATTTTTCTGATTATAAAAAAATTTCGGTTCAATTTCATTTATTTTTATTTAACAATAATTGCTTAAAGTAAATAAAAATTGTTGTTTTGTTTGTAGAATATCATTTTATTAATTTTGTATTACAAATAAGCATTCCATGAACTTTTTATTTAACCACAAATTGCCCATCGACATACATCGCAACGCCCGAGTCTTCCATTTTAATATTTCATGAGCAATAAAAAATAATTAATATTAATTGAAATTTAAGTAGATTTTTCATATACATTCATATGTTTGCGTGTGTGTGCGTGCGTGCCGGCATGCATGTGTGGGATTAAATATAGTTGAATGAATTACATATTACCCTGTAATCAGGGAAGTTTAAATTAACTTAATGATATGATAATGACAGCTGCAGCAAACTACAAAATTTTATTTATAATTATAAAAATTATTCAAATTTATAATAAAATGAAATTTAATTATAACCAAGATCGTGTATGAGTAAAGTGAAAGGGCTGAAAACATCTGATCATCAGAGGTGGGAATATCGCAACAGCTGGCTATCTATAACAGCAACATTTTTCAGCATATTCGCTATCGCTGATGGTTACATGTTTTTTTCTTTTATTATTGTTAACTAAATAACAATATATGTTTTTTATTTTCACGATAGATATGTTGTATCATGATTTTTGGACATTTGAGCGTGTAAACGCAGCTTAGAAAATTAGTGAAATGCTTTCCCAGAACTGCCATTGTATATTGAATTTTGCAAAAAAAAAAAAATAATAATAATAAATCTATTAAAACAAAAATAATATAACGAAAATATCAAGCCTTTAAAACATAAAATAAGCTAAAAAAATTAAAATAATTAAATAAAAGTTAATGAATCTCCTACTGGTATTATTTATAATTAATTAAAATTTTATTTAACAGTTGATATTTTCAAATATTTTTAATATATGAGATTGGAAATCGCGCAAGACTAAATACGTAGATATAATCAATTTATTATATATCTAACTATATTGTAGCATATTTTGCACAAAGAGGGTTGCTTCTACAGTCCTGTTTTTAAAAATAGCGCAGATTCAATTTAAACTTCATCCTCATTAAAATATTTGAGAAAATATATATTTTCTTAAATTTCTACTTAAAAGTCAGCATTTTTTTTATACACCATAATTTTTTTTATTTTTCAGATATTCCGTGATAAAGAACTGATTAGCAGAGCGAAAATGAAATCTTAAAAATGAGTAAGTCCATACAAAATATTAAAAAGTTCTATTCATTATTCTATACAGGGCTGCTTAGATAAATAGCACAACTTGGTTATTAAACATTTCTTTAATTGTAATTTTATTAAAACGATTTGTTTTTAGCTTTCGTTTATTTTAAGGAATTTTTATATCCAACAGTAGTGTTTTCCTAAATAGCATACCTAATTACTCATTTTAAAATTTCTAATTTAATAATTAAAAGTATTTCTTTATATAAAATTTTTATGAATCTTTGCAATTCAACTTCAGTTCACAAATACACTTTTTTGACAGCTGTTATACAGTATAACAGTGTCAGCACCAATAATGCAACAGCTGATCAAATATCAGCACTACATTTTTGCATCAAGGTGGTAGAGCTGTACAGATACTACGCATTTGCGAGTTTATCCATCCAATTTTACTCATTCAGTTTCAGCGAGTTTTTTTTGGTTTACAGTACTGTTGTCGTGAATAGCACATTTAGATAAATATAGTATTAAAAATGTTTGGAGTGAAATATTATAAACCGTTTCATACTGTGAATAGTTTAACTTTTCAGGCGCGAAGAAGCCCGCTATATCTTTATATCTTATAGCGATATGAAATCACCATTTTTGAATTTACAAACTGAAAGCGTGTATTTTTGTTACGTCTCGGTAAAGGAGAGATCTTCACTTAGCACTCCATAAAGCACTCTTTATGAAACCTTTAATTAAATTTAGGTTTTCTAATAAGATTCTTCCAAAAATTATGACTCCCAGTTCGCTGGATATTGATCCTTATTTTTATTTCATTCGATCTTGGATGCAGGACGTTCGGTGGAGAATTTATGATTTGCCGATAACTTTGCTTGCTGTTCAAAACTTAATAAATTTTTTTTCCCCCAAATTTTAGCCTTAAATTGGGTTTCCTTCTAAGGACATTGAGCAACTTTAATTGCATAAAAATATATTTGAAACGTGTGCCCAGCTTTAAATATTTTATTGATAAGAAAACCCAGGCTTAGATAGTGGGGATGCCTTTTTCACTCCCTATCTGTTCATGGGAAACTCATTGCAACTGATTGAAACCCCTTTTCATCTCCTTGCTTTTCTTTGTAATAAAAACATGACAATTTTTTTCTATCCTTTCTGGTTATATAACACAGTAAAGGACATTCGAAGCTTGCTTAGAGGTGCTTAGGAGAATCAACCAACCGTTCCAAAAATGCAGCAAATAAAAAAGTTTAAAAAGCTTGTCAAAAGCAAAAGGAGGTACTCATATCTGCATATGACTGAAACCAGTAGAATACTACAAGTAATAGCAAATCGAATGTTGGTAGACAATATTGCGAGTAGTCATGGCAATTTGCAGGGCTGCCTTGATTTGAATTTTTCTAAAAAAAAGTCAACATTAAATATAGGCCATGGCGAATAGAATTGTACTGTAAAGAAAAAATAAAATGTATGAAATTGTGAATGTAAAAGTGCAAATGAAATATGAAATTCTGTGGCTGGCGCATATAGCTTTAAACACATTTGATACAACCGGCGAGTAAATGACGCTGGCTGCTATTGTAGCCAGCTGTAGGATTACATTTTATACAGGAATTGAGAGACATACGCAAACATGCTTTTGAGAATAAAAACAAAATTGCTTTTCTAAAAATGAATTAGTTTTATTTAGCCTATTTAATAATACATTTATTTATTATAACCATACCAAAAAATTAATTAGAAACAGCATTTAATGCTTCTATCCCGTATAACTGTTTCCCTACTTTAATTGCTCTACTCCGTATAACTGTATTTTTTTGACAACACATATTTGACAGAATATAGTTATATTAAAGAAAATAGTGGCACAAGTGATGACACAGGTATATTTCCTTTACTATATAAAAATATGTATTTTTAAATAATTTATGTAATTTTTTTTGCTACTACTATACTATTGATGTTCACTGTTGCTGATAAAAATATAAAGTTGCTCAAGTTAGCCGCAATTAAAATTGTGCCCCTGTAGTCATATAGCTGGAATGTCACGAAAATAAAACTTCCTTTACACATATGCAAATATGGCATTTGTAACAGGCTGTCGTCAGCAGCCTGTGGTGGCGTATGTGGTTAGTAGTTAAGGATTGTAACAACATTGTCCTGCAGCTTTTTTTCACTTCTGTCATTGTCAAAGTAAACACACCGAATATACAAAAGCCAAACATTGCTGTTATGCAAATATATTCGAATTACCATTCGGCAAAGCCTACTTTTCAAAAACAAGCCTGCTTGTATTGAGAGGTATACCTTTAGGCGTGCATGTGTATACAAACTTTTTAATATTACTATTTTCTAATTTATTCAGCATAATTTGTTGAAACAGTTTATTTGCGTGTTTAAAGGGTTAAGCTTATAAACAATTTACCAAATAACATATTTTCAGGTTTGCGATGAAAATACTGCTGGTAATATTTTTTTTTGTGGAATTTAATTTCAATTTCAATTGTTTTCAATTCAAAAATTGGCGGTTTCTATATTTTGCACTAAATTGATATTTACATGCCTAACACGTTTCGTTTAGCCTTTTATACGTCGCATATCTGGAAATTCATTAGCTGCTATTTTTATTTTTTAAAGAGACAAAAAAGATTTACATTGAAAGTATATTTTGCCTGCATTTTTTTTTAATGTGGGGGTAAATCTTCGCTTAAATGGTGGGGTACGTTATTCTTTCCTTCTTCCCCTTTTTTTTGTTGTTTGCTTGTTATGTTTCTGGTTTTTGGTATTTGATACTCTAGACATGATCTTTCCTGTCTGCCGGCTTTTTTTCTTCTTAATTTTGTCCTTTTGTAGGCTAAGCCGGTGTACTTCCTTCCGTTTCTTTTTATGCTCCTTATCAATCATACATACTCACGCATAAACAATGAAGTTTCCTCAACAGCCTTTTCATTTTCTGATTCGAAACTTTGGAATTTTAAACTGTTGGAATACCAAATAAGGATGTGATGTTACCGAGTTGTGTAGAAGTTGTGTAGCAAAAGAAAAATTAAGTTGTAACAGACTGCTTGCTTCAACTTTTTATTACTTCCTAGAAACGAAACATTAAGAAAAACTTTTTATTTCCTAAAAAGCAGGAAACAAAAAACCAACGAAAAGAACTTGAAAAATAAGGCATCGTTTTTCATAACTTGAATAATGTTTCAGAAATTTATTTGACTGGAAGAATTGGACTGCTTTTCCAGACCTCATTAAATTCCTGAATACGTTGCAGAGGTCACACAGTGTGTATTTAAAAAGCGTGAGCTTTAAACTCTATTTCTTTTTTATGTTTTATAAAGCTTTTGCAATCAGAAAATAAATATATAAACTTGTATTTTGGCAGCAGACGTGCTCAACCGCATAGCACACCTAAAACATGTATATTTGCAATTATTAATTTCAAAACTATTTTTTCATTTATATATATAAGAGTTTTACAAACACCAAAACAACTTTAAGGCTTAAGGAAGCTTCCTGCAAGCTTGAAAACTTTTCCATTTGACTTCAAGTGGCTCTAAAAATCTTATCCTTAAATCTTAAGTTAAGGAAAAGCAGGTTTTTAGAAAAAAATTACCACACTGGATGGGAAAAGGCTTAAAAAGGCTGAAAAGCTTAGTCATCACTTTCAATTTTTAAATCAGCCACATTTCTTTTATAAGAATTGAAGAGATGATAAATGTAAAAAACCCCAACAGCTGTAAATGTATAACAGTGTTGCCAAAGCATATCAATAGCGGTTTTTCATATCAATAGTTTTTTTTTAATAAAAAAAAAAACACATTTTTGTATTGTCTCATAAAATAAGTTATTTAAAGAAATTCTCGAACGTTAGTCGTACTAATGCAGGCATTTTTAACGAATTTTTTATCACGAAATTTTTATAAAGAAAAAGAATTTTCATTAATTATTTTTAAATTTATTAGTATGTATTCACTATAGAATGTCGCCTAAAATTACTAAATGTTTTATTAAACCTATTTAATATATAATTTTTTTTTCATTATAAAAAAAATTATTTTTAAAAAATTTTAAAATGAAATTTTTAAAAAGTTTTTAAATAAAATTGTTTAAACTTGCACTATAACAAGTTCCTTTCATTAAAAATAATAATTCTAAACATTATTGCCAGTTGCTTATTAATACCCAACAGCTGATTTTAAATCACTGTATTAAAATTTCATGTATTGAATTTTGTTCAATTTTGTGCATTAAAAACTAATTTCAATTACTTTTCAATTAGTCTTAACACATTATTCTTCTAATTTATTTATATCTGATTGCCAGTTTAAATGCAATGAAATTTTCTTTTAATTATTTGGTTAAATTCGTAGTTCCTCATTTATTACTCATGCCATTTGATTGATCAAATAACAACACACAATGCAATTTCATGGTTTGGCATTTGTTGTGCACTTTTTGCCATTTTATCCAATTTCAATTGGTTATTTAAATGGCGCCAGTTTTACGTTTCTTTTTTGCTTGGTCTCGTATGAAAATTAAAGCAGAGTATAATAATCATCAATGGTGCTGCCACACTTCTTTCTAGTGGGCATTACACTTATACCCCCAAAAAAACTCCAAAAAAAAAGGAACGATTTTTTTTTCAACGAAGTGATTTAAAATCGCTTTGTGCATTCTCTCTTATCCTTGTTGGATGAATATTGTCTTGACCCAAAGCGAGAGTTAAGAAATCGGAAAGAAAATCAGTTTTGTAAAAAAATTTTTTCGTAAAAAAGTTCCTAAGGATGACTCTTGTAAGAACACCACTTAAAATTTTGCTGTGCCCCTCAAAAGAGGCGAAAATGTCCCATAATCTGTTCAGATATTAGAAATGTTAATTTTGCTTGAGAGTAGGATTTTTCCTCTCATCCCATCTTGCCTTTATTTTACAATGCATACGTTGAGCTATTCGTTATCTAAAAGGGAATTAGGTAATGGGACCACAAATGTAATTTTTTATTATCAATTTTTTTGACTTGATGTTATCATAAGCACAACCAGATAAGCTGATATCTCACTTAAAAGGGCCGGTGCACAGAGTCCAAAGGTTTTTCTCTTGCCTTCCGAAAGGTAATCGCTTCTGTTGTCATAATAATCTAATTCGCTATTCACTAGTCTCTGAAAATTCGACAAGCAGTTTCAAAGCTTATCTGCATCATCAAAACTTCAAAGAAAATTACAATACAAAAAGATGGGCGGATTTGAATATATATGTTCGCTACTCTAGAACTTTAATTCATAAGTAAGTCTTAACTAGTAGAGTCATTTGTGCCAACATTTATTTATAAAGCAGTTGGATGTTCTACACTACTTGTAAGCTAATTTCAGTATTAATGGTGTGATGGCAGTCCCCGCAAGCATCATTACTCGTTGAAAGCAGATGCTGAAGACCAGCTGGAAATAAGTAGATGTGAACGAACTTAAATTGGCTGACTGCCGTTCTAATATTTAAGGAAATCTATCATTATTCCCCTTCTGTCCAGACCAACTGAAATATTGAATCAAACTATCTAAAAGCGGGAAAAGTGCTTTCTGAGTTTTCTGAAAACTAATAGCTGAAGCAATGAACATTTCCGCCAATACATTCACATTTGCTTCCCTGTAGTCGATGGGTACATTTCCACTGCTCTGTCTTTCATATTCATACTAAACTCATGAATATCCCACTACCGCCTCAGCCATCAGATTGTCTTGCCTGTCCAATTAATACATTATTTTCCTATACGCTTCATAAGGAAATGAATCGCCATTACTCTCTTTTAACACTCTTCGTTAAACTCTCAAATATGAATCCTAAGAGTTTCTTTCACTCTTTTTTGGCTAATCATAAAGAGATCGGAATATTTATTTAAAGTTACGAGGTGCACACCACAGACTTATTCTTTCTCAACAGCAATGTATTTACATATTTATTTGAACGATTATTTCTTGAATTTCATATCGTCTGTCTATATGTCCATCTGTCCGCGCTCTAGTTTTCCTTGTAATAAACGAATAAGACAATTCCTTGTGTTAAAGAGAACGTACTTTCGTCTTAATAGTGTTTTTTTTTATTTCGAAAAGAGAGTTACTATAAAGAGACTGTCAGTTTTACTCCAAAGCCTGTCTGTCCTTCCGTCCATCTGTCCATCTGTCCAGCTGTCTAGTTTTCTTTTTATTTTGGGAAGTAAAAAAGTTACACGCAGTGTAAAAAATATATTTCAAAAATTAAAAAAATATTAAAATCATTATAAAAATAATATGGCCGATGAAAAATAAAAAAGATGAATAGAGGCTTAAAATTTCCACGAGAAGAATGAAAGCCAAGAAAGGGTAAACAAGCGATATAATAACAATATTTTTCCAAGGCCTGCCAACAAGTTTATTGTGAACCAAAAGAGTACAAATTTTTTAAATGACAAGAAACTGAATCGAATGTCAGCAGCTTATATAATTTTCTGTACTATATTTTCGTCTCTGTCTGGCTTCCTTCGATATGCTCGTTACAAAAACTGTCAAGAGTTTCATAGCCAAATGCATGACTAAGAGTAAATCAATACATACAGACGAAATTCCTGGGACATGCTTTAATAGTCCCTAAGCAATCACAGTAAAGAAATCAAACGAAACTGAAATACATATCGCTGGCTTCAAGTGGAAAGTCCGTAATTCGGGCGTTTCTTTTTTGTGACTTCAATCTATGAACTGAATATATATTGAAATCATCAAAAACAAATCTATTCCAGAAAAAGAAAAAAATGCAACTTAGGGCCTTTCTACTTGAGACCAACGATATGCTATTCATACTCGTATGAACAAGCTCCAGCTTTTTGTTTAAGTTCTTCTTTTATCTCAATTAGCTTCCAACAAAGAGTACTGCTATTTACGTTATGACAAAAGAGTTTTCCAGCTCAATTATTAATTAAATGTCATTTTAATGAGTTCTTTTAAACACCAAACAAGTGCATCCCAGTCATCAACAGCCAACGCAAAAAGCTGTACAAATTGTGTTTAGCTTCACGCAACTGCCGCTGAAGCCAAAAAGCAAAGCAAAGGCAAGCAAAGGAAAGGGGGAGCAGTAGAGGCCCTTAAAATACCGGGAGTGATATCATCTCGTATTTTAAGTGATTAAAGTTTGAGTGGCATTCATTTTTATACAAATTACTACTGCTGTCCATAACACCAACCAGTAGCATCATCGACACTCTGCTGAAAGTTGGTTGGTTGTGTCATGGTACATGAGATTTTGTGACAAGCATTTAGGGACAAGATGTAATGTTTTCATGGCTTACTGGTTGAATGCCTTTTGAATTGAATACAATTGTGGTTTATAGTTTTTTTTTTTTTGCTTTTGTTTTGCTGATGGCGAGGGTATAGCATTTATTTAATGACTTGTCATTTAAACAGCGCTAATTTATGCAATTGAACGCCATGTACAAGCTTTCAAATGGACATTGAAAGCTTAAGCTCATTCGCATATGGTTTGTACGAAACCAAAAATAAAAAAAAAAATAATACGAAATATAAATAAATAAAAAAGTGAAGAATCTTTGTGATAGAACATGACTGGTCAGATACATTTCATTAGAGTTTGTAAACTGTTTGATGGTCAGTTTGAAGCTTAACTGTAATTAAATTGTAATTAAAATTATTTTAATATATATATGTATATAATCAGTTTATGGGATAAAAAGTATTTGTTGTGTTGCAGACAAAATTAAAAAATATAACTTTGATGTCAACTTGCAGAAAAAATAATTTGTTTTTGGTTCCAAAACAATATCAGTTGAATCATATATAGTTTTATATAATTTAGATCCCATAAAGAAACTCAAAGCTTCAAATACATATTTTGCAATATTGTTTATTGAAAAATGTCATTCTTTGCTATTTCTTAAATTTAATAAGAAGAGAATATGATTGATGTATTTAGAAAACTTTTATTTAAATATTTTTTAACAGTATTATAAAAATTTATTCTTGATTGAAAAAGTAATTCAAGAAAAATATTTTTTAAAAAGGATATTTTTTTTTTATTCTTTAAAATACAACTCTGCAAATACATCAACTAAAAGTTTGTAAGTAAAAAGTTTTCAATTCATTCAAACGAAAATCTGAAATCACTTTAAAGTGCCGTTGTAGGTGCTACACTTTTATACAAATATAATGCAAGCAATGTTTTCTTTGCTGATTGAAGTAAAAGCAACTCTGATCTCATGAAAATGATTATTTTATGAATATTTTCATAAAGTTTTACTTGTCATAAACATCTGACATTTTTATCTCAGACTATTCTATGTTTTCAGCAGAGATGACATATTTAACAAATTGCACGACTGTGTAGGATAGTGTATGAGGACCTTTAGGGTTTAACGCCAAAAACTAACATTAAATTTCTTTAATCTTGTGAAAAAATATACAGCCTTTTTTCAAATCGAGGCTTCAATTCTTGTTCTTTACTCTTTTTATATAAATTTATTAATATATTTATTCGTGTTGGCCAGGAAATGGGCCATGCATATAAAATAACATAAATACATAAATACTTTGATACAACTCTGTTTATATGAAGAAACCAGCTGGCTCTGCTCAACTTCACGGTAGTTCTATAGTTTAATGAGTAGTTTATCCAAAACAAATTTTAATGTATCTAAACAAATTTGTTTTTGGAAATTTAATAAAATCTTAAATGATATACCAATTGAATTATTGTCAATAAAAGTATTATTTAAATGAAAGAATTTATTGTTTGGTTTAAAAAAATGTTATATAATTCAACCTTGTGAGCATATTATTGGCGTTTAATTTTTTATTAATCTGGCAATGATGCGACGTTGTACACATATTAATTAAATAGTAATTGAGTGGCTACAATAGATTAACCTCGCGGCAGTGCCCCTCGTGTGTGAAGAACAACTCTTTTTTTAACCAATTCATAACTTTTAATTCCGACACAATGCTTTGCAAACATAAGTGCTCTCCTGCGAGTACCGGCTTTATGTTAAGACAATGGCATATTTCCATTATACATATCTATAAGATCGTACTTTTATATATGTATTTTAGTAATTCTGTTATATTTCTATTTTTTAATTTTATTTTATTTTTTTACTAGTTTTGGGGAACGACCCCAAATGTAAATAAGTTTCATTAGATGATAACTTAGAAAAATTCAGATGGCTGAAACAAGCAGATTTGAATTGCTTATTCGAAACGTATCAGTAACACACCATACATTGAAATGTATGTAGGTACATGCATATGTATGTATGTGTGTTTCTGTAACCTTGTTAAATTGGTGCTATACAATATTACAACTTATTTGTATTCCGTATCGAAAGTAATTAAAAATAAATAAACAAAATTTGGGTACTTTATTTCGTTTCATCTTCTTCCTCACTTTTCATCATCCTTCATCTCCCTTTTGGGCTTTTCGTAATTTTTGACAAAGCTGCCACGTGATTTTAATAGGAAATTACTGAAGTTTCAAAAGTGTTAAAAGTGTTAAAAGTTACTCATTCGCACTACCGGTATTAATTAAAGTATATGTATTAATATGAATGTGTGTGTGTTTCATGTGTTTATGGGGTAAATAAAAGTCGGGCAAAAAAGCAATTGAATGCACGAAGTTTCACACGAAACTTTTGTTGTAACATTTCTTGGTGTTGATGTTGTTTGTATTGTGTGCTACAAATAACGGTGTTTCTCTTGATTACTTTGTTTACATACTAAAGAGTGTTGCCAATAATAGAAAAATTTTGCGTTTTCCGCAACAAGTATAATCAGATAAAAAAGGACGAACTTTATTACATATGTACATGTATGTAGGTGTGTGCAGGTATATATCGTTGCTCTCAAGTAGAAGGGCCGCAACTCGTACTTTTTTGTTTTCAATATATTTTCTGAAGTGATTTCAATGTATGAACTGATTATACTTAATTATTATACTTAATTATTTTTTTTTTAAGATTTTTCTATATGTGAACTTTCATATAAACACAAACACAGTTACATGTTTCCCCCTTGTATTTCATTTTTTATTATTTCATTTTAGTTTTATTATATTTTATTTTTCATTTCTACAACTCTATATATTTTGTTGTCATTATTATTACATTTCTTTATCGCTACAATTTCCCCGCAAATGTTTAACTTGAAGCTGTATATGTGTGTGTGTTTTAATTATTTTGCACTTAATAAATAGACGGTTTTGTTTGTTTTATCAATTTATTTTCCATTTTCTTTCCGCTTCTACATATTCATTGTTTTAATAAAATTTCTGTATGCATCTTTCATTAGAGTTCATTAAACAAGCACAGTGCTGTTGAAATATGTGTAATAAAATATTGTGGAATGTAAAATAAAATTAAATAACATTTTTTATTTACACATACACACATATATATATATATTTTCATATTGTGTCTTATGAAAGGGGGCTAATTGGAGACAATTACTTTATAAACTTACATTTAAAGAGTGCTATGAATAATGCAATAAATGGATAAAAAAAATATAGTGAAATAAAATAATTGTAATTAAAATATAGAAAGTTATACTAGTAAGTATTAATATGGAATATGCATACAAACAATAATAAGTAGCTATTTCCGTCTTTAATAAAAATCATGGCGTACAGACGGACACAGATTGCCCTGGGGTGTCAAAAACTTAGGAATGAGTTTGAATTCTCTAATTATATAAACTAAAAGTCTTGGGTCCTTATGGTGTTTAAACAAGGATTTTTTTACTAATCTAATCACATCGTTGTTATGCCACTCTTCTATATGTCACAACCGTTTTTAAGTCGGGAAGGCCAATAGTTCAGGATTCGTTTATGAGCATATACATATATTGGAAAGTAAAGCCATACTGCGGTTCAAGATTAAATAGATTAATATTCCACATCCTTAATAAAAAAGCGGCACGTCCAATATTTTTTGTAATTAAAAGCATTACGAATTTTAAGTGAAAAAAATTAGGTTTGGAGAAATTTATCTTTTATTTGTTTGATTTGAGAGACTCAAATACCGTACATATACTTAACTCTGGAACGTAGAACGTAAACACAATTCTAGAATGGGTGTTCTACTAAAAATTTAAGCAACTACATATTTATGTAAGTAGTGTATTTTTACAGTTTCGTAACTTAGAGTTGGTAACACATGTTTGCTTGACAATCCCTCAAACAGCTGGTAGTTGCTTTTTGCTTTTATATATTATTATGTATAGACATAGCAGAGCAAGGCTTTGGAATGGGATCAAGCTCAAATAAATATTAAATTGTTATTCAAAATTTTTCTCTTTTATGAAGCCCCTTTTTGGTCGAATATGTACATTTTATCGATACACCTATTATCGATACACCATTATATCCACAGAAAATTACTCTTTTGGACTGTCATATCATACCATCATTGGCAATATCATCGATTTCCTTTCCTGGGCCTTGTGGGAAATCTATATTGAAAAATTTTTGGGAAAAACTCTATAAGTGGCCATACTTGGAAGTGTATATTTGAGCGCTAGTATCATCAAATTTGTATATCCTTTAACCATCTGTATTGATATTAAATAAATTTTTTTACTTTATTATGACATGAACTTACGCATATGTAGCTCTCAAAAATACACCCTTTACTTACTTACGTAATGAAAATTTATTTAATCTGCCTAATCTTATATGTATGTGTGCACATATTTAGACATGTGTCTTCATCAAAATCTCATTAATTCAAATTCCCTTCTTCCTGTATTGGCCACTTAACACTTGTAATAGTTGTCATGTATAAGTAATGCAACTCTGTGCACTTGTAGTTTCTCTCCATCAATCATTCTGCATTGAACGTTTATTGTTAATAAACTAACAGTATGTGTTTGTTGTAGATTGCAAGGCTGGGAGTTAGTATTTTAATTGAAATCATTCACATCAATTAACAGAGTAAATACTTTAAGTATTTTTTCCTCTTTTCCATCCATTTATTATTTCTACGTTCTGTAATAACTAATTAAGCTTGCACACATCTTTCCCCAAGAAAAGTTGCCTTCAAGGAATTTTCAAGTTTCTAACCGGAAGTAAATACGGAGAGAGTTTGATTCAGTTAGTGGTACCCCATCAATAACATTTTTGCTTGAATTGATTTTAAATTGAAGATTATAACCGGCTGATAATTTATAAAACCACTCATAATTGTGCAAACACTTAACTTTATAATTTTCCCAAGTGTTAAAAACTGATGAGTGAATCGCTTTAACATTAGTTTGTGGTAAGCTTACCCAGCAAACATTCCTGTTGGTGGTATAAAACCTATAATTTATTTATTTAAATTGCACTATTGGAAATTTAGAACTTTTGAATTTGTTCTTCGTTCGAGTTATTCGAATGCACTAAACTTAATGGTGGGGATATCAGCTGGTTCATTATATTTTTAATATTATATGCAGTATTAATGTTCTGAAAATAGAGAGCAATTCAAATGCTAAATATTTAAGAAAAGGAAAAATTAAAATAATTTTTTCGATGGAATATCATTGTGGTATATTACTTTTATCAGCAGTTTATAATTAAAAAAATATTTTAAGAAACGATATCAAGTTTTACTATCGATTTACTTGTATTATACTTAATACATGCTTAATATTTTTTTCTACAAATAAGTGAACTCGTGCTTGTCTGCTCAGATTATATTCTTTAAAGAACGTGGCTAGATAAAGTTTTCATATTAGAATCAAGCGTCTAGCATATGTTTGTTGGGTAGCACACTTGTGAAAACTACGACTTCTTGTTTGATGTGCTTAAATCACTTGTCTGGCATAAAATCATTCCTTAGAATAGTTTCAGTTTCTGGCATTGATACTCGATATCATTTACTAAGAAGGCGCATGCAGACACATTTATGAAGTTCTGCCAGCGCCTTCAGTCAAAGCCATTCATGTTCTCGTTTTATATTATCGTCACGAAAGGATTCTTCATTGCATACTTTAATTTGAGTTTGTTCTTAATTTTCTAGTTTCCTTGCTGTTTGCAAAAATGATTTCAGATTACTTGTGAATGGAATAACATTGAGAAAAATGTTCTTTGATTACTTAAATCAAATTTATTGTTTCTATAAGAAATTAAATAAGCAAGCAGTCAACTAAATTAAATAAAACCAAGTTGTAATTGTTGTAAATTAAAGCTAAAGTTTGTTGGTTGTGTCAAAATCAGAATCATTTTTCTATAGATAATAATACAATTATAAATTACTTTGACGGGAAGTAAGCCCTTCTCCATTTAGTGAATAAGAAAGCCCTCAAATAGAAATGGATAAAGTCGTGAGTTCAATCCCCATATACGAATGTCTAACTGATGAAGGCAAAGTCATAGGTGTCTTAAAATTTACCAGCAAACAATTAACATCGATAATAGGGTATCGATATCTTAGCACGAAATAAAACAATTATATGGTTAACAAAAAGAGGTTAAATAGCCGCCATCTGCTCTATCTGCCTAGTTATCCAATAACTCATCTTCCCAAGGAGTCATTTTTATATTTATATTATTTTTAATTTATTTTTATTTTTAATTTATTTTTATTTTTATTATAATTTAATTATTTTTCTATTTTTTTTTCATTAAAAAAAAGCTTTGCAAATAAATGGCATTTAGGGCCTTTATACAAGGAGAAGCAACGATTTACATATACCTATTTCCACAAATTTACTTTCAATTTACTTAAATTAGTTAATCACTCCTATGCAAATGTGGAATGTTCAGAAAATGTAAGACAATTTTTTAACAAAAAATCACAGCCTGCACTTATGAGATACTCTCAATTGTAATGAACGGATGCCTATAACAGGAAGAAGTTACGTAGAACGAATATGCTCATAAGCGGTTCTATATTAAAACTCATTACATAAAAAACGTAAAATATTTCTTATAAACAAACGAAAGCGTTGAAACATATTAATAAGAGTTGTATTTAATAGTAGTTTTTCTATTTTTAGCTCTGATTCACATTTATAACACATGCTAATGCTAATGGTGATTCCCCTGTTAACACTAATGTTTATGGTCATTTGCTAAAGACGGCAAAGAAATTATAAAGAAACTCGTTTCAGAAACTATTAACACAAAATGACACGAAACAGAATTTTTTTTAATGAAATGAAGAAAAAATAGGGATTATAAATGATTTTGAGAAGGAAAGAGGTTTGCTAAATGAGAAGGATGATGGATATATAACATGTAAATGAAGGCACCTGATTGTAAATATGATTGCAATTGTATATCAAATAGCAACTGTCATTCCGAAAACTCTGAAGGAGAGGAACAGGTATAATTAAGTGACTTTATAAATTCTTCTGCGAAAGTATTTAAAAAAAATGGACTTTTTCCAGAAATCCCAACAAATAAAAAACACCTCAACAGCTCCAGTTATACAAATAAATATATTTTTGTAACACAATAGATTAAACTATCATTCCTTTAATTATTTATTTAATTAGATAATTATGTTATGTACGTTTATAAGAGGTTTCACTGTACAGCCATGGACACTAAATTAGCACAAAAGTAATGTTAAGTTTGATCAACCATTTTTTAACATTTTTTGACTGAGGAGTGTATTTTTTTTATGCACTGTCAAAGCAGACATCCAAGCTTCTTTCACACACGAATTTTTTACCGTTATCTCCCTTCGTTTTTGTTTGGTCTGCTAGAATGTGTAATGGGCCTTTTTTCTTATGGACAGTAAATTAGCACAAAGGGAATAAAACAGACGTAAGAAGTTTTGTAGTGCGCACTATTGATCAAAAGTAATTTTTTTTTAAGTTTTATATAATTTAACTTATTTCTGTTAATAATGGGACTGCGAAAAGATTGTACGCCTGAGGAAAAGAGCAATATATTTAATATGCTTTCTGATGGCAGAAAGCCATCTGAAATTGCACATACTCGGAACCGATCGCGAAAATTAGTATATAATGTACTTTATTCTATTAAAAACAACAATAATTTTATAACAGAGCAAAAAAAAAAAACAAACGTGTCAAAAAAACATCAGAAGCAGTGGATCGTGCTATCGTCAGGAAGTCAAAGAAGGACCCGTTTGCATCATCACGCGACATTGCCAACGAGATTAACGCTGAATTTAAATTAAATTTGTCGGACAGGCTTGTGGGAAGACGCCTCAACGATGCACAGCTCATTGGACGTGCAAACCGAAAGAAGCCACACCTGTCATAGATCAAAACACCTCTCATTCTGGAAAAAAAATACTTTAGAGTGATGAAACAAAGGTAAACCGAATGGGACCGGATGGTAGAGTGATAGCACATCCTCATAAACGGCAGGCACTAGATCCTCGCTACACAAAAAAGACCGTTAAGCACACTCGAGGTAGCATTATGGTGTGGGGATAATTTTCATGGTATGGTGTAGGTCCTATTGTTTAAATAGATAGAAAAATGGACCGTGATCAGTATTTGGATATTCTCAAGAACGAAATGCTTTTGAACAAATGCCAATAACATTCACATTCACGCAGTACAATGATCGCAAACATACCTCAGAAATTGTAAAGGAGTGGTTTGCTGAAGAGGGAATCCGTGTTTTAGACTGGCCGGCTCAAATTCCTGACTTGCACCCTATAGAAAACCTTTGGAATAAAGTAAAACGTAAAATCGCTCAAACGAAACACAAGAACTTTAATGATCTTTGGAACGAAATATAAAGTACATGGTATTCCATAGCCAAAGAGCGTTGCCAAAATGTAATGAAAAGTTAGCCTTGCATAGATGCCAAGCCGTAATTGAAAATAGAGGTTATTCTACTCAATATTAAACAGATTATTTAAAAATATCCAAATTTTTATTAATTACTAAAAGTCTTGGTTTTTTAATTAATAAATTTTTATTTGTGCTATTTTAGTGTCCAGCTAAAATTTCACATTTAATTAAAAGATGGCTTCAACTACCAGACGACCGAGGACTTTTATACAATATTGTTTATTTTTGAAGTAGAACACATATATTAAGTTTTTATGATAAAGCTTTTGGTTATTTGAAGTAAAATAATAAAATTAAGTTTATTTGTTTTTGAGGAAATGTTTTGTGCTAATTTAGTTTCTATGGCTGTATATCTCTTGTATCATTTTTCTAATTATTTTCTTTTGATACACAAAAAATATTTTAACAAATAGTTCTGAAATTTAAAAGACCTTTTTTCTTTTCGTGTGAATTTGCAAGTGCGACTATCTGTGAATTCCTCTTAATTTATTTTGGTTTTGCTTGCTAAGCAAATAAATCGTGGTCATCAACAAGTTATGTTTTTTCTTTGGAAACTTCTCCTTCTCAAGCACGGAAATTGTTTTATGTGGAACAGTATGCAATTGTGTATTTTAATTTGCTTTCAGTTTTAATTTTTATTTTTTTCTTTTTTTTTTTGCGACACCGCCTTGTCAAAACATCCAAAAAAAAGACCACACACACATCTTTTTGTTATTTCCTTTTTTTTTATTATTTTTTTTTATTTTTATTTTTTTTGTTGATTCGTTAAATGGTTCTCACATTATGAAAACAAAATATCTCTTTTTATTGTTTTTTATTCCGGCTTGTTTTTGTTGTTGCCTCACAACAGTAAATAACCGTGCCCGCATCTAGAACAACAAAAAAAACTATTAAGGATAATCTGAGTATTATTCATACACACACCCACACCCACACACAAACACATGATTGCATGCTCACTTGCTCATGTTTATAAATGAGTGAGTGTATGGTACTTAGCTGAAGTTGTTGTTACTTTTTTAATTTGCGACCGGGGGGTTAAATGAATAAAACACTTGAATTATTTAAATTTTGCTTGCACACACACGAGTAATTTAAAATTATTCTCCTTCTTGCCAAAAAAAAAAGGCAACTGAATTAAAGCCCATTTTGGAAGGAGGGAAGAAGCATGTTGCATTAGTACATGCATAAGTATGTGTGTATGCATGTAAAAGTACAAGTACGAGCACATTCATATCTACACTTTGTACATTTCGTACATCAAAACTTTTGTTAGCTTAAAGCAAAAACCATGTAAATGCAAAACAGACATAAAATTCATCATCGAATTTTTGCTAATGTTCTGCACCAAATCCAACCACTTACAAGCATGTTTCAAACTTTTAACGATTTACATTAAAAACAATGCACAATCGCGGGCAATAAAATGAAAAAAAATGTTTTATTTTATTATTGCCAAAATATGGCATTTAATATTATTCGGTATGAAAGTGAAGGCGGCCTATTTGTAAAGCTTATGCAAAAACTTTGCTGACTGAGCTGTGACGTAACCGTAAATGTCTTCACCTGTAGAAAATACAATTCCATTACGAAGTTACATATACTATATAGTTAGTGGTAAATTTATTACTCCAAACTTTGTATATTATATTATTGTATAATATATTATAATATTGTAAATTTATATTTCTCAAAAGCTATATACTTCAATTAGATATGTATGTATATTCTTAAAAGCTGAATTTTGTTTGAAATATTTCTTAAAAACCTACTGAAGCTATACGGCTACAGTGACCACTATAAAATATCCCATTTAAATTGTAATCCCATTTAATTGCCATTTTATTATAACTTTGCATATTAAAAATAATTAAATACATTTGCAGATATTTTTTTACTTGCATAAATATAAGTTTTATATTAACAAGTATTTTATACACTATCCTACACACTCATAAGACTTATTCACATGGAAATCTGATAGTGATTTCCATCTATTTTAAAAATTCCCATGAAAATGGCATTGGTGGGCCAAACTTTAGTGTAATAATGTGAAGTGAACAAATTCAGATTGACGTAAATGCAACTCTGACCGCATGGAAATGATCATTTTATGAAGATTTTTATTAGGTTTTCCAAATTCTACAACTTTTCCTCACATTTGGCAGGAATTTTTGGCCCACACTATCCGGTTTTTAGCACACATGCCTTATTTGACAGTTTGTTGTATATAGTTGGCAACATCCTAATGGAATGTGCATTTCCGTACTTCCTTTGAGATAGAAAGAGAGGTAGATGTTTAACAGATAAGTAGGAAACAAAAGTAAACATATGACGTCTCTTTCAGTTTATTATTTGATTCTTCTATTATAAAGCGATTCCTAAAATATATCAATTAATATTATATTTTATTAAAGGAATATTATATTTGCTACATTCTGCACGTTATTCCACCACGTGATAGCAGCAACTTCCTTAAAGCACTTTTCATTTCGTTACTGCGCTCATTACAGTTAACTGAGCTTGACGTTATTAATAATTTCCTAAAAATATTATTAATAATTAATTTATCGGTGGATGAAATTTGGCTTAAAGTTACCAGTTAAAACTTTAAGAGGTATGGATTGGCTGCGCTCCAGTAATAACCTTAGGGAAAATGTAAGCAGAGTCTTCCCTTGTAAAGCAAAGCCTTTCCCCTTTCACACATTTTTCGCCAATATTCGTGCGCATAGTTTTACACGATAAGCAGATATACGGTTAATTCTCAAAGTGTTGACTTTATTAGTTAATTAAATATTTTAATTAATTTAGCAAAGCGTTTACTTGAGAGCCATAAACCTTTACGGAACATCTTCCATGTTCTTGTCTTTTAATTTCAAATAGTTTTTTAACTGCCTCCATGAGGCATTTAAATGTAATACTTTAACTGCTTCAGAGAAGATTTTTTTCGTATGTTTTTCTTTTCTTTAATAAATTTCTATTATATTTTTATTTAATATTATTCATTTACTTTCACAATATTTAATTTAAAATCTGCATGTTCAGCCGCCTCTTTTTTAATGTTAATCATCTTAAATTTATTTACATATGGAATTTGATTGAATTATCTTAATACTGTTGCAATATGCGATATTATTTAAATACAATTCCATTAATCCTTTTTTTTTACACAATAATATTCATTCGTTTCCACTTATTTGCTTAATTACCATTAAAATGATTGAATGTGTTTATGGAAAACATGAAAACCCTTTTTGTCAATTTATGTAATTGATAGATTTAAATTGAATGTGATGAGATCCTTAACTGCAGTAAAAACTTTTTTTTTTTAATAAAAATCAAATTATTTTTACAAAATTATATGAAAGCAATGAAGAAAATTTGTAAGCATCACTAAAGGGAGGTTGTCTAATTCGGAATAATTAGAAAGACGGATTATATAGGGTAGAAGAAAAAGTCTTTTCGTATTTCTAATCGAACTTCAACTTATAATTTTTTTTTATTATTTATAATGAACTTTAATGGATAAGTTCTAATAAGTACTATTAATAAGTACAAATTATTACAAATAAGTACTATTTTCAGGGAATACATTTTGCTATTTTTATGCTACAGACATTATTCCGACGGTGTACAACTTTTCTGGTTTCTCGGCGAAAAACTACGACAAGTAATTTTCTCAGGCTTCTCTTGAAGCCAACTTTACGCCATTAAGGGAGTTCTGCATTGACCGAAACAAATGGTAGTCCGATTCTGTAAAGCCAGGTATATATGGTGGATGCACCAAAACTTCTCAGCTAAGCTCTTCCAGTTTTTTGCCGACTCATGAAAGATATGTGTGGTCTAGCATTGTCCTTATGGCGGACGAAGCCCTTTCTGTTGATCAGTTCTGGCTGTTTTTTCCCGATTGCTTGCTTCAATCTCATCAGTCGTTGACAGACTCATCGAAGATATATGTGGTCTAGCATTGTCCTTATGGCGGACGAAGCCCTTTCTGTTGATCAGTTCTGGCTGTTTTGCTATTTTTTCCCGATTGCTTGCTTCAATCTCATTAGTCGTTGACAGACTCATCGAAGATATATGTGGTCTAGCATTGTCCTTATGGCGGACGAAGCCCTTTCTATTTATCACTTCTGGCTGCTTTTTTCCGATTGCTTGCTCCAGTTTCACCACTTGTTGGCAGTAAAATGTAGAATCAATTGTTCGAGCTGGCTGGAGCAGGTCATAGTGGATGGCTCCTTTCCAATCCCACTAAACACTCAGCATAATTTTTCGAGGCATCAATACTGGCTTTGCGACCATTTGTTGAGCTTGGACCATGATTTTTTTTGCACATTATTGTTATACTTGATCCACTTTCTTTTCAGAAATGTGTCGATTTCATTTCGTTTCAGCAAAGAAACGCAGAAGTTAATTCGGTCCATTACATTTTTCACAGACAATGCATGTGGTACTCAAACATCGAGCTTCTTTGCAATGTAGCCAACCTTTTTTAATAGACTATAAAAATCAGAGTTGCCGTTTTTGTTTATTTCTAAGAAAAGTTTCTAATTTTTTTTAACGAGGAGTTGCGAAGGAAAAATACTAATAAATAATAAAATTTATTTTTTTTTCAATTTACTTTAAAATAACTTTTTTTTTATTATTTATAACGTTGTTATATATGTACCTGCCCATTCATTTTTCTTACTTCAAATAGGCAAATAAAAACTTCCAATTTGCTTAAATTTATCTTTCTTTTTATGCTTTTCATAAAAATTCTAAAACAATTAATTTATTTCCTTTATTCCCTTTTCTGTTGCTTGGAACTGTGAAATAAAAAAAATGTTTTTTTTCTAAGGCTTCTCTTTAATTATAAATTAAATTTATAAACTTTTTCTTTCAAAGGAATTCTTTTTTTATTTCAATTAAAATTTTTCATTAGTTTCTCATTGGATAGTCAACTTTATTTTTTTTTTATTGTGTTTTAATTTTTATTAAGCCAGAAAGTGCAAATAACTTTTATTTCAAATTTGGTGAGTTTGTTTATTGGCACTTTAGTATGTTTCCCAAACGTTGATATTGGAAAGAGGCTTTTACACGGTCATATGCAGCCGGTTGGGAGAGTATACTTTTTCTGTTACGTTATTATGGCAAGTATTTGTGCAAGCTTTGTGACACAAACTGTCACAAAGTATAGAGAGGTCTAAATAATGACAAATAAATTCCCTTTGAATCAGGTGGGGTTTGCTTGCATCTGTGCTTAACACTATATTTGCTTTTATTCTATTAATAATATTACAAGCTTAATAAATTTAATAATTGTAAATAAAATATTATCTGTGCACAATTGCACTGCAATAAAATCACGAACATGCAGGCAAAATAAAATACGTGAAAACCAGAAAATAAAATAAAATAGAATACAAAAATATACTCGTCTTTTAAATCTACTTTATGAATCAGATTTTAAGGCCTCGTTTCACTATCCTATACAGCCATACGATTTGACAAATTTGGCATGTGTACTGAAAAAATTCAATTGTATGACATAAAATTCTGCTTTTCTATGATAACCCAAAGTTTATGAAAATCTTCATAAAATTGTTTGTTTTTGTGCGATCAGAGTTGCTTTTACTTGAAGCAGCTGAGCAAAGAATTTTTCTTTTGTGATACAAAACAAGTAAAACCTGGAAAAATAATATTATTTTTAAACTTTTCTGTATAGTTTAATTTATTATGACAATCAACTCTTTTCTACAGCACCAAATATAATAAATTATATTTTTTTTATCTTTTACAATCAGAAAACATCTGGTTTTTTAGTAAATAAATAAAATTATTTTTATTTTTATTTTATTTTATTTTTTTATATTTATAATGAACTTTAATGGACCAAATAAGTACTATTTTCATGAAATACTTTTTGCAATTTTTTTTTCTAGAGACATAATTGCTACCAGCAACACTATTTTGATTTGATGTCTTAAAATAAGAGGGTATCACCATCAGATTTTCATGTGTAGGGTAGTGAAATGAGATCTTTATAAAGCTTTACTCGCCTGACATGCCTCTAAAGCTTGTGCCCATGCATTGATTTATTTCTTTACAGGTTCAATAATTACTTCGGGCTCAGTGGTTCTTATGCAACCCATACACGATACAACCGTTGGTACAACTTGGGCAGGTTGTAATCAAGATTGTAACGTGTGTGGGCCTGTTGTATGAAATTGTGTCTCGGTTGTATGAAAAATCAAAATTTTTTGATTTTTTGGCAAGTTGTGCCAACGCGTTGCAACGTGTGTGGGCTAGTCATGCGACTTTGTACATCATTCTCATTTTAATTTTATGAGAGCAAGACGTGTCGTCGTTTAATTTGGTTTTTGAAAGCCAAGAAAACTAACGTGAATACTAATTAAAAATAGAAGACACGGCTGAAATGAAACTAGAGCACAGTTCTACGATGAATTATTTAATGATAGCCAATATTAGTAAATTATATGCAATTAAAAACAGTTCATTCAAGTTTTATTTTTTAAAGTTTATTAAAAATCTTTTAGATTAAAAAAAATTTGAATGTCAATAAATACTTAATTTACTTAAAGAGCTTTCAATTTTTTTATTGCTTCACAAAATTTAAGCCTAATATGTTTTGCTTCGTGGGAAGCGTGTTTATTATTTGTTGGTTACAGCTGTAAATTGTTTACAAAATGAAATTGTACGAGGAGGTTTTATGGTCTGTGGGCACAACACACAACTTGATTACTAAGCGAGTTGTAGCAACGGTTGTATCGTGTATGGGTTGCATTATAACCTTTTCATTTCAAGTGCCATCAAGGAGAATTTCGTATTCCTCAAAAAACTGTTTTAAAAACGTTGCACTTTAATCAAGCTATTACTATCCATTATTACACGAGTAGGATGCCAATCTATTAACATATACCGGGTACGACGGTGTAACTGTACCTTGAATAATTTTTTAGTCGTGCCAGCACTAATACGTATTATAGTAATTTGGAGGCTTTTTTTCTCCCCTTCTTTAAGTTCTTTTTTCAACGCTTGAGACTTTTTTCTCCCCTTCTTTAAATTCTTTTTTCAACGCTTGACATTTTTCCCACAATCAGTTGCTTTTAAGTACGGAACGCGAACTTTTGTCAAAGTTCATTCTTAGCGAGATCCACGTAAAAGGTGATAAAATATATAATTGATATGAAATTAAATGGGCTAAACTATTAACATGTTCAAGCATGCATATGGAAGTTTGTATATGCATGCAATGTTTATGGATGACATCTGCTCACTATTTGTTTTACCAACAATAAGCTTACGATAGACATGCATGTGCACGTGTTTGCATACATACATCCATACACACATCCATACATGCTATATACATACATATTATAAAAGTATATAATGTTGGTAAACGGTGTTACAGGGCTTAAAGTGCTTGCTAATCGGGCGACCTCTATTGCATTTTGTGGGGATGCATTCATAAGTACATGTAAATAAACACATGCATATGTGTGTGTATGTATGTAAATGTATACTAACATTTAAATGTTCTTAAGAGTTTGTATTGCAAGGTTAAGGGCTTAAAAGGGATTGAATTAAGGCATTGTGAGTACACATTTACATACATACATACAAACATATGTATGTATGTAGAGATTGGCTGAAAAAAATAATTATTATCCTGAGTATTACAAGACTTTGCCTTAATTTAATACCTTCTAAGCCCTCAATTTTGCAATACAAACTCTTAAGAAAATTTCCAAAGGTAAATATATATGTATGTATGTATGTATAGATACAATTGTATAAATACATATGTTTACATATATTCATACATTCATTTATTCTCCAATGATTTATGGATATTTGCACATTCTTATATAAATACGTGTTCTTGTTGTTGTTTTCCTGTCTTTTTTGCAACGTGTCCAAAATGTGCTTTGTAAACGTCCAGTGTTGCCACAACTGGAATTTTTATATTAAGTATTTTACCATAATTAATGAAATCTTCCGATATGTGGGAAATGATGACTCGCAAATGTCTGAGACTAAAAATGAAATGATAAGCCGAATGCTTGTGTGTACAAATGTAATACTCTGCTCAGTTGGACAACCGAATTACTGCTGAACTCTCGGAACCACAAATTCACAGCTTTTTTTCTTGGAGAGTTTGAACAATACTTTTGTAATTTGCAATTATTCACTTCATAAAGTATTCTATTCTATAAAGTTTTGTTGCTAATTTTTTCATATGAAACTATATTATGACAGCACAACTAATGTTGTATTTGTCAGTCAGCTGTTTTTTGTTTACAAATTCAAAGCAATACAGCAAACCTTTTACAGCAGTACCGTTTCGTCTTCAATAGTATCCTAAGTCTTATCACTGTAGAACACTCTTTAAATTGCATGCATTTAATAGCGTAGCACGATTTTTGGTTATTCTGTGACTGTTGTTATATTATTTACTGTATTAATTAAAAATATAATTTATAAATTGAATTCATTTGAGAATTCAAAAGCTCTATTAATTATTATTTGTTATAGATTTTTTTTAATTTCAGGTGTATTCAATGTTTCATTTTGTAATTTATTATTATTTTTTATTTAAATTACTTCCGTTTCGAGAGCAAGTTCAGATAACTTAACAATGAGATTCGCTAAACGTCAGATAAGCTCGTAATTTGTTTGTGGTTTGCCGTAGCATCCGAAATTAATCAATATAATTTCCATTTAAAACTTTTTATGGCGAAACAAAACTTTTTATGGCGAAAGATTTTGGCTCAATTATAGTCGAGCGTGTAACATGAATGAGAGAGCGAACTCCTAATTATGCTTTCTGTATGAATAGGCCACATGTTGATAATAATATCTATGCATACATATGCATATATATAAGTGAATATGTCAAACTTTGTTCGGCCATTGCTTTCGAACAAAGTTTTTCTTACTGAGAGAATTTTGAAACACGCTTCACTTTCTTCGAACAGTAATGCTGCCATATCACAAACGTTTCTCAGGGAGGGCTATTAATTTTACTAAGTGATAGCACGGCAGTGAATGATTACAATTTGTCACACAAAATGAATAAAGTCATGTGCCAGTAGGGAGAGAGGTGCGGTAGTTTCAACCCCTACCTTTGGTTCAATGCATATGCAATTATATTAGTCTTCTTTACCACTCCACCCTTATCCTTATTAAGGCTCAAGGAATTGCCTAGGTTGTGGCATTCCCTGACTTTCTGCTCTTAGAAAAAAAAAATAAAAGTTCTTCTTCTATAAAGTGAAAAATGTATAATTCTTTTATGTGAATTGTCAAGTGCACGAAG
The DNA here is from genome assembly GCA_963402855.1 of Ormia ochracea. Classification (NCBI taxonomy): domain Eukaryota; kingdom Metazoa; phylum Arthropoda; class Insecta; order Diptera; family Tachinidae; genus Ormia; species Ormia ochracea. The sequence goes on along the minus strand of OY727107.1, from coordinate 15,896,745 downwards.
TTTTTTCTTTTTCAAAACAAATTGTTTTCACACAGCTGTCCAGAGTTGCAATTTTTGTTGCAGCACTTCTTCGGTTTTAGTTGAGAGAGGTGAGAGATTTTTGTAGGATAATTAATTAGTTTTATTTACATGAGTAGGGGATAATTTATTAATTTTGTTTATAGAAAACTTTATTAGTGGACTTAACAATAAACAAATGCTTTGAGACTGTCATAAAACTAACTTGCGCAGGTCTTTATATGTAAAATAGGCTGCTTCAAGACTTTTCCTTTTATTCGTTTTTTTTTTTTTTTTTTTTTTTTAAATAACCAACATGAAAGAAAATTTCTCAAGTACACGAGATGGAGGAAAAATTATACATGAATGAAGATAACATTTGCGTTCAATGATGATTGCCAAAGATGGTTTGGCACTTTTAGCCAAACCCGTAAATTTTAGTGGTTAGCAAAAACCGAAGCAACCAGCATGGGAACTAATAAGTATTCAACACATACCAGCACACAAACGAAGGTATCAGTGTTGATGCGCATTTGGTTGGACTGGCATTCAAGGCAGACATTGACCCAGTAACACTGGACATGACAAACCTTCTGACTAAATATGAATGAATAGATAAAAAGAGAAGAAGAAAATTTAATGGTCATAGGCAAAAATGCACGTATGTAAATATGCATGTATATTAGGGCGCTCCTGTGAAATAAAAAGTAGCCGACTCGTGTCAACGTTAACATGTTAACATACATGTAACAGAGCACTCCCCTAATGTTCAACGTAAAAATGTGTGTAGTGGCATAAATGTAAGTAGATTACAATCAATAGAAAATGAGGGTAATACACATTAGTTACAGTGAACTCCCGTTAGCATACACTGATTGAAAAATTAAAAGTGTTTTTTTCATTAAATATATATTGGCAACTGCAATTTAAATTTAATTAAAATATACAAGTGAGTACGTGCTGAAATTTCTATAATTTCTATAATTTCTATATTTTTGTATGTTGCATGAATTAGACCAATTTGCTATTAAGAGTTTTTTGACTCGTCTTCTTTTCGCTGACTGAAAATAAGCGACCGGCTCTTATAAGTGATTTTACTAACACTTTTAAACAATAAATAAATTATTTTTCAAACATAAATACTAAAACTTTTACTATTTCTATTGCTATTTACTATTATACTATTGACGGCAATCAAATAGAGCATATTAATGTTGTACGAAATTAGCGCCCACTGTCTAATGCAAGCGCAACGCATCGAATACTGAATACCGCCTTAAAATAAAAATGGTCTGATAATAGACTCTCTTAAAAAAAAGAAAAACTTAACATTTCTTGCAGTGTTAGAAATACACTGAGAGGAATTTTATTTCATTTCAGCAAATATTTTATCTTTAAATTTATTTAATGAATAGATACTTTCCAAAAAGTTTTTAAATTTATTCTTTATTTTAACTATTAACTATTCCAGATCAAAAATAAATTATGCGTTTTACTCCGGCTTTCACCAAATCAGAAAAAATAAAATATATAATATATATAAATAGTTTACTTTAAGAAGATTGTAAGAAAATATTCTTAATTGGCAAAATTTGACCAACTTATGTACCGAAAATTTATCAAAAACAAACGAGAATTACAACCCAAAATTTTATCAACTCTTTACTTTTAGGGAAATTTGTATTGATAAAAGGAAAAATTTTTGCGGGGGGAAAAATGCGTGTCTTCTAATCTCCCGAAGGTTTAGAAATGACGATCTTACGAACCTTTTAATTCTACAAATAGAAACGTAAATCTTCTCTCAGACCAAAACTTGTTTTAGTCGTGATTGTCGGCACAAAATGTGAATTTTTTCTCCCCTGCTGTAACCACTCACTTTAATTTTTCTATCAAAAATTTCAAAGTTTTAAGACATTACCCGCCCCATGTTTTTAAAGGACATTGTGTGAAATATTGAATGTCAACGTGTTATAAGTTGTAATGTGACTATTGTGTTTTACATAAATCACAAAGAGAAATGCATAAAATTTACATATGATGTCTTGGAACATCGTTTTGCTTTTAATAAATATACAAACAGTGTTGATTTTTAGCTGTCTTTTTGACATAAAGGAATACGTGATAAGTTTATCATTACATTGACAGAAAAAGTGTCTTAAAGGAGATTCACCGCGCTATCAATACGTTGACAGGTGATGACAGTTCTTTACCCTGTTGCGCAGATTATCATGCATGTCAATAATGGCTGCTGTGCCATCAAGGATTGATACCGCGATATAACAAAAGTATGTATTAAAATAATAAAATATTTATCTGGAAATCGATAAAACCAGAATTTTGATCATTTTATATTGCTTATGGATGACTTTGTCATAATGTAATTCGAGTCATGTCCTCGATGACATAAAATGCATTTGGGATTGATATAATACACTTATTGATTTACACTTGAACTTATTTATTTATTGTCTGGGTAAAAATGGGAATTTTCAGGCCACTAATGACATTTATCATACAATTGATGTAAATTCAGTAGATGTATGTATTTCATTGTATAATATTAAAAAATATGAGAAGAATGTTATACTGATGGGGTATATTTCTTTCCTACCCATTTGTTGCTGAATTAGCACCCGAGGCACTGAGTAGCCTATATTTCAACATCGGCTTCCCTTTTCCCATTACTTCTAATCAGTGCTGCTTTTAAATCCGATCCAAACTCGAAAACCTTTTGAAAAATAATAGGAAAGCCTGTCACATGGTAGTGCTGTGCTGGTCATACGCCTGCAGAAAATCGAAAGTTTTTATTTGAAAATATTTTTAAGAAAGAGAAAGCTTTTTACTTCCATTGAGATAAGAGAATGAAATCAAGTGGTAGCCGCCTATGGCGAATTTATACCAATGCCATAACAATGTACTAATACACAGATATATATTTTTTTGATGACGAATATATCTGTTTAAATATTCCTCATTTGTACCAGTTGCACCCCAAAAACATTATTCCACTAGATCATTTTAGATTTACGAGGCAATGTTATCATACTAGCTGGCATTCTTTATGTCTAAATATTTCTCATTCGTACCAGTTGTTCTCGAAGAATGGCTGTCGTTCATCCAAATTTTGATCCCATTCTTCGTGTCTAAATATTCTTCATTGGTCCAGTTGCCCCTCCAAAAAAATATTGTTTCAGTAGATCATTTGGCAATTTACCATGTTAGCATGCTACTTGGCATACTTCATGTCTAAATATTCCTCATTCGTGCCAGCTCTCCTACCAAAATATTATTTCAGTAGATCATTTTTGTAATTTCCAATTTAGCATCCCACTTGCCATTCTTTGTGTCTGAATATTCCTCATTTGTGGCAGTTGTTCTCCCAAATATTATTCCCATTCTTTGTGTCAGTAGACACAATGAATGTCCCAGGCAATGTTAGCATGTCAGCTGCAATTCTTCGTGGCAAATATTGTTCCCGATGTTCGTGTCTAAATATTCCTCATTTCGTGCCAGTGTTTCTCCCAAATATTATTCCCGATGTTCGTGTCTAAATATTCCTCATTCGTGACAGTTGTCCCCTCAAAAATTTTTTTCAAGGGGTCATATTTGTGATTCCCATGTTTGCATGCTAGCTGGCATACTTCGTGGTTAATCATTCCTCATTCATATCTGTTGCTCTCCCAAATATTGCTCCCATTCTTCCTATCTAGATAGTCCTTATTCGTGCCAGTTGTTCCCCCAAAAAATATTTCAGTAGATCATTTTGGGGATTTACCACGTTAGCATGCCAGTTGCCATTCTTCGTGGTTAATTATTCCCCATTTGTGTCAGTTGTTCTCCCACATATTGTTCCCGATGTTCGTGTCTAAATATTCGTCTGTAGTGCCAGTTATCGCCTCAGAAAATATTATTTCAGTAGATCATTTTAGTGATCCAGCTGCCGTTCTTCAGTTGCATCTGTTTAGCTTCAGTGCCCGTTACGTAATTTCAATATCTTTCACAATATTTTGCTATTTATCTGCAAAATACTTTTAGTTATTTGAGATAAATTTGAAAATGATTTGTTTTATTGAAATAAAAATTGCAAACTTTTTATAAACTTAAAATACAATATTTGTTTTCGGCGCCAAATTATTAAAACTAAAGTTTTCGCAAAACTTTTTATTTTCTTAAATACAAACATTTTTACACCGCTAAAATGAAGAGATTTTTCTTAATATACTTTATTTTTTGCTCAACTTTCTAAGAAAGATTGCAAAAACTTTTTTCACTTTTGCCAAATTTAAAAAAAAAGAGAGAAAAAAAAATTATTTTATTACTTGTCTTTAGAAAAACATTAAGCGCTCGGAGTTCGCTTATTCGTTTATGGTATTTGCGGCAGGCATAGAAAATGTTGCTTAAATGCAAGAAAAAACTGCATGAATAATCTTAAACCGAAAGATATTTTCTTTTTAAGTGGATTATCGCAGTACAAAAAAAAAAAAAAAACAGAAAAAGTTTCTTTTCGCCCGCTTGGCATAATAGAAAAACCACGATGACGAGTTAAAACAATAAAATAGTTGTTAATACTTCCTTTAGGAGAAGAGATACAAAAAATATGAAAGATAAGCATTAAAATAAGCTTGATAATTTTGCGGGAAATTTTCAGAAAGTTTGCTTTAAATATGTTGGACGAATAGCTCTTTTACAGTGAATACTGTAAAGTCTTTAAAGTAGAAAAAGAGTTGGAAATGAGTAGAGAAATCTTAAAGAAACATTAAAATTAGGAAACGAATTAAATAATATAAAGTTAGGTGAGAGAGGGGGAGGGGGAATCCATTAATTTGCATGAAATTTGAAGATATTTAAATGTAGACTTGGGAGTTGTTTAAAATTATTCTACAGTCAGCCGTTAAATATCGCCCGACTTAATCCGTTGGCCCGTTAAGCCGGTCAACTCCGAATATTTCTGGGGCAGCGCTACCTGTATAGAATGAAAGCGGAATTGCTTCTGGACTCTGATTAACACTATTCTCACTAATAGTGGTCGGGCTAGCATTTTCAGCTAGCATTTTCATCTTAGCAAAACTGTTAAATTTGGCAAAGTTGCTCTCTGTTGACTTTCATCGGTAACACCCTGTAGCTCAATATTATACCCCCACGGTAGTACGGTATGCACCTTGGTGAAATTTATTGCCGAACGTCTTAGCAAGGCGCTTGGTTACAACTGAATCTTTTAATCAAGATTTGCCACCTGTGCTTGCTACCTTAGTGATTTTTACCCGTCCAACTCATTCCTTTCTCATTGAATTACTCCTTAAGTTGAATTCCAAACGTGAAAATACATTAAAATGGCAAAAACTTAACGAAAAGTAAAAGAGATGCTCTATTTGATGATTACCTTCTTCTGGAAGTCAGCCTTGAATGGAATTCCCAATTTTCTAAGCTGAACTCGCGTTTATATCACTTTTTCTAGTCAATTTTTTGTCTTAAAATACGAGTATATTTCTTATACGCTGTGCACCGTGAAGTTAAGCCTTCATAGGCGGAAATTCACGTAAACTGTAGCACACTGTAGCTCAATATTATATCGTTGGAGAGAAAAACAGCAAAAGAAATATCTTCTTGGCCACGATCCGAAACCTAAAATTGTTTGAAATTAAAAATTTAAAAGAAATTTAAATTTACCAAAGTAAATTTGGTCACGATCCTAAACCCAAAACTGTCTGAGAGTTACTTTACGAAGTATCGGGGTTACATCGACGGAGAAAATACTGAATTACTTTGCCCCAAAGTGACCCTGATTTTGCATTGCTCCTATTTAATTTCTACGTACTATCTGTAATTTCTTCGGAAATATATATCACTGCTGAACTTTGCGCCCACAAATTGTCTATAAAAGTACATATAAATGGTAAAGGCGTTTTCTTCTTATCCTGATTTAAATTAACCAATTTGGCTAATTTTTCATCTGCTTTGCATTTCACTTGAATTCTTTTATTTAATTGTAATTATTTTTCACCTTTTTTATCATTATTTTTTTTTCTTATTTCTCTATTTATCTTTCGCTTGAGAAGAGAAATTCATGGAGAAAAGCCTTTTATTTCGTCCCACTTGACAATATCCAGATGCAGGATGTGTGTGTTTGCTCTGCCCACATTAAAAGATTATTTACAGTTTGTAAACTGAGTAGAAACTGCACATATTGCATAACTACAGTGGGGGACAAAAGTAGCTTGAGAGTTGGTGTCTATAAAATTGGAAAATAATTTAGAAAAAGGAATACTTGGAGAACCTTTAGAAATATTTCAATAAAATTTAATATTGTGGTCTGTGTTCCTTCACAACGATCGTTTCTAAAAGATGAAAAATTTCTCTACCGATTTTTGTTTACTGTCACTTAAACTTCTGATCAGTAAATATTATTTATGTTATAGTCTGATTGGCAGGATGTTTGCCAAAATAAAAATTTTAAAAGTGTAATGCAGTAGAACACCATCACTTTAAGCAATAACATCAAAAGCTATCGATATCTATCGGATGCTTATCGAGGTTCAAAATCATTAAGAGAAAAAATCGTTAAGAGATAAGATAACCAAATTGTGGTTTATTATAAATCACCGATACTTGTAAATAGAAATGGCTTATTCCTTAAAGATCCATATGGCTGGCCAGGCATTATGTCTTAGTGCCTTAAACCCTGATTTACGCCGTTTCTAAGGTTATTACAATTTAAACTTTTTCTTACGTGCCTGCTACTCGCCTAGAAACTTAAAGTTGGTGGAAAGAAAAATTGCGAATTGCAAGTTCAATGTGTAACCAGTGCTTATAGGACATTTTTGGTATTAAGGGTGAATGCCCCTTCAAAACCCAGTGATTTGTTTCTAACATTAAGGGTCAATGTCCCTTCAAAGTATTGGGGTTTCCTAAATGCACAGAAATGCCGGCATGAGAATGTTATTTACTACAACAAGGACTAACTCATTATGTAAATAATTATTATTTTTGTGGCTTCTAATTCTCATTTACTTTTGAACATTTTTTTTTTATAAACACTTGAATTGTAAAATTTTTTAAAAATGCTATATGTATATGCATGGCCATTGATGAGTTGGCATAAGCAGCCGCCAGAGGAAGGGCAAACAACCCTAAAATAAATTATATAACATTTTATAAATCCATAAATCACATTTTTCTTAAGCTATTTCGCACATCTAACCACTCTGTGCATTTGTAATTACGTACTGCCATGAATTGTAATATAATTTCCCACATTTACGCATGGTCTCATAAATAAATATTGCTAAACAAGAGAAAACAATAAAAAACAACATACAAACAATTACGAAATATGCACATAACTTTACTTGAACTACTGCTAAACTTTCAACTCGCTTTCAAATATTTATGGGGAAGGCAACCCAATAAAAGAGACAATGAAAACAAAAATGTCTACAATATATATATACTGTGATAGTAAAATCTTTCATTATCCCCGCAAAGGAATCCTGATAAAACATGTATGCAATATAACAATTTTAAGCAATTTTTATGAGGTATCCTTCCCTCACTGTGCAGAATTTTCATATGAAAAACACTTTGTGAATGCTTAAAAGCCACAAAAAATTAATTTCTGCATGTGCGCATCATAAAAAGAAGAAGAAAGAAAATATTTATAATATATTACGTAGGAATTAAATAATATTTTTTAAAGCAGACAAATGGCGAGAACTAAAATTATATTAAAAAAAACCATCATATAAAAATTGTGCACATTTATCCAGACCACAGCTGTTCTTCATGTCTCAAGCAGATAAACCATCCATTATAACTTAATAAGTATGTGTTAAATGTTAAAAATACCAACAAATCACGATTAAAGCACACACATGTTTTAAGTAGGCGTTTAATTGCATATTTGTCACTGTTGCATAAAGCTGGGCTGGCAAGTATGGCCACCTTTAGTTGGTTGTTGTTCTTCTTTTTCCTCTTATAATTTTCTCTCGTCATGTGACACCTACATGCATGCACACAAAGCCATGCACATACCCATGCACACATGCACACATAGTTGCAGTCAAAGAGGAGTAAGTTTTAAAACTACTTTATTGTTATAATTCAAATGAAGAGCTCCTTCAAGCCTGTATATCATATTATTTATTTGAAGTGGATCCATGTAAGTGAGCTGGTGTTTGTCGGGGAGTTATTTAAGCAATTTGTTCCTCATGTGTTGGTTGGCAGTATCTTTTGCCCTCTACAAATAGCGGAGTTGAGTTTTTTCATTTTGTTTTCATTTTTATGCTTCTTTTTTAACTGCACATGTCTGGCGCCTCATAAATTTCATAAATAAAGTTTATGTTAAGTTTGCCCCAGTTTTTATTGTTATAAAAAACAATAATACTGTTTCAAAAACACACGTTTCCAAATGAGAATTATTTCTTAAAAATAAGCAAATAAATATTCTCGCTTTTTCTTCTCTAATTTTTGGCAAAAGGTCAAAGTTGGGCCATACATTTATCGCAAGTGACAGCAAACAGAATAAATATTGTATAAAATAAATACTGCAATAAGAAATAGACAAGGAAATTAAAGATGATACACTATCCTACACAAACGTACCATTAATTTACACGAAAATCTCATGTGATTCCGTATTATTAGCAAATCGCATAAAAATGGTATTGTAGTTGCAGCAAATATGGTGCAAACAAGTTATTTGTTCAGGTGCTTTAGGTAAATGCAACTCTGATTCATGGAGAGTATGATTTTATGCAAAAGTTCATAAAGTTTTGCGAATTTTTAGTCCACATTATTCGTATTATTTTAATGAATCGCATAAAAATCCTATTGTAGGTGGCAAAAATATGTTGGAAGCAAATAACTTGTTCGGCTGCTTTAGGTGAATGCAACTCTGGTCGCATGCAAAGTGTAATGTTATGAAAAAGTTCATAAAGTTTTGCGAATCGTACAACTTTTAAAAAAATCTGTCATACAAATGCATTTTAGTCCATATTATTCGTACTATTTTAATGAATCGCATAAAAATCCTATTGTAGATGGCAAAAATATGTTGGAAGCAAATAACTTGTTCAGTTGCTTTAGGTGAATGCAACTCTGGTCGCATGCAAAGTGTAATGTTATGAAAAAGTTCATAAAGTTTTGCGAATCGTACAACTTTTAAAAAAATCTGTCATACAAATGCATTTTAGTCCATATTATTCGTACTATTTTAATGAATCGAATAAAAATCCTGTTGTAGGTGGCAAAAATATGTTGGAAGCAAATAACTTGTTCAGCTGCTTTAGGCGAATGCAACTCTGGTCGCATGCAAAGTGTAATGTTATGAAAAAGTTCATAAAGTTTTGCGAATCGTACAACTTGTCAAAAAATTTGTCTTACAGATACATTTTTAGTCTACGCTACCCTATTTTTTCAGTACACATGCCATATTTGACAGATCATATGACTTGGTAAAATACTGAAAAGAATTCATTCTGCAAAGAATTTATTCGGAAAAAAGAGGCTTATATGCCATAGTTGACAGATCGTATGATTGTGTAGGATATTGATTGAGTGACTTTAAAATATTCATTCCGAAAAAGAGGCATATTTAGATTTGCATGTTCGATATTGGTAATATTGTGTTAAGGACATGCTTCACTATCCTACACAGTCGCACTACTCATTTACACTAAAATCTGATGTGATTCCATACTACATCATACAACTAAAAAACAATATAAGTAAAACAACGAAAAACGACTACCAAAAGAGCCTACTTTGACACTTGAGGTGTTGCAACACTTCTCTATTAACACTCTCCACCACTATCCGTATCTTGAAATTCTGACACTGTGCATTGAAGAAGCAGCGCTGCTGAACTTGAAAAAAAAATTATTTGGTTCTAAATCGTTCTTTCTTTTATAGTTATTTTCTTGATACAAGTCTTGCAAGACAGATTTGCTTGCCTATGCAATTGACAGGGGTATACATATTTTGAAAGATGGTGCTGTCAAATTAAAGATAGTTGATATTGTTTATTTTTGGTGTGTAAATAAGAAAATTTATTAATCGATATGCCAGGAGCAGTAAATAAAATTGTGTAATTTGGGGCCAAGATAAGAACCAAGAGCATCTTGCATGCTTGAATTAGTAAGAATATTGACCACGTCTTCTCCGTGGCTACGCTTCCTCCAATAGATTTTGCTAGTCATTTGATGGCTAGCACTAAAGTCAATGACTAGCCAAATATTTTGATTTGAATTGGATGGTGTGGTCAGCAACAGGAAGGCCCAATGCGGAAGATTGTACGTTACCCCAGAAGGGGTGGAGTGAATCGGCTACCCCAATCTTGCAATTTAAACCACATATTGCAGTAGCCCTCTAAAACAGCATTACCCCTGTCTTCAGTGGTATGAAAAATGATTTTTGTGGCCCGATCGATGAAAAATATTATCGATTGTTGAAATGTAAACCTACAAAGCGCTTAACAGCAGACCCTTTACATACAGCCATGTATATATCCTTCAAGTACTGGATTCTAATAAATTGTTATTGTTTACAGAAATAAATCATTTTCAAGCTCAATGCAACAAAAATAGTATAAAATAAAACGATCGAATAAATTTGAATAATATTAATAATAATAAATAAATTATTTTTCTGTCTCGATTTCATTGAGAAAATATAAAATATGTGCGAGCGTGTGTAAATAATTTGTACGTACTTGCATTGTGTGGCCGAATTTGAATCACAAATTTGTTCAATTTATTGTTAAAAATAAATTATTTTTAAAATTCCCTTAAAAAAAGGAACTCATGAAAATTTCATTATTTTTATGTAAATGAGAAAAGCAAAGAAATTTTGTTAAAATTGTAATATAGAGTTACCTCAATTTGGAAAAGACTTAACTGAACTCAGAGCATAGTGCATTAAATGTAATTTTTATTGTATATGAGGGGAGTTCAATTGAATGATTTGATTGGGCAGAGAACACAGCAACGCAGCTTAACTGACATTTGAATGTTACAGTAAGCCACGCCCACTATTGGCAAATTTTTCGACAACACAAAACTGTACACATTTTCTTTCCAAAAATTTTCCTCAATTCTCTTTTTAATTCTTATTAATTTCAATGAATTTTTTCTTTTTTTTTTCTGCGCGTATAAAGCAATTATATTTGTTTACTCTCTGAAAACTTTCATAGTGTGAACAAAGGTTTAAGACTCTAATCAAGTATCATGATGTTGAACAATCAACATACATGTCAAATTTTGTAATCAATTATGAATGACTCTTTTGAATGCACTTTCATTGTTCCATTCAGCATCTAATCCTGAACGGCAGATACGTCCTTTCACAATTAGAGTGCCGATATGTATACAGATTTATATGCAGATGGGAGAATTTAAAAGCGTTTTACATGAAAATTGACAATCTTGAGCTGAGAAGAATATATTAAAATATTCCCCAATATGTGTAACTGATCGATCGATCACCAGAGCGCAGCGCCTCCCATATCCATACAATATTGAAAATAATTTTTATTCTATAGAAACGACTTTCATTTGAATGATTTGCTTGGGCAGAGAGCACAGCAAAGCTGCAAGCATACAAATGTAGATTAAACTCAATATTTTGTTCGTGGTGAACTGAAAAATTAAATAAAAACTGTTTGCAAACGAATGATTGATGGCTGCGAATATTTTTGTGCTAAAATGTTTGTTTATTGTAATGCTTCGATTTAATTCCCATTTGAGCTGAAATTTGCAACTGCCCTACACAAATCCATCATAAGTTTTTGACACTTCTTGTGTAAGGCCTGCCTGCCTGGCTACCCCTTAGCCTCAGCCTCAGCCTCGGCCTAATTTACATCTGCATGTGCATGTGCGTGCGTATGTATGCGTGACAAAGGATTTATGTCTGCTACTGCTCCGCCATTATCATCTGTCTTTCAAATCAGCGATAAACACATCCTTATATTCTCCACACATGCACAAACACCATTCCAAACACGCAGCCATCCTTAAAGTGTTTTGTAACTGAATAAGTCAGTTTGTTGCTCTAATGACAAAATACTGCCTTAATAGGAAAAACTTGCCTGTAATCAGTATTTTCGCATTCATTTCTTGGCGTGCTGTTTACTTTCTTGCCCCCCACATGGCATTTTGGACTAGTCATTGAAGACCACATGCTTGCATTAGTATTTGCATATGCCCAGCAAACCTTTGCTTGCCAACACGTTTGGCTTAAGCCTTAAAGGCAAAGGATATTCAAAAATGACTAAAAAAATTGCACAATTCTCGTATTTGCCGGACTTCTTTTTTGGAAATGTCTTTTAATAGAATAGGAAAGAGTATTCATTGCATCATCTTTCAATTTTAATATTTGGTTGTTTGTGGGGACTACCGGTGCCATTATCCGTGAAGTATAACGCCGCGCCAATGCCCAATATTTTTGCAGGACATGCATAATTGGCAAATAAGAAATATATGCTACGACTGTTTTTGCATGATTGGAGAAAAGATCCACATATTCAGGTATTGCCGTAAAGGCTTAAGTTCGAAAACTATCACACATCATGTAATAATAATTCTATTGAAAGTTCCTACGGCAAGAATAGGCAGGGGAGGTAAATTTTATCACTTGAAGTGACCGAGTTATAAACTTATTTATTATCGGAAGGATTTATTTAACTTTTCTGCTCTCTCTGATGCATATTTTCGCAATAAAATGTTTCTTCGACATCAACCATCAGTAAGTATGAGGGGGGAAAGAATAACGGTAGAAATAAATAATAAATTAGTGAATTCTTTGGCAGGGCTTTGTCTCTCAAATACTGTGCTTTGCATCAATATGTCTCCTAACCTACGAGCCTATCCCAATGCAACTTGAGAAAATTTCACAGAAAACACAAACAGGGTTGCATTACTCAATGTTGGTCCAGTTATAACCAAATATCCCTAGTATTCATATCATCTTATTAAGTCTAGAAAAAGTGGATGGTTACCCACCCATACCAATAAATATTGCACTATTATTGTCTGATCAACGTCGTATTTAAAGAAGTATTGCCCACAGAGGGCGATATACCGATGGTATACCAGAGTTGAACCATTTTCTTTGCCAATGAATTCACTCATCCAGGAATTGTTTTCATCGTTAAAACTTATTTGCAATGAAAATATACTGAAGGAGCACATGTTGCCGAACTAGTTTTCGTCAACTATTATGAAATCTGTAGGTACCTTGCGAAGTTCCGTTACTTCTGTGCCCCTTCATGTTATGGGAGAATAAGTGGTTTCCTTTACAATAATAAAGCTCCACGCATCAAACATATTTTTGCTCCCCCAACTAAAATATATATATATCTATATATAAAAATATATATATATATATATATATATATATATAATAAAAGGATCCCATGGGCTTACTTATTGGTTCCTTTAGCTTCTTTCTAAAAAAAATATGTTTCCTTTAGCGAAAATTCTGAATCATTAATCTGATCGTAGCGCACTCCAAATGGTTGATCCACAACCCAGACAATCGGAGAGAATTCAACGTGAACTCTCCAAGAAATGTTTACTGGTTGCACAAATCCATTCGTGTGAGAGGACAAGTCTGTGAGTGTGGTTGCAGCTTTAAGCTCAGTTTGATTACACTCTTACAATTCGTTTTAGTTTCATTATGACGCAGGGATATTTGAAAACTCTTTGAGAATTGTTGATGATGTTTGATTTGCCGTATTCATTGTTCCTGTGCGCTATTGACTCAACCGTACATTGTGTGAGTAACTGTATGGGGATTCCGACAAGGATAGTGATGACTATGATTGATGATTTGACCGTTGATTATGTATGCTAAACAAATTAAATTTGCTGCACAAGTGCAACATTCGAGTAACAGCGCTGGGAGGACGAGTGTGGCTTTAAGTTTTATTGATGAGGATTAAAAGAATATTGCTGCTGTCATCACTAATGCGAACGTGAGTTTTGGCTGTTATTAAGGATTTGTGCAAAGGAAATTGAGATGAATTATTTAGATACGTAGTACTACATTCAATTTCATTTTTATTATAATTAAAAATGTAATCAAGTTTAGAAACAGAAATGCGTAAAAGAAGCGAAAATGCTTTAATTAGCAGCGACAGGATTTTCTGTAAGGACGAACAAGACATCAGGAACTGATAAGAGACACTGTTAGCAAAAAACCATGAATAAAATTTGCCAACTAGTTGATTTTACAACCTTCGAGAGGCTTGGTGCTTAATTTAAGGGTTGGATAATAATGAGAAAAATCTATGGGTGCAGAGTTGGTTACTCGAACCTTCTTAGATGGATTTTATCATTTTTCCAAATTTATTAAAAACATGCAGCCAGTCTCCGTTGGGACGTATTAAAGCTGAGTTAATTAATGAACTAATAATTATTTTGTTTCAGAACTTGATATTGCCGTTGAATGCCGTTCACATGGTATCCAAATTTACCACTTGACTGATTCAAAACAGTTTCAATACCTTTTTCCAATATTAAGTTAAAATTATTATTAATATTATTTTAAATTATTAGTTTGGTCTTGGTCCTACGCTCCTTTAAAGTTTCCAATTGACAACTTAGAAATATTTATTAAAATATTTATAATTTTCTTTCATTGTATACTTTTTAAAACATATTTTTTGTGAATGGCCGTGTTAATAGCTCATAAACTATCATGTGAGCTGAAGATGACAGCTGATATTTGACATCAATGCAAATTCATTGAAGCTGTCCAAAAAAATTTTTTTTTATCAAATTCCAATTTTTTTCTAAGCAAAGGTATGAAATTCAATTCAAATTCATTATCAGCTGAATTGTATTTTAGCTTCAAGGCAAATTCATAATCGGCTGACTTCAATGCGAATTCAATAACAGCTGACTTGACTTTCGGCTTCAATGCGAGTGCATTATTAGCTGGGATGACTTTGACATTAATGCAAATTCATTACCAGCGGGTTTGACTTTTGACTAGAATAAAAATTCATTATCACCTGCCTTGACTTTTGACTTCAGGCCAAATTCATAATGAGCTGACTTCAATGCGAATTCAATAATAGCTGACTTGACTTTTGGCTTCAATGCGAGTGCATTATTAGCTGGCGTGACTTTTGACTGTAATGGAAATTCTTTACCAACCGGGCTTAACTTTTGACTTTAGTGGACATTCATTACCAGCGGGCTTGACTTTTGACTTCAATAAAAATTCATTATCAGCTGTGTGATAATGCGAATTTATTGAAAATATTGTTTTCATTGTATTTATTTTTTTTTTAATTAAACACATGCATTCAAAGCGAATTCATTATTAGCTGAAAAGCATGATAATATTATTTTTATTAATAATGTGTCAAAAAGAAAAACACGACTCTTTACCGCATAAATTATTAACAATTTTGCTAATTTAATTTTGGAAAATTTCTATTCTATTTTATGAAAAATTTATGAAATCAGTTACACTAATTTTCTGCTTAGCAAGACATATTGGAATATATAAACGTGCATGCAAAATATGTAAAAAAAAAAATTAATTAATTAATTCAGTTTAATAAAATAACTTTTTATATTGCAAATTGGAAAAAAGGAGGATATCAAGTGGCCATATTGTGCACATGACCAAACAAAATCTAGAATGAAAAATATTTATTTACATTTTTGGTTTAAAAATAAAACAACAATTTATTGGATAAACTGCCGGCTTATCAAATTCAAATAAAACTTACATTGGCTTTGCTCAGCCATGTTGTTCTCCCGCAAATACCGCACAACAATACAGATGCAAGTGACCATACAGAAGGATTACTTTTATATTTTTTACGAGGAAATTTTCCTGCTACAGTCGGCCAGACATGACATGGGAGTTGAAATGAAATTTTCTAAATGTAAAAAAATCTTGGATGAAATTACTCTTTTAAATACATAAACATTAAATACATAGGCAACATTGCGGGTGGGCAACATTGCGGGTGAGCAAGCGTACCTAGGCCTCTCTTATTGCCATATTAGGGATTAACTTTTCGAAATATTAAAAAAACTAAATTTTGACATAAAAGGACTTGAGGCCTTTCTGTATTAAGGCAACCATATGCAGCGCCTGCTACTTTCTAAAGCTTCTAAAATCACGTTATATATGTACATATTAGTTACACTATTAGATATTTCACAAAATGTTATTAGAAGTGGCTTGGCCATTTGGACACTGCAGATTTTTTTAATCCAAAATGTTACTGAGGCGTTTCCCTTTAATCAAGCAGCTGACTCTAAGCCAACCAGTGCTAATGACAGTATTTGCAGCCATTTAGTGGGCTGCTTTGGACATGTTTTTAAAAATTAGAGCTGCGCCCTAATGAGCAAATAGAGCTGTAAACGTCATAACAAAACCAGCTGACTGTCTTCGCAGCTAATACAAGTTAGCATTCTGACATTATATTGCACAATTATTTTTCATAATGTATAGCGCTATAAAATACTATAAAATATTAAGAATATCGGCCTTTCTCTAACGTTTTCAGATCTGACTTACCATACCCTTAACATATTACAGAGGCGAATTCATTAGGTGACGTTATTTTAG
This sequence comes from Ormia ochracea, assembly GCA_963402855.1. Taxonomy (NCBI): domain Eukaryota; kingdom Metazoa; phylum Arthropoda; class Insecta; order Diptera; family Tachinidae; genus Ormia; species Ormia ochracea. The sequence goes on along the minus strand of OY727107.1, from coordinate 15,880,161 downwards.
CAAATAATGATCACGTGTTCCAGCTAAACTGTCAGAATTTTTCTTTGTTTGGTTGCATGTGTCGATCATGCTTAACAAATATTTTGGAAGGTAATTTTTACAGAGTTGCAATCGTTGCAATCGAGTTTAATTCGCCAGCTTTCATACATTTCATAGACAAAAGAGACTATTTCAGAATTTTTGTCACAACGCAAAATAGGAGTTAAAAAAATGAAAAACAATAAAATTAAATTAATATAATTTTAAATTCCCGTTTATTCCCTTGAAAACAGAGCGGACCGTATTGCAATTAATGCTGCAGTGTTTATTTCATGGAAAACTTAAAAACGTTTTGCGCCATTTCCTTTTTCATACTTGAAAGAATTGCTAAACGCTTAATAACAATAGAAAATGATTAGTTGACAACACGGTTATTAAAAGGTGTGAAGAGTTTCACTGTAAAGTCCTGTTCAGACGGGAAATTTTTATTACTGCACTTCTTCGTTTGCTATCTGCGAGAGGTAATATGTTTGCAAAGGGTTTGCGCGTTTTTCCGGTCTTATATAAAAATATACGAGAATTCCAAAACTAACCCTCCACAACGTGGTCACTAAGAAATCTTAAAATTGCAAGTCTGGCTAGAGGCTAATTCCAGAAAGAGTTCTGAGGCAATTTTAAAAAGAAATTGTGAAAATAACTTCAAAATAAATGCTAAATGTAAATGGGGTTTTAAAGTGACACCTTTTTTAATACTCCTTGTAGGTTAACGAAAATTCGGATATCTGAATTTCTCAGCCGATAACGAATTTAACAACAAAAATTGATGTATAAAACAATTTAACATTCATACAGATTTTATTGAAATAAAAAGAAATGGCTGCGAAATGCAATACCAGTGAATGCAAAGAAGCCTCTTTTTGCTGGTGTTCGCAATAAATATTTACATGCGCCCATACCTCATCTTCACATATTTGTGAAAAAAAACACGTAACTACATACGTAATATAAATATATGTATTTTCAATAACTACAATATTTTCTTGCTTATTTTGCGGATATAAATTGCATTTTTTTCTTTTCGCTGCATGTCATCCACTGAGCAACTCTCGGAACAATAATTGAACTGTAAATACTTTTTTCAGTACCGAACGAAATTTTTACGAAACTAAAAAAAATCTCAAGTTTCAATGGAATACCAGAAAGGATGCTGTTAAACATTTTACTTTGATTTATGATTTATGCAATAATTTTATTAAATATTTGCACAACAAAAAGAAAACTTGCCACAAGTTTTATTTATGTATGTGTGTAGTTTGCAATAAGCAATAAATTGAGTAACGAAAGATGAACCAGAGAATGCAACTGGCTGGAAAATACACACTTCTCGCAAAAATGAAAAACAGGACACTCCATTGAAAACAGATTTAGGCGTCTACACAGCAGTCAAATAAATTAAAGCGCGTTTCCATGTTCGCATTTACGGATCGTGTAAATGAAAGCGCTTCGTAGCATTTCCCCTTATCTTGTTCGATTTTTAGACTCTTATTTGATATAATGCTGGCCAGTATTAAAATAAACTATTGGCAACACTTTTTTAATTTTGAATTTCTATGCTTTTAAATACTTTCAAAACAAATTAAATGTTTTCCTTAATCTCATGATTTCCTACGCGACGCGGAAGTACTATTCCTTCACACAAAGTACTATTCCTTCACAAGAAGTACTATTCCTTCGTTAGCTTGCTGAAGTGAATGCAACTCTGCTCGCATGGAAATGATCGGTTTATGAACATTTTCATAAAGATCACAGATCTATTTTTAGCATACATTATCAATCATACTTTTGTAGCAGACAGGCCATATTTGACAATTCGTAAGATTATGACAGCGAAAGTGTGTGTGTATATGTGTCTGCCTGACAGAGTAGTGCATTCTACTTTATGGATTTGTTTGTAGCGAATGCCAATATGTGCGCATCTGAAATAATTGTCCGTTTAGTGTGCAGAAGATGTGATTATGATACAACATTTGATATATATAGTTATGTAGAATTTTAGTGTAGTGTAGTCTGTAACCATAGTCCTCGAAGATCAGGGTGTCTACCTATGAGGAACTTTAGATTTATTTCAATTACATATATACGCCGCAACATTTTGCAGGACTAAGCAGACCCCATCCTAAAAAGAATAACTAATCTATCGATAGTCTACCCCATCACTTGTCATTTAGTAAACAACACGGACTAGGGATGAGAACGCGCAATTGGCATCGAACGTTAGAGGTTAACATCGCCATAGACTTGCAAACGGCTCGCCCAATTTCTTATACAACTACCAAAAGATTCGATTGGAAAAATTAGAAAGGAGGTCCAGTTGTGTTTTTTACAGGTGAAATTTACTCACTTTGGATGTTTTCCTAGTTCGAGCAAAATTCGTAATTTGGCTTAAATTGCCAGTGGGTTCATTTCGTTAAAAAATACACATCCTAAAAGTATGCAATAAAAAGCGCCAAAATGGCTAAGGTACCTACCTAATCAAAATAGCAAATTTTTGTTTTCCCGGAATGCCAGCAAATATAAGTGAAATATACTCGTATTCTAAGACAAAAAATCAACTAGAAAAACAAATATAAACCTTAGGTCAGTATGAAAAACTATATGAAGAGTCTTTATCAAAAAAAGCGCTAATATGAAAAAAGCGCTAAAATGGCTAAGCTACCTTATCAAAATAGCAAATTTTCCCTGAATGGCAGCAAATACAAGTGAAATATACTCGTATTCTAAGACAAAAAATCAACTAGAAAATGTAATATAAACCCAAGTTCAGCATTAAAAACCATAGCAAAAGGCTTTATCAAGAAAAAGCGCTAATATGAAAAAGCGCTAAAAATCACAACTCGCAAATTTTTGTTTTCCCTGAATTCCAGCAAATATAAGTATATATAATCGTACTATAAGACAAAAAATCAACTAGAAAAACAAATATAAACCTTAGGTCAGTATGAAAAACTATATGAAGAGTCTTTATCAAAAAAAGCGCTAATATGAAAAAAGCGCTAAAATGGCTAAGCTACCTTATCAAAATAGCAAATTTTTATTTTCCCTGAATGGCAGCAAATACAAGTGAAATATACTCGTATTCTAAGACAAAAAATCAACTAGAAAATGTAATATAAACCCAAGTTCAGCATTAAAAACCATAGCAAAAGGCTTTATCAAGAAAAAGCGCTAATATGAAAAAGCGCTAAAAATCACAACTCGCAAATTTTTGTTTTCCCTGAATTCCAGCAAATATAAGTATATATAATCGTACTATAAGACAAAAAATCAACTAGAAAAACAAATATAAACCTTAGGTCAGTATGAAAAACTATATGAAGAGTCTTTATCAAAAAAAGCGCTAATATGAAAAAAGCGCTAAAATGGCTAAGCTACCTTATCAAAATAGCAAATTTTTATTTTCCCTGAATGGCAGCAAATACAAGTGAAATATACTCGTATTCTAAGACAAAAAATCAACTAGAAAATGTAATATAAACACAAGTTCAGCATTAAAAACCATAGCAAAAGGCTTTATCAAGAAAAAGCGCTAATATGAAAAAGCGCTAAAAATCACAACTCGCAAATTTTTGTTTTCCCTGAATTCCAGCAAATATAAGTATATATACTCGTACTATAAGACAAAAAATCAACTAGAAAAACAAATATAAACCTTAGGTCAGTATGAAAAATTATATGAAGAGTCTTTATCAAAAAAAGCGCTAATATGAAAAAAGCGCTAAAATGGCTAAGCTACCTTATCAAAATAGCAAATTTTTATTTTCCCTGAATGGCAGCAAATACAAGTGAAATATACTCGTATTCTAAGACAAAAAATCAACTAGAAAATGTAATATAAACCCAAGTTCAGCATTAAAAACCATAGCAAAAGGCTTTATCAAGAAAAAGCGCTAAAAATCACAACTCGCAAATTTTTGTTTTCCCTGAATGCCAGCAAATATAAGTATATATACTCGTACTCTAAGACAAAAAATCGACTAGAAAAACAAATATAAACCTTAGGTCAGTATGAAAAACTATATGAAGAGTCTTTATCAAAAAAAGCGCTAATATGAAAAAAAGCGCTAAAATGGCTAAGCTACCTTATCAAAATAGCAAATTTTTTTTTTCCCTGAATGGCAGCAAATACAAGTGAAATATACTCGTATTCTAAGACAAAAAATCAACTAGAAAATGTAATATAAACCCAAGTTCAGCATTAAAAACCATAGCAAAAGGCTTTATCAAGAAAAAGCGCTAATATGAAAAAAAAGCGCTAAAAATCACAACTCGCAAATTTTTGTTTTCCCTGAATGCCAGCAAATATAAGTATATATACTCGTACTCTAAGACAAAAAATCAACTAGAAAAACAAATATAAACCTTAGGTTAGTATGAAAAACTATATGAAGAGTCTTTATCAAAAAAAGCGCTAATATGAAAAAAAGCGCTAAAAATCACAACTCGCAAATTTTTGTTTTCCCTGAATGCCAGCAAATATAAGTATATATACTCGTATTCTAAGACAAAAAAACAACTAGAAAAAGTAATATAAAATCAAGGTCAGTATGAGAAAGGCTTTATCAAAAAAACTATAATATTTTTTTGATAATATTATTAGGTTAAGAACAACGTTTCTATTACCTTGTTCAGACCAATATGACAAGTGTGTGAGTTGTTGTTGCCATTCTTAATAATTTTTCCTAAAATTTCTAAAACGTAAAAACAAAATTAACGGAACAGATTAGTTTTTATGATCTGGCTCAACATTCATTCAATTTTATGTAGTCTATTAGGGATACAATACCAAAGACTCACAACAATGGCAACACTGTATGACTAAAAATATTATGTTGTGTTATTTCGTTAATCCATTTCTTCTAGTCTATATAAGAAATTGGAAGTGAATTTAGAAAATTTTCTAGAAATTGCACCTCTGAGGTCTTTCTCAGCTTATGAACACTACAGGGCCATGAAGGCGGTATATGAGCCTGCTAAACTGTGCGTATGAAATATCTGTAATACAACTGTGTGAAAAATGAGCGTATTCAGGAGCTCGTGGTGTAATGTGATCACTCTTCCCGAACGCTTTTACTGGCATACTCATTGTAATATGAGAGCACGGCTACAGTGGTAGCAGAAAATTTTTGAAACAAAATCTATTAATATATTTTTATAAAAGCTTTACACCATTTCTTTTCACCGTGCAAACACTAATTAAAATTATTTAAACTTTTGCCAAGCGAATTCTGCCATCTTACGTTTTTAAATTCATGCGAAAGCGGTTAATTTGCCTACAAGTAAGCAAACTGTATACAAAGAAGCAAAACTAATTAAATTAAATAATTAGCATAAACAAAATGCGACAAGCTAAGATAAACTTCATTGTTAGAGTCTTAAGCATACTTCCAGGCTACTTACGTAATTAAATTACAGCTAAAAGCATAAAGCTTTTTAATCATAATAATGCAATAATATGAATAAAATGAAAAATAACTTTTTAACACAATATATATAAAGTGGCGTATTGCTAAATCTAATATTTCAGTTATCAAAAAAGTGTAGCCTACATTAAGGATGATTTTTTTAAATAATGCGTGTAACAAAACCACATTTAATGAAAATTGTTGTGTAAGCGCATAATCACCTCTTTAAAGTTTTAGTGTCAAAAGCTCACTTTATCTCTTTGGGTGTGAAAACACTATTATTCTACTTCAATGCAATTTTCGCAATTGTTTGTTTTTAAACTTATAATTAACCCAGCCCACAATTAATTAGCGTACTTAAACTACATGTGGATTAGTGTAATAGACACACCGTATTGACACATTGCATACATATTGTGTAAATGAGAGAATGAGTGCATCTGATGTAGTATTTTTTGTAGTTCTCACGTACGAACTCCACTCATTTAGGGCCAGGGCCATGTGGTGTTTGTGGTTTTGTGTTGAAGTAACTATTGGAACTGTTTTCGTACCCTAAAGAACTACATTACTACAAAACTACATTACTATTACTACAAATATTTGCCATTTCCTCAAAGCAAAACAGTCGAATATATGTATGTCGGGGGAGTAAAGTGAGCATATATTTTTTATGGCAATTAAATACTACTAGCTGATGCGCAAAGGAGGATATACGATATCAGAGGTAGTTGGCAAAGTAGTTAACTGGTTCAGCAAACGATATTCTAAATATTCAATATTTTGAAAATTCATTTTATTTAAAGTTTGGTTTGAAAATATACATTTTCGCAAGAAATTTCGATGTTATCCTGAGCAATACATTTCGTTATAAATGAATTTTAAGAAATTCACTCTTTAATTAATTTTACATAAAATTGATTCCCAAAACTGGCAACACTCTTCTCATTATAACAACTTTCTCTTTTATTTGATTTGTATTTGCAATTATTTGAAACAAATTGATTAAAATTGAATTTTTTTATGGAGAAGATAAACCAAGAAGCTCAACAAAGCTTTCGATGTTTGATAAATTTGAATTCCAAATAATCGTGGGTGGTTATTATGCTCTCTCTCTCTCTATCTCTCTCCCTTACCAACAACGTGGATATTGCAAAACGCATATGCTGCGGTGTTGTTGGCCATATTTTTGAGAAGAGTTTGTGCGACTTTCTAAAAATTAAAATCATTAATCACATTGGTTTTTTTTTGTTAATTAATTCAGCTTTAAAAGCTTTCGACTTGTGCGCAAGAAAACACTTAGGGTCTAGTCAGAAAACGAAACCGCGACCTCCGGTCCAGTAGGTTGTGCGTTATCATTCGCATACGGAGGCACCCTTGCTTTTATTTCTTCCGCTCAGAAATGCTTTTTTCTATCATTTTCCATTAAGAATGTCTAAAATAATTTCATTTTTCTTGTGCTTACAAACAACTTAATTTAGAAACATTTTATTTCGGATTTTTTCCCTGCAACTAAATTTTAATGCTATTTTGACCGTGTTAAGAAGAAGCAATTTCAGTGCTTGCGGATATTAGCACACCATCATCGTGATATTAGTTTTGCGCGTGACTACCTCACACTCTAAGCTTTTTTTGTTATTTAATATTTTTTATTGTCTGCTTTAGAATAAATGATAATTATTATCATCAGCAGCGAATAGAAATGCTTTGAATATAAAAGAGTGGAGTGCAGCGCACATAAATTGCATGTGAACTGAACAAAAGCTCTTTGGCATTGCTAGTCTATGAAACTAAAATAATTTTTTTTTCTTCTTTTTTTTTTTTGAAGCTATTTTGTGCGAACTAGCAAATATACTTTTATGCATCGCCGGCTGCATAAGGAACGGGGAAGAGTCTAGTGCGTTAAGCAAGTCAAATGGCTTGTTTCAAAAAAGAAAAATTAATAACAAAAAAAATCAATTCAATTGTGATTACACTGCGCAATCTATTCTCACGTCATATATTTATAGCAAACTCATTGAGAATTGGTTTCGGTTAAAGCTTTTCCATATTTTAAGTGGTGTGAAGTACGTGTACACTTTGCAGCTTCGCTCGAATACATAATTTTTCAATATTTTATTTTTACGACCTCTTCACTATTCCAAACATTGACTTACAAATGACCCCATTTTAATTTCTGTTTGCTAAAAATTATAATCAGAATATTAAGCAATTTCAGATAATGTTAAATATTGGCATATAAATTATTTCCAAATAGAAATTTATCTTTTGCAACGTATCCTGCACATTTTATTATTGTTTTTTTTTTTTTTTTATTTGTAAAAACCATAATGAAATATTAATGAGAATTACATTTAATAAACCAAACGAAATCAACTACAAACAAAAGAGAATTTATATAATAGAAATAATTATTAGGTCAATTGAAAATGTTCGTAAATTAGTCGGAGGGATTTTTTAAAATCATTTCCTAACGTGCCTGAAGAAACTGCAAGCAGGTTTCCGTGTGAGTGTGTCATCCAGATTACTTTGGAATCAGACATAACGACAAGACACTGACGATATCGGGATTTTGTAAACCCCGCTCTTTTTAGAGTTATCGGAAAAAGTAAATTAAAAATTTCGAAAGTGTACGATAACTTATCGTAAACTTCGTAAGGCCCGACGTAATGGCATACGTACTTTAGAACTTTTTCAATTTATCAAACAAGCACTTAATTATTAAATTGTACAATTTATTTTACATTACAGAACAAATAATAAGCCAAAATGCAACCCTTGTTTAATTGTGCTCAAGGTTGCATTTTTCTCTCTTTAGGTACGACGTGCAAAGCTGTGCGGCAAAATGCATAATACTAAGTTTATTCACATATTTTTAAATAGTTAATTGGATTTCACACAACTAACTTTCTCTTCAGCATATTTGGAAAGTTGAAGATTTTCTTGAAAGTTTTTCCATTTGGCAACAATGAATTTCGTAAAAATAAAAGTTTTATTTTAATTGAAATAATAATTATGAGTTGAAGAGAAATGCTTCTTGGGAAGCACATTAAAGTATGGCTTATTATTTTGCTCCCAAAATATTTTGTAAACATTTAATTTACAGGGTATTTCATAAACTTAAATTTTACTGCGGCGAACAGGAAATATTTCGCATACATGATCATACAAACGTCAACAAAAGCGACTTCTTTGCGGCCCCCGATATTTTAATTTTCATGTCATCCAATGCTAGTAAGTACGAAAGATTAGCGCTCACTGAACACAACTTTTGCAAGGGTTGCATTTGCAGGCTACCCCAATTGTAAGGCCATTAAGAGCCATGGAATCAATAATTAGACAAGCGCCTAATTAAGCAATTGATCTCTAAGCCGCAAGAGGGCGCATAAAGCCAATATTTATCGCGACTACAAATTATGGACAATCTAAAATTATTTCCCCGTTTAGTTTACATTCACTTTTGTTTCCAATGCTATCGAAATACCTCTGTTGCAATCTTCTCAAGAGCCAAAAATATTCCTGGAACTCTGTGGCCGTTTGCAATAGATGTGAAAGTCAAAGCAAGTTTTTAAAAATCTCTATGTCAAACAGATTGTGATAAAAAAATTTCGAATAAAGCAGTTTCTAGTGATCTCGACTGGATTTCTGTAACTTACGGCATTTGAAATTGTTGTAGAGCGCAGTGCCTCTCTGCATCTGGTCTGTAAAATATTCATGTTTAACATACCTGTAACGAAACCAGAAAATAAAAATAATTTTTAGAAAAAACGTAAGCAAGAAAGAAAACATTATGTGTTATTTGTTGTTAATTGCGTTTTGCCGTAAAGCTAAGTTCTTAAAAGTCGTAAAAACTCAGGGTTGCATTTTTGGGGATTATTTGTGTTGCATTGCAAAGCTGCTTTAAATCCATGTTTCACTATCCTACACGGTCGTGCGATTCATTCACACGAAAATCTGAAAAAAAATCGCAAAATGGCAATACTTATCATACAAATATGATGCGACCAATTTTCTCCTTCCTTATTTAAGTAAAAGCAACTCCGATCGTATGAACATTTTCATAAGCTTTTGCTTGTCAGAAAAATCGTACGACTGTGTAGGATAGTGTATCAAGGCCTTGACGAACAGAACAGAATTTTTGTACTTCATAAAGAAGACATTGTCATACAAAATAAGCAAGAATTGTCACTCTCTTACGTAACTGTCTAATATAGTGAAACGAGGCCTTAAAGGTTTCTTATTAAAATTTTTCTTATTAAAAATTATTTTGCTGTTCAAAATGTTTTACAGAAAAAATTATTAATTTTTTATGTGATGAAATTCTATAAAATATTCCAAGTGGTTGTAAATATACTTCGTGGTTGGACTTTGTAAAAATATCGTAAAAGTCTGGATGTGCATAGAAAAAGGGCGAGTCCGAAAGTGACCGTAAATTATTTAATGGCCGCTGTCATATTTTGCGGTAAAGTTTTTAATCAGCTGATGACAATTTCCATGCATAATTTAAATCTTGTACAAATTTTTTGGAAAATCTTGCGTTCATTTTGGGACAAAATTCAAATTTTTCCTTCATTTTTGGAAAATGTTGCAGTAAGTTTTGGGGCAACGTTGAAACCTTGCATTAATTTTGGAAAAATCTTGCGTTATATTTGGAGCAAAATTGAAATCTTGTAGCAATTTGGGGAAAATGTTGCGCTAGTTTTAGGACAAAATTGATATAATGCATTCATTTTAGGGAAATCCCGCGTTAAATTTGCAACAAAATTCAAATCTTGGACTAATTTCGAAGAAATTTTCCGTTAATTTTTCGATAGAATTCAAATTTGGTTTTGATTTTGGGACAAAATTTATATAATGCATTCATTTTGGGAAAACCTCGCTGTTAATTTGGAACAAAATTTAAATCTTGCGTTAATTTCGGGGTAAGTTTGTGTTGATTTTTCGATAGAGTTCAAATTTTGTTTTGATTTTGGAACAAAATTGATATAATGCATTCATTATGGGAAAATCCCGCGTTAAATTTGGAACAAAATTCAAATCTTGCGTTAATTTCCGAGAAATTTTGCGGTAATTTTTCTATAGAATTCAAATTTTTTTATGATTTTGGGACAAAATTGATATAATGCATTCAAATGTGGTTTTGATTTTGAGACAAATTTGATATAGTGCATTCATTATGGAGAAATCCCGCGTTAAATTTGGAACGAAATTCAAATCTTCCGTTAATTTCCGAGAAATTTTGCGGTAATTTTTCTATAGAATTCAAATTTTGTTATGATTTTGGGACAAAATTGATATAATGCATTCAAAGTTGGTTTTGATTTTCAGACAAATTTGATATAGTGCATTCATTATGGGTGCATCCCGCGTTAAATTTGGAACAAAATTTAAATCTTGCGTTAATTTCCGAGAAATTTTGCGTTAATTTTTCAATAGAATTCAAATTTGGTTTTGATTTTGGGACAAAATTGGTATACGCCATTATTTTGGGGAAATCCTGCTGTTAATTTGGAACAAAATTCCAATCTTGCATTAACTGCGAGAAAATGTTGCGTTAATTTTGGCACAGAATTCAAATTTTGTTTTGATTTTGGGACAAAATTGATATAATACATTCATTTTGGGAAAACCCCGCGGTTAATTTGGAACAAATTTCAAATCTTGCATTAATTGCGAAAATTCAAATTTTGTTTTGATTTTGGGAAAATGTTGCCTTAATTTTTGGGGCAGTCAAAATTAGAAAACATTCAAAAAAAATTAAAACGATATACCGATTTTTGAAAATTATTAAACTTTTTTCGATTTAATTATTTCATGTATTGCGATTTTCTGCCAAGTACAGCTCTGAGCCAGAAAAAATAATTTAAGGTTGCATACTCTTTGCAGTTCCCTGTTATCTGTATGTACATACATGTGCATTAAAGAAGTTTTCGGATTTTACAAAAACTTTTAATATATTTTCCAGCTACATTTCGCTTTTCCAAATGCAATAACGATTATATCGAAAAACATGGAAATGAAATTAAACTTGTTTTGCTTAACGAATGCAAGAAAGAAAGAACAACTCGGAATGACAAGAACATTTCTCGCAGTTTATTAAATTTTGTTTATACTTTTCACTTTAGTAACGCAAAAGCCAAGAAACGAGAAAAATAAATATTTTTATCTTAATGATAAAAATGTTTATTTTTTGCGAGCAAAAAATGAAAGAAACTGGAAATAAATTTCCTTACAAAGGAATAATAATAATAATAATAATAATAAAACGGAAGGAAAAGTTGCGATATGTTGAATTTAAATGTTTCATTTTGTTGGCTTTTACGTTACCGTGGCAGCCAACCAATCTTATAGAAAGTTTAAAGAAAATCTTATAGAAAAGTTTTATTATGGCAGAAAATCTTTTAAATAAAATTATTAAAAGTTTATCGTATAAATTAACAACAAGTGTTACGGTTACCAACATTGTTTTGTTGTTGCAACTCAGCATGTTGTGCCCCTTCCACTGGCTCTATTTTAATCCCTCTTCTTGATGTCATAAAATACCAGCAACAGCATTTTATGACCTTAAATATGTCACGCCTGCAATTTCTTCTAAGCACCGCTTTCACACATACATACTGCCAAAGTGCACTTAATATCTCTTGCACAGATTGCAACGCAAATAAATATGTACTCGCCTGTCTGCTGATTCTCTCGTAATGATTATGTATTTCCCCTTAAAGACACACTTGTCATTTTACAAAGTATTGATCTGCGTTAAGGGGACGCTAAACGTCGCTTGAAGACTCCGTTCGAAGCGAGTAACGTCTAAATATTTGCATAACAAGGAAAATGTGCTTAAATTGTTAAAGCAAATATGAATTTAAATGGCGAAAGAGGCGGCGACAGGGAAAGAGAGAAAAAACTAAAGATAGCCAAAAAGAAAAACAAAAAAACAAAAAAAAAAAGAAGAGCAGAAATTATAGAAATAAATCGACAATAAGTTGAGAACATTTTTATAGTTTAAAAAGTCAAGAGGAAAATTGCATTATAAGGAAGTTGTTAAGTGTCTTTTTAGTTCTGTCCTGTTTTCTCTCTCCACTTCCTCTTGCTCTAAACCAGCTTCCTTGTATGTACAGTGCATGGAAGGGGGAACATCTTTGGTTTTTGTCCCACTTATCTGCTAAAGGCAAGTTGCTCTTGCTCTTCTCTCTGCTGCTGCAATGGAAGTGGTTACCATGGTGGAAGAAGATGAACAAGTATTAGTCAGACAGTTTAACCTACTTTAGAGATTTCTTGTTTTTTTTTTTGTTTTTTTTTTATAAACTGCCAAGCCATCATTTGCAATAAATTGAAATGTTTGATATTAAATAATAGTGTTCAATACTTAAATGAAAATCGGTTAATCAGCATTGGTGGGGGGGCATTTAGGCTAAGCAGGCATATTACGAAACGTTTATTCAAGATTCTTGCTTCACATGTTTCTCAACTGAGTTGCAGGACTATTGAACTAAAAGAGTACTCAAAGTACCCAGCCTGGATGGCTACTGAACTATTTTCATATGAGAGATCGTTAAAGGGGCCCTGATTCTTCTAATTAAGCGAAAGTACAATTTATTAAGCTGCTCATGGAAGAGTGTGAAAAGAGATGAGCTTTGGCAAGGGGCTCATGCTGCCTTGAACATTTTGACCCTAGACTACCAAAAGGCAAGAGAAGTAGCAAAGAGTACCATAATACCTTAATGCGACATTCTTATACCCCAGGGGTAATTAAACGTAAGAAATAAATTACTTTTATATAATATGTGTATTAGACCAATTCTCACATATGGTTGCCAAGTATGGGGTAGCTGTGCAAAGACACATAAAAAAAAACTCCAAATTATTCAAAACAAAAATCTGAAAATAATATTCAATTTACGACAGTGGTATCCTACCGCCGATCTGCATCGCAAATCCGGACAGAAGACCATTGAACACTGTATAACTGATCTAACTCTGTCATTTGAGAGTAAATGCAGAAGTTCAAACTATACGCATTTGAGAGGTTTAGTGTCACAGTAACTAAGAGATCTATATTTATCCATATAGATAGTGTTAGTAGCTGTCTTATAAACTTACTCGCAATGATGTACAGATAGGTTTTTAACTACCTTTTTTCCTATAGAATAATTAGACATAAGAAATTGATAGCATTTTTACTCTAACATATGGAACATTTGGTGCAATATATAATACATATAAAATCTCAAAAATTGTTACTATTATAAGCTGATATGGTAGAACAATAAATAAAAAAAAAAAATACCCCAGGGGTATATAGTCTTTGGGGTTCTTGTGCTAGTAAAGGTCATGTTTCACTAACTTACAGAGAAGGATGATTCATTCAGATGAAAATGTGATGTGATACCATTGCATTTTTAAAAAACGGCATGAGAATGGCGTTGCCATACTGTCATACAAATATGAAGTAAACAAATTTTTTCCTTGCTCATTGCAGTAAATGCAACTCTGATCGCATGAAAGATGTAATTTCATAAAAATGTTTAAAAAGTTCCACGATACCATAGTGGCATATTCTTATACCCCAGGGGTATATATAGCCTTTGGGGTTCTTGAGCTACTAAAGGCCATGTTTCACTAAGTTACAGAGAAGGATGATTCATTCAGATGGAAATGTGATGTGATACCATTGCATTTTTAAAAAACGGCATGAGAATGGCGTTGCCATACTGTCATACAAATATGAAGCAAACAAATTTTTTCCTTGCTCATTGCAGTAAATGCAACTCTGATCGCATGAAAGATGTAATTTCATAAAAATGTTTAAAAAGTTCCACGATACCATAGTGGCATATTCTTATACCCCAGGGGTATATATAGCCTTTGGGGTTCTTGAGCTACTAAAGGCCATGTTTCACTAAGTTACAGAGAAGGATGATTCATTCAGATGAAAATGTGATGTGATACCATTGCATTTTTAAAAAACGGCATGAGAATGGCGTTGCCATACTGTCATACAAATATGAAGCAAACAAATTTTTTCCTTGCTCATTGCAGTAAATGCAACTCTGATCGCATGAAAGATGTAATTTCATAAAAATGTTTAAAAAGTTCCACGATACCATAGTGGCATATTCTTATACCCCAGGTGTATATATAGCCTTTGGGGTTCTTGAGCTAGTAAAGGCCATGTTTCACTAACTTACAGAGAAGGATGATTCATTCAGATGAAAATGTGACATGATACCACGGCCATACTGTCATTGCATAAAAGTTATCATTTTATAAAAATGTTTATAAAATTATGCAAATCGTACATTCATCTGTCACGCAGATGCATTTTTAGGACAAACTATCATACCGTTCCAGCAGACATGTTATATTTGATAAATCGCATCATTGTGTAGGATAGTGACTCATGGCAGTAACAATGTTTTTGTATTGCCAGATAATTTTTCCTCCAAAATTCCCACCTATTGCGAGAAAAATCTCCTCTTCGGTTCCTAAATGAATTATTATTTTTTTTTATAAAAAGGACTTGAATTAAATAATTAACATTCGTCTGCGAAACAGTCATTCGACTTTTTCTCATCACTATTTGCCTCTCAAGATAAAATATCCATTAAAGTGTAGAAATATAAAACATGTTAATAAGAATCCTTAATCGTGACATGAGATGCAAATAAGCTCAAAGAAGGAACACAATTATTTTTAAAATTAATACACAATGATTTCTTGGTAGTGTGTACTGTAGGGTCCCGGAAAACATTATCTCAGTTAAAAAGATCATGAAACGTTTAAGTGCTGGATTTCTATTCAGAAAAAAACAAAACGTTGTAGAAAACGAACTTAAAAAAGCAAAACTTTGCTGACTGCAATGCTGTACGAAAAAGCTAAAGATTCTTTCTATGTTTCTATTCCAACTTTTTGCTTCCTGGTCTCCTCTAGTTTTTTTTTTTATTTTTTTTTCCTTTTAATTGTTGCTGAAGTTTAAAGTGAGCATTTAATAAAATGGCAGCTAAACCGTTGGATGTGCAGAAGGGGAAATGGCGACTTAGTAATTAAATGGAAAAAAAACTATTAAATAGCAATTTATCAAGATTTTTTTTTGCTTCAGGGCGTCGTGGCTTCAGACCCTTGGGATTCGCAGAAATTGTAATTGTTTAAAAATAAGATGGACTGAAAAAGAGGTGGGGCAAAGATAAAGCGTGGGAAATGTAAAAACTTTATTAAAAATTGAAAATAATAGTTTAAAAATGGATTATATGAAAATAAATTCGTGCCACGTTGGCGCCTGCCCTTCTAAAAGTTTTCTCAACTTTTTTCTGTGAATAAAATACAAATACATTTGCAATTTAATGGCTTTTTAGTAAAAGTTAGGTGGGGGTTTCCAATAAATTTTAATAATAAAAAAATTTAATAACTAGAATACCTTGAAAAAGCTCATAAAACATAGACAGAGTTAATAAATAGAAGAAAATAATATTTGTTAATAGCCGAGGTCCTCAGCAGGCAGTGCTTCTGTACATATTATAATTATATTCGTATCATAAATAGATAAATATTTCTTAGGAAAATAAAGAAAAATTTGCAAAGTCAAAAACTTGAAATAAATGACAAATGAATTTCACGATACTAAATATCCAGCTGATGTTTCTCAGCCCTGACACAGTAGCCAACAATCGCACGATGCATTCACAATAAAAGACTCTGTTGTACTACAAAACAAAACATTTCCAAATGAATGTTGACATGTCTTATTTGACAAGTTGAGTGCTTGAAGGTGTATGCAGCTCGATCATTCATTCAAAAATGTTATTACTGTGAGTAGTAATTTTTTCATTTGAAAATACTGTTTGCTAAAGGCCATAATTAACTTGCCTACACAGTCGCATGATCTGTCAAATATTACATGTTCGCCGGGAAGGTGGGATAGTGTATCCTTAGAATGCATCTGTGTGACGATTTTAACGAAATGACAATTTTCATGCGATCAGAGTTGCATTTACTTCAATCAACAAAGAATAAACATTTTCCCGTTATATTTGTTGATAATGTAGCACCAGCAACGCCATTTTCATGCAATCAGAGTTGCATTTGCTTTAAGCAGCAAGGGAAAAATTTGTTTGCTTCATATTTGCATGATACTGTGCCACCGAAAACACCGTCTTCGTGACATTTTTCATAATACAATGGAATGAATGAATCGTACGAATGTGTAGCATAGTGAAGCATGACCTTAAGCCATCAGCAGGTAAGCTTTATGAAGTTCTAAACAATTTTTTAGCAATCCCTTGAAAAGCTAATTGTATGCAGTTCTACTTTTAAGACACTTTTTCTAAATTAAATGTATTTGGTTCAAAACGAGAATTCTCATGTAATTATTGCTTGCTGTGTAAATAATTTCCGGTCATTAAATTATTTTTTTCTTTGCGAGGAAAACAAGAATGACATAATTACACACACACACACACACACACACACACACACGCACTGACACATACATTGCATGAATGTATGCTTGCATGTATGCATTGACACAATGAAATTTTTTTTATTTCTTGCCGCAAGCGCAGATGCTAAGAAACAATTGTCAAAATGTCATTGATCATGATCATTAAATAAGCAAAAAATATACATTCTGTAACTCATCAAATACTGAATCGGTCTACACGTTTACACATACATGTACAGCAGCCATTCATATACTTAAATGCACACTTAAAAACTATTTTGTTGGCAAAGAGAAAAATAACTATTTTTATATTAAGCGGCTTCTATAAAAGGTCTTGTGACATCTTCTTTTCCTTTTTACCGCTAAATTATTGAGGCAACAATAACGATAAAATGTTGCTGCAATTACGGACGATACTGCAAGCTTATGTAGTACCATCATTATCGTGTGCTGTCAGCATCCAAGAGGTAGCGGCTAGATGCAATGCCCTCCTTAATGTGCACTCTGTATGCTGCGGGGTACATATAGTATATTTCGTTTCAGCTTCTCCGCAAGCTCTCGTTTTCAATATTGGCTTTCTAAATATGGAATCCCCTTTTGCCACTTTATGGCCACTCAATTGATGCACGAGCAAATGCCATAATGATTACAAATTTGTTAGCAGTTTGCATGCATGTAGAGAGTGTGTTTGGTGTGTTTCTCAGATACTACGTGCACACGTACATATCATCCCAGCAAACATTCGGTTGCCACTTTGGTTAGACATTGTGCAGGAGGTTTTGCTGACATTTAAGAAGACAGCCAGCTGTTCTCCTGCTATAACTAAATATCAATATTCTGAAAACGTTCTTCCACATATTCTTAAATTAATTTTAGATCCTTTCCAAAACATTTAACGCGCTGTCATGCTATGTTGTGCTACACAAATTGGCCACAATATGCCAAATATTAAAGAATTCAAAATTGGAAGAAAGCGAGTTAGGGCCTTTCTACTTGAGAGCAACGATATGCAGCTGGTCTACAATGCATTATAACTGAAATAATATTGCCGACGATTCTGCTAATTATTCTCCAAGGCAATTCCAGATAACTTGCTTGATTGGCTGGTACAGTCATTCCTGTAGTTTCGAAGTTACGCATCTGCAAATGTTTACTGGGCATGGCTGCAGTAGTGTGTTTACTTACAATGCACTCATATTGTCATTTATTTGAAGTAGAGGAAAATCAATAGAAAAGAATAAAAATTTATACAAAAACAACAAAACATCAATAAATAAGAATGGAATAGAATAAGTTCAAACATTGGCATTTGTTATTCATTGAAAGAGCCAAAATGTAAAAGAATTAATTAAACGAATTAAGGAAATGCTTAGTAGAGGCTCAGAAAGCTTTTATTACCACGCAATTCAGGCCATTTCAACCACGTTAGAGCATTGACACGCTGACAGAAAGAGGGAATTACGTGTAAATGTGTCTCGTAAATTTAGTGAAAATTTATTTCCGGATTACAAGTGTATCAAAATTATACACTAGTTAATTGTAAATCGGTTTTTTTTAACTAATACAAAATTTACTTCTCCTTATGATGAAAATTTCTTACACTTGCGAAATATTTTGTCGTGTTTATGCAGCCTTTCAGATCGAGAGATATTCCCTAACATGTAAGTATCGACATTACTGACATTTGATGGACCAGTTTTAAGGAATGTTATCAGATCTCTCTGACCGTCGAGTAAGTCAGTTTTACCCCATATTGAAGCCCACTTAGTAGTTGTGCTTTATATAAAAATAACATTTGGACCAAGGCCGTAACGATACCCCGTCTATATACTATAACATAAAGGACCCCCTAAGGTCAAATCTTCAGAGAGTAGAACAGATAACATTGTGTAGAAAAGTTGGCTGTATCCTACACAGTCGTACGTTTCATATACTAGAAAATCGGTTGAGATTCAAATCCAATTTTAAAGAATACATAGCAAAATAACAGTGCAGGTGACACACTATTATACAAAAATTATGGAAAGAAACAGCTGTTTGAAGAAAATGCAATTCTAATATCTTGGAAATTTTCATACAACTAATCGGTCACATGAATGAGTTTTTAGAGCAAACAGCTGCTATGCCACATTTGACAAATCGTACGATGTACACCTTTAACTGTATTAATTTAAAATTCTTATACGAATGTTTTCTTTTTAAAGAATTCATATATTCAAATTGCTGTTGTGTACAATAGTTCCGATAGTCGGAAAAACAACATCAATTTATATGTTTACATGTGTATGTGCACACTCGCATACACATGAATGTATTTATAGAAAGTCGCACTACTGTATTGTGTCATCTGTTTGTATTTACATACATTTACAGGGTGGGCCAAAAATCAGTTTACATTCTGTTTATGAATTCAATAACTTTCGTTTGTATACGTTTTTATTTCTATGATTAAAGAAGTATGGAGAATGGTAGCATTTTTAGATTAAACACGGAAAATAATGCCAGCGTTCTCACTTTCCTAATGGAGGGGTCGTTTTAGAGAATTTTAAATAACATCTGTCAAACTGTGTTGCTGTATCAATCGGGCTCTTAGATTTCCAGTTCAGCTTCATTTCCACTTCAGCTTTAACAGAGACTTTCCAATGAAAATGAGCTAAATCATTCATGAGCAGATTTGCATTAAAGTTGATCTCCACTTCCGGCCAGCTGTTGATATTCAAAAGGAAATTCTCCAAGTGTCATTTTATGTAGGAAACTTTTAAACTTCTTTCCTGACTTTGGACCCACCCTGTTTGTGGTACACTTGTGTGTGCTGCATATGCACGTTCGGAATTTAGAACACACGGAACAACAACAGCCACCAATAATATCAATACACTTGTGCTAAATATCTGCTGCACATTGACAACATGCCGTTTATGCTGCACTGTTTTTTATGAATGCATTTCGTTTAACTTTAGTTTGAACAAAAATATATATATATTTTTTAATATGTTTTATCAGTTTTATATCCTGTAATTTTTAACATGCACTGCACATCCTGCCGCTCTGGCTCTGCCACTTTTATTCATGTTGTGTTTACGTGTACATGCACGAATGCGCGGGTTTTTGCGGTTTTTCTAACTGATTTTCAATTCGGGGTTATAAATTGCTGTTTTTGAATTTATTTTTATTTTTTTAATTTTTTTTTGGTGAATTTAAATTGATACGGTTTGTAATGGGCGTTGAAAATATTTTTGCTGATTTCAAATTGCACAATCATAAAGGATTTCGAGTAATTATGAAACTAAATTGTATTTTTTAGTTTAATAGAATTTACAAACACAATTACCACGCGCTGCGTCGGTGGCTGCATAAACTGCAGTCAAACTATATCATAATGAACGGCACATTTGTGTTGTTGTAATGTGGGGGGCAAACACAAATACTCAGACCTCCGAACTACGCAAACTGAATTTAAAAAAAATATATATTTTAGTTTTCATATTTTTCCATGACCTTAATGTGAATCCCCTTTAACTTTTTAAGCCACCTTGCTCTGCATTCATTTTGCATACGAGTTTTATTTATAAGTTTTTGGGCCAATTCCACAAAGTGGCCAAAAATATCCCCCAAAACATTTTCTTTTAATTTTTAAGCAACTAAAACTCAAGTACATCTTCACTATTTATTTCAATTATTTCTTTGTTATTAATGTATAGTGTGCAGGCAAACTTTCGACTCAACAAATATTTTATTTAATTTATTTTTTGTTTCGTACATGAGGGCAAAAAGCATTTACAAAGTTTTGAATCTGAAAATTTATAGCACAAGTTTGCAGTTTTCTGCCAAACAGAAACAACATGTACAACATTTTAATAGAATTTTATGACAAAAGTTTCGCCTTCTTCTACTCTTCTTTTAAATATTAACAATCTTGAGCAGAACCTACACAAATAGATACATTTAAATAAGAACACAATTATGTGCTTAAGCATTTTGGTTTGGGGTTTAAGTAAAGAGAGGTGAAAAATGCTCAACGTGTCGTTTTTACAATCGGATAAAGCACACATAAACAAAAAATTTATTAATATCTTAAGGCCCACGGTGACTTTCAATAAACAATAATAAACTTGTCAAAGACATCTGATGAGTGAAAAGCAAAATGTGTTGGCTAGGAAAGAATACGGATGCAAAATTTGACAAGTGGCCGCTAAATCCTTATTTTCTACATCATCATCCCAGAGGATGAGCATTAAGAATATTTGCATTTTGTTACAATAACTGCAAGACAGCCAACAACAACTCACAATGCTGATGTTACTCATGTTGTTTTTGTAAATGTTGTATAACTGCAGACATCAGCTGTTAATACTGCGGTATTCCCCACGTATTTTATTTATACATCAGCCGTGTAAACATGAAAAGTCTATGCAACCGACTTTTATTTTCTCTTCTAAAAACCGATGAAAAATTTTCCAATTTCGTTGCTAGAAAATCTTAAACGCACGATCGCACGAAAAGAAATATTCCCTACGACAATCGGAGAGAAAAGGCCATGATTCACAATTTCGCATAATGGTGCGATCTGTCAAATATGGCCTGTGTGCTCAAAATTAGGATACATGAAAACACGTATTCCTTACGACACTGGGGGAGAAAAGGCATAGTAATGCGATCTGTCAAATATGGCATGTATGCTGAACAATAGGATAGTGTGGCCTAAAAATTCATCTGTGTGACAGATTTTTTAAAATATTTCTTTTGAGTATTTTCATGCGATCAGAGTTGCTTTTACTTTAATCATCATGTTTGTATGACACTGTGGCAACGCCATTTCATACAATGGAACCACATCGGATTTTCATGTGAATGCATAGCGCGACTGTGTAGGATAGTGAAGCATGACCTTTAGCAGCAATCAAAAGCAATCCTGGTGGAGTAATCGTGTGAGCGGTGGGTAAGCAACCCCTCGTGCACCAATATGAAGCCAAGAAATCAGCTGCGTTTATATTCTAATACCAATTCACGACAGTGATACATCCGATTTTCATGTGAATGCATCGCATGACTGTATAGGATAGTGAAGCATGACCTTTAGCAGCAATCACAAGCAATTATGTTGGGGCAATCGTGTGAGCGATGGGTAAGCAACCTCTCTTGCACCAATATGAAGCCAACAAATCAGCTGCGTTTATATTCTAATACCAATTCACGCCAGTGATACATCGGATTTTCATGTGAATGCATCGCATGACTGTATAGGATAGTGAAGCATGACCTTTAGCAGCAATCACAAGCAATTCTGTTGGGGCAATGGTGTGAGCGATGGGTAAGCAACCTCTCTTGCACCAATATGAAGCCAAGAAATCAGCTGCGTTTATATTCTAATACCAATTCACGCCAGTGATACATCCGATTTTCATGTGAATGCATCGCACGACTGTGTAGGATAGTGAAGCATGACCTTTAGCAGCAATCAAAAGCAATCCTGGTGGAGTAATCGTGTGAGCGGTGGGTAAGCAACCTCTCTTGCACCAATATGAAGCCAACAAATCAGCTGCGTTTATATTTTAATACCAACTGACGCCAGTGATATTATAAAAATGTTTTTTCGTAATTGCCGGATGTAGGGTACTAAACCACAAAACTAGCCATTTGTAGTAGACAAACTTATTAGCTCATCAGGCGTCACCCTGATCTTAAACTCTTCTCACACATTCACGCAACTGTCAGCTGTAAGTGCACAAACAAAAATCTGTAATTTAGAACTCTGGCCTACAAAGCACTAGATTATGAGTTCGTGCAGCAGTCAAGATAAACTTTGTTGACAAAATATTTTGTAATCTGTTACTACAACAACTTTCGTACATGCATGTTTTGCATTTGATATATTCATAACAATGTCTCTAAAGTTTGTCCAATGGTTTTGAAATACATTTCCATACACACTATTCCAAATTAGTTTTAATAAGCCACTACATATTTATGAGTTCTGTTTCCTACCCGCACACACACACACACACACACTTTTTCCGCTTCCGCCAATTCTCTTATGGCTCTATTAAAAACTAGTTACCGCTGCCTCTTGAAATAATAAACTTTTAACTGTCATTCTATGAAAAAAAGAGCAAAATATGTTGCAAGTTATTTCATTTGCCACATTTTCGTTTACATATTTTTTTTTTAAATTTATACAAATTCCTACTGTGCATTCAAATATCAAGTTGACAACATTTTTGACATTTAACTTTATGACATTTTGTTGTAGCAGAGCACAGAAACTAAGAATAAATTATTCCTAAAATTTTTTTCTTCTCTGCTTTGCAAATCAACACTTCTGTGTATAGAATATTTCAGAAAAAATGAAGATGCAGCTGCTGAAATCCTCAGCAAATGATCATTAGCCAGCATCATCATTATCATCATCATGGGTGGAGCTGCAGTACTCAACAGTATGTAAATGTCATTTCCATTTTGACATTTAACGTAAGACCAAAAAACGGGTGAATAAATTTTTAAAGGTAAAAATCTAGTAAAAACTATTTTGATCATAAATACCGTGTGTGTGCATGCGCATGTGTGTGCGTTTATGTATGCTTGTATGCTTGTATGCATGTTAATGTAAAATGATTTTCAGTATTTGCTTTAATTCTGCATTAAGCATTAAGTAAGAAAAAGAAATTAAATTAAAGAAGTTTCTCAAGTTTATTTTACTTATGCTATGCCATACATGGCAAAAAGTTACTAATATTTGTATACAGTGAAAGAGAAAAGTCTACATGCAGGCGTAATTTAGTTTTTATTTGAAAACCGAAAAGCTATAAATAAAAAAGTAAATTAAATAGAAAATTTTTAAAATCGAAAAGTTTTATAATAAAATTCGTTCCAATTAGAAAGGCCCTAACGCCCATTTTTCTTTTTTTTAAATTTTTTTTATTCATTTCATACATTGAAATGTATAATGCGAGTTAGGGGCTTTCTACTGCAGACCAACGATATACAGTTTAAGTGTATATACCATTTAAATTGCATAAAGAAAATAATACGAAACAAACTCACTTCCCTCATAAAGAAAAATGTCACAAATTATTAAGACAATTTTCTGGCTATACCACTCCAAAAACTCGTGATTTAAAATCCATTGAGCCCATTTCGAAGCTCTTGGACAAGTCATTGAAGAAACTATTAAAGCGGTAATGCGGACACCACGAAAAAACTTTGTTATTAGTAACTTTATGTTATGACAGAGTTGCATGCTACATATACATATATATTTCTTATATCATATTTCTCTTGTTAATTTAAATAATTAAATCTTTGGACATTTGTTTTTGTTATAAATAAAAATGATTTTCCAAAAATGCTATATCATATAGTGTTCCAATAAATAAATATTTTCTTCACATTAACATTATAGCGCACTGTATGTCCACTTTAGTGCTTCACTGTATGCGTACTTTAGAGCTGCACTGTAAGCTCACTTCAGTATTTAACGCTAGTTGCACTCTAGTGCTTTACTGTATGCGCATTTCGAATTCTAGTGCTTCAATCTATGCGCATATCGAGTTCTAGTGCTTCACTGTATGCGCATTACGAGCCTTAGTGCTTCACAGTGTGTGCGCTGCATGTTCACTTTAGTGCTTCAAAGTATGTTCACTTTAGTGCTACAAATTATGTACACTTTTTTACTTCACTGTTTGTTAAATTTAGTGCTTCACTGTATGTTCACTTTAGTGTTTCGAAGTATGTTCAATTTTGTGCCTCACTGTATGGGTACTTAAATGATTCAACGGTATGTGTACTTTGGTGCACTTTTGTGCTTTACTGTATGTCCGCTGTTCACTTTAGTGCTTCTCTGTATGTGCACTTTAATGATTCACCTTGTGCTCACATGTGGCCTTCACTCTATGATCACTTTATTGCTTCACTGTTAATGCACTTCAGTGCTTTACTGTATGAGCACTGTAGTGCTTCCCTAATTGTGGACTTTGGTGCTTCACTGTAAATGCACGAGCACATATAGATGTATGCGTGTGGTCGAATATATATAAGTATAAATGGATGGATGTATGTATGTATGTATGTATGTTTGTAGTCGTATGCATGTATGTAAGTAGTTTGGAAAATTGTTGGAGTGGTAGTACGCTTGAGGTTTTAATGAATCCTCAACATTTCTTCCAATTTAAACTCAGCTTGACATTCATTTTGCAGGGTCATTGTTGAAAGGAGAATTAAAATAATATTTAATTAACTTAATTAGGAAATACGAGCGTTCGCTGAAACGTTTAAAAAAAATATGCATATAATCATTAAATGTAATTTTAAATTAAACACTGTGGATGTTTGAATAAGGTTAATCAATAGTAATTAAAGAGAAAGTAAGATATTAAGAGAATGGGAGCAGAACTAATGGCCAAGCAGACTTTTTATTTTATAATTAGAAAAGAATGGAAGTAAAGTTTTCTTTACGTTTTTTGTTAAGGGGTTTTTTTTTTATTTAGTATGACGTAGAAAGCAAAGCAGGAAATAAAATAATTTTTTCAGCTACGCAAACTTTTAAGTCGGAAGAAAAGAAATTATTCAGTTGTGGCAATTATTCTTCAAGAAATAATTAAAATTTTTTTACTTTCGAAAAATAGTCAAGACGAATCGAGTAGCAGGTGAACGGAACCAAATTCGCCAAAAACTATAATTTAAATTGTCAAACGATTGCAACAATGCGAATTCGCTTCAATTAAGCAATAGAAGGAAAGGCAAAAGACACAATTTTTATGTATGAATTTTGAATTTATATTTTAAATTATATTTTATATTTATTTCATATTATTTTTTAAATTTATATTGTTAAGTTATTTCAAGTAAACTCAAAACGGTCCAGATATAAATAAAACTTTATTATTAAAAATATCTAATAATAATAAAATTTATTTTTCAAAAATTTTTAAATAAATAATGCTTAATTTATGAGCATGATATGGCCATTGTCCGTCATTGATATGGCCATTTTCGTCTAACCTGCATTACCTGTCACGTGGTAATGAATTCGCCTTAGAAGTATTAACGCAAACCTTGAACGAATATAAAATTATAAAAAGCAGACGAGAACCGGAAAACTGAGTTTACTTGCTAAGTTAAGTTTATTTCAGTTTTGGATCGGGTGATGTCTCACAGAAGCCCCCTTATTATGTAACATTTTAGTTTTAGAATTAAACCTTTTCTGAATATACAAATTGTTTCTTATGCTGATTTAAAAAAAAAATGATTTAAAAGATACAATTGCTTGTCAGCCTCAATGAATTTTTCTTAAAGTCAGAAAGTCAGCTGATAGTGGTGGTCAGCTGATAGTGGTCAGCTTTGTGGATACCTAAATTATGTTAATACTTTCAAAATACTATTACATTTAATTGATTTTTTTAATTATTAACATTAGCTTTAGTCATTTAGAATTTGTTAGAATTGTGTTAGAATAATATTTTAAAATACTTGAAAAGTAATTAATGGGGGGCATCAGTTCGATGCCATGGGCACTATGTGTGTATCAGTGTATGCTAATGAATTGGGAAAATGTTGGCTACATTTTATAAGACTAACCGTGAAGCTTAAAGGACCATGACTATGAAAAATACAAACTGGTATTAAAATCTGCTGAATGATAGATATATATAGTTCAGCTAAGCCAAGTTAATACTTCAAGGTCAGAGTTAAGACTTAAACTTTTAATTAATTGTAATATTCCGCGAAACAGTGATTTATAAAACGGATTCAGCTTAGCAAAATTGAATTCAGCTAATTCATATACTTTTTTTTATCAATATTATAATTTAATAATAATTATAATTAATAATAATAATTATAATTTATTTTAATAATTTATATAATTATTTTTTTAATTGGTCAATTTTAATGATATAGAAGCTGGCATTATATAATGATTCAGCAAGGCATTAATTGTGATATCTAAAAAACTAAAGCACCGCAATTTCCCATGAATGATAATTCGACTAGTCCTGGCAAGGAATGTTGCCTCTATCATTGGCATTCCTATCAAATTCAAGCCAAATTGGTTTTCGCATACGAAAAACAGAAACAAAACAAAACAAAAAAGAAGTAAAAGAAATATAACAATGTTCGCCTAAAAATATGTGTCACATACAAAACTTTTAATAACGAGAAGCATACGAAAATATATTTAAAGGCTATTACAATGCTACAGTCGGTCACAAGAGATTAAGCTCAATAAAGCTCTTTCGCATAGCTCTGCCATTTAATTTGTGTGTTTAAATAACAAGAAATTGTAATTTTGTAATTCTTCTTCACAAAATAATCATTTTTTTGTTTTGAGACAAATAAATGCTGACATATTTTCTAGTACATATTCAGTTGTTCAGTTGTTTGCTTCTAGCATATGAAAAGTAATCAAACACATATTCTGCACTGGCAGTCGTTTATTAAAAATGTATAACAACCAGCTGTATAAACTTATAAAGGAAAGAACGTATTGCCTATTATTGGGGAGACTCTATTAAACAAAGAGTGTTGCCTATTTTAGGGGGTAGGCGAAAAGGCTTCATTTTGCATTCATACTCGAAACTTTATTATAGTGTAATCACTGCCACAGCTACAAGTAGGTCCTTTTTTGTTACGGGTCTAGCTAACGAAAAAAAAAGTAACAAAGAATGAGAAGAATGTTGGAGCATGAAAAGCTCCTAGAACCTTTAATGATTTGTGTTGTCGGAAACCATAACTTTTCGTGTGCAACAAAGCCAGCTAACCAACTAACCAGGCAACCACACAAGGCAGGCGAGTAGCCTTCCCACTACTCCCTGCCACAGCTTGACAGTTTTAGTGCATATTTTTCTTCTCTTCATTTTTTTGTTTCCATATTAAGCTCAGCTATTAAGTAGAACAAACAAAAACAGTTTGAAAATTTTATGATGAACAGTTTATGAAACAGTACGAGTATGTGTATTATTTCCATTGTTGTCGGTAACTGTTCTCGTTGGCTTTCTTCGCTCGATTCACTGTCGACTGTCCGTCTCTTCTTAATTTTATTAACTTTTACTTTTAACTTGCTATATAGTTTTTTGCACAAATGAACAGTCTAGGAGTGCATGTGCATGTGCATGTGCATGGGCATGTGCGTGCGTATGTATGTGTGAAGACGAACTCTGCTCGAGTTATATTTAAAACTCGTCTGACGTGTAAAAGCATGAGAGTGCTGTGACTTTTTACAAGGCTTTTGATACTTTCACAGATTTACATATTCCACATTTTAAAGCGAATTTTTACTTTAAAAATTTACGGTTTGGCTGGTGCGTTTTTGCCCCAAGAGGTTTATTAAGTCATGTCTTTCGTCACGAATTTTGAGCTGGCAGGCTGGGGGAGAATGTAGCTGAACTCTGAAAGGTATTGATTTGCACAAATAATTGGAATTGATGAAATAACACTACACCAACAAAGAAAGAAAAAAGAACAAAATGTGAAGCTGACACACAATACTAGAAATAATTCGATTATACACCCGCTGCTTTGAATGCCTACCCTAGACTCGTATAACTAAAATATCCTCTTTGGGCCATAGAAATGTGTAGTTTTGTATTACACGGTGTGCTCAGCTGGTTGTTGTAAAACATTTGAATGAGCAGCATTTTGATGCAACGTTTTTCCAATCCTTTTGTTTTTTTTTTTTTTTTTTTTTTTTTGGGAAGCGGCCGTACCACGTCAGAGTCTGTTGCACAAGAATACACTTAATTAAATTACACAATTTCCAGCCGATCGCTTTGAAATAAAGAATATAGGAAAAACTGCATAATTCTTATACAGTGAATCCACAGAAATGTCAACTAATTTTTTAATCTCTTTCAATCTCACATATTTTAATCTCCTAAAGTGTGTTACTCTGCAGCTTTGAAATATTTTCCAATTCTAATTTTTGGGATTCCCCGGCCGTCAGATATTAATATAATTTAACATGTCCTTAAATAGTACGGTTTCCCTGTAAGGCTACCAGAGTTTCCCAGAGGACTTCTGAGATAATAATTTCTAAATTATTTTATTGAATAAAGCCGAAATACAGTGGAGGCCAATGCAAAGTACAATAATTATAAACTTTCTTTAATTATAATTTTTTTTTTTTATTTCAAATTATTATTTGCTACAAAGCAAACTAAAAAATGTTTTTATATAGAAAAGATTTGTGTGAAAATTATTTCACTCAAGAAATTTATATATATAATATCTGAAATATTTTTAGTAGTTAGTTATTCGTTGGAGGAGTGAAACAGACAAAAATTTTTAACCCTATTGGTTGCATTCCGGGCAAGTTTGGCTCAGTTTACTGAATTCCAAAAGAAAGCCTTTCAATTTAAGAAATTACGATAGATAACAAAGCAGTAGTTAAATATAAAAAAAAAAAATAAATAGTTTTTAAAAGTCCTTTAAGATTAATAATTAATTAAAATATATTTAATATTTTTGTAATATTCTTCTCCCCTATAAATGTGAGGGCAACTCTTGATGGAGATCTTTAAATATTCTGTCGCTTTTCAATGTCGATAAATTAGAGGCGATGATTTATAATTAGAAATGCGGAAAAGATAGGCTGTGCTCTTTAGAGTTCCAATAAAAATAAAAATAAAATCATTTCCGGATTGGAAGTTCCAACATAGTGAAAATTTAAGGTTGTACAATCTGGCAACTAGTGATGTCATTGGCAATTATACTTATTTGTAAATTTCTAGCCTGTTCTGCGAAGAGGATCGGCTGTTCTCTTTAGAGTTCCAATGAAAATAAAATAATTTTCGGATTGGAATTTCCAACATAGTGAAAATTTAAAGTTGTACAATCTGGCAACTAGTGATGTCGGTGGCAATTATATTTATTTGTAAATTTCTAGCCAGTTCTGCGAAGAGGATCGGCTGTTCTCTTTAGAGTTCTAATGAAAATAAAATTATTTTCGGATTGGAATTTCCAACATAGTGAAAATTTAAGGTTGTACAATCTGGCAACTATTTGCTTGTTGGTCTGAGTAGTTGGTGATCTATAATAGTAATAAATTCTGTTGGCTACTAGACAATGCGACTAGAATGTTCAGGGTTGAAAATAAAGCGTTTTTAATCCTTTTTAGAACTATTTTAAGCGCTCCCCTTCCTCACATCGATTTCACTTTGTTTGTTTAGCTTTTGAGCTATAAATATGTATGTAAGCGCACATATTTCACTTTAACACTTTATTTTATAAAGTGTTGCAATTTAAATAAACAGTTTCGCTGCTGGCTGTTCAACATTTCATGTTGTAAAATTTCTGCTTCATTAATTTGTTTGCTGACAAAATAAAGTGCTTAGAAAGCGAACTGTTATAAGCGGGAAGCGGTGGTGCGGCAGACGTTTGCGGGATTTGTTAAAAATAACCTCAAAATACGAGTACTGCGTTGCGGCCCCAAGTACTTCCATATTGCTGCCATTGCATGCACATCCATAATAGGGGAACTTCTTCATTTCATTTTACAAAATTTCTTCTATTTATAAACTTTCAGTTAATATTCACTCACATTTTAGTTTGGTGAAGGTTAATTTTAGTTTTCCAAAACAAATTCAAGTGTGCATTTTATTTAAAAAGAATTATTAACACTTGAGGAATCACAAAGAAATATCTCTGGGTATGCAGATAATGGCGACAAGTTAGACTGACCTTTACCAGCAAAGGAAAACTTTCCAAAAAGTTCTGCTTGCCACGAATAAAAAAATTTTGTTTGTTGCCACAAATATTTTGTACGAAAAGCCACATATAAAGTAAGAACATGATTAAGTAAAATTCTAAAAAAATAATGTTTATTTTTTCCCCAATTCTGTGCTAATGACCCAAAATATGTTGTTAGCTGGTTTTTAGATTCAAATTTTTCTTCTTCTTTGTCAATAGCCAAATTGTGCACGGAACTGTGCATGTACGTTTTGCTGGTTTTATTTTATTTTGTTTTATTTTTAAAAATGTTTTCAGTTTATTAAACTTTCTTGGCACACAAAACAGTCGAGGAAAATTGTTCTCCTATTTGAGATTTTGCGACGCACGACAAAAATATTTCGTCATAGTTTAGTTTGAATAAAAATGTATCCTATAATAGAATTCAATATTTTCTTCGATATTACTAAAGCGAAAAAAATCCAATTTTATTTATGAAAATGTGAAATATGACATCCCCACGTACATATATGCATATATACATACATACACACACATGCATACATATTAAGTTATAATGCAAATGCCAGAACGCATGAAAGCTATTTGAGTAAGAATTCTTATGAAAAGTACTCAATATTTTGAGTAAAAACCTCTCCTAAGGCTCAATCGGTTTCAAGGATGGGAAATTGAATACTGTTTTGTTGTCAAATGCAATCACACGCATCTGTTTATTAGCATGATGTAAATCCATAAGCCAGAACCCATGAAAGCTATTTGAGTAAGAATTCTTATGAAAAGTACTCAATATTTTGAGTAAAAACCTCTCCTAAGGCTCAATTGGTTTCAAGGATGGGAAATTGAATATTGTTTTGTTGTCAAATGCAATCACACGCATCTGTTTATTAGCATGATGTAAATCCATAAGCCAGAACCCATGAAAGCTATTTGAGTAAGAATTCTTATGAAAAGTACTTAATATTTTGAGTAAAAACCTCTCCTAAGGCTCAATTGGTTTCAAGGATGGGAAATTGAATACTGTTTTGTTATCAAATGCACTCACAAGTATCTGTGTCAATTAACGGCCTTCATTGTTGTACAAAACTTTCAAACTGTCCAGTGATTTATTAAGTCTCACAAGCACAATTATAAAATCACTCTACAAACTATTGATTAATGTAATTGATTTTAATTATTTCCTTCTTCTGAAATGCATTGTATTCCATTCCACTTCTGTTCTTCGAAGTTGTGTGAAATTGATAAGATTTGATATTAAATCTTTCTTCTTAATGATAAAAAAAGGGGAATCACAACCTCTGCTTTACACATATACATACATACGAGGAAGCTATTAAAAATACACAATAATATACTATACAACCACAAAATGAGGATTCCCATCTCACCATAGTGATACACCATATTTTACATGTATTAGGAAAACATATGTTTCATCTATTTGCTGCTGTAAAAAAGGTGGACTAAAAATATATATTTTCAAAAATAAAATAATTAATATATTACAAGTTTTGGCATAAATTAAAAATAATCGAAAATAAAAAAAAATAATGCTTGAAGTTATATCAACCCTGATCGTACCAAATCTATCATTTTATGAACATTTGCATAAACATTCGACTGTCAAAAAACTAATACGGTTATACCATAATATTTTTTCATAAAACATGCCAAATTTGACATGAGTTAATGCTGTGTGGGATAGTGAAACAAGTCTCATAAGAAGAAAATATTGGGGCTTTTAAAAAAACTATTGCTCATGTAGATTATTTTGTTCCAAACTTGCCAGAAAAGGCTTTTTAGAAGGACTTGAATTATTCGCTTATTGCCGCCATACTTAAAAATTTATTTTATAATCATTATTTATAAACATCATTTTTGTTTATATATGTAAACAATGAAAATCATCCTGAGTATTTAATATTGTTGTTGAGTAACATATGTAGTATTTGTACGATTAATTCATACGAAAATCTGATGGGATTCTCTTTCTCCTTAAATTGCAAATAAATTGTTCTTTGCTGATGGAAGAAACAGCAACTCTGGTTACAAGAAAATTTTTTTAATTTTATTAAAACTTTCTTAAGATTTTGCTTGTTAAAAAATATCTGTCACACAGATGAATTTTTCGGCCAGACCATCCTATTTTCTCAGCACACATGCTTTATTTGATGAATCGTAATATAATGAATCATGACCTTAAGTAGTATGAAAAATATTTAATGAACCAACTTTTCCATCTCCGACCACAAAACAACTGTTTTATTACTACGATGGTAACACCAAAACTAATCAGCTGTTTTCTTCGTCTGTATACAGCAAACAGAAGCCGATTTGCTTTGCTAGAAATTAATTTTTTGTGTGAAAAATGTTTAAATTTAGTAATTTCTTTTAATAAATTTTGACTCTGAGTGGAAATTTCTTGTTCCATAACGTGCACTAAGAAGGAAATTAATTGAGATGTGTAATTATTTAGAAATTCATTTATATCGTAGAAACTTTATTCCTGAGCCAAGCCGGGACGGAATCGGTGGTCTTCAAGCTGTGCGATGATTTTTGTTAAAATGGTTTACAAAATCTGCTTGAGACTGGCTAGACAAGATAAAAATTTTTACAGAAATGTATAACCATTTTGATAAAAGTTGCCGGGATTGCTCTCAAGATACTTCGGGTCTCATATATGGGCGTCTCATTTGCATCAAACTACATACACACATACATATGGATGTATATTTGATATCGAAGCATTCAGCCTTCGTTTTCTACAATATTGGAAAGGTAAGTGATATCAGGGTGTAAAATTTTTTCTACAATGAAGAGACTTACAATACTATGAACTTTTAAAGGCCAAAATCGATGGACTGATGTAGTTGCATATATTAAGAATCTCATTCATATGATTGGCAGCAACCATTACAATTTCCAGAGGAATTTCTCGTAATTTTCACTCTTCATAAATTTAGATGCTGATTTTCACAATGCAAACTACAAGCCGATACAAATAGAGATACATTTCTGGAGGCAGTGTGCGGTGGGTTACATAGAGATAACAGGACACACTTCTGATGACGTTTTGCCGCACTACAATCAATATTCCTTCCAGTGTCTTTTTGTTTAGCTTCTTCATTTTTTATGCACTAAGTTCGACCGTTTATAACGTAATCGATCTCGTCGTTAGTGGTCATGTGGGCGATTTCATTACCAGCATCCAGTTAGTCTGGGGGAATAAGATTCTGCAAAGTCAATTCCGATAGCCTTGTGATATCATTTCATATTATAATTTAATTAAATTATTATTATTACTATTATTATTATTATTATAATTTTATAATTGAATATTTCTGGTCTCCCCTAAATATTAAACCTTTAAAGTTTCCATTTCATGATATTTTTTAATTTGCCAAGTTTTCTCCTTGTGGTCCTTATTAGAATTCTCATGCAATTTTAAACATGTCCAAACGGTTACACTTTCAATCATTAGTTAATTAATTTGTGCACTTCACCAGTTTTATAAACAAACAATTTCTTGTCGTTTATCTGCTCTGTGAAAACAATATAAACATTTTTCGCCTCAAATTGCTTTTTTATTTGCTGAAATCATTCCTAAAATATATCCAGATTTGTTTATAATTTTTGCAATTTTTTATATTTATGTTTTGGTCCTGCAAAACTAGCACTCTAGAGAAAAGTGTTATTTCTCGTTTTCTTCAGTTCTGTCTCAATAAATAAACAACTTTTCAATGAACAGCAAAAATAAAATTCTTGTAAAAAACTTATTTATTGGGTAACGCAAGAGTCTCTGTGCCTGCTTGTAGGTGTCACGAACTGAAAAGTTTATTTTCTTTGAAATACAAGTTTGAGAAATAAGAAATTTTATTGCTTTTGAAAGCAAAAATCTATTTTTAATTGCATGCGGCCCAACTGAAGAATGAAGAAGAAACAATAAAAGAGACTAGAATGACTTAATTTAGCAGAAAGCTTTTAGAAACAAACACATTTATGTTCTCCAAGTCCAGGAAAGTAAATATTTTAAATTCTGCCCCTACACATACAGACACACACACACACGCACGCATTTGCGAAGTAGAAGTGTTTTGCTCCAAAATAGTGCAGTAAAAATAAATGAATGAAGAGATGTTATCAGGGAATAAAAGCTTTTAGGACACCTGCTGTGCATTGCCTTGACAAAATAATTTTTAAAATTTAAAATTTTTTCAAATTTTTATCAATGACATTGAAGTGCTGAATAAAAATAATTGTATTTAGATAAACTAAATACGAGGTATTAATTGAAGAAGAATTGGAAATGTTTGTAAATTAAATTTATCGTTACCTGGTAAATTCTCTTCACTTATTTGCATTCTATTTGAAGCTTCAAGGCAAAAAAAGCTTTTAAATAAATATGAACAATATCGGCTATAATGATAAGTTGCAAAAAACGTTCTCACTTTGGAATTTCATTCCCTTTTTGTAATAAATTAATTGTAAATAGGTTGATCTGGATATGCATAACTTAATTTAGTTGTCAGTCTCTAAGTTAAGAATGTTCTCCTAAGAGCGTGAATATGTTTACTGGTAATGTCAACCAATCTGTGATTAATTGTATAGTTTTTATAAGGTAATATAAAATAAATTTATATCGTTCGAATAAAATTGGTTTTGTTGTTAGCGTGGGATAATGCTTTGTAATTCTCGATTTTTTTTTTTTTTTGACAAAAAAACTATATATATGTATATCACTATGTATAACTAAACAAGCTTTGCGATTACTTTTTCAACATTGTTCGGTTCAACATCAACTGCTGAGTGGCAGGTGTACATATTGTACATTTGTTTAATGTCATTCTTTTTCGGAAAATTTGCCATTCAACCCAAACTTTTAAATGCGAAGCGATGAAAAGCTTTTTAAAGTTTTTTCCAAAGCTTCCAATGCATTTTACAATTTATCAATTTTTTTTTTATTTTATCATAAGCTTTTCATACTTATAACTTTTCAATAATTTTAGTATTTTTCTTTCTTTCAGCATTTTTTTCTGTCATTACTACTGCAAATCAGCTGACCACAGTGTGCATTTATTCTGCAATACGGGTAAGTCTAGTTTTTCCTACAGATCTTTTGTTTTATTTTATATTGATAGTTACTGCAAGCGTAAAATTCACGGTCCTAACTGAGGGATTCACAACTAAGTTAAGTTATACATATCCAGGTCAGCCTGTATGCAATCAATACGAGTACGTTTATGGCAAGTGTTAAGGTTGGAAAACTTTTATTTTTTGCATATGAAAAATATAGTTTAAAATTTACTACCAGGATTTACGATTAAAACAGCTGATTTAGTATCCGTAAAGAAAGTACTGAATGTGTCAATATTTTCCGCAGACATCCTTACGTCAGTTGAGAGAGTAGTAAAATATACGTATGTTACTAGCCCTTTACGCTCCTTTTGTAACCAACTCGAGGTGCAAAGGAAAAAATTCAGAGTCTAGACAGGAATTGAACCCACGACAGGCGGTTTAGTAGGTTGGGAATTGTTCAAACGCCTATGGAGGCAAAATGAAGATTTTGTTTACATTATAGAATAAAAAGTAAATATTTGAATTTTTTTTTCTATTCTGTTAAAATTATCCAAATTGTCAATTTTTGTTGTAAAATGTCAGCTGCTATTTATTGTTTAATTTCTATTATTTTTCCTTTTAGTATTTTTAATTTTTCATTGGCTCTTGCACAACCTTGTACCTCAATTTACACTATTTATGATTTTATTTCACCATCATTCAATAAAATTATCATTGTTTCCCCTTGCAGTTACGTGTCTCTTTAGCTGCAATTCTTAATTACATCGCTTGACTGTTCAGCAATATTGATGACAATTAAAAAATTTAATGAAAAAAATGAACAGTGTTTCGTAACGATCACTTTTTTTTCCACAGAATTTAGGACAATGTCAAAAATTATACTATTCTCTCTGTTTGTTTGCACAAGTTCAATTAAAAGACAAAGGAAATTAAATATAAAATGTCAACTAATTTGACAGCTGTCAATTAAATGGTAAAATTTATTTGAAAATACAGCTTATAATTTTTAATCATAATGCAAATAAATTAAAATAATACTCGTATATATAAAATTAATGAGAAAACTTTTTCCGTTTGCTTTTAAAAATTTACAAAATTTTGCGCCTCAGTAAGTGCTTTTGACATTCGGCAATTCGTTGGAAGAAATTAACCCGTGACGCTAAAAACAATTAATAATTCTTACTATATATGTTGTCGCTTAGAAGGCGCTGTTGGTCTTAGCTTGCCTTTAAGCTTTCCTAAAGCCTCTAAATTACAAAATCCTTCCCTGTCGAATTTTGTTTTCCATACCAACAAAATGTAAATATTTATTTAGAGACTTTATTAGGGAAAGGCGGGGAAATATATCAGCAAATATCGTCTGGATTTCCTGCGTTTTCCTCCCTAACTCGTCGGAAACAGTCATACTGATTTTACTTGTTGACATACGGAATGGAATGCATAGAGGCATAAGTCAGCTGACAGACATTTGCCGCAGTCTACAAAATTATTATTCAGCTCATGTTACCGCCAACAGCTGTTTTAGTTTATATTTATTTCATCAAACTTCTGCTTTAAAAAGAATTTTTAATGAATCAGCTGCAATTAACAAATAAATTGAACAATTAATTTAAGCATTATTATTATTGTTTTGGGGGGAATTTAACGCAAACCAGCATTTTCATATCAAATAGTTTTTTCAAGGCTTTTCAAGGCTTTTAGCTGCTGCAATAATGAAATATTGAAAATTATTGTCATACTTTGCTGTATTATTATTTTATCATATATGCCTTTATGACCTACAGTGTGAATAGCCCAAATATTTTTAGACGGACTACGGCATTGCTACACCGTTAAAAGTTATTTTTCTGTGATAATGTGATATGAAAAAACAAATAATTTCCATTTCATGCCGCATGAACATCAGTCACTTTATCTTTTCCGAAGTAGGTATTTTCTGGTGCTCTTCGGATTAAGAAGAAATTTTTAATTATAATGAACTTTTTGTAGCTGAGTTAAAGCAATTTCTGTACCACTGACGTGCCTCCAGTTTCTTTCTCATACATTCCATTATCACAGTTTAGAGCGGCTTTGAAGTAATTACCGAAATTGTTGAATTTTGTTGGCGACATGCTTGAAAATAATTATCGGCCAGACAATCTGAAATTTTTCTTGGCGAAAATGCGTTTTTGGAATGGTTAACACTATACAAAGCGCCATTTGGCGCAAGAGAATAAAAAATGTTCTCCTGTATTTATGTATATATGTATATATATTTTTTTCACCAATTAACCTCGAAAGCTTTCGGCTTGTCTGCAAGAAAACACCCAGCGTCTAGGAAGGAATAGCATTTGAGATCTCCGATTTACAAGGCTGTCCATTATTCATTCGCCTACTGAGGCACCCATTGGAAACGAAGAACTCAAATTTCTATCTGTTTTTAATACCACGCCAGAAACCTTGCTAACTGCCGCCGGCAACAATTCTTTTACGGCTTCTCTCTGTGAGACAGAGGCCGATATGACATTTATTTTTTTTATTTCTATTATCAAAGAAATCGATATGAAATATAATGACAAGTTATTTAATATTAATCCTTGCGAGCATTGAGATATTTTCCGAATAATTGATCATTTTCATAAAAAAACATGTCATATGACAAGGAAACGCAAAGTATCGCACAACCAACTCGAATATCACATAAAAATATGATCCTTTACATTTTTTCATCTCTCGGTACTAAAAAGTTTTTGAACTAGTGGAAAAACGTTGTACTTTATATTTTCCACGGAAGAGATTTGGGCGAAGGAAGTGTTAAGAACAGCACGAAAACCTGAAGTATTAGTGGCATGCTGCAGTGTCAGAAGCATCCTGTTTCTTAATACTCTTCCTAGTGCTACATGTGATCGATCAGTAATCCAAAATAGATAAGAAATGATGCCAACAACTGCATTTAATGAAATGGAAACCTCCTCTCTACCAACCTCTCTTCCTCCCCTTTTTTGCTTAATTAATTTGTAATTAAAGTTACATATACGAATTCTTACAACGGCATACAAAACTCAATCGTCCATAACAAAACATATATAAACAACATGGAATTATTTAAATTACTTCCCGAAAGGCATTTCCCACCTTCTAAAATTATTTTTAAATCCTCTTTCAGTAAAACACAGAACGTGTTACATGTAGTGTTTGTTTGCAGCGGATATACTTCTAATTCCCTGGATAGAAATAATTCGTTTTGTGGCATTAATATTAGGAAACAAATGTTGTTGTAATATTTTTAACATGCGAGTACATAAATCTCTTCCCTCTGCTCCCTCTTTATAATAAACTTCTATTTGTTGAGACTTTTTTCAAAGAACCAACAAATAGATTTTGAAGAAAATTGTCAGTTTTCAACAGCCTACTTGTAAGTAACCATCTCTGCCTGTCACTCTCTCCCTTCCTTCCTCCCTTTTTTCTTTTTCTTCCTGTTAGGCCAGCTCTTTTTTAATTTAAGTGTCATGCTAATTATCTGACATATTAAATGTCATTGTCAGTTCCAACGAAATGCGTACCAACATGTTCACACCAACACATACAAGTTTTTATTATTTTTTTTTTTTTTTTTGGTGAGCTGATCAAGCTGTTATATATAAAATAATTAATATCATTTTATATGTGAGACTTGGTAAGCTTTTGTGGGAAACCAACAATACAAGTTTGCTTGAAATCTAGTTGTTGCCTAATCCAGCTAAACTACAGTTCACTTTACATTTGTCGGTTACCTACTGACACAGAAAGAAAAGCTTAAAGTTATTTGAAGAGAATTTCATAGCTGCACTTGACTATCTGCATTAGAATACCTCCATGTGAAAGAAGTTTCGTTTGCTAAAATAAACAGAAAGTATTCTGCAATACAAAGTCAATATATGTTATTACTTAAGAACAATTGCGTGCCTGCTGAGTGTTAAGGCAAGCAATTAAAGTTAAACAATTTGAATATACACAAGCATGCACTCACACTCACACACACATATATACATATACATACTCCGCATTTCTTATCATACACACTTACGATTACTTATGAAACGAAAGTGGGCCAAAAGTCGAAAGTACTTTCTTACCTGCAAATATACAAAAGGAATAAAATGTTTAATAAGAAATTCAGGACATGTTTTAATAATAACTTAGTTTCTAAGTCCTTTCTTGCCTAGATTCCCCTTAAAGGATTTCCCTTTGATGTCATGCCAATTTAATTGGCTAAATAAAAAGATTTTGTAACTTAGCAGATACAACATTGTTTAAATAGCATGCAATTTATTTACTTAATTTAATTAAGTTGATCAATACGTTCGACTAAGCGAGCTACGAATTAAGAATTAAGAACTGCCGGTGGAATTCCGAACCAACTGACAGCTGCATACGTCCAGCAGCACTAAAAGAACCTGCCATCTCATTAGAAAAAAAAAATGAAACTAAAAATCCTGGCTGACACTGCATACCAAAAAAAAAAATACATTTACAGTGGAAGCTGCTAAATATGGACAACGTGCAGCTAGTTTTTTATGCTGCAGGGGTGTGTGCTCTTAACGGAATTTTACTCTTAAGTTGTTCACATTTCTT
The DNA here is from genome assembly GCA_963402855.1 of Ormia ochracea. NCBI lineage: Eukaryota > Metazoa > Arthropoda > Insecta > Diptera > Tachinidae > Ormia > Ormia ochracea. Next base: position 15,839,940 of record OY727107.1, on the reverse strand, counting down.
TTTAGCATTTCTGACTCTAGACCCCATTTCTAAGTAAGCCAACTGCATAGCATCACAAACTAATTCCGCTAGCTGAGTACCATTGCGAACTAATTCAGCCAAGTGACTCTAAACCCCGTTTTCAATTCATAGCATTTCGAACTACTTTAGCTAGCTGAATACCATTGCGAACTAATTCAGCGAACTGAATAGCATTTCGAACTATATTCACCAGCTAACTCTAGACCCCATTTCTAATTCAGCCGACTGAATAGCATTTGGAGCTATTTCAGCCAGCTGAATACCATTGCGAGCTATTTCAGCCAGCTGAATACCATTGCGAACTGAGTCTTCCAATTGAGTAGCATTACGAACTATTTCAGCCAAGTGACTCTAAACCCCGTTTTCAATTCATAGCATTTCGAACTACTTTAGCTAGCTGAATACCATTGCGAACTAATTCAGCAAACTGAATAGCATTACGAACTAATTCAGCCAGTTGAATGCCATTGCGAACTAAGTAAATGAATTGAATAGCATTACGAACTAATTCAGCCAGTTGAATAGCATTACGAACTAATTCAGCCAACTGAAAAGCAGATCTGATCACCTGAACTACTAATACTTTTCTACAGAATGTATTTTTTAATCTATATTCTTCAACTTGTAGTTATGTTGTTATCTTCATTATTATTGTGAGCAATAGATTCTTCTTTTATTTATTTTCCAATATCAATATTTCGCAAATTCGTATAATGAAAGTTATATAATGATCATGGTTCATGATCTGGTTCACCGTTTCACCAAGGGGTTGAATTGCTTTTCAAAGTATTTTCGCAGGAGAAGGTTTCTTGAAAGAAAATCGGAAACCAGAAATGATGCAAAGTATCGCTACCTATTTATCAATTTTGCCAACTCTCTTCTTTGCTAGCATAGAGATCTACTAATTCCGGCAAATGTGCTTCAGCAGTGGACGAAACCCCAGAGAGCGTTTTTTTTTTAAACTGGATATATAAAACTTTGTATTATAAATATATTTAATCAATTCAGTTTCATGATTTAATAGCAGATATATTGCTTAGCTAATTAAAAGCTGATAAAAGAGAATATAACCGATAGTTGATCAGCTAGCTGGATGAATTAGAAAACATAATTCCAAATTTTGACTTTCTCAGAAATTGAAACCAATTATCTGTTTACATGCTTTGTTTGAATAGTTTGAAACAGCTGTGAAGTGATGTTCCATACAAGAGTTGCCTTGTAGCGATTTTTTGTTAAATTGACTCTTTTTTAGATCGTTATATACGTTGTATTTTCTTTGTAAATTCATTGAGTGGCTCAGAAAAACTAGTTGGCTATAAAAAAAAGTTCATTATAACTGGTGGTCATTATAAACGTAGTGATTTGTGTGAAACATGGGTACAAAAATGTTGGGACCGGATAAAATAAATCGCTATTCGCATAGTTCGTTATACCAGTGTTAGTTATAAATGTGTTCCACTGTATTGCCAAGAAAGAAGGCTCTTGTATTAACTGCCAGTGGTTCTAAGAAGCATTTGGGATAAAGTTCCCCCAACAGCTGCTTTGGCATGCGGCGAAATGCACTTCGCAATCAGCTGATACCGCGAAATACTCTTCTTTTTTTGGACTGTATTTTTTTGGTGTATTCACTATTACTTTCTGCAGGCAAAAGTATGTCCGTCCGTCCGAAGTGTAAAATGCAGTAAATGACCGGAAATTCAACTTGTTGCATCGAAACAATTTACTGCCATTTGTTGTTCATTAAATGCTCAAAAACTGTCAGAAACTGTTATAAAAAAAAAACGAGTCCTACACAGTGAAATGAAAACGAATGACTGGACAAACATTACACACGAAAGAAATTGAAAAAAAAATAAAAATAAAAAAATAAAAATAAAAGAGAACAAATTGAAAAAAGTATATATTTCATAAAGAACAGGTGGCTCGTCTATTCAAGTCTGCTTTCAAAAAATACTTAAAATTTTAATACTCGTGTGCACAAAACCCGGCAAAGCCATTCAATACAAACATAAAACTAAAATCTACACGATCAAAATCACAGAGGCATTAAATTTCATTATGATTTTTGTTATATATAAAAAAAGAACGTACGTTTTCAGATAAATGAAAAGGTTTAAATTGAAACTGGTATTTATTCCCACATAATTCATACGATTTTTTGCCAGTAAACATTGTAATTTGATAGTTTTTGCAAGATAATTTATAAAAAAAAAAAAAAAAAAATTAAAAATAAAATAAAAAAAAAACTTCTTGAAAAGGAAGTTTTAAATTTAATTGCACATGTGTTTTTATAAAAGCAATTTTTTATCGCAACATTTTGTGCAGGAAATTGTTTTATTATTAATTGTTGCTGGGGAAAAAAATATTTTTTTTTTTCTTTATAAACTTCTCTCCAAAATGTAATAAACGCTTTATTTTCACATAATTTATTTTTCATTTGTTACTGCAACACTTTAATTGGCTGAAAAAATTATTTTTAATATCTTAATTTATTTTTAGTTCGTACAGTGACAATAAATGTTAACCAACCAATTCATGTTACAATCAATTAATTAATTTTTGTGTATTAATTTTTAAATATAATTTTTTTTTAACAAAATATTTATTTATTTTCTATATTATATATTCATTATAATTCTTTTTGTTTACGTGAGCGAAATAATTTTTATAAGAAATTTTTTAGAGAAAAATATTATATAAATTAATAATTTATTAAGTAAAAATAATTATTATATATATATATATACATATATATATATATTTTGTTTTTTCATTCTAAAGTTGAATCTGTAGAATTCTCATTTCTAGTTCAAATTGTGCTTTAAGGCCTTATTAGCTCGTACATGCCGTTCTGCTATGAATCAGCTGTTGTATATTTCGTGAAGAAGAAATCTGTACATCTGATTAGCTTCGACTGTTTCATTCTGTTCGAATCGTTGGAAAATTGTATAAAAGTTTAAAATATTAATATATTAATATTAAAATTATTTACTTTATATATTTAATATTTATTAATTAATTTATTTATTTTTGTTTAATTGAGCGAAAGAATTTTTTTCAAAAGTTTTTGTGTTTTTTTTATTCCCATGTGTTTTATTAAACAGCTGATTCCTTTACGAAACAAGTAATTACACACAGAAGGAAAAAGTAAAGTAGAAACTGCGTCGGCTTTATTTGGACACGAAGAGGAGCAAAACAATCATACTTTCTCAAATAAAGATTTAAATAATTATTTAAAAAATAATTATGGAATAATTCTATATTCTTGGCAATCGAACTGATTAATGATTTTATAACAGAATTTGTGGATTCAACAAAAAAAGTGTGTTGAATTAAACAAACTGTTATAATCTTTTTAACGGATGCCTTAACAAACACATTTTATTTTATCTCTGCTTGAGGTATGGACCCAACACATTATTAAATTACATACTCATTTTACATTTGTAGTCAAATTTTTTGTTAGGTTTTTTATAAACAAGCTGGCCAGCCTTCTTTTTCTTACTTTAATCAGTTTATTTTAATCGTTTAATTTCCTCATGAGATTGACAGCAGCTTTTGACATTTTCATATGCCATTGTTTTCATTTACACTTTGCTTTTGACAGTATTTTGTTGCTGTTTCTACTTTATGGTATTTGCAGAGTTGTATTTACTTCATAAATTTATAGCAATCATGACAGTTTTTGTGTTTAGTAGGATTTTAATGATTTTTTCTTACTGATTTGATGTGATTGAATACCAGTATTGCATTAAATGTCAGCAGCGTTAGCCGCCCTCTCTTGCACAGTGGTTTGCTTCGTCGTTTTGGAGTAATTTCGACATATACTTTGTACTCTTGTGTTCAATGATATCTTATCATCAAATTGGAAATGAAAGATGTGACGTCTTAAGAACGTCAATATTACAGATTGAGTCATGTGGGCTCTTAAAAGCTTTACATTTTGCCAGCCATGTGTGATGACTAGAACTATATCGAAGAGCATAACTTTTTACATGTGTATTATTTTTAATAAAAAAATTGCACAAAACAGTGTTAAGGGTCTTTAAACTTGAGCAAATTTTCAGCTTTATTTATGTCAGCGCTTTATTTTTGGCTTAAATAAGTTTTTGGCTGCTACGCTTCAACAAATATCTGTATACTTTTTAGCAATTATTTTTACTTAAAACTCGAAATCCCAAAAGAAACATTAGTTAGTTGCCTCTTCTTTCTCGTTAGTTTACGCTTTTTCCCTTTCCCCCTTTTTCATTTTTTTATTATATTCCAAAATAAGTACCTTATGCTGCGTACCGTGAGCTGGCTGTATGCATTACAATAACAATAATAATTATTGTAATAATAAATTTGTCTTGATACCAATTTACAATTTAATGGTTGCACAGTTCATATAAAAATGTTGTGAATTCGAGCTATTTGAGGGAAGTTGTACTTTTAAGGGTGTGCTTGTGGCCCTTGCCACAACCACTACCGCTGCCACCACCACCAACAACAACCATATATTTCTGCTATTTTTTTCTGGTATTCTATAAAAATGCACAATATTGTCATTTTAAGGATTAACTTTAATGCCACTCGTCATGTTACCGTTTCTATATTTTCAATTTCTTTCGAGGGGTACACAGTCACAGTATAATGCAGAAAATAATGTTGCATGTTGCACAGACGACTTAATCTAGAAATCGCAAGAACGACGACAATAAGCTGTTTGCGGCATAAGACGTTGATAAAAACGTTGATGATGACGTGGTTGAAAATATTTTATATCGAAGGCAATTAGCAAATGTTTGTTTTCGGTATTAAAATATTTTATGGCTTTGCCTCATGTTTCTACATTTTTTTATTTTGTTTTTTTTTTTTTTTTTTTTGGTATAAAATTAAAAAAAAAAGGTTTTCTATAAAAATTATTGAATATTTAAACATCATTAAGAGCAGATGCTTAACTTGTTAGCTTGAAATGTTGATAAAAAGTTATTTTCTAAGCTAAAGCCGATTAAATTTAGTTTAATGAGAAATTTGGAATTTCCTGCCAGAAAAAAATAATATAAAAAAATTCCTCTTTTAATCCTGAAATAGTAAAATTAAAGTTAATTGATTTTAGGAAACACAGCAGGGTCCGGCAGCATGTCATTTTCACAGAATATCTAAATGTCTCATTATAAGTATATTGTGCACTATAGAAAAAGGAGAAAACAAGAAGTTTAAGTCTTATAAATAATTTATAAAATATGGAAGGGATGCAAGTAAAATATAAAAGCTTTGAAAGTAATTTTCACTAGTCCTTAAAAGCTTTTCTTTTTCCAATTTAGTCAAAAGTTTATAAAAAACATTTACATACACATGGAGTCCAATTTAAAAGGAATATTATAAAGTGATATTTATTAGGATCCTGCGGGATCGATATAAAAAATAGTAGTGTGCACGTATTGCGTGTAGAAAAGGTGAGATCCTATATTTTTTCTGAAGCCAGAATTTAGCTGAAAGTTTCTTTTCCAGCAGTGCATTGTGCCTGAGTAATAAGAGAGGAGGTTTCTGCACTAAAAGCTGTTAAGCTGGTCTTTGCTAGAATTTTAATAATCCTTTTTTACTACTGGAAAAGCAAGGGAGAATGCATGTGCTGAAATGCAAGTTACACAAAATATAAATTCTTTGTTGCCTAGTGTTAATTGGCCACTGACTAGGCCTTTGCTGCTTAAACATACCAATAACAGTTAACGAATGAGTTGCTAAAGAACTTGGCAGCTTTTTACTTTATATCTGCCGTTGTTAGGAATCGAACTACCCAATTTGGCCATTTGTAGCCATTTTGGTATTTGCACTATATCGCTCAAAAAAATTTAAATTATTTCTTTGTTAAGTCTTGTATTTAAATTTTGTTAACAACAGACAATCAAATCATATATCCGAAAAAGTTCCTTCTAATTCTAAGCAATTCCAATATACAAAATAACATACATATAATTTTCTTTAAACTCTGCTGAAATCAAGTTGCTTTGAAAAGGCCAAAGCCTTAACACTGATCTCTTTAAATATCAGTTTATCAGTTATTCCGAAATAAATTAGTTGACTCTGTGCATTTTATTATTAGGAATTATTTCTTTTGCTGTTAAATGTTCTTCCTTGCCCACCCTAACCTTGAAACTTTTTGCAGCCTCGTTTCAAACTGTTATACTGTGTAATTAATCCCGCTAAGTACGTTAAGTACTATGAAAATGAGAGACACTGGGAAAATTTTAAGAATTTTCATTACATCAATCTTACATTGTGGTGAAAGCAAAATTGGGGAAGTCTGCGTATGCTTATTATATCTCGGTTCTTCTATCATGTTTTTCATACGATAAATCCCATTTGATTTCTTTCAGAGAATATCTAATGAAAGTCTTACTACGGAGTGCTATAGTGTGAAACCGACTAAACAGTTTAATTTAATCAGCTTCACTCTACTGTTTTTATTTCTTTTTAGTGTTCACCCAAATTTATTTCCGAAAATTTCATTTTGGAAACTTTAAGAAGAATATTATTTACCGAAAAACTGTTTATAGTTTTTAATAAATATAAGTTTTGGGAATATAAAGACTTACAAATATCACTAAACTTGCAAGTACCTTCATGCTTTAAAATTATCTTGATTTATATTTTCCCCCCGACAATACTTAAAGCGTTAGAAAAAACCACTAATTTATTACCTTAAAAAAATCGTTTAAAATAATTTTTATTCAATTAATTATATGAAAATGAATAAAGCAATTCTCTGATAATCAGAGAAAAGAATTTTTTTTATTTTCTTCATAATTATTTAATTAGATAAAACTGAAAAATCTGGCAAAAATATATATATTTATGAGGATATACGGTTTATACGAAGAGAAATATTTTCTTTCCTTCTGCTAATCAGACTGTATTCAAATTCATCTAAAAGTTTTTAATTTTCGCATTTTCAATAGTTCCTTTACTGCCAACTTTCATTTAGCCACATTTACACACACTTATGTACATTGTTGTAACATTTAACGGATTGTTACAAAAATACTTTTATTTTAAATTTTATTTATTTCTTTTTTAGGCTTCAGATCAATGCATCAATTCTTTGATTGTTCATATTTCGAACAGCTTCGAAATATTGGTACTCTTAACTGTAACCTCGACAAGAGACGGCTTTACACAAATTGTTCGAAATAAAATTTAAATTCAAATTAAGTTCAGGTCAAAAAATCCATGAAAATCCATTAAAATACATTTCTTGTAAGTCGGTGAAAATATACAACAGCAAAAACATCGTGTCTTGTATGCGAATGTACTTCTATAACACTTTATTAATAAATCCATAAAAGATTTATGCCAAATAAATAAAGTGTTGCTAAAACTGCGTTTTAAGTCGAAAATAAATGGAAAAGAGAAGAGTAGAAACACATGTATACACACATTATCGCACTTGATAACATTTATATGCATGTATGGATGTGTGTAGCTGAAATGGCTTTTAGATTTTGTGGCGCTTGTGATTACATTTTGCTAATTTTATAACTTCAACCTGGCAACACTTCCTAACCTCTGGTCAATGATGCTCTTTCCTTAATCGTACAAGCCACCCTAAGTAGCCTTACAATCCTCACAAAACACACAAACACACATACATAACTGTGCATATTATTGTTTACAAAAAAAATAGTGGGAATTGGAGAAAGAGAAAGTAAACAAAATAACTGCATGAAAACAAATTACTAACACTAACACGTGTCGTTAATTATTGCTTGTAGGTTTGCGCGAGTATGTTTGTTTGCATGAACGCTTATTTATGTGTGTCACACTTACTCTCGTTCTTGTATTGTTGTTGTTGCTTATTATTACCTCAATATGACTTAGTTTGCACTTGACAGGGGTATGAGAGAAAGAAACAATTTTTCATTTTTTTTTTGCTGTTGTTGTTGTTGGTGTTTTTATTATTGTTTTGTAACAAGGTAAATTGTGTTTTATTGTTTTTGGATGCGAATGTGTGTATGTATGAAGCTGTAACTAATTGTGTGTAACTTTGGTAGGGATGAATTTCTGTTGCATTTGAAATTATAATTTTTCAATAAAAGGTCATTTTCATGCATCTCTATTTGTATGATGTCGTTGTTTTGTTTTTGTTGCTGCACGTTTGTATAAAAAGTCAAACGTTTCATTAATTTTATGATTTATTAATTGAATTATCCTTGTGCGGCTATTGTTTTTGGCATTTACATTTCGAATACAAGACATGCTAATATTTTTTTCTTGTTTAGTGCTAAACAATGAAATTTTATACCTTTTAAAATCAAATAGAATTCAGAAGTTTATGAACGAAAATGGCATAAATTTTAATACTAAATAAAAGTACAGCACATGTCGTTTATATGGCACGTAAATTCTCGACTATATCGCTAATGTATCATAAGTCTGACTTTTGCTGAGTCTTATATAATTTTTTTTTTCATTTGAAGTAAAAATGCTGAAAAAGAAATTCCCGATTTCATTTTGCATTATTAAATTTTTTTCTAGTTTTAATGGTATGTCTGTAACGACAATTATTTTCTTCTAATTGTGAATTTTATAAGACGTACGTAAGTGTATACGGTGACATCAGCAAGTTATAATTATTTTCATATAATTAATATTAAGCAAATAAATAAATAAATAAGACTTACTTAAATAGCATAGCTATAACATACGACTACAAACAAGAAGCGTTAGAAAATATGATTAACACTGTATACGACGGTAGTGGCTTTAAACGAAATCTACTGTATATTTTTCAGTTGTTTTATCTTTATGTTGTCACAACAGCAATTGGTTATGCCATATATAAATTCTTTTTATCCCTTCTTCCGCCTTAAAACTATAAAACTTCCAAACATAATTTAAATTTAAAAAAAAAGTACAATCATTAATTTTGATCTTCTCAGATTAGTTCACGCATAAAACATTTCCACTTAACAACCTGCCAACTAATTTCATCCATCTGTTTTCACTTCAACTAATACATTCTGAAATTAATATCCCTTTTATCAATACAGTTTAGATGATGCCATTGCTCGATGATTTCAATTAAATAAGTTTTCTTTCTCAACAGCTGCGCAATTAATTTCAACCAGTAGTACATAAATTAATTAAGAAGAGTGTTAATTCAGATAAAATTTAAAAAAAAAAATAAATGAGAATAAAAAAGCAAAAAAAAAAAAAAATACAATGCGAGAAATGATTTGGATGAGATTAACAAATTCTAATTATTATTTAAAAAGCAATTAATGTTTTTAGACAGACGAAATAAATTAAAATTTAATGCCAGACAAAAAAGCTCATAATTGTGTGTGTTACATCATTTTACGTTTATGAATTGTCTTGAAAATCATTTGAAATAACGACTGCAAAATTTGATTTAAAACATTTATTTTTTCGCCTTACTATGCCCACATTCTGTTGCTTATTGTACACTCAGTGGATGGCGGTAGCCTGGCGATGCTGCTCCAATATTCGAAATTGGAATTTGTTAATCTGATTCAAATCATTTGTCGCATTGCCGGTTTTTATTTATTTATATTAATTAATTTATAAACTAATATTTGAAATTAGTCTGCTTAATGAAACTGTAACAACTATTAAGGCAAATAATACGAAAACAAGACCTGAACAGGTTAGGATTATCTTCAAGGACATTCAATTTACATATTATGAATATTTTAATGAAATCGCAGTAAAGTATTTTAACAAAATTTAAATTTTAAAAATGTTTTTCTGTTATAACCTGCGAAGGCGGCTGCTTCCGAGCAGAAAATAGCCAACTTCTAGGAAGGCATCAAACATGTTAGCTACGGGCTGGTTATAGAAGTAACTAACCAGTTGTCTACGTTAATACAAAATTTCAAAATTATATTGTCGGAAAAGAAACCCCCTAATGTTCATATTGATACCGTCAGTTCACTGTAGCAGACTTTTTTTTCAGAAAAAGCCTATTTGCATTCGAATTTTCGGAACTTTAACCGTAGATTCAATCACATTCTAAAATATTTTTTGGTTTTCCCCCTTTTGCTTACTAAGCCCATATTTTTCAGCCAATAAACGTAAATCAAAACAATTTGGCTTGTAATTAAAAATACATTTCTTGGCACTTTTACCGGCCCATTGTGTGAAGGTGTCATCATGAAATAATTATAAAGAAGCAAAAATAGGGGAATCACCGGAATTGAGTTACTTATAGAAAACAGCTGCAACGCCACGATTATTGCAAATTATAAAATAAAAACAAACTACATGCCTACATATTCATTTGGATCAACTTGTTTTATATCGAAATATTCTTGGATTTTTTTTTTTTGTAGAACCCACTTCAGGCCAAAATCTCTCCATTTAATTCACTTTTTTATTTCTTTGCTAAAATTATCTTGTTGCTCTTAACTGAAAGTATTTCTCTGCCAACTATGAATCGAATATTTTATTTACTTTGATTAATTATTTTCCACCGTTCTAATTATTCCAAGGAAGGACTGCTTTGTATGAGGATGATTATATTCAGAAAATCCTTCTTTAGTTTTAAGTTGTTTTTATTTAAATGCTTGAAGGTTTTCTTATTTATTAATTCACTTTTAATTATTAACTGTATTGTTTTGTAGTTGTTTATAGCATTATTTGCTTATAAAAAGGGGTGGGAGGACGAATGCTACAAACGGGTAGATAAAATATGTACAGTAAAAATGCAGTTGCTCTAATAAATTCCAATAATAACAAGTAGTTTTTTATACACTCCTCGCTATTATGCATGTTTTGCCACAAACAACAATCACCATAAAGCGAAACAAGCTACTCCGTCGCCCACTGAAGGATGCAAGAGAACAAGAAGCCATAGAATTTAAGCTTTTTCTTTACTTGAAAGCAAGCGCTTTCAAAACACGTTTTATCAACTACTTACCAGCCCCAGGCGAGGAATACTTAATAAATAAAAGGAAAACAATGTTAACAATAGAAGGTGTAAATGAATGTAGTATGTGAAACCAGGAAGTAGAGAAGAAACCAGTGTAGGATTGTGAAAAGAGTTAAGAGTTTTTGGTATAACCGCCTATGCCCATTGTTACAGATTTTACGCTATTGCAACAAAATAATTTTTTTTTAAATTTTTATAATCAAAAATCGCTTACAGTTATATATTTAATATTCTTATACCCACATACTCTTATTAATAAAGAAAATATAATAATATGCACTTGATAAAACCCATAAGAGTTTAAATAATACAATAACTCTAAAGAAAATTAATCGAAGTTATCTGTTCGAAAGCCAAACAACCGGAAATTAGCAAAACAAAACCAAGACGAGTGACCAAAAAAAAAAAAAAAATTTAAAAATTAGTCGATTAGTCGAAAATTTAATCGAATAAAAATTATTGCAATAAAAATTCAGTTAAAATAAATATGAGCGAAGAAAACAGTGAAATTAATCGAAAGAAATTTTACTGAAATAAAAACGGATTTAATGAATATTAAATTTTCAATAAAAAAAGTTTATAAAAAAATATTTCCAAATTAATCGCAAACACATGAACCGAATAAAATTGATTTATGAAAAAGCTAAAACAGCAACACTTTTTGGAATAAATTATATTATACGCAAATAAAAAAAAAATTAAATTACGATAGACGAGTAAAAATTAATCCCAAATATAATTCATATATAAAAATTTAATAAAAAATAACAAAACAAAAAAAAAAAATTGGATAAAATTTTTATTATGCAAATATTTGACAAAAACATTTGACTTTAAAATAATCGACAAAATTTCATCAATGAAAATTCGGATATCGCGGGTTCGATTCCTGCCTAGACCCTGGGTGTTTTCTTGCGGTCAAGCCAAAACCTTTCCCGCTTTAGTTAGGTAAAAAAGCAAAAAAAAAATATATAAAATAATTCGAATAAAATCTTTTAAGCACTAATTAAAAAATAAAGGAAAAGTATTCAGTATACTTATCGAATAGAATTTAATGAAGCAAAAGTTTTAAAGCTTTTCGTGGTCCAATTAACTGACAAGTAAAAATGATAAAATTATACTTTAATTAAAATTAATTAAATAAATAAAATTAATTCAATAAAAATTATTTGGATTATAATTATATATCTAAAACTTAATCGATAACATTTTAGTAATAATAATGCGATGCCACTTGAACTGATAAAACATTTAATCGAATAAAATTTTATCATATCAAAATAGAGCAAATAAAAATTAACACAAATCAATTTTAATTTTATAATAATTATTATATAAATAAAAAAAAAATAAAATTTAAATAAATAAAAAATTAATATTTATATGTTGATAATAGGAAATATCAAATTAATCGAAAAAAATTTATTAAAACTTGATCATAAATGAATCGAATAAAATTTAAGTAAAATAAAATCTATGGAAGGAGAATTTAAAATTATTTTATATTTAAAAATGTTTTTTTATTTTTTGCATATTTAAGTTTTGATATTTCATTTATATCTTACAACGAGCTGCCAGCAGGTCTGCGCAACTTTAGCCCTTCTTTTAGGTTTCTTAAATAATATTGAAATTTTGTTTTCTAACGTTTTCTAAAATTTATGCAAAATTCTACAAATTAAGTAATTTTTAGAAGTTTTGCGGTTATTCGTTTCTTATCTGCTTAATTACAACTTTTTCTAAGTTTTGGGTTTCAAGCCATTATTTTATTTGTTTTTTGTTTTCTAATTACAGTCCTGCAGAATTATTTTTTATATTCTATTCAAAGAAATATTCGCTTCAAAAATAAATTGAAAAAAAACATAAAATAATTTTTTTTTTTCACATTAAGAAAAATGGGGCATGTCGAATCTTATTAATAATTATTGCACAGTTTGTGCTTGAAGGGAAATAAAGATGTTTTAAAATAATTTAAAATTGTAGAACAATATGACAATGTAATTGGCATGAGTCCTCCAATTATTCCAATTAAAATATTATGTGTTATATGAGCAAATCCAACATGAAATGAAAATATTTATTTCAAAACATCAAACCCCTACAAATTTGGTTATTAATTTAATTTAAAAACACTTAAAAGCCCTTATAAAAAACGAAATAAAACAGAGCAAACTGATGGAAATAAATTGAGACATACGACAGACGGAATAAAAATCAATAAAAATTTCTAAAATGATAAAAACTAAAAAAAAAATATAGTAATTCGTAATTCTAATAAAAGTTAATAAAAGAAACCTGATTAACACATTTTGAAATTGAATTGAAATGGTAGTTAAAGCCGGCTAATTACGGGGATTTTTCGGTATTTATACGGGGAAGGTATTTAAGTCGATATATATATATGGTAATTATGCGAAAACCTTTGATTTCCTTAAAAAAATATTTCGAAATAAAATTTTGAATAAATAATTATAAAATAAAAATATTTGGGCAACAAAAATGTATTTTTGAAAAATCCAAAAGCCGGCAAAAAGAGTAAAAATCACTTTCATTTAAATAATAAATAGTCAGCATGTATGTGTGCTTGGACAAGCTTCGAGGCAAACTTCAATTTTCAAGGTCACAAAAATACTTAAGGGTAAATATATTGAATGGGGTGATTTTGGGGATAATTTCATGTAGAGGAATTACATTTTAATTACTAATTAAAGGAAAGCAGTTATCCTTAAAAATTTTTATAAAACTAATGTAAAAGAGTGGCAACCTTGGTGATGTGAAAACGTGTGCAGAGTGTGCAGAGGTAACCTGCGTTCTAGAAAATTGTTTTAAACAAATATATATGAAATATAGTTATGCATCAGCTAAAAAAAAATTTCACAGATAAGCCTTATCCTTGGCTTGAATGTATTCTGCAAAGAAATTTTCGACAGTGTTGCCAACTCAATACGAATTTTACACTAGTTGCTGGATATTTGTTAAGGCCATATTTCACTATCCTACACAGTCATACAATTCATTCCCAGTACAATCTAGTAATGATTCTCCCCTATTTTAAAGAATCTCATCAAAATGGCTTCCATGCAAAAATTGTGCCAACAATTCTTTCCCTGCTGATTGAAGTAAAAACAACTCTGATCGCATTAAAATTGTCATTTTGTGCAAATAAATAATTAATAAAAAAAATAATTTAAAATAATAAAATGTATAATTAATACATGAGTTATTTTTATATTGTTATTATTTTAAAATATTTAAATTATTATAATTTATTTATATAAATAAATAACTTATAAAAAATTATTGGTGCATAAATTAACAAGTTAATTTAAAATTTTACCTATTTAATATTTATATGTTAAATTGATAAATTTTAATTATTTGTCATTTTGTAGGCTCCTTTACTCTACTTTTCAGCAGAGATGCCATATTTAACAAATCGTACAACTGTGTAGGATAGTGAAACCAGCTTTAATCGAATGCAACTCATAATTTTTTTTATAATTTCTTTTCCAATTTAATACTTTTTTTCTTTATTTAGTGCTGAACCAGAGGAATTTTCTTACTACTGCATTCCTTTTATTAAATAAAAAAAAATTTTATAACTAAAGAAATTTAATATTTTTAAAGCAACATTAACGTATCATTAAGTGCAACAAAACAAAATGATCTTAAAATATTTTTCCAGTTCATTACAATCTTAAGTCTTTCGCCCGATTATAACAACTTTGGAAAACTGATTACAAAACAAATTCTTTACAATTATCATTAGCAACATGAATATAAATTATCTCCACAAATGGGCCGCTGCTGTGCCAACTGCTCGTACTCTTGATTGAAGTTGGACGTAACAAAGACGAAAAAATATACTTTTTTAAGTTTAACAGAAACGGAAATTATAGACGAACATTTTGTTCACAATGCAACATTATTTTTCCCAACTTCTCCGTTTTCTTATACAGAAGTATGTGAAAGAGGAGATGAAGTATGAATAAGTAAATACTGCTCAAGTCTAACGACTGGTTTTAATGCAACGCTTAAAGTTTCGCTGCTTCTTCTGCCAGATGTTTTAGAAGAAATTACACAACATTATTGAAATAAAGACACCAAAATATGCGATTGAAAAAGAAACAACTGCAATCTTTGTATGTGTTTTTTTTTTATTATTATTATTATTATAATTATTTTTTTTTAACACCATAAACTAAGAAATAGGAACATTTTAAATTTCACTAAGCGAGCTATTAACATTTCCTCATCTAACATGCTGATTAATGCTGCTTTTACTGCTTCTTTTGAAACGAGAAAACAAAAGCGCGTGTGAGACTTTCAGTCGGTTATAAACCCAGTTTCTTTGAAGATTGAATTAATTTAAATTAAGTTTTCCATAATTGTTGAATTAATCATTGTAGAAGAAAGTGGCAAATGATGTGCTCAACTAACCCCAGCTAACCCCACTGACTAGCTATTAGGCAACATATTTTATTAAGAACAACTAAGCAGTGGGGTTCCTAAGACCCCTTTAAAATTCCACGGAATACAACAATCATTTTTCTTATTTTTTATAGGCATTTTCACCTTTTCTTGGTTACATTTTTTATATATTTCTGTGTGAGGAAAAAGCTGGGAATGAAAAAATGCCATGAAAATAGACATTAAAAAATTGGGGCAAATAAAAACAAAAATAAGGGCGACTACTTTACATTTGCTCTGTATTTTAAGAAAACTATTATTTGTTTCGAAATTGCTTAATTTTATTTTTCGAATTTTATAATAATTTCAAAAATAATAATTTCACCGCACTGGAGCTGGCTTACCCCATCACACCTGTCACACGGAAATGTATAGAACAGATTTTTCTCTCGCAAATGTCATAAACAGCTGACATATTCCTTTGAAGATTTAGCTTTTTTATAACTTGTACACAAAATTAAATGATTTACTAAAGTTTTACTAATTTTACCTTGACGTTGCATAATGACGTATGTCGGATTGCCCTTTAAGGACTCGTTTCACTATCCTGCAAAGTTACGTAACGTAAGAGAGTGACAATTCTTGCTTGTTTTGTATTGCAATCTTTTCTTTATCAATTTCATTAAATTTTGGTATTTCAGTGCAATTGAAAATATTATTATATTAATTAATTAAATATTGTATAAAATTTAATTGCCTAAATTTGTAGTTACAATAATGGGATAACAATTAATCTGATAAAAAAAAAAAAAAATAATAATAATAAAACCCTTTAGATAGATGTCGATACAGATAGACATGTATTATGCAGCAGCTAATTATGCTCTTGCAGAGATAATGCCAATTTTTCTTAACTACACTAGTTAACAGATGTGGCTCAAATACGACTCTGAAAAACAATACTAACTTCTCCCTTCAAGTTAAGATTCTGAGACTAGGCAGAAAGAGCACTTGTTAAAATGCTAATAGTTTACCTCAAAGCGCAATTTTACTGCCAAACTTCCCACAATTGCCACTATAAGAGGAGGGGTATTATTCTGCTCGGCAAGTTGGGGTTTTGCTATAATAATGAAAACTTTGAAACATTTTTTATTTAATGGACATAATTAAACGGCGATTTGAATATTCTACAAGCAGCCAATTGTTTTATACAACCTCTCCCTTTGTGTTATCTGGACATCACCCTTGTGGGGTCTTTTTTATAACATTTCCTAATAACAAACCAGCTTAACAACCTTTTCTGGCTTTTTGTTTTTTATTACCTTTTCTCAAATCATTTTTAAATTAAATGTTTTTTGTATAAGCCTTCTCGCAGTTGTTGCTGGCTCTATTCGAACACCTGGTAATTGGATTAAACATAAAAGATTTAACTAAAAGTTTTATAAAGAACAACAAAATTAAAAACACACTTCTTACCGAACCCTTTCCTTTACACCCATGGCTATAACGAACTACAATGTCACCTCTCAAAGACCTTTACAAAACGGTCTAGATTGTGTAATGAATTAACTTGTAATCAGAAAAGAAAATAAAAAAAGATGGATGAATTAAAACAAACAAACTATGCAATGCCAGCTCATGATAAAGCCTTCAAACAGCGCTATCGCGCAGCTGCTTAATGAAGCATATGACCAAGTAAAGGTCAATGATACGTGCTTAGACATGTTCAACGGCTTAAAAACTTAAAAATATTATTAAGGCTTCATTAACTCATCTAATACCCTCTGCTGGCCCAAGTAAATGCCAACAATGCTGTCACACCAAATAGCAGAACCAACATTTTCTAGAATTCAGTTTTCGTAAATGCAATAACGCCACCAGCGATAATATAACAAGCTGTTTATTTAAGTCAAGGTTTTCTCTAAAAATCTATAAAATTTACAGCTACATTTGCTGCCAGCCGTACCGTTTCTATAAACATTTTTTAATCTAAAAAAATTTTATTTAAAAAAAAAACCATAAATAACACTTGCAAGCTTTCAGAAAACACTAATTCTGTTGTTATAGTGTTTAAAATAAGCAGATAAGTTTTATGACATCTTAAAAAGACAGTTGCGAAAAATCTGCTGAGTCTGCGGCTGGATAAGACTGATAGTCTCATCAGCTTCACTTACAGCAACACACTAAATATATAACTTTAGTAGCATTTAATTACAAAATAAAAAAATAAATTATAAATATAAAAATAGATAGAAAAAATAAATAGAAAAAAACCATTTTCACATTCTAACACGCAGATGTGTTTCCTTTAATATTCTTAGTTGCGTCGTTAAAAAGTTCAATAAAACATTCGTTAGATCTGCAATAACTTTTTCCAACTTAACTCAATTTATTGTCAAATTCAGCAAACTTAAAGTGATTTTTTTAAAAACACATACTGAACGAGTGTAGTGAAAAATTGTTAGGTGGGATTACATTGTGCGAGTACCCAACATTTGCTTAACTTAAAGCTTAAGAACACCTGAGCTACACTCTGTCACATTGGCTCTCTCATACATTAGTTTGTACAGCCGCACATAAATCATGTACATGTATAATCAAATTGTCAACGGAAAAGTACAGCTTCAAAGTACTCAACGTACATGAAGAATTAAAATATGCCTAACTCTCCTACTTAACATTTTAACTTTGTTGTCAGTTGAAAACATTAAAGGTCTTGCTTTACTATCCTAGACAGAACGAGGATTCGTTCACACGAAAATCTGAATTTTGAAAAAAATTTTAAAAAGCTTTGCTGGTGCAAATCTATCATATAAAAATTATGCACACAATTTTTTTCTTTGCTGATTAAAGTAAATGCAACTCTGATGACATGAAAATTGTAATCTTATGAAAATTTTCATTGAACTTTTACTAAACACAATTTACTTTTTTCAGCAGGGATATGACAAAATGTGATTGGTAGCACTGGAGATATATAACTGCAAAATACGAAAAAATAATATAAGCTTGTTATTGAATAAATCGTGCGGCAGTCTAGGATAGTGTATCAGGGCCTTTAAAGTGTGAGTGTTTGTATTTCATAAAGAAAAGATTGCAATACAAAACAAGCAAGAATTGTCACTCTCTTACGTTACGTAACTTTGCAGGATAGTGAAACGAGTCCTTAAAGGGCAATCCGACATACGTCATTATGCAACGTCAAGGTAAAATTAGTAAAACTTTAGTAAATCATTTAATTTTGTGTACAAGTTATAAAAAAGCTAAATCTTCAAAGGAATATGTCAGCTGTTTATGACATTTGCGACAGAAAAATCTGTTCTATACATTTCCGTGCGAAAGGTGTGACCAACACATATTTTATAACAAGCAATATGCATAACTTGTCATATGCTTTTTGCCAGCTGACAAGCATTATTACAATTTTACTTATTGCAATATAAGCTTGTTACCCTCGTCGAGCCTTTTACTGATTTACAGAGACAAAGCAAAGTCTACGAGAGATTTTTATTTCTTATATTTGAAAACGCACTAAAATCCCGAAAACGATATTTGACTTAAAAATACATTGAAATGGGCCGCTGTGGGGGTTAGCCAGCATTTGACATTATGCTAAATGCAGATCCTCAAGCAGCCTTTAGACAAATCTTCTCTGCGAATAACTACAGATTTAAGCAACTTCTGATTACAATTAATCGAGAAGTACAGTAAATTAAATTTGCTACAAGAAACACAAACAATCAATTCCAGTTCTTAATTGGCTGACGATTTGTCAACTCAAATAAGGACGAAAAAGGAATAAATTAAAATAAATACATGCTTACACAACGAACAACTATAAATTTATAGCGGTTTTTTTCCAGGCAAGCAGTTTAAACCGTAAGCGTGTTTTACTTTTGCGATTGACATGATTATATTTTGAAAAGCACTAAAATCCGAATGAATTAAATTTGACTTCTATTATTATTTTCTTTATATATTAAATGATTTTTTATTAAATTATTTTTATTCTTGTTAAAGCTTATTGTGAGTTTTAACGATATTCCTATTTAAACGATTATTACTGGCTTTAACACTTTTTAAGCACTTCCTTTAACGATTATATTTCATTTTAACGATTTCGCTGTTAGCAACACTTAATGGGAAAACTTTTAAAAATAAATATTGGGTAGTCGAAAAAGTTTTTTCGTATTTTGCAGTCATATATCTCCAGTGCTACCAATCCCACTTTGTCATATCATACAGTGTTGTATAGGTGAGATTTTAAAAAATTAAATAAGATTAAGCTGAAAAAAGTTACTGCTGTTCAAAAATGAGTGAAAATAATGAAGAAATTCTCATATATTTTGAAATTTTTGTATAAAAAAGGGAAGAGTGCCACAGAAGGCGCCAATGAAATTTGTGAAGTTTAGGGAGACGATGCTTCCATTCATCTTTAGGGAGACGATGCTTCCATTCTGGAAATTTCAATGTGAAAGATGTACTACGCTTTGGTCGACCAATCGTTGAGAAAGTGGATGAAATTATTGAAAAGATTGACCAGGAACTTAACATTCATCATCTGAATTGTCTGTGAAATATTTAATGGACCAAATTCACATCTGCGATTCTTGGCTGAAACGAAATGAAATCGCAAATCATTCTGAAGCGAATGGTAACAGGAGATGAAAATTGGGGCAAGTACGACAATAATATGTGAACAAGGTCATGGCCCAAGCGTGGTGGAGCTCAGCAAATGGTCGCAAGGTTATGCTGAGAGTTTGGCGTGATTGGAAAGGAATCATCCACTATGTGCTGCTCCAGCCTGTTCGTAGGATTAATTCTACATTTTGCTGTCAACAATTGATAAGATTAAAGCAAGTCATCGGGGGAAAACGCCAAGAACTGATTAACAGAAGGTTTTTGTCATCTTTGATGACTCGGCAAAATTTTGGAAGAATATAAATATATATATTGTATATAGTATATACATTGTATATATATAGTATATATATTGCATATAGTATAGTATTGTGTATATTAAATATATAGTATGTTTCAATATTTTTTTTCTTGTTGTGTGGGGGATGTCCTGTCCAGCTCATTTTACTCCTCTTAGTAATATTGAGCTAAAAAGCTGTTAGTAATATTGCAGTTCTTCGGATAAAAGTTAATTTGTAATAACTTGGCGTGATTTTTCTCATGACTTGCTTGAAATGTAAGTGGGCTTACTTTGCTTCCAACTCATGAGCTGCTCCAAAATTAGCTTTTGTTTTCGGTAAAAGCTTTATGGCTAAGAACTCATGCTAACAACTATTTATTATTTTACTGTATTCTTACAAGGCAATCGAAACTAATCAGTTTGCCTTTCACGTCTCATTTGTTTAGTACAACTTTCATGTGGCGGCTGTCGGTTTGTTTTAGTTTTCCTGTCTCTTTCCAATTGAAAATTCTATTGCAAGTATTGCTGTTGTGTGCTGGTGTGCGGCTGTGCTGGTGTGCGTGCATGTGGCTTAACTCCTCTGGCTCTATTGTTATATTGTTGCATTCAATAATTAAATCCTTTTATTGCAAAGACTTCATTCATTCACTCATTGTTGTCAATAATGATATTCGTCATTCAGTCATTCAAGTCTCATACTCTTAACAATGTTTTTTTGTCGAGACGTGACTGCGTACTTGATTTTATTTATTCTGACTGACTGTTTCCAGTGCAAAACAATATTCACTCAAGTTGGAAGTTCTTATTTGTTTATTAATTTTCATTCCTCTTTTCCTCAAAAAGAAAACAAAAAAAAAAAAAAAAAACTGCTACTGAAAAGTGAGGCTGCTCCTCAGAAAAAGGAACGTTTAAGGCGATTTAATTAAGACGAGAGGAAATGATTTATTTTCAAATCTCAGTTTTTTCTGACTTTTCATTCTAAAGTTTGTTTATTAAATGAATATTTTATAGTTCTTCGTTAAAATTCAATTAAACTTGAGTGTTTTTTCCTCATAAAATATTTCTTTATGTTTTTTCTTTAAAGGGGGAAATGTTGTTAAATTAAAATAAAATTTTTTTTCGGACTTTAAGAAATAACTTTTCAAATCATAAGTTTTGTAAGGCAAGTAAAAAAATTGTTTTTCTCCTCTTTAAGTGCCAAAAATAAGGCTCGTTAAATTTTAAAACTTTCTACAAAAGAGGTTTTTTATATTTTGAACTTGTTTGCAAGTCTTAATGTGGTATTTGACAGCTGAAATAAAGTTTCGTTAAGTGGCAAAATTGTTATTTATTTATTTATTTTGACAAGAAAGTGTGTCTTTAAGATTTCAATAGTTTCGTTAAGTTGCCTATTATTTTGCTTATTATTAAATTGGTTTACCAACCATAACGGCTTATTTAGAAGCTGAACTAAAGGTTTCGTTAAATTTTAGTAAGATTCTTAAAAGGCCAAAATTGGTACTAATTTTATTTATTTGATACAGGGCATAATTTTAAGAACTGCCAGTTGAGAACATCTATGAAAAATTTCAGAAATACCTTATGTAAATATACAAGGTTGCCCAGTCCTAGTGCATGGTATTAGGTTCCTTGCTTATAACTAAAAACCCTTTACAGTTCTCTGCACTGACAAAATTTTGCAATTTCGTTTTTGTCATGTCCAAAGTAAAGAACTTAAGCTAATGTGGATTAAAGCACAGTTTCGTCAAGTTAAAAATAAGTAATGCCAATTAAACAAGTTTGACAATTTTGTTTACAACGTAATAACAAGTTTTCTCAAAAATTTGGGAGCTTTTAATTCCGTAGGCTATTGAGTAATGCACAGCCTACTAAACCGAAGAACGCGGGTTCGATTCCTGCTTTGAGCCTGGGTGTTTTCCTGCATACAAGCCGAAAGCTTTGCAAGTTTAGTTGGTCTAAGAAGAAATAAAAATGTTTTCCTCACGGTATAGTCCTTTTTAGTAACTCTGAGCTGATTTACTAGCCTATATTGGACACCTCTGGTCGCTTGAACTTGATTAACTTCCAACTTTCCATTCTTTATTTTCATTTTTTGCATTAATTATGAATAAATTTTCTTTTCCAATTTATATCTTTCAGCCAAATAGTTTTTACCGTCAGTACCAAATTCAGCTTTTAGCCAAAAATTACTGTGACTCATAATGAAAAACATATAAGAAGAAGCTAATGACATACGAGTATTTTTAGAAAGATTTATGACCTTTGCTGAGTTAATGACCTTTTTTACGTTGAAATACACAGAAAAAAAAGAAAGAAAAGATTTAAAATTAAAAAAAAAAAAAAAATAAGAAACAAAGAAGAGCAGTATTTTTCTTATTTATGGTTTCCAAAAAATTGCATCAGGCCTGCATCATCGGTGACGAAACGTATGCAATAAAAAGAGGAAGATACAATTTCAAATGAAATTTAATGGATTTTTCTGTTGGAATTTTACAACACATCTCAGAAGCAGAAGAATCATTATTATTACAAGAAATGTGTTGTAAAAGGTTTTTATGCTTTTTGAATTTGAACGAACAAAAAAATTCATATAAGAATGCCATACAGGTATTCGCTTAAGCTGCTGATGCTGAGTTACTGCTGCTAATGCAGGTTAAAATAAGAAAAAAAAAAATATCGTGGCATCATTAATCTTTAGCTCGTTGAAAGTACCATGAAAAACAAATAGAATATTTCAGAGAACTTGTATTGGGCAAAAAAAGAATTAAGAATGAATGAGACAAAGCTAAAGCAATGAAGGTGGACTCTAAAGTGCAGTCTTAGCAGGTTTTTTGTATCTACTATTTGAACACGCTACAGTAGGGTGTGCACAAATTCGAATAGGTTGGACTTAGTGCTTGTTTTGTTTAAAGCTTTTGTACAAACTATTTTTCGTTCTCCTTCTTAAGACGTCTTGTCCCAGGCAACATAAGTGCACTTCTTCAAAGAGTCATCTCAGCAACAGGGTGTGCCGTATGTGTCTTTAGCCAGCTGTCAAATTGAAATTGAAGTTCTTCACAACAGTCACTACAAATAGTAAACAAATATCCACCAGCCAGTTTGAAATTGGGGTTCTTCACAATAGTCACTATATAAAGTAAACAAATATCAACCTGCCAGTTCATTTTACAACCTTCGACAAATAAAATAATTGCACAAAAAGAAGCAAGAGAAGAAGCATTTTGGATTGTGAGAGTCAATATTAGTGAGACAGAAGCAGTTGGTATACCAGGCAACATAAGTGCACTTTTTTCAAAAGTCTGCTCAGCAACAGGGTGTGCCATCTGAGTCTTTAGGTAGCTGTCAAATTGAAATTGGGGTTCTTCACAACAGTCACTATATAAAGAAAACAAATATCAACCTGCCAGTTCATTTTACAACCTTCGACAAGTAAAATAATTGCACAAAAAGAAGCAAGAGAAGAAACATTTTGGATTGTGGAGAGTGAATATTAGTGAGGCAGAAGCAGTTGATATACCAGGCAACATAAGTGCACTTTTTTCAAAAGTCTGCTCAGCATCAGAGGGCGCCATCTGTGTCTTAACTTGCATTCTTCTGTATTAAAGCTGGTAAAAGAAAATTTGCAGTGTTAAAATCGCTGTATATTTAGACTGTTAATTTATATGTGTGTGTGTGGGGGTGTATGCAAAAGGGAAATTCTTAAAAGTATTACTCGTACTTCTACTTATGCTGGTTGAAGGTTGTTGAACGAATTGGCATGTTGGTATTTGCTATGTATTGACTTTTGTAAAGAATTACAGTTTCAATTTGACAGCTCGCTAAGGGCACAGATGTCGCACTCTGTTCCTGACCACACTTTTTAAAAATGTGCACTTAAATTGGCTGGTACAAGATGCCTCAAAAAGCAGAAATAAAAATCGTATGTTCGAGAATTTTATTCTGCCTCTTACCAATTCAAAAACATATACAAGAAACAACTGATTCATTTCTTGTACTGTCATAATTTCATTTATCGTCTGTTCTGTATTGAATATTATTGGACTGGGATATTTTTTCTTTCCTTTTTTGTGTTTCAAATTAATGAAATTCTTATTGGTATCCTTTTTACAACCTCACAAAGTAGTTAAACTGTCAGTTCGTAATTTGCCTTTGTTGTCTCATATGACTCACGCCAGTACAGTGCAGTATTTTATAAGCCAACATGTTTAACCACTCACTCACACGCCATTGACATGGTGAGTAATCAATTTAAGAGCAGTAAACACTGCAGGTAACAGCTTCAATGCAATTGAAATCAAATATATGAAATTAAAACCTTTCAAAGTATTCCTTTAAGCTGCTTACAGAAAGTAACGTTAAAAGTTCAAAGTATAAACTTTGATTTGCGTTTAAATTGCTTGTAATATTTTAGTGATTAATGGTGTGTTCTCTTCCCTTCACTTCACTTCACTTCAGTTCAGTTCAGTTCACTTCTCCTTACCAACAAAATGCATTTCCGTTCACTTAAAGACATTAACAAACTTCCATGGCAACAGCAGTCATTATCTTCCGCTACAAAATTTCCAATACATTTAATTTATCTTTAATGGCATTTTGGCCAGGAAAAGAAGGGTTCAGATGCCAAAAAAGCAGTAAAAATAATGAATGAAAAGAATCCAACGTAATAACAACGTGCGCTTTATTTCAGAAAGAACAAGTGGTTGCAGAGCAGTAATAAAATAAATTTATGTGAAGTGGTTGCTCCGTGTGAAATTATACAAGATATTAACAAATGTTTTAGTTCTTCTTCTTCTATAACAAAAGCGGCAATAGAAATAAATGCAAAAGGAAATTTTTAAATAATTAATATTTGCTTGTATTGGTGGTGCGGTTAAATTGGTCTCGGAGTAAATGCCTGCATTTCATTGCTGCTAGAAACAAGCTCGCCAGTAGACCTGCAGCCAAACAGCTTGTGAAGATAATCTCAAAGCTTGTTACTTTATCCTTTTAATCCTTTTATCCGATATAAATTTATTTATAATAATATATGAATTAAAGATCTATCGAAATTTACTATTTTTCAGAGGTCCTCGATAGTACGATATGTGATGAAGAAATAACCGCTATTTTCCAATTTCGCCTATCTCTTTTCTGTTATGTGGTTACCCATGTCTTTTATATATGTTGCCAATATCAGCCATTTTGGATGGTCCGTTTGTTTTTGACAGATAAAAAGATTAGTCGTGTTTTGCTGTGATCTTCGATTTTTTACTAAATTTGAGCGAAAACAACGTCGCTTGGGAGGTTTTGAACGTCGTCAACGACGATCCAGATTTGCTGAAAAATGTCATAACTGCTGATGAATCAGGGGTGTATGGCATAGCTTTTGACACATTGACAAAGCCCAATCATCACAATGAAAGCGTTCAGAAGAGCCAAGATCAAAGAAAGCACTTCAAGTTCGCTCAAATGTGAAGCTTTTGCTCACTCTTTTCTTCCTCGGGGAGCTTTGCCGTTGCCCTCAGCATTCAGTGTTTCTACCAATATTACATTATATTTATATAATTCTAATGCTAAGTAAATATATATTGTTATTCAGGGGATTCCCCCAAACTTATTGTTCTTTTGCATTACTCTATATGAATTTCATTATAATAATTAATTTTATACGAGAACTATTAAAATATGGGGATAGGAAAAAGAACAACATATCAATAATTTTGGCAATACATTACACTTTATAAAATAATTATTCCAAATTTTCCTTCTTAGTATCTATAAATCCATCCATTCCCCCACATTTATCTTTTAGTTGCAAGTGCAGCTTCGAGTTACGATAGAGTAGTTTCTTGTGCAGTTTATCTTTTTCAAATATGTGACACAATTCTTAATGTAAATCTCCTATAATAATCTTTAAAATTTCTCAAATACATTCCCCTGGTTTAACTTTTAAGTCTCCAATATTGTTACTAACTTCTCAGAGGAATATGTGCAGTTTCCAGTACCTTTTTTAATACACACAGCTGATTTTTGACAGCAAGCTGTTAGTTTACTTCAAAAAATTTGTCATAATCGTATTGGTTCTAATCGCAGTTTAAATGCCCTTTTGTACCGGTTCATATACGAGTATTTAGCCGTTTAAACGGCATTGCAACCGCAAAAAGAGTTAATTTTTTTTATTGCTTTATTAGATAAGTTTCGTAATCGCATTTCTTTACATTTATTTCTTCAAAAACTACATTAATGCTGAGCCGCATATTACTTTGTACTTTCTCAACTGAAAGATTTACTAACGGTTATCAAATCAGCTGTTTTTTTATCGCAATCCCTCCTAATACATTTGTAATTATATTTTTTAATGGAATTTGACAAATGCTAGTTGTCAAAGTACTGAATGCATACAAAAAGTCAAAAGTTCAGTACTTTGGGTTAAGGTTCATGTACTGATTCTAAACTGGATGTTATGAATGTAAATATTTGTTCTTGGCTTTCTTCTTGATTTTGTCTTTAAAAATTACTTATATTTAAAAACAGCTGATTATCTGTAAAAACTGATAATTATCTGCAAATACCGCTGATTATCTGTTAAAACAGCAGATCATGTATAAATACTGACTGACTGATTGTAAATATGGCTGGCTATCTGTTAAAGCAGTTGATTATCTGTAAATACAACTGAATAGGACATCAGCTGCTTATATGTAAATACAGCTGATTATCTGTTAAAAAAGCTGATTATGTATAAA
This sequence comes from Ormia ochracea, assembly GCA_963402855.1. Lineage (NCBI taxonomy): Eukaryota > Metazoa > Arthropoda > Insecta > Diptera > Tachinidae > Ormia > Ormia ochracea. Next base: position 15,812,933 of record OY727107.1, on the reverse strand, counting down.
TACAGATGATTATCTGTAAATACAGCTGATTATCTGTAAATACAACTGACTATGAAAACAGCTGCTTATCTGTAAATACAGCATTTTATCTGTAAATGCAGCTAATTATCTGTACATACAGCTGATTATGTATAAATACAGATGATTATCTGTTAAAACAACTTACTGTAAAAACAGAATGTTATTGGTTAAAACAGCTGATTATCTGTTAAAACAACTTACCGTAAAAACGGCTGGTTATCGGTTACAACAGTTGATTATCTGTTCAAAGAGCTGATTACCTATTAAAACAGCTGATTGTCTGGTAAAACAGCTTATTATCTGTAAATACAACTGACTATGACGACAGCTGCTTATCTGTAAATACAGCTGATTATCTGTTAAAACAGCAGATCATGTATAAATACAGATGATTATCTGTAGAACGGCTGATTATCCGTGCCAACCTTTTGTAATGGCACCCTTAAGCCAGAGTACAATGTATACGTATGAAGTAGTCAATGTGACTACAGCTTTAACATGCACTTACTACAGCATTTTGTGAGCTCTTTAGAAATTTCTCTAAGAAATTGCAAGAAAAATTTATTGGCTTCATTAAAAGCAAACTCTTCAAATATGATTTTGCTTGTCTGACACTATGAAATATATTTAAAATGTCATGCTTAAATTACAGCAATAAATTATATTATTAAAATAATTTATTTGTGTTAATTATATATTTTTTCATATAAATCTCATAAAAGGGCGACCCTTCTCATTGTTATAGTTTTCCCTACATGAAATGAAAAGAGAATTTTATTTATTTTTCTTTCCGTTTTCGCTGAATGTTTATAAACAATTTTAGTTGGTTAATGTTACTAAAAGATCCCACATAGAAATCCCACCTTCCGTTGGGGAGAAGCAAGTGAGATTATGCTTATGCATTAAAAATTATTGAAATATTTTGTAAAAATTTATGTCGGTTTTTTTGGTTTTTTTTTGTTTTGTTTTGTTTGTTTTGGTTTGGAAATTTTATTTAAATGTCCACATTTAGATTATCTCTTATAATATTGCTGTTTATTCAGGGAGGGGGGAGCGTTTGCAAGTCAAACACAGCTGTGTAATATAGCACAGCTTATAAATAGTCGAATATATTCCCGCCGTAATTTCAATTTGTTTTTAAAATCCACTCACAATACATGTTTACAAAAGAATTCAATTAAAGCTTGTCATTTATTTGAAAAGGGGGGGGAATGGAAAACATGCAAAAAAAAGGATGACTTACAAAGCACTCTTTCGAAGGGTGGTTAATTATAATATGGAGAATATGAAACGCTCAATCGGACATTTTTATCCAATTGAACTTTACAACAATCATGGGAAAAAAATTTAGAAAAACGAGCTCTAGGCAGACAAGGGATTTCCTGAGAATGTGTACCCCTGTCCTTAGCGAAATGAGTAAAAATTTCAACAAAGTGGTGAACACTAATAACTTGGAAAAGCGAACAAAATAAAAGATATATAATAATGTATGCCGACTGTGCTCAGCACTACCCCACAAGATTCTTGAACTCCGCAACTTGCTTTCACTTGGCACTTTCACTTGTTTTGCTAGGAAAGCATTTTAGTTAATCCATTAGGTTGACGGGGATTAAAAAATATAGAACTGGTATAACATCAATCTCTTAAAGTATGTTTTTAAAACGGCCACTCTACCCCCATTCACATCGCACTAGAAATCCGCTAATCCTAACGAAATTATTCAAGGGATTGATTACTTCATATGGCATCTCGGAGAGGCCAATAAAACATCTGGTTAGCGCCACTTTTGAGCCTTGTAATAGTTGTGAAGAGGGTCAATATCTTTTTAAGGTACCCCTACGATGGTGATGCTACAAGTTGGTGCTTCGATACGTCCAACATCTGTCGGGTTTTCCTATGGTCCAAGCTAGGCTATATTATTCTCATTATTTCTCTGATAAAAAAAAACCAGGTAGTCTGTGGCCACTAAACCTTTACCAGCTAAAAGTTCAGATCACCAATAATGTACAGGCGTGCACATACACCCCTCCACCGGTCTTCTGCGGTACTACTTCATCGGCGAAGAGAAACAATAAATACAATGACTATGAAAAACAGCTTAACAGTGTCTACCTTGACACCAGAGGCGCTGCAACACTGCCCTTTCAACTTCTTCTTGTTCTTCTTGTTTTCCGGAAAAACTTAAAATGGTATGCAGCAGCAATAAATGTGGAAGCCATAAATCAAATACAAGTCACTTTGCGAAAATTTACAATTTGCCAAAGTGCTGAAACAGAAGCAAATATATTTTTTTTAAACTGCAATAACAAAAGCGAAAAGCATATTTTGAAGTCCTTGAAGGAAGAAAATTCTTCTCTTTAAAATTGAAGCAATGACGTCATTTCTTAAAATCATTAGCAAACGGCATTTGAAGAAAAATTTATGGCTAAAGTAATTTGAAATTATATATAAATTTTATGAAAGAAATAGAAATGATGTCATTATTACACTCTCACTCTCTCTTTCTCTCTCTATCCTTTTATCACTTTGCCTTACGCCCGCACTCTCACCCACTCTTAACTTAATAACCATAAATTGATTTATATCTTAAAATATAAACAATAAGACAATTTCTATCTTTACAACAATCCTTAAAACAATTCATCCCTTTTATAACAGAACAATAAAAATCATAATAAGAAAAGGGTCCACTCTCAAGACAAATATTTGTCACTTCAGTTGCCGACTTTAAGGGAAACGGATATGAGATGATAAAGTATTTGGTTTATGCCGAAAGGAAAGAAAAACCATTTAATAGTTTTATTGCAGCGCCTGCTGTTTAGATTCAATTTAATTTAATGGAAAGCAAAGTAATTGGCGGTATCGAAAGGGAGGAATCGAAAATCTTAAGTCAGCTATACAGCATTCCATATACGAGACGAAATGGAGTTTCAAATTCGCTGAAAAAATCACCACTATACTGGCATACTGGAAAATTTAGATCTTTCAAAGGCGTTTCCTGTTTTGCAGAGAAATCGTCATTCTTCCATACTGCCAATGTTTGCAATCATCTCGAAGTCTTTTTTGTAGGAAGAGGGTGCAAACAATCCAGTACTCGTACACTCTTTTAAGCAATCGAAAAATATTATTAAGAGAAGTCTCCATACAATTGCACATACCAGAATTATTACAACAAAAAATTAATTTTGGATAAGAAATTTTATTTAAATAAGTATTGATGGATCTCTATAACTAAATTGTAAAAATATTTGTTTGCCATCCCAATCACAACATATGGGGCATTAAAAGTTGCAATGAAACGTATTCCTTGTGGAAATAATACGTACACTCTCTTTCTCTATTTCTCTCTTTGTGCTCCCCCAAAAAACGAGGGAAGTCATTGGACTCCTTTTTAACCACATCATTGTACCAAAATGGAATATAGATCTGTTGTAACACCTTTCGGTGTTTACGTTTCCACAATCGTGTTCTTCTGACTATTCGTAACATTAAACCCATTAGTACAACACTGGGGGAACAGTAACCGTCTTGATGATTTTTTGCACATTGATGCTGTACCTTCTGAAGTGAAAGATATTAAAGAGAAAGTTCGGAAACCATTGCCCCAACTAATCTGTGCATCACTTTATTATCCGATATATGGAAACGTAATATGTAACCTCTATGGTTGTAACTGCTGCTACGTGTACCGCTGATTGCCAAATTTAATATACCTCAGTGTAACACTTGACATTATAGCATCTCGATCTTGAACTGAACTCGATTGTAGACTTTCTACTCACTCTCTAGATTTCTACAGATGATGACTCTTCCGTCAATTACACAATTCTGGAAATATGACACAGCATCCGACTAAGTGAGCCGAGCTCTACATTGATATTTAATTCCGGCTGAGGCATGAGTGTTGAATAACTGGTGATTGGTGTTACTCGTTCAAAGCTATTCATTAACCCTAAACAGGCAATGAAAGTTCCCCCCCATTGATATTTGAGGCTGGCTGAGGGATGAGAGTTGAATGCCCCCACTCGTTCAAAATTTGGCCATTATTACAACTTTATCTGATGCAGGGTAATTTGCCTTAAAACTCTTAGCGCAAGATTTATTGACGTAATACAAGTAATTGATAATTTCTGTTGCATAGTTTTAGGTTACCTCATTAGCTTTACATATTTTTCGCCTATCTATTAAATAATATATAAAATTGGAAAAGGAAAATATAGAAAAACTGGAAATATTCGGTATTCCTGTTTTAGTTTTACAATTTAATGTTTAAGTTTAACGTGGTTTTTTGAAAAATTTTTTAAATTTTATTTTCAAATATGAAATTAATTTTTTGAATTGCTGTCATGTTACACAAAAAATATTTTATTGTTTAATTTGCTCTAAAATTATTCCTACATTAACGATTAGTCTGTTTTCTTATTACATATTAATATTTTTTTTTAAATAGAATTTATCAATGCATTTAAAAAAATATATTTTTTTTTCTATAAAATATTGTAAAAAACTTTAAATATCCTGCGGTAGTTAAAAAAACTGTATATACATATAAAAAATGTACAAAAAAACGAATTATAAAAAATTATTTTTTCAGAGCATGAGAAAAAAAGACAAAAAATTAATTAATTATATTCGCTATATTGAGCAAAAAAAGGAATTCATTTTTTATCTAAAACTTAAATTAGTAATGAATAAGTTCTGTTATTGTTTCTCAAAGGATAAGTGTTACCAAATAGCTAACCTGGCCGATAATGGATAAAGCTGATTCCGTAAACTTTGTCTCGGTTGGAATTTTTGAAGATATTCGTTCCAACCGAAAACACTAGTTTCTCAAAACTTTAAGTGTTCCCAAATGGCTACCCCGGCCGATAATGGGTTAAGGTGATTCCGTGAACTTTATCTTTGTCGGAATTTTTGATGATATTCGTTCCAACCGAAAACACTAGTTTCTCAAAACTTTAAGTGTTCCCAAATGGCTACCCCGGCCGATAATGGGTTAAGGTGATTCCGTGAACTTTATCTTTGTCGGAATTTTTGATGATATTCGTTCCAACCGAAAACACTAGTTTCGCAAAAGTTAAGTGTTCCGAAATAGGTACCCCGGTCGATAATGGGTTAAGGTGATTCCGTAAACTTTCTCTCGGTAGGAATTTTTGAAGATATTAGTTCAAACCAAAAACACTAGTTTCGCAAAAGTTAAGTGCTTCCAAATGGCTAGCCCACCCCATAATGGATTAAGGTGATTCCGTAAACTTTGTCTCGATTGGAATTTTTGAAGATATTAGTTCAAACCAAAAACACTAGTTTCTCAAAACTGTAAGTGTTCCCAAATGGTTACACCAGCCGATAATGGGTTAAGGTGATTCCGTAAACTTTGTCTCGGTAGGAATTTTTGAAGATATTAGTTCAAACCAAAAACACTAGTTTCTCAAAACTTTAAGTGTTCCCATATGGTTACACCGGCCGATAATGGGTTAAGGTGATTCCGTGAACTTTATCTTTGTCGGAATTTTCGATGATATTCGTTCCAACCGAAAACACTAGTTTACATCTACAATATTGACATTATTCTTATTTCTTTTAAGGAAGCGAAAGGAACCTTCTACTATTAGCCGAAGGATATTTCCAGCACGTGTCACGACTAAAAGTGCTCTGATAACTGAATATCAGAGCATGGAAAGGTATAAATTTCGTATCATTTAAGTTTAAAAAAAATGTTACGGAGATTTGGAAAAGGTCAATAACATAAGGAAGAGCTAACGTAAAAGACTTCTGGCGTGATTGTCTTGGCAGGAAGTTTTACCCTTTAATTAAAAATACGTAATTGCGACCGCACAAAACAGAAACTCAAATTCTTTAAACACATTTCGGCTTAAATTCGTTTGTATCGGTCTGAAAGCCGCTGCAATTAAAGTTCAATTAACTGAATTTTACAAGTTTTAACCCTCTTAATGATTTTGTAATCATCCGGATAAAACATCAGTCCAATATGTCGGTAACCGAATACAAATACCTGCCTTTTTAGTTCTCTTTACCTTCAAAGAAAAATTATTTTAAAAGCACAATAATGTAATGAATCCCTTATTTGATTTTGTAATTGAAAGTAATGCACACTCTGCTAGTGGTGCTAATGACTGGCTCTTCTGTGGACGACGTTGTCTAGCTCTCTTAGTGGTTGGCTGTCCGTCTGCCTTTATGCTTTATTTGCTTTTAGTCCACTAATGCTTTTCGTATGCTTTTGTGTCATTACTTTTACTGATAATCTTGGGAGCCATTAAAAATATTTGTAAACGGTGTGGCATACGTGCTATAAAAAATCACTAAAGAAAAGTTTTTCGGCTTTCTTTTTTTTTTCTAGTGAAACCGTTTTCGTGTTTCTGTTTTCCTTTCCAAAGAATTGAAAAATTAAAAATTTACTCCTGTAGCCGCTTTATAAAGAACAACAACTACGTGCACATGGAAAATTTTATTAAAAAATTATTTCTTATTTTTATTATTTCATTATCCACTTAAATTGCCAGTTGTGTTAATTAAAACCCAACTAACTGGGAAGGCAGTTAGTAAAACTTCAATTTTTTTAAATCTACCTTTTTATTAGAGCTCTTTAGTCTGTGGGAATACAGTGGAGTCGCGATAATGCGATCCTCGGAAACTTCAACATTTTTTTGTTTGGTTTTACAACCCTGTAATTTTTTGTGTGGGCTTTCATGTTTATGTATAAACAGCTGTTGGTTGCCGCTTTCATATTAAATATCAAAGTGTTGCCATACTTTTTTTCGTTCAATTGATTAAGTTGGTGAAAACCAACATTTTTTAATCAGACTTTAAAAAAAAAACTTTACATTAAAGTGGGTTTAAATATGTTTGGTGAAGGGGAGGTTCTCAGACTTTGTATTGCATTGAACGCAGGGGCCACAGGCGCCACATCCGCCACAGCCGCCTGCATTCCTGAAAATGTTAAAATTAAATACACACGTCTGTATAAAAGTGATTAATTTGACGAGAACAGAGCTGCAGGATTACGGCAGCCGATATACCTGCTTACAATCGTTTTTTCCTCATTTTTGTTTTAGTTGACAGAATCAGTGTTGCCAGTACGATAAAAAAAAATTAAATATATGATAAAAGACATGAGTAGCCGAAAATTCAGCTTTAATCTGAAAATTGCTTATCCTTGCAATAAACGCTCAACATAATTAGTAATTATATTTGAATGCTTCACCCTATTCGGTGGCTCCTGGCCATTTAACTGCATACTAATGGCAGATCGCCAGGGAACCTCCTGAGTATCTGCATTTTTTCATTCAATCTAATTTAAAAAGCAAATAAATCAGCTTTTTTGTAAAAAGGAGAAGAAAACTTTTTGGGAACTCTGTGAAATAACATCAGCCATAATTCTTCCAGCTTTCACTTTTTTCATACAATTTTCGCACTTTCAAACCTAGTAAGTTTGGCTTTGGCGAAAACCTTCCAAGAATGCAGAAATCTCTTTGCAAATGCTTCACTACTAAGGGGGATAGAAAAGTACCAATAAGTGGTTTGATGCTGCCAATAATTTTATAAACAAAATTGAAAAAACAGAAGGGAATAACTTCAAATTGCTGAAAAATAATCGAGAAAGGCGTTCTGCTTAAACTCAAATATTGGATCCATGTAAAATTAAATAAAAAAATCTTTTATTTTTGGAATTTTTAAGGATCTATATTTATTTATTAAAATGGTTATTTGATGTTTTGCTTCTTGCGAAAGTTTTGGTGAAATTATTTCCCCCATGTGCACTCTCCTGTCGCAAAATGCGTCTGGCAACATATTTGTCGCCGTGGTACCACAGTTTCGGAAAAATTTTAATTCAATAATACCAGAATGATAATTTTATGTTTTTACCAAATTTCTTTTCTTGAAAATTGAATTTCAAAATAATAATAATAAAAAATGCTTTTTATAATTTTTTTTCTGTTTTTTTTTTTTTTGTAATCGCTAATCTAATACTTGAGATTCTATTGCTAGAAGTGCTGTCAGAGGGGAAATTATGTTGGTTTATTCTGTAATTTCACTTTGTAAAAAAACATAAACACTTTTTTGGTAAAAAGTAGTTCATGTTAACGAGAGCCCACTGTATGCTTGAAATAAAATCTAATTATTTTTATTAATTTTTCTTTTTATTTTTTTTTTTTTTGCTTTTGGCCAAAAGTTCAATTGAAATGGCCATTTGAAAGCCATATTTTGTGAAAATTAGCCTTTCTCCTAAATTTCTCCCAACCTGCTTGCCATTAGCATACTCATAGAAACGGAGAAACCTGCTAACGCCTGAAGTTCAACCCCATTTAAGTATTAACTTGTGAGCCACTATTAACCTTTTTTTCTTTTTGACATGAAATTTAATTGCTCAACTTTGTGCCAGTGGAACAAAAAGAGGTGGCTTAAAGGCAGCCAAGAAAATCTACACCAAAAAAGAAACAGGAAAATGACTTAAATAGTTTACAACAATTTCTTTATGACTTGTTGTTAAAGCTGAAAATTTATGCTTTTAAATTTTAAAAGTTTTATCCACGCAACACACACACACACACACACACAATGAAACAAACTCGTATTCCATACTTGGGAATGTGCATTTCAATTATAAATCACAGAGATAATATCTGGCTAATAACTTTATCTTAGAGTTTTCAAAATATAATTTAAAGCATAAACAAACTTGTAGCCAATTTAAATGTTTAAGTTGTTTATATCATAAGAATATCGTAAAAGCGAAGTCGTTTCAATCCACAAATAAGATTGTAAATAATTATGGCAGGTCAATTTCGTGCATTTCATGCTTCTACACTAAAGGCGTGCCTCACATCTGTCTGACAATGTTGAAATCATGTTAGTTGCTTTGAAGGCTCGTGACAATTCAGATTGGTTGTCAAAATGTCTTTTCCAGTTTCATGACTCAGTACCACATATGTATAATATAAAATTGGTTCTCCAAGATTGAGGTATGACCTTATACCCCGTTCAGACATAGAGCTACACTCTGCAATTCAAGCGTAAACTATACATCAATTTATGACAGAAAGTATTTAATTTATAAGTTACCAAATTAGTTTCAAATATCTAATAAATCCGGTAAACTTGCCACTGAAATCCTTTTGCGGCAGTACTAAATGACATAAAAGCCATGCTTCACTATCATTCAATTTTAAGAAATCGCATCAAAATGGCGATGCTGCTGCCACTCTATCATACAAAAATGGTCCAGCCAATTTTTTTCTTGGCTGATTAAAATAAATGCAACTCTGATCGTATGAATTGTAATTTAATTTTATTAAAATTTTCATTTCTCAATTTTTTCAGGAGAGATGCCACACTCAACAAATCATACGACTGTGTAGACTAGTGTATCAGGACCCTTATGAACAGGCTCTTTTACAGAGTGATTGTATTTCATAAAGAAAAGATTGTAATACAAAACAAGCAAGAATTGTCACTCTCTTATGTAACTTTGCAGGATAGTGTAACGAGACCTTCAAGGGGAATCCGACATGCGCCATTATTAAATGTCAAGGTAAAATTACTAAAACCGCAGGAAATCGTTTTGTGTTCAAGTTATAGAAAATATTAAACTTCAAAGAAATGTGTCAGCTGTTTTTTGACATTTGCAAAACAAAAAATATGTTCTATTTAAACGTGGCCTTAGAAGTAGCTTTTCTCGGTATTTCTTTATAATAATTGACTAAAATAAAATTGGAAATATCAGTTATGAATACAAGGTGGTCCATATGTTTAGCCACTGCGGGGAAAGCGGGTTTCAATTTCTATTTATATGAGTGTTTAATGAAAAAAGAATACGAGAATTACTTACGAAAACATTTAAGATATTGTTTGTTTACAATGAGAAATACTTGTGCACACAATTGCTCAGCTGACTTTGTACAGCTCTGAAGTTCTTTCAAGTAACAAGTTTGCATCAGAACTTTCAAATATATTTTGCCAATCTCAAAGATTACAGGATCAATACAAAACCAGTTTGATTTAATTTAATTTATTTCTTTTCAATAACTATTTACACTCACCTATTAATAAAATATTTATGAGACATATCGCTGCTATGGCGGTCGCCAATGGTTTAACATTTATTTTGCCTTGAGGGCCCATTGTGTTACAATATGTTTGAGCTGATCTATGTTGCAAAGTGCTGCCCCCCTCTGAATGTCTTTCCACTCTTCACCGGATTGATGTCTGTTAGTTTTGTAAATGTTTTTTCCCTTTTAGTTCGTTAACACAAAATTTTAATTCAAATGTTTCTATTTTATTTTTAACTCAAATTGATGTTAAATTTTGCTTCTTTTATTATTTACTTCAATCACGATTTTTCCACACTTGTCCTCTTCATCTATTAAAAAAGAAATTATTTTTATGCGCACGTTCTAAAAAGACTCCTCATCAGGCTCTTCTTGCAGAGTTCTAAACATTTACATACAATAGTAGTTTTCCTTAATTATTTATTTCTATTTAGCTGAAAAGAGAATAGAGAATAAAAAAAAACATTCGTTAATAATTTTCTCATTTATTATTTTAAAAATAAATGTGGTTTAAAAATAAAAAACTAAATAAAAATATATATTATTTTATGAATATTAAAAAAAAACTTCAGAAAGTAATTTTTTAATTAAATGAAATTAAGTGAATTTTAACTGGCGTTGATTTATTGAAATAAATAAAAATTTTCAGAAAGTACTTTCTGGTACTTTTTTCAAGCTTTCTTTTCAATCTTGAACCCCTAAAGGAAATATTATATAAAATCTTGCTATTTCTATACATATATATTTCTATCTTGATGCCTAAAGAAAAATGCCAACCATATGTCGGGGGGAGAAGTGTAATGATAAGATTTTGTTATAGTACTTTTCTGGCAGCTTAATGAAGTCGTACCTTTAGCTTTGGACTTTTTTGAAGGTTTTTGTAAATTTTGTGCAGAGCAATTTACTGGGCACTTATCCATCTTAATTTTTTTCCACTAATAATATAAATATTTTAAAAAGGTACTTTTTAGTGGTACTTTCTTTCACATTATATATATATATATATATGTACATACACGAATAACGCAAAAGAGAAATGTACTGTATAGTTATAGTTATTATAAATTAAAATTTATTTTTATTAATAAATGAAATTAAAAATCTTTATTATAGAATTTATATATAAATTTCAAATAGATATTTTTGTTACAATTTTTCCATACTTATTTAATACGGGGGGTTTTCAATGAATTGAGTTTTTTTAAAATATTTTTTTCGTGTACAATATCTGTTGAAAAAGGAAAAGAATTTTTTTTGGTTTAAAAGTTCTATTCTATTATGCACAAACACTCTTTTCTGCTTAAAAAAAATTATTTTTTAATTTATTTATGTGATATATAATTAAAAACTATTGTTTAGGAAAAAAATAATTGCTTGTTTGGAAGGTAATTTTCATTTCAAAAAAAAAAAAAAAATTAAAGTCAACGCAATCGAATGTCTTCATGACCTTATAAGGTCTTTTATACTTTTAGCATTGTAACATAAAAAATTGCTTAAATTACCCTCGTATGTTGCAATAGCAGAGTAAAGTACAGTTTACATTCAAAACGAGTTCATTTAAATGTCTTGATCCTTAAGGAAAAATGTCAACCACATGTCAAGGAGACAGTAAGAGACTAAAAAGATATAAAAAGGTACTAAAAAAGGGCAAAACGAAGTAGGGCAGACTTTTTTTTGTTGAAAACACCATGAAGTGAAATTGCTATGCAATTGAACAAGCGGCCTAGAAAATTCTTTATTTTGATAACAATCATTAGAAAAAAAAACTCATATGATACGAGTACAAGCATTAAGCGCTCGTACCAAGACGCCTGGAGCGTCATTGTCGCCGCAGTCTGCATTGCCACTGAATTATTATTAGTTTCTTTTTTTTGTTATTTTTATTTTCTATTAAAATAATTGATTGTACAGGTGATGGCTGGGTTGCTTCAAGGCGTTAACGGAAATCATATGCTGGCCACTGAGCTGAAACATTCAGAAAGTATCTAAAGAAAACACGTTTGTGGAATGTTTAATGATGCATTTTGCATTAATAAAAAAAAGCAACCCCTCCCTACTTGCATTGAGGGGTAGAGAGACAATAGCAACGACAACTGGAGCCATACAAGGAACGCAACAAAATGTTGTAGCAGCACTGCTGCATTCCTAGCATGTGTACTCGTACTTTCCACAGACGGACATGCACACTTATTTGTATGTTGGCCAAAGTGGTATTCGGTATTCACGTTTAACAGTTGTTTAATGGTGTGCGTGCTTAATTGTTCAAGTGGTAGTTGTAGTTGTGGTCGTTGTAAGAGGTAGTTTCCTGCTGTTTGCTGCATTATGCCACGGATTGTGTGCTATTGCAAGGAAAACTGTGTGAAAATTATGCACGAGGAATTTTTGAATTCAAGTCCAGAAAATATTACTCACTCATATTTCGCGCAAATACAACAAAAGGCAGGTGGAAGGAGGACTTTGAAGGAGAGACGACATAGCAACGTTAACATAATAAGGATTATTATTTTACACTGAAATTTCCTTAAATGTCATATAAATTATAATATATTGACTTGCCAAAGTAATTGCAACAATTAATTAAAATATTGCAAAACCGTGAAGTAATAAAAAAGGGGCAAAAGTGCACTTTTTGTACTCTTGGAATACATCTTACATTTCCGGATAATGAACAAGCTACTAAACCGGAGGTCGCTGGTTTGATTCCTGGCTAGACTGGGTTTGTTTTCCTGCGGACACAACGAGAGCTTTGCTATAAAAATATTACTAAAATATAACAATTAAAAAATACAACAATTGAATCTCGATTATCGGGCGGATTCTCTATTTCCACATATTTTTCTATATTTTCAATTGATTTTACACATATATTTTGCATACATTTTTTATAATAACATTTTGCCGATATAAAAAAAAATTATTTTTTTCCGGTGATTCCCCGAATTTCTCTGCTTTGAAAAAAAACCTTCTGGATTACTCGCACTTTAAATGCGACAATTCTGCTTATTTACATAAACATTTTCATTTTCACTCATTAATAAAAATAAATTTTAATTTTTAGTCATTATAAATTTCTTTTCTGCGTAATTCGACACAAATATTTAATGTGAAAAAAAGTACCACCAAAAAGTACCCTTATTTTATTATTTCAATGTTATTAAAAAAAAAAAAAAATTGAGACAAATAAGTGTACAGTAAATATTTCTTTATAAAAAATTTATAATTCTTTTAAAAAATCAAAAAGCTAAAGGTTCCATTTCATCAAAGTACGTAAAAAGTACTATTACAAAAATGTACTTCAATGGAAATGAAAAAGCCAAAGTTGTACCTTTTTTTATCTTTTTAAAATCTTTCTCTTTGATATTGTAATTATTTATATGTCTTTAAGGACCAATGAAACTAATTGAATGATATTTTCGAGATTCAACAGGGATGGCTGTATAGTTTTTATTGATATAACGTTTTTAGTTATACTATACGAATTTACCTTCTTTAATTTAAACTGGCCACCCTTTTAATATTTCAAAGTCGCATAATTTGGAGAAAAAAATTTTAAAGAAATTGAACATCAATATTAATTTTAACTTGAGATCATTCCCTGGTGTTACTCTGCTATAACGAGGAACAGAACTATTGTACTTGAAATCCTTTTCATCAAAAAACTTTAATTTAATATTCGTATTTTGGGTAACATTAATATCAATGGAATTATAAAAAATCCACTTCAGCTGTTAAGCGATGTAAAAAAATAAAACAGTGTTGCCAACTCAAATTTGTGAAGCTCCTTGTGAATCCTTCCTTACAATTATTTCAAAAATTTTAAAAATTAGAGGAACTATAGCAATGGCATTCCACTGTAGGAATGGCCAAAGAATGTTGCCAATTAGTTAAAGAAACTTTTAAAAACTTTGTAGGCCAGTATTATTTATCAAGCATTCACTGTAGCCTGGTGTCAATATTTCGTTACTTTTGTTTATCTTTTCGATAAACTAAATTTTACAGAGAGAGTGAGAGCAACGAACACACAATGAAGACACGGTTGACTGATAAAATAAACCACAATTGGAATGCCAGTTAGCAAGAAAAAACTCTCTACCTGTTACAAACCAAAAGTTCGAAACAGGTATCTGAACGTACAACTGAATTGCAATTCTGCCAGTGTCTAGAACTACTCAAAAAAAAGAAAAAAATGTATAAAAATGTATATTTTTACGTTTTATTTTTCTCACACGCAAAACCCGCTTCAAGAGAGAACCACCTCAACTCTTGAGTAAACAAAACCGGTACTGGCTTTTTTTGTTTGGAAATCACTTTAAACGTGATTAAGTAATCAAATGAAATAAATTAAATACACATTTTTGTTGTTAAATTATTTAAGCATTTTCTTATCTTGTTTATGGATTTGCCAGACGAAATACGAAAATTAAATTATTTTATTTTTTCGATAAGAGGCTTACAAGTGAAATAGTTCTCCCCCGGTGATTCATACATGTTTTTTTAATTATTTTTCTAATTTTTATTAATTAATGTCATGGTTGGGGGAATTAAAGGAAACAAGAGCCACTAGAATATTGTCAATGAATATTTTTTTGTTGGTGTAAATGAAGTCTGACTACACTGATAGAAAACATTAAATACAAGATTGTAAAAAAACTGATTTTTAATAAACTTTTATTCCGGATAAAAACTTAATTTGTAATCAATATTTTACTGATCAGCAGTTCATAGAGAAACTAGAAAGAGCAACAGTGAAGGCATGTAATGTGTGGGCGTGGCATTTCCTATTCCTTAACTATTAAGCTTTAGAAAAATAATTTGTCCTATATATTTGCAAAAAAGCCAACAAACATTTCAGTTAGCTAAGTATTAGCAAAATGTTTACTTTTATATATTAGCTAAAAACCCAGCAAACAATTTAGTTACTTTTAGCTAAAACTGCCTAACAATTTTGTAAGATAACTTAACCTGGAAAGCTGTCAGGGTGACCGCAGGAAAACAGCCATGACTAGGCAGGAATCGAACCCGCGACCTCCAGTTTAGTGGGCTGCACATTATTCATTCGCCTTCAGTGTAACTAGTTACTATTAGAAAAAGCTTCTGTTTTTTATATTACAAAATAGCCAGCAAACATTTTAGTTAGTTTTAGATAAAACTGCCTGAAATTTACTACTCCTCGAACATCTGTTAAGTATTATTTTTTCAAAGAAAAACAACAAAAACTTTAGTAAGAATTATGAATTGGTTCCACATTAAAGCGTCCTCGTTTTATTTTAGTTGAACTCCTGTTTGTAGCCAATCCAGCTATTAATTATGCTTCTTTATCCTTTACAGTTGTATGATTCCATACTAAAAAATTTAAAAAAAATCATAGTAACATTGCATTGCTATTGCCACACGATCATGCAAATATAATGCAAACGAATTTTTTCTTTACTGTTTGAAGTAAATGCAACTCTGACATTTATGGACATTTTCATAAATTTCGGCTTGTTAAAAGAATCTGTCACACACATGGTTTCTTAGGGCACATCTTTAAGTCACACTATCCTCTTTTTAGTACACGTGCCATATTTGACAGATCGTACGAGTGTGTAGGTAAGTGAATTATGCCCTTTAATTGTTATTGATTAATTGTTTTTTCCAGGTAACTATAAACAAGAATTAAAATCGCTTTCCACGAAAGTGTTTACTTGTAACAAAATTCAGATGATGAAATTACCTTTTCTTCACCCCCTCACTTCTTGCAAATTAATTCTGATTATTAATTTTTGAAAATATTAATTCTGAACTCAAATGGCTAAAGAGAAAACTTAGTAGAAGAAAAGTATAAAATTAGCAGAGCAGAATAGGACTTTTCCAGGCAGGTGGCCACTTCAGCCAGTCATCATCAACGTTAAAAAATAAATATATATTTTTTCAAAATGTTGTTGCGTGGCCGCCTCTTTCTGAAGGCAAAAGTGTTTTTGACATAAAAATTTATGCCCGTAATAAATTTTTTTTTATTAAATTAAGAAACATTTTTAGCTGAAAAGTTTATGAGAGAACATTAAATGGCATGCGGTTTTCTCTTTGGCGACATTGCGGTATTACAATTTACTCCTCCAATGCAGAGTGTGTTTTCATTGGCTTTGGCACTGTGCTTTTTTCACATTTTATTTTACAACTCTCATTTAGTTTAATGAAATTATTGTTATAAAACAATAAATGAGAAATTACATTGGGGTACTTTTCCAAGTTTTAAAACCTTAAATATTTTAAAAAGCTCTCTGGCTATATAAAGCTCTTAAGATTTAAATTTTTTGTCTCAAATTAACTGCCAAACGTACATACAATAAAATTTAACCAAGTTATTTAGCGTTGCTACAATTTTATTGCAAAAAACAAACCGAAAACTTTGAAATTAACAAAAAGTACAAACGGGTTTCTGTGTGCTCCCTGGAAACCGTTTAAGGGCTTCTAAAGTTAGTAGCAGCACTCTTAATTGCATACAAAGTAATGTTTTAGTATTTATGAAAACATCACTTTGCAACAAAAATAATTTTTAAAATTTCTCAACCTTTTTAATTGAAAATAATCATCTGCTCTTCTCTAAGTTGAGTTTTATTTAAATGTCAAATTGTAAAAACATTTGCAATAGTTTTAATTGAATTTGAGTCTTCTTTTTTTATTCATGTCATTTAACGATTTTTCTGCAAACTTTTATTTCTATTGCAAAGAAATAGAAACTGTTTACATGTTCAAAATGTCTCTTGACTTTAAAACTGACTTTAAATGCATTTTAGTTTTCTCTCTATCTGATATGAGATGGAGCTTGCATGCTGCTCAGGAGCAGAACGAGAAATAACTTTGGAGCAATAAAACAAAATAAAATATTTTTTTTTTTTTTTGCTGTAAACCGTACGTGGCATATAAAAATTGATTTGTTCCGTAAGTGGCCGAAAAAGGAAGAGAAAATTCAAATATAAAGAAATCCTGCAGTTTTTTATCCATATTAATTGAAATTCCTGCACTTTTGAGACTCCAAAAAAGCTTCTCAGCATATTTTGCGATTTTCAAGTCAAAAGATATAAAACGAGAATTATTAATAAAAAAAGTCAAAAGAAAGATTCTAAACTTTTAGCTTAAACAAATCATAAATGATTTATAAATCATTTCTAGTTTTTTTTTTTTCAAATAAAATTATAGTTTTCATCAGTCAGTGTTTCAACTACTGAGAAAAGAAAGTTTTAACTTTCGTGCCATTTTTTATGTAAAAAGCGATTTTTTCTTTCTTAAGGAATTTTGTGAACATGATTTATATGTTTTGCTTTACATATTTCTCAGCTTTAAAAAAGTATTATTACTAACCGACCTCTTTGTTTAATAATAAGTTTTCGGGGGCACAAAGTCCAGCAATGAAATTTCCTTACTATAAGCCCATTAAATAAAAATTACCCCATAAAATAGGAGCCCACGAAATTCATCAACCGTTTGGTTAGGCAAAGATATATATAAAAGAAAATGTCATCAAGGGATAACAACTGATTTAGTGAAAACTTGATCTAAATTAAATGAACAAAAGTACCAAAAATTGGCCAACTCCAAGTCAATACTCCTAACCTGATTTTGGCACAAAAGTTTTAAATAACCATAAATTATAGCAAAAAACCTATTCGCCCACAATTGCCATGTGTAGTGCCATTCACTAACTTTTAAACACGTTTGACGAGAGTTTAAATTAACCACAGTTGGCGTGATTAGCCATAACACTCACGTGATTCACTAACCCGTTCTCAACACTTCTGTTAAGAAAAGCAATTTACGCTTTTCAACCAAAAAATAAAATTATATTTTTAGGCTTTTTATTAATATTGAGCAATAAGAGTTCTATTTAATTGATTATCCGAAAATAATTTATTCATTTATGAATGTGGAGCCGTAACTTGTCTGTTAGCAAAAAAAAAAAAAATATCGTGCTTTGAAGCTTCAAGAAGTTCGTCGTTTAGTTTTGCCGAATAACATTAAAATGTTTCCGAATAAAACGTACATTTTTGCTTGCATTTTTTCAACACTTTGTTTAAATATTTAAAAAATTTATTTAAAAAAAAAGATTATATTATTAAAAAAAGGAGAGAGTGGCATCCAAACCTCATTCTACAATAATCGAGTTCTTTTATATTCTCTCTTGCCGCGAAAACCCCCTTCAAACTCTTCTTCCAATGGATCTGATTCGAAACAGGATAATAAATCCTTAACGATCAACAAAGTATTATCGGATTAGTATATGTTCCTCTAGGAATTATTATTCTTATTATAATTTTTTTTTTGAAATTAAATAAATTTTTATTCTACTGGATTCCCAATGACGAATATTCAGCAGAATATTAAAAATGCATTGAGATTGATTACTTTCGAGGTATCAGCTGATTGCTAAGCATATGCCACCGCATGCTAAAGCAGATCTTGAAGGGTATCTTTTTTATATCTGCTTCTATACGTTTCCGTAAACAGGAAGTTAAAATTTGAAATTGGAACTTGAACTTGAACTAAATATCCTTTTCATTAATTTTATCCTTTATCCTTTACACACTTGTCTTAAATCCATTTAAATTAAAAAAATTATAATAATAATAAATACACAAGCTCAACCGAATGGAAACCTACTTTCTGACAACCGACCACTAAAAATCTTATTTAAAAACTCAACACTGTGTTGCTCAAATTCCTTAACTTTCATAAGGCAAATTATAAATTTATAAATAAAAAGCAGAACGAAAAATAATCTTCTTAAGTATTTTTATGAAAATATTTTTAAGGCCTTTAAATTAAGGTGGAGAGTGTTGAAGAGTTTTTTTTAGTTTTAGACTTTTTAGCTTTCCTGGGAAATCGTAGCTTCCTTGAATTCTGTCCACAAACGCCAAAAAAATTAATGACGTCATCTATTTTAACTTTGTCTTTATGTTCAATTTATATAGTTTCTACAATTTCCTCTCCTGAAACGTCTATAGCTTAAATTTCCTCTGAATAGTTTTCTATGATTCCTCCTGCAATTTCCCCATATCTTGATTTTATATCCAGTAAAAGATCCTACTACAAATTTAAAAAAGATAATGTCATTGAATTTTCCCAAATTATGTGCTATTCTGCTATCTGAAATCGTAACAAAATCAATGGTGGATCGTCGTTGTCAGTCCCACATTTCATATTGACGTTGGTAGAAATTTTGCCCCATTAGCTAAAACCTTCTTAACCTTCTGAAACTTCAAGTAGTTGGTAAAACTACATTTCTCAAGAAATAATTTCACAGAGAAAATGCCTGGCTTTTGGAAAGAAGTTGCACTTATAAAGACTATAATCTAAAAATATTGTGTGTTGCACTTTTCGGTAGTTGCAGAAATCGATGTCGTACTGTATACGAGTATATATACAATCATCAATATTGAAAATTAAATAGTCCTTACAAATAAAATATAATAATAGAAAATGACAAAAATCATCAAAATATGTGCAAGAGAATTTTGGAAAAAATTGTAATTGGCACAAACAATTTGCCGCTAATCGGCATGGCTAAATGGCCCCGAAATTCTGAAAGATTAATCACCAATTAGCCGTATTATACTTTTTTGTTAGGATATGAAATATTTAATGGGGATCTGTGTAGTAGATTTTGAAAAATGATTTTTCAACGGGACAAATATTTTAGTAAAAATACAAAATAATTGACGATTAAACAAAAAATCGCCAACAAAAAATTTAATTACGAATTATCTGTTTAAAAGTCCAATAAATGGTTGATCCAAAATTCAGAAACGTTTAAAAATATGAATTAGCAAAAAGTAGACATTCCTCAGTTTTATGGACCGACTTTTGTCTATCGATATTGTGCTGCAAGTCGGGAATCTACAAAATATTAAACTCAATTACGTGCAGCATAAATAAATAATAATAATATTAAATTTTATTAAACGTTGAGACACGTATAAGAATTCTTAAGGTTTATTGATTGTAATAAATTTTAAAGCAATTAATTACTACAATTTTTTAAATTATTATATTCTCTTTAATTTCAGACTTAATCAGGTGAGTTTTAAAACGCTTTTTTATTTAAATTTAAATGTTTAGGCAATTTGGAGCGACTGGAGTTTTTGTGTAGCATTTAAATACTTAAAGAAATTAAGTTACGTAAAACATCTTATTCAAACCGCATTTAAAACGCTTAAAGAAAATTTTATTCAAGAGCCATTTCTTTCTATACCAATAACTCTTCATACAATTTTTTAAATATATAATCTATAATACTAAAGGTTTTATATTCACGAACCTTCAGTTTTTATGGTGAGAAACTTTAATTATTTAATACATTTTAGTTTTTACTCCCAATTCAATTCAACTTAACTGGCTGATATTATAACGGTTCCACTAAAGTTCAAAAGCCGCAAACCGTACCGGAAATTACCGATTACGTACTAAAAACGCTAAAAAAAACTAAAATATCTTTCCTTTCGATTCGATTGTAAATAAAATTGTATTTATGTATTTGATATATCCTTGTTCATTATCCTGACTTCAACTTTAAAAATTATATATTTATTAAAAATTATTAATATTGAAGTCAGTTTTATTGTAGTCATTATTTATGTGGTCTACTGTAATCCATCTTGTCAGGAATTATGTTTATAACACGATTTTCGCCAAATTTTTATGTTGTGAGCTGAGACTGCGATATGAGCTTTGAACAATTTTTTAAATTGAAATACAAAATAGGCAACTTGGGGCCATTTGAAATTTGATTTTTTATTTTAACTTGAAGAAAAATGTTTTACTTGATTAAAATTGACTGACTCCCGAGTGTTTCCACTGAGTAGAAATATTTATTTATTTAATTATATTCCTTTCAAAAAAAATTACAGTTACACCATTCATTAAAATTTAAAAAAAAAAATTCCTCTTTTTTCCTAATAATTATTTTGCTATAAAAATCTTTTCATGTTTACATATGTATAAAAAGCATGTTGTCCAGTGTAAATCCTCTCTCTTTTTTCTTAATACTTTAAATGGCATATTCTTAATTGGAGTGTTCTTGAATATTTTAATTAACCTTGTAACCCAAATACTTTGAAAACATATTTTACATTCTTAAAATATTAATGGAACCCACCTTTTGTTTTTGTAGGAAAAAATCCAAAATTTTAGTAAAAATCCAGAAGCACGTGAAAATAAAAACGTTTCCAACAACAGTTTCACTAATTAATTGATTTGTTTTTTACCTGCGGAAAGTTGCACAGTGTTTTATTTTGTTGTAGTTATAAAATATTTTATAAATTATCACCAACTTTTTTCAATTTTATTTCATTGAAATATTTTTTCTTTTAAATTATCGCTTTCCTTATATTTTACTTAAATAATTTCATAAAATGCTTTTATTTAAAATTCTAAGAAGAAATAAATTTATTTATTCTTCCAATTACTTTGTATCTTTATTTGAAATTCTCTTCGTTTTTGTTTTACTTTTCGTTTTAACGCTTATTTCTTTGCCACTTTTCTTTGCACAAACGTTCTTAACACGTTCGTTATCGTTAAACAACTAACTGATTGTTGTATGAACGTTAATACTCAAACTAACAAAGAAAACAGTCAACCCACAACGTCAACGTCGCTTCTAGTATGATTAACGTTTTAATTTTGTTTCAAATAAAACGCGCCAACATAATAAACTGCAATACGCACTCAAATGGCTCATCACAGATAAACACGCACACACTCACCACGCACACCGCACCATGCACTCATGTATAGAAATTGTGTGTTTGTGTTTTAAGTTGCTCTTTTCTTTGCTTGAATGTGTCGGATACAACAACAATAAGGAAAACCACACAAAAGCGTCGTTGCGTTTTGTCGGCCTTTTTACTTCGGTTCTCGCTTTTATTTAACCACCTCGCCGTTATATTCTCAATAGTGTTGTTAACGCTTTGCTGTTTTAATAAGAACTAAATTCAGCAGAATACTCCAACTTATTGCTTGGATCTTTCTACGTTGCTCTGTCGTACACACACAGCCATACACATGCTCGCCACACACAAACTCACACACTACACTTATTTCCAGTTATTTTCTGCCATTATTTCTCACAGTAATATCTATTGCTGTTGTTGTTGTTTTTGTTTTTCATTGCGTTCGTGAGAATTCATTCACATTGTTGCCAGCAATAAGCAAAATGTTGCGTCAGCAAACTACTGCACAGCAACATGGCATTGTACAGTAAACGCTTAATATGATGTTCTGCTTTTGCTTTATTTTTAATTATTCTATCATTATAATTTCTTTGTATTTTATTTCGCTCTGAGTAGTAAATGGTTTGAAATGTTTAATAAAATCCAACGTGAATACAGTGGCAACAAGATATAAAGGATTTTTGAGCACCTTGTAAAATTTATATATATAATACAAGGACTGTGCATGTTTCCACCATATAAAACAATTCTTAATATCTTCCCTTTAGGCACTTCTTCTATGGAGAGAATATTGGATGTAGTAGTGGGTCAAAAAATTAGCAATCAATTTGCTTTTTAGCGTTACTTTTAATCAATCTGAGTTTCCTACCTCGAAAAGCGTTACTTTTCCAAGGTAATGCGTTACCAATGATTGGTTTTCGGCGAGTTTTGTGTAGCTCCTAAGAGATAGTTTATTTCAGAATGGCTCAAAGATCTTTTTGTACAATTCCTTTTCCACAAAGTTGAAGAGTGAATTCTACGGCATGCGTAAATAGAGCTTTTGCCATGTAAACTAAAATATATCTCATCCTATTTTAGAGATTTTATCCCCAATTTTAGACTTTGTATATCCAAAATCCCCTTAGTTCACTAGAAACTTCTTCTAATAAGATCCTAAAGCATTTGAGAAAAATTCATGAGAGCTTCTCGTTTCAGTTATTGCTGTACTTTATAATATGGTGCAAAAACACATATAGTTAGACTCATGTGGAAACGCCCTAACTCCCATTTTTCCCAATAAATTTCTTTTACTGATATGCAACATTACTTTGATTACTTTCAACTCTTAGCGATTTTTTGACAAAAAACTTATTTTCTTAAAAAATTAATATGTTTAATTGTTCTTAAAAGATTTTAAGTATTCACTCCTTGACTTGCCTCATATGTATGCCTGCATTGAATTCTTATTTAATATTCAAAGTCTTTACCAACAGGTGTCAACCGCTTCATTCATTGTGTTCCCATGCCAAGCAACTTTACTTTTTCACTCGCTTTCATGTTCGTTTCTCACAATAAATATTATATTAATTCTCTGAATATGGACAGTTTTTGTATGATTTGTGCTTCCAGCAACGTGATGACTCTTTCGAAATTCCAATTAAAAAGAAAATGTAATAAAATTCAATATTGTAAAGAGAATTTTTATTGGGCAATATGTTTATAAACTTTATGCTGTGTTTAGACTCATGTTGTATAACAAACTTAATAGAAAAAAAAAGAAACAATGTTGACGAGCTTGTTTGTGGGCATTCCGGCAACAAAGACAATTTTAAAATGAAATGCTTACACGGTTTCTGTTGGAGGGTCTGCTTAAGCACCCAAAAGCAGGCATGCGAATCTGGCAAAAACTTTGCTTACAAGAATGCTTAAAGTAACGCTGTTTAGATATCCATTTAGTAGAGGCCTGCAAAAAGTATATTGTTATCATATAACGACATTTGATACCTTTCAAATAGTCTCCCATTAACTATTGCAAAGTGTGTCTTTTGGCTGCATCTGCTAATGGAAACTTTAGCGAAGAAGGAGTCGGCAAAAATTTATACAAAACGCTCCCTGACCTCTATAATGCTCAGATCTTGTCTCAGCCTAAAAGTGTGCCGCAGTAACGTCGTAGAATTTTTTATTATTTAATTATTAATTATTTAAAATTGGAACATAAAACGCTCCTAGAAAGCTGGAATAAGAGAGGGGTTGTATGTGTATCCTCATATGTTTTTTCTTATTAACGTTATTAATTATTTCCTGGTAACCGTTAAGCTTCCAGTGACTTAAGCATGCTAACAACAATATAGCATATGTGATATTTTCTGTCATGAGTGGGGGAAGCGTACGAATCCTTTTTAGTTGACACAGTCTCTAGATCTGCAAACATGTGTCTTAAGAAAAATTTAAAAATTAGAACGTTGGAAATTATTAACTGGAAGTACGAGTACATTTTATTATTTCGAAACCTTCTCTGAGTAGATGGATTTTAAAAAACGGTCAAGCCTTTCTTGAGTTTTTTTTCTGCTTTGGCTCTCCAGCCCATAAATGATTTTCTAATTTTCTGTAAATCTGAGTCAAACCAGCAGGTACATCTTGGAAAGACAATCGTTATTTTTATTCGCATGCTAACACATTCTTTGTTTTTTATTCTTCTATCTATATCAATCAGCTGTCAAACTGTCACAGTTCGTTAGAGGGAAAACTTTGTGCCCTTTAAAATGGTAATACATTCCCATAAAAATAATAAATAAATAAAATAAATAAACTGAATGAAATGTAAAGAAAAATGATACATTTCGAAGAAGAGAAGAATTATATTGATTTGAAACTTGTGCAAGCAATTTTCTATTATTCTTATTATCGCATCTTAACCTTAAAATCGTTAAACTATCAAATTTCCGATAAAACCCTCATTTCTTACTCTACGATGATTTGTCACTTTTTTCATTTTACTTTTACGCTGACCATACAACCAGAACAAATCGCTGTTCATGCCCCAACTGGTCATTTCTTGTTGCAACTTAAAATTCTACTAAAAATTTAAATTGACAGCCCGTAACGGCCGAATCACTGCCTAAAGTGCACAGTCGTTGTCTGTTTAGACATTCAGTAATAAAAACACACCCTCCTCCTCATTTAATTTGTAGCGTAGCTTGCGCCACGAGTAAAAGGGAAAGTACTTAAATTTTGAATTAAAATTGATTTGGAATGTTTTAAACAGCATTTAATTATGGCAAACAAAATCTTGCTAAAGTTTTGTAAACCCGCTTAAAATGTTTAATTTTGAATGCTATGGGGAAGCATTCATATGCACGTATAGTGGGATGGAAAATTGTTCGAACAACCTACAAAATGATAAATAAATATGTGAAAAGTAAATAATTTAAAAAAAAAATATATATAATGTTTAAAAATAAAAAAAGAATATAATTCAGCACTTATCCGTTATAAAGTTTGAATGGGTATGCGGATTTAATAAGGCTGCAACATAAATATTATTAATATAAAAATTAATAATTATTTAACTTATTATCCAAATGTACTAAAAGCAAAAAAATTAATAATCAACAGAATAAAAATCAGCTGATCATCAGCTGACTTGATTAAACCAGACAATTATTTAAATCAAAGTTCAGACAAGAACCAAATAATCAATTCACATATATTAGTTTTGCTGATGCCATTTTACATGGGCCAGCTCGCACGCTGATGTTGTAAAATAATCAATTTCGATGGACTTTTAAATAAAAATAAATATTTTATTATTTTTTTTTTTGGGAATAATAAGTTTTAAATAAATAAATAATTCTCTTATTTAGTGAGAATCTTCAAATTTCAGGGAAGGCGATTCTTAAGAAAACTTTCCTAATACCATTTCTAAAAGGGTACCTCAGCCCACAAAATAAAATTATTTTTCTTTCATACATTTTTATTGTATTGATTAATTGCAATTGCAAATGTCATAAAAAAAAATCGTCAAAATAAAAAAATCGCCCAAAATTTCAATAAAAATAAATTCTAAAAATAAAATATTTTTTTTAATAAAAAAGACTTATGGAAGGCCATTAAAATTGTAGAATGAACTAGAAAAGCTCGTCGTAGTAAAACCAAAAAAATCGTTTAATAAAAAGAATCACAAAAGTTAAAAAACTAGCGGCATTAAATTTTTTAATCGCTATTTTCAATATAAAATATTGTCATTCATTAGAATAATTAATAACTTATTACATACATAAAATGTATAGTTTAATAATTAATTAAAAATTTTGTTAGCCATTAAAATACTTTTTATTTTTAATTCCCTTTTTATTCAATTAAATTTAATTTAATTAATTTTTAACGAAAAAATTTAAGTCGAATAATTTTTCAGATAAAATTTGCCATTGCGATTTAAGTTAACAATAATAAAATATTAAAATATTTTTGGTTTTATTTTAATTCCATTTTTCGATTAATTTAATCGATTAATTTTTACTAGATTTTATGGCTGAAAATTTAATATAGAATTTTAATTTTTCTTTAGAGGTGAATGAAAAAAAATATCTCACGATTATTTAATAATATTTATTGGAAAATTTCATTATATAATTTATATTGAAAATAATTTTTTTTTTACTATATGTACATATATAAAAAAATTGTAATAGAACAATAATGACGATAAAGTTTTACTAGATGAATTTCCTTTTTTAAAAATTTTAACCAATAAATTTTTATTTGCATAATTTACAGTTAATTTTTATGCGAATAATAAATATTCGAATAATTTGAATTAAAGTTAATAATAATAATCATTGGAATAATATTTTCTCGAATAATCTTAGCAGAAATAATTCCAACTTGAGTAAAATTTAATTCAATTGAACTTTTTTAGAATTAATAATTTTCATATAATAAAATATTCCTTCATAACAGCAAGATGCGAATAATTTTTTTTCGATTAAATATTATTTTCTTATTTTAGAGGCAAATAAATTTTATGCGAAAATCTTTCACATGTATGAAGTTTTCTCGATTGACTTGATTTTATAACTTTTAGTTGAATCATTTTTATTTGATGGATTAATAATTTCTTATTCGACTAATTTTTATTCAAATTATTTGTATATGATTAACTTTTATTTATTTAAATTTTGCACCAATATCTTTCACATATATGAAGGTTTCTCGATTTATTTTTTTTGCATATTTTCAAGTTGATTCCATTTTATGAGATAGATTGATAATTCCATATTTGACTAATTTTTATTCAATTAATTTGCATACGATTAGCTTTTATTAGTGTTAATGTTTATGCGAATAATTTACAATAAATTCAGTTTATTATTATTTATTTTTTATTATAATAAATTATATTCCATTAAATTTTATTCTCATTGCATTTTCGTCTGTTTAGTTGCATATTCAATTTGTTATTCGAATAATTTTGGTTCTGTATTATTGTACTTTCCTGTACTAATTAGGACTTTATGAAAAAAAAAAACTATACTCTTCTCCCCCCGTTAAAGTTATTTATTTATATAGTGGCTCGTGTTTGCCACACATTTTCCTGCACAAAAATTCACAGCAGGAAGCCAAAGAATTTCCAACTCGCTTATATGTTTCAGGGTATGCACACATACATAAAAATTAACTGAGAGCTCATTAGGGTGTTAGTGAGTGTGTGAGTGTATGAGTGGTTGTAGGTTGTATGCCGGAGTTAATTTGAAAACGGCCTGTATGTATGAGCATAATTATATTTCGCCAAGTTCCTGTTTGCACACCAACCCAGAGATCATAAAAGTTCAATTCAATTAAAAAAGGATGAGTGTAAAGACTCTCTACGAGTTGAGCCTCCATACTCGTGTGTACTTATTAAAATTGCCTGTTTGCTTAACTGGCTGTCTGGTCAGCGTTTTATCTGCATGCATTTAATATAAATGAATTTTCTAAATTAAATTTAAAAAGGAAATTATCTTATTAATGGTGCTGCTGCTTTTGTTGTTTTATTTGATAATTGCGATCAAAAGGGTAAGCGGGTGATTAAAGATGCTCCCACTCAAATGATCGTTAAATCAATTAAAAAAAAATTTTTGGAGTAAAATTTTAAAAATAGATCCTATCAAATGAAAAACCTTGTTGTAATTTGGAAAATAGTTTAATAATTCTTAATGAGTTTCCGGAAAATATTTCGTTTGCAGACGTTGAATATAAAGAGGAAGGATTTTGCAATCCTTTTGAAATTTAAAGAACATAACGGAATCGAATAAAAGTTAATCGAGTATAGCATAATTGAATAAACATTATTGAAGGGATTGAAAACATTTTAAGGATTAAATATATTCAACGACAAATTAATCATAAAAAAATTAAAATTAATCGATTAGAATTTAATAAAAAAAATCAATTAAAATTTTAATTGTTTATGAATCGAATTAAAGTTAATCGAATATAGTATAATTGAATAAACATTATTGAAGGCATTAAAAACATTTTAAGGATTAAATACATTCAACGACAAATTAATCATACAAAAATTAAAATTAATCGATTAGAAATTAATAAGAAAAATCAATTAAAATTTTAATTGTTCATGAAATTTTATCTAAATCAAAGTAATTTTGGTAAGAAGTAAACACGCTTAAACAGTTTGGCCTTAGTTAAAATCGCTTCTACCGTTTCGATTATTAAGCAATATTCGAATATAGTTTAGCTCTTCATTTACACAGAGTTTGACAGTTAACAGCTCAGTTGACAGTTTTGTGTGAACAGTGAAAAAAGTTCACATTTCAATATTCCGCGGAAGGGCAGTGGTTGGCTTGCCGCTACTTAACCTTTAAATTGCCTTCTTTAGTATTTTATTATACTGGCGGGGTTTCTTCTGTTCAATATTGCTTATAAAGCTATATCGATACTTGTGTAGTTGTCGCTACCTTTTATTTTTTATCTTTTGCTGTCGGTAGTCTGCTGCGGGTAATGTGTTTCAACAGCACAAATATAGCCATTCATACTTCACAATGAGGGCTCGGTTTTGCTAAAAATTCATCATTTTTCTGTCAAAAATCCTCAAAGTACTGAAATGCTCTATGAGCCAATTTTTTCCCCACCATTTATATTTTGTTACACTTTTCGTACTTTAAATCACTTTCATAAGCCTTTCAGCGTGAAAAATAAAATCTTTAGTTTTCGGCAAAATTGGAATATAATTTTTTTTTATCTTCCTTTTTGTGTAATTTTTAAATATTTTAAATTATTTATTTATCGATTTTTTTAAAAACTTTTTCCTCTTTTCTCTCATTTAAATATTTTGCTCTAAAATTTTATAAAAAACTTTTTTAAGGGTACATGAAACTAGACGGCACTACAAATAACAGGTCTGCCTGTTGAAATTGGGGTATCGTTATATAACCATTGTTCAATTATTATTTTAAATTGACTCTTTTAATCGCACAGCAATCAAGGGCATATTCGAATTATTCTGGCTTAAGTTCGTTAATTTTTTCAATTAAATCTATTGGAGACATTTTTATACAAAAATAGATGTGGGCTATTGACCTTAGCAATATTCTATATCAAAATGTTTGCTCCTATATAGCTGATAAAAAGCTTTGCCCTCTTTTAGACAGGCAAAAATTGCTTTGCAAAGGCTGGAGTTGGAATAAAAGTAGTGAACTAAATTTGGCTGCAGCCGCAGAGTTGATTTGTTCATTATTCCTCGCATAGTTACATAATTGCATTTACACATATCTGAAACTTTGCATTGGACGTTTTTAATAAACGTTGTAAAACAAAACTTATCGTGTCTAAACAGCGAGCCGCTAACTTTGTCAAATTAAAGTTTTGCTTATCTAAAAGAGGTCTTCATTACGTTAGGGGTCCACTGATTGCCAATGGCGATATCGAAAAAGTTTCAAGTGAGCATAATTTGTTTGCATCTTTTAAGAATTTTTTTTAATTTTTAATGTCAGGGGTGGATACTGGACATTCATATTAAATTTCAAATAAACAATTTGGTTTTCCAAAAAACTTTCGTACTTTAAACAGACTTTGTCGCAAATAATCCTTTATGGCTACGGCTGATCATTAAGAAGACTATTACAAAATTAACCGTGTAGCCCAAGTGACCACTTGATCAGATTACATATTAAAACATTTTTCTACTTGTGTATTTTAATATAATATTTTCCGCTTTAGATATTAGTTATATTTTATGCCTCAGGCGCAACATTTCCATAATGTGAACGCTTGGCTTTATTTTTATTACACATAAAATATTTCATCAGAGTCACCCTAAAAGTTTTAAATCATCTATAAATTTCCCTTCAATACAAAACGTATTCATTTAACATTTCGACAATATTTATTTCATTTTTGCGCCGAAAATGTTTTATCGCCTGATAAGGGTGGAGTAAGAGAAACGCATTCCTCCCTTTTAATTGCTTCTCGTTGTTTTTTTTTCCACCAGCTTGTTTTGCTACAATTTTGCAATTTTATTTAATCTTTTTTGTAAAATATTTTGCAAACAAAATTGACAACAGATTATTTTCAGCAATTTAAAATGAAGTAAATGTGCAGAAACAGCAAACTTGCTTTAAATTAATGGCAATTTTTATGTTTGACCGGAAATGAAAACTGAGTCAAATTTTTAGATGGGCGGCCGGCTGACAATAATTTGTGGTGGTTGCTAATGGAAACACCTACAAAATTAAAGAAAATATGTATATGCGAGTAATGACACCATTGCAAGTAAATAAATGTCAAAGATATTTGATGGTGCTCATAATCGATAATAAAGGGGAGGTACGAGCGCAAGGAATTTGCAGCATCATTTTAATGAAGAACTTCATAAAAAGGAAGATGTTTTAATGAGCTCGATTTCATACACTACTACTCAAACTATATGAGAATTACACTGCTTACATTATTTTCTTATAAGCCAATTAGTTGCCAGAAACATCTTTTAGTATCAATTTTCAAACTACCACATTACACCGTTTTCCTCCGACCAATTGGCAGTTAGTATGAGGCAAGATATTTACATTACTTTTAATACTCTGTGTAAATACTTCATGACAACTCGACATTGAAAATTTCCAGTTTTGTCGATTAAAAAAACATGTGCTTCACTCATTTATCCAGACTCCCAGAATATGACGAGTAGTGAACTCTTGGATACAGTGTAATTTCTTTGAAAGAAATAGTGGGAGGGGGTAAAAAGAGTAAGGAAAATTTTTTTGGTTGCTGTTATGAGTTTCAATAACAATAGACACGAGAGTGCTGACTTAGTGCGACATACACTTTTCCCGCCTTGCCTACTCAATGTCTCGTTGACTCAGCCAGTAAATGCTTCAACCAAAAAGGACTCTCCGAGAACAATTAAAAAATTGTCGAATTAATTAAAATATTTATTAAACAATCAATATTTTTATTTACTAATGAATTAAAGTACTTCCAATTCATTAAAAGGCTCTCAAATGCCAAGTGTTGTCCAAGTTTACTCCATGACGTCTCAGTTCAAATTATCTTATCCACCACCAGAGACCTTTAACGACTCCATTGCATGTCTAGCTTTCTCTAAGCAGACGGTTCCTTGTACCACTATTGTGAAAAACCCTAAATTTAATTTTTAATTCTCACTAACAACTGCTGCACGAAAGCATCTCTCATACCCACCAATCCCACATTCGTTATGCAGCATCAAGTATAGCCAAAGATAACAAATCAAAAATATTTATATGCACGAAATTAACACAAAAATATAATAAAATCAAACCGGAAAAACAAAACAAAATGGACACCGAAAACTAATAATTTTTACACTTTCCTCATGCCGGCAATATTGAAAAGGAGCAAAAGGGAAAGAGCAGAAATCTCTTATTCGCATGATGATGGCTCGTATCCTTTGCGTTTCACAACTAATAATTTATGACTTGGAAAAACACGCTCATTTAATAAGACGGTATCAAAAAATTAATTCCATACAGACAACTACAAGCGCACATGCATGTGAAGTCGTCAACAACATGTGTGCAGCGTTGCAGGGGCGGGCGGTTGGGCGTAGTAATTGAAGTATATAAAAACAAGATTGCAAACAGGATTTATTGTGAAAAGTGTATAAAATTGCAATTTGGAAAAATAAAAGCAAATCTGATAATAAAATGTTCGTTGATACTGATAACAATGACAAGCAATAATATTAACAAGAACAACACAACAAGAACAACAACAACAACAACAACAACACCAACGACACCAGCAACTTAAGCAATAGCAACAGTAACAATATCAACGACAACAAACAATCACATGCCAAGATTAACAACTATATCGATTGCAGTTTTGTATTGGAGCTGCCCTAGTAAAGCACGCGACACACTCAAACGAAAATATCTGTGGAAGATAAGCCAGATAATTATTTCTGAAACTCTATGGCGGCTTTCTGAAATTTTATTTCATTTCCTATACTGATTTGATAACCATTTGCTTAAAAATTTTATCACGAATTTTACTTTTATCCTGTTAGAAAGCTTTCTGGCTTTCAAACACATTCTAAGCGACAGGCTGCAAACAGCCATAAGGCAAAAATACAATACACATGTTTATATGAAAGTGGCTATTTTAGCAGTGAAACAACTACACAGCGACATGACCGCCTTGATCCTATCAACAATTTAAATAGATTTGTATGGGCAAGCATGAAACGAATGGGTCTGCTAACCTATTTTATAGAATTTTTTCGAATAAAAAACATACATTAAAATTACAATCCAGGAAGTTGCTTTACATTTTTATGCGCTGCAAAGTTTATTTTAAACCAGAAATGTGAAGTATTACAAGTTGGCATCATTGGAAGGTTAACCATCAGCTGTTTATAGTATTGCTGTCGCTACCAAACTAAGCATTACGGCTAAATTTACGGTTGGCGAGCTTATTTTTAATACGAGTAGATAAATTGTCAGCCCGAAATTCTGAACGCAATCCAATCACTGATCCTTGAAAATAATGAGTACCATGCAAGTTATTTCCAGTCCTATAGTCCTCTCGAAAATATTCCGAAAATTATAATTTTCCTAAGTGAATTCACCAGTTTATAAAATAACCGTACAGACGTTTCGTAGAGCTTAAAGTCCAGTTGTCATCGGCTTACATCACTTCAATAACTACGTTTTTATCCTTTTGCCTTTCAATACCACTTTAAATTCAATGAAATCGATGGCTTGCAGACTGCGAGGCAAAGTGTACACATGAGAATGAGTGCATCGTGTCAGGGTTCGTTAAAACGTTATCTTCAATACCAATATTTGAACGAGTATGTTCAAATTGTAAAAAAAAATCCTGGAAAAATTAAAAAACCAGCAAGGCAACGGTTATTATCCTTGTCACTTACACTGCGAGACGAGCAAACAATTACTCGTCAAATTAAAATATTAAATTCTTACTGATTTTCTTCAGTCACACCCGATAACGGACTCTAAGCAATTGTACGTCGCACACATTTTCAACCTTGATGTATTTGATCGTCTCCATGTCATCCCACATACTAATTTTGGACATGCAATTTATCCAGAGCAATATAAGCTACGATGCATCAAACTGAATAGTATATTCGATAATAAACTTGATTTAATTAAATAAGAAATCGATAAGTTTCGTTATTTCATTGAAATCTGGTCTATGGACCGTTTATTGCAAAGCTGGTTCGATACTAGTGACATGAAGCAGGCTGCAAGATCGCATAGATTATTGAGGAATAAGAATTTAACGCCTTTGACATAAAATTCAGTGGTATGCTTCCATTTATAAGATTCTTCAGAAGGAAAATGTTAAGCCTGGTTAGTAAAATGCAGGGCTTAAAAGTGTATTGTTCAATCGGTAAAGTAGTATAAAATGTACGTTGTGAAAGGGGATTGAGTTCTTTTCCCGGTCTTTTGTAAATGCTAAAACTTTCCAAGATAAAAAAGCTATTGACCAGTTAAAATTAACAATATCTTGTATCCTTGTATTCTTGAGAAGGGAATATGCTTGCCATTCCATTAAATTAGGATACAATTCTACAAAAAGTATAGTTGCGTTATCGATAATTGTTAGAAAGTATTTAGTTGAGATAATTTACAAAATTTTTATCGTGAAATTCATTTAATTAACTGCGATAACAAATTACGATAACATAATCTACTACTAAAACCTTCAATAATATCGACAACTATTTACAAAAAGTATAGTTTCGCTATCGATAATTGTTGGAAAGTATTTAGTTGAGATAATTTACAAAATTTTTATCGTGAAATTCATTTAATTAACTGCGATAACAAATTACGATAACATAATCTACTACTAAAACCATCAACAATATCGACAACTATCTACAAAAAGTATAGTTTCGCTATCGATAATTGTTGGAAAGTATTTAGTTGAGATAATTTACAAAATTTTTATCGTGAAATTCATTTAATTAACTGCGATAACAAATTACGATAACATAATCTACTACTAAAACCATCAACAATATCGACAACTATCTACAAAAAGTATAGTTTCGCTATCGATAATTGTTGGAAAGTATTTAGTTGAGATAATTTACAAAATTTTTATCGTGAAATTCATTTAATTAACGCCGATAACAAATTACGATAACATAATCTACTACTAAAACCATCAACAATATCGACAACTATCTACAAAAAGTATAGTTTCGCTATCGATAATTGTTAAAAAGTACTTAGTTGAGATAATTTACAAAATTTTTATCGTGAAATTCATTTAATTAACGCCGATAACAAATTACGATAACATAATCTACTACTAAAACCTTCAATAATATCGACAACTATTTACGAAAAGTATAGTTTCGCTATCGATAATTGTTGGAAAGTATTTAGTTGAGATAATTTACAAAATTTTTATCGTGAAATTCATTTAATTAACGCCGATAACAAATTACGATAACATAATCTACTACTAAAACCATCAACAATATCGACAACTATCTACAAAAAGTATAGTTTCGCTATCGATAATTGTTGGAAAGTATTTAGTTGAGATAATTTACAAAATTTTTATCGTGAAATTCATTTAATTAACTGCGATAACAAATTACGATAACATAATCTACTACTAAAACCATCAACAATATCGACAACTATCTACAAAAAGTATAGTTTCGCTATCGATAATTGTTAAAAAGTACTTAGTTGAGATAATTTACAAAATTTTTATCGTGAAATTCATTTAATTAACGCCGATAACAAATTACGATAACATAATCTACTACTAAAACCTTCAATAATATCGACAACTATTTACGAAAAGTATAGTTTCGCTATCGATAATTGTTGGAAAGTATTTAGTTGAGATAATTTACAAAATTTTTATCGTGAAATTCATTTAATTAACGCCGATAACAAATTACGATAACATAATCTACTACTAAAACCATCAACAATATCGACAACTATCTACAAAAAGTATAGTTTCGCTATCGATAATTGTTGGAAAGTATTTAGTTGAGATAATTTACAAAATTTTTATCGTGAAATTCATTTAATTAACTGCGATAACAAATTACGATAACATAATCTACTACTAAAACCATCAACAATATCGACAACTATCTACAAAAAGTATAGTTTCGCTATCGATAATTGTTAAAAAGTACTTAGTTGAGATAATTTACAAAATTTTTATCGTGAAATTCATTTAATTAACGCCGATAACAAATTACGATAACATAATCTACTACTAAAACCTTCAATAATATCGACAACTATTTACGAAAAGTATAGTTTCGCTATCGATAATTGTTGGAAAGTATTTAGTTGAGATAATTTACAAAATTTTTATCGTGAAATTCATTTAATTAACGCCGATAACAAATTACGATAACATAATCTACTACTAAAACCATCAACAATATCGACAACTATCTACAAAAAGTATAGTTTCGCTATCGATAGTTGTTAAAAAGTATTTAGTTGAGATAATTTACAAAATTTCTATCGTGAAATTCATTTAATTAACGCCGATAACAAATTACGATAACATAATCTACTACTAAAACCTTCAATAATATCGACAACTATTTACGAAAAGTATAGTTTCGCTATCGATAGTTGTTAAAAAGTATTCTGTTGAGATAATTTACAAAATTTCTATCATTAAATTCATTTCAATAATATCGACGATCGCTTTTAATTAACACCATCTCTTATCGATGTTATCGAGAGTTGTCGCAGCGGAATTAAACCACTTTACTGATTTCCTTAAAATGCATTTGTCGAGTGTTTTCTTAAGCCCTCCTGCTTTTTGTCAGTTAACTTGATAATTTTTATCCGATTCTTACACACGTTCGCACACATTCAATATATGCTTTGCAAACACTTGTGCATTTCTATTTCGCACAAAATCGTCTGCGGGGGGATAACAAGTGTGTGCGTTTGTGTGTTCGTGAGTCTGCATAATATTTTCTTATTTCTTGTGTTTTGCAATTGTGTGCGTGTGGCGTTTGTCTGCTTGCCAGTAAAAACTATTTTTATTAACAATTTCATTTAGTTTTCTGTTATTGTACTTTCACTTTACTTGCACATATGCAATTGCATTTGCGCAAAACACGAACAGAATTGGAACCACAGGCTTTTCTTCCCTTCGCGCGAAATGAGCCAAATCGATTAACTCCATATAAAACCGAAGTTGAAATAAATGCTTTTTAGAATCCGTTTTCAAATTGCATATTGAAAATTACGCTGTAGTCTGTATTATTGCAAAGGAATCTCATCTGACGATATATAGAAAGTATAAAATGGAATATACTTGGAGTATTTGAGCTTCCATTTTCTCGATTTGTCGTAATATTCGTCGTTAAGAGGAGGAGTAAATTTTAACAAGTCCATGATATCTTTCCTCTTCTTCTCTTGTCTCTCATGCTCTGTTAGACGGAATAGAGGTTGGATTACATTTTTCAGATTTGGTGATCTACCTGCAGCAGTTTTTTTTATATCTATGCCACTAAATTCGGTATCTTCGTTGAAATAATAATCAAATTGTCGGTCGGGGGTACGATTCCTGCCTAGACCTTGAGTGTTTTCCTGCATAGAAGCCGAAAACTTTCCAAACGCCTCTGTAAGCGTTTGAATAAGGCTGCCTCTGTAGGCCTACTAAACCAGAGGTCGCGGGTTCTATTCCTGCCTAGACCTTGAGTGTTTTCCTGCATAGAACCCGAAAACTTTCCAAACGCCTCTGTAAGCGTTTGAATAAGGCTGCCTCTGTAGGCCTACTAAACTAGAGGTCGCGGGTTCGATTCCTACCTAGACCTTGAGTGTGTTCCTGCATAGAAGCCGAAAACTTTGCAAATAAAGTTGACTTTGTTTTTAAGCACTTTGAGCCAATTTACTGGAGTCCTTGACAACTTTAGGGACAAATCGAGAGGATGCAAGCTCACATACAGCCAGCGAAGTAAAAATTTTAGTACCTTTCCATCATTGATAGGAAAAAAATCCTTATGTGTCATTTGAAGCTTGTAGTGTTCGTACATTTTCTTGATATTTAAGTCCGGATTTCCATAGGTCTTTTGCCCTTGGATTATAAGCTCTATGCTATTGACCTGCGTATGCGTAGCACAACTATTTATATTATAAATACATTACAGTAGGGAGTCAATCAGATCGGCTTCCGGCATAATTTATTATCCAAGATCAAATCAAACAAAAGTGCCCTGGAGACGATAAAAGACACGTCAATTATTGCGTATGATTAGGTGTCGCGTAACAAACTTGTCAACCGCCATCGTAATTGCATTGTGATTTCGCAGTATTCTTTTGTAAATATAATTTAGTCTTCCATACTGTAAATTGTTTTTGCCATTCACACTTGGAGACGATCAAATAATTTCTCATCAAATTAAATATCAAAAGTTTTTAATTTTCTGCAAGCAAAATCGACAACGCGAACACATTCAGCAACGAGTGTTTTTGAACGTCTGCAGGCTGCTTCAAACTGCTATTATATTCGTTTAAAAAATCTTATATTTGTGTTTAAGAATCGTCTTTAACTGAAAGAAAGTCTTTATCTTATTCAGATTAAATATCAGCTGGCATATTGAAAGAATTTATCACTTTTAATTTAACCCCAATTTGTAGAAGTTTGCTGAGGTTACGAAAGCGCTCAGACGACACTATGACGGTCAGGTGTAATTTGGCCAGTTTGGCGACAATTTGCCTGCTGGTGGTTGTGGTGACAATTGTAAACAGTTTATTTTTCTTTCAGTTTTTACTGCTGGCAGTAGTTTCCTGTCATGGCACACCAGATGATACGGACAAAATTTTTAATATTTCCACGAACATTCCCCGCAATACTGCAGTACATTTTCTCAATAGTTCTGGTTGGTGAAAATTCATATTCGTATTCCTATTCAATATATTTTTATGTGAGCTTGTTCTTTTGTGAATGTGTTTACTTGTCAGTGTGTTTGTATCGGTTAATAAATTTATATTGTTACGCATCAAACGTAGATTTGTACATTAGAGCAGTTCAATGTAGAAATTGCAGTTTTCTTGATTTCATTATGGCGGGAGGCATTTCTTAATTAATTTTTGCTTTAAAAATGTCGTTCTTTCTTCAGTCCAAATAAGTTTTATTAGCCAAGAATTTTACGAAAACAAAAAAAGGTTTTAGACTGATCTTTCCCTACGCAGTAACGCCGATGTTCGGAACTAAGGGTGCTCGATTTCGGTCTGTATATTTTCCTCTGCAATTTAAACGGTTTTTATTTACTCGTTATCTTAATTTTTAAAAATAATCTCTTTTGAAGTATAATCCATTAAACACATTCAACGCGACTGTCCACAAAACTACAAACGTCTTACCAGTAATTGTTGTCAAATATCCTGCTACTTAATTATGTTGCAAATGGCTTTAATGGCATAAACCACTTTTATTCAAGTATTTTATATTTGAGAAAAGAAAAGTTATTGGACTAACATTTACTTTACAGGATGTAAAATACAAAATGACCCCGTTTACACAAGAAATTTACTAACCACATTTCTAAGCAGGGAAATGAATATTAAAATCTTTAAAAAGAAACCATAATTTGAAAATCTGTCAGTAAAAAAATTGCTTTGTCTAGGCCTAGTGTGCATTCATATATCTGCATGTGCTATTTAAGAAATTGTTTTAAGAATCGTAGTAATTTTTATTCTACAACCGAAAAAGTGCATTTTCCGTTCTGCATGTGGCCTCTGCCAGTGGCAGGAGCAAACGATGCCGAATATTCCTTCTGTTGTTTTGGTGTGATTGGAAAATAGCAAAAATTGTTAGTGAAAATATTTATTGCTGTAAATATTGACAGACGGACAGATACGCATGCATGCGCTTGTATGTTGCATTTTATTTTTGCAATTTTATTTCTTCTCCAAGCTGTGACATTCAGATGGAAGTTGTCTGTTTTTCTTTAAGTGTACGTGTATGCATTTGTGTGGCACAGTACTGGGTGTGTATGTGTGGGCGTTACGGTTGTCACTACAATTCTATTTGGTAGTAATAAAGTGCTGTGTATTCTGTTACAGTAAGACCTCGATATGTGCAGCAGCACGACTAATGTAACAGACATTTGAAGTCATTTTCTCTCTAAAGTTAGTTGAGCAGAAACGTAGTTTTCACAGTGCTTAAGGTTTCTGCTAGAAGCCCCCTTAAAAATCTTTTCCACGCCTTAGAGTTGATACTCATGCAGGATCAGAGCTTAAAAAGTTATCATTATTTCAATATTGCTCAAGGAAAACTACAAAAGTCTTGTTAAGGCCAAGTACACAATCGTATGGTTTCTTTAGTGGAAAATCGTATAAAAATGGCGTTGCTGGTGCCGCACTGTCATACAAATATGATACAAATGAATTTTTTCAAATGCATCAAAATTGTCATTTTATGAAAATTTTCATAAACTTTTAATTGTAATAAAAATCTGAAATTTTTAGGTCACACTATTCCATTTTTTCAGCAGAGATGCCATATTTGACAGATCATACGACTGTGTATGATAGTGAAACTGGAAGTAAAGCCAAGGAAGTGAATTTTTATTAGTTAAATTTCGAGAAAAATTGCTTTAAATTTCATAAAACGGGAAAGTTGCACTATTTAAAGTGCATTGGTCGCACTGTTGCTTATATCGAGTTCTTACTGTAATAGAATGCACGGCATTTTATTATAAATATATATGCATTTTATATAATGTAATAATTTATTAAATATAGAAATGTTCTTAAAGTTTTACTGGTTGGTTAAACCAATTTCACAATTACCTTTCGGCTGTGCAAATCGGTATCGTACTGTACTTGTTTTCCATATATAATTACTTTTAATAGCTTTTTTTTTTGTGCATCTTCGGTGTTGTACAGTGGACATTAAAACTGTAGCAAACAGGTCATTTAATTTAAAGGAGTTTATTCGAACACGCTTTCAGTTGCTTGAAATGACATGATCATACATTTTTATGATATTTCTTAAACACATAGACAGCCACGACTACATGGCTACAAATTCTTTCGTCATCAATGGAGTCGCAAATGGATATCTATATCTAAAACATACTTTAATCCTTCTAATTATTTTCAGCTCCAGAAAAGGTCTTCTTCTTTATATAAAAATTTCAATAATCTATATACTTTTTCAATATTTCGTTACTTTACTTGTGGGACACCAGCAGGAAAAATATTAATTATAAAAAAATTTAATTAATATAAAATTAAAATAATTTTTTATCAAAGTTATAATAAAATATGTAAAGCACACAAAAAATTCTTTTAAATTATGAAAAGCCTAAAAAGATGCAACAAAAAAACAACACTTAAGATATTTTGTGTAATGAATTTGAGCTCTTTTTCGGTAACGCAGCCAAAATTAATTCTGTGAGTAGTTGGACCATTATTGGGTTGTAACATTATTAGGTTCTAATGGAAAACGGCATTAGTAACTGCGTGCTGTATTCTAATGCACCAATTCGCTTATTTAATATTTCGTTATTTCGATCCCATTGTGTGGGATCATCAAGCAACAATATATATGTGTGTGTAATATTAATAATTTTAAGAATGTATTGAGATATTGATTATTTCAGTACATCGTTCAGTTATTTTTGGCAGCCATTTTACGTATTGCTTTACTTCGCCGATGAAGTAATAATACAAAGGGGCGGTGCAAAACGATTTTGTCGATGTAAGTTATTTGTGGGTAATTACTAAGTGACCAATGACATCACCAGCAAGCGATATTCTCTATAGGGGTCATTTCTTTTTCCTAACTCCCTGTGGTGGGGATTGAACTCATGCATCTTGTGCATTTGGGAATGCATTTAGAATTAATTTTTGTTACCTTAAAAACTTCTAAACAAAAATTTAAACGATCAAATAAGGACCAAAGGACCAAATAAATAATTAATGTTTAATAATTTAATGTGTCCTGACGAAGCAGGACACAATTTCGCTTTCATATCAAAAAATCAGTTTTATGAAAAATTAATTAGAAGCGAATTTTTTTTCCAGCATAAATTCTCTCTGTTATTGATCCATTTTATGCTTTGAAAATGTATTATGGCTTTCCTGTTAATCTAAAACATACTCGTAGTACACAATCATCCCTGCAGCAGCTACCGGGGTTCATTAAAATATCAATTTCATTTTCGGAATTTGTTTACAAGTTTATTCTTTTATTTGATAGTTTCACTTTCGCGTTACATATTTTGACACATTTATTAGAATTTCCAACGACACAAATGACACAATAACTAAAATATTTGTTTGCTTTTACATTCACAAGATATCCTATAAGGATTCCCTGAACACAAACACACGCTCATAAGGCGCATTGGCCATGGGGGGTTTCATTCATTACGGACTTTTTTCCATACTTCCAGCTGTCAGTTGGCTTAAAACTCAACTAATCAATATTGTTATTATCGCCTGCAAAGAAAAGAGAAGAATTAATGTAAGAGGGGAAGAAAGTAAATGGCTTTGTAATGAGTAAAGTGAGTGGCAAGTAGTAGACTCTACTTGGCATATGTGCTGATAGAAAGTTAAACGAGGCTTTACAGATAAGAGGTGGCAAGCAAGCTATTGTTCTAAAAGTTCCGAAAGTTTATAACAAAGATCCTTGTATTAAGAAAAGTAAATTCGTTTCATTTCAGCTTTTGTGTCTGCTGTGTGAGTACGTGGGGTAGCGAGGCAGTGGGGTATCTGATAACACTATAACAACGAGTTCTCTGCTTCTTAGCAGGTTTTAATGAAATTAATGAATGAACTCATTGTGGGGATTTTTGTCATAAAGTGTGTCCTTCATATCACTTTCCTTTTTAGGAAACATCCTTGATAAAAATTTCAGTCAACTGTCAGCATTAGGAGGTCACATGTGGAAATAGTTTTTGGAAATTCTTCTCTTCATTTTTCTTTTGTAATTGCATTAATGTGTAGCGTCATGTTTCTCTAATTGAATTACACAAAAGCTGTCATTCCTCCTCAACCGTTCCAACCAACCGTTCATTCTACCCCATCTTGCTGGCAAAGCGCTGTATTGAGGCGAACGCTTAAGGCAACTTTATATTAAAACATCGGCAAAGAAACCAAAAAAAAAAAAAAAATGGAAATTTTATACAAAATTATAAAACAATATGAAGAAATTTTACATTTAAATTTCTCATTTGGAATTGAATGATTTTTATTGAAAGGATTATTTTCATTATTCCTGGTAAAATTGTGTAACTGGATATTCCTTTAATGTCAAGCGACTAAATAAACTATTCTCTCACTAAATTTTATTTCTAATATTATTATGAGCAATAATTTCTCTTCTTCTATCTTTAGAATAGTTCGAATATTTCCCCCGCATTTGTTGAGCTGCTCCAGAGGATTATTTATCTGGCTGATAGTCCTAAATAATAAATTTTTATATTTTCCAGAACAATATTTTTTCACTGGCAATTTTGGGCAATTTAAAGAATAACTATCTTTTAATTACAATTATTTTTAAAACAAAAATAATATTTATTTAATAATAAGGCAGAAGGAAAATATCCTTTTTATCCTGGCGTCGAATAACACTCTCGCCGTAAGATGTATGTAAGATTACTACCTCCTAAAGCTCACATTTGACTGAAATCTTTCTCCTAGAAATTAATCTGATCTGGACGAACGACATTTTTCAGGAAGTTCCCAGACAAAAGCTTTTTGTCTTTATTTTCAGAAACGTTTAAAATGTCCTTTTTGGCTTAAAAAAAATGGAAATTGAATTATTGGAAATAAATTATTTTACTGTCATGTAATGATTCCCTTGAGATCCACTTTATTTCAAGAGAAAAACTTTTACTCTGACAATAGATATTTTAAGCTGCCAATCCTTTAGCAATTGAATACGCATCCCCGAACAAAATTTGGTATTTGTATCTGAACCCTCAATAAAATTTCCACCATAATTTAGTACAGAAAAAATAAAAAAAAACCGGTATTCCGGTGGTGTAATGTAGGATACACTCGCAAGTAGTCTATGCGCTTTGTAAAGTATCACTTTCGACTCCTTCTTCGAACTTCTGTATATAAACCGACGAGTGATCGTGAATAGTATGTCACATAGGCTGGTAGCCCCTCCAATGCCCTCTGATACACAGTCAAGCATTTTTCAAGGGATTAAAATTTGTAAGGGCATTCAAACCTGGCCGAATTTCAATCCCATACAGAGTTTGTTTGAGTTATTAGAGATAAGCACGTTTTGGAAGGGTACAGCAAGTTCTACGTTATAGAAGAGATATCCGTTATGTCTCTGTACTTCTCAGATGCCAAAGCCTCAATAAGGAAAATTGCCGCAGATT
Source organism: Ormia ochracea (assembly GCA_963402855.1). Taxonomy (NCBI): domain Eukaryota; kingdom Metazoa; phylum Arthropoda; class Insecta; order Diptera; family Tachinidae; genus Ormia; species Ormia ochracea. Next base: position 15,769,293 of record OY727107.1, on the reverse strand, counting down.
CAAATAAATTTAAAACTTTTGCTGCACTTCGTTAAACAGTTGAAAGTCGGCACTTGGTATCTGTAATATGTAGGGCCGTACCTTGCTTAGCCTCCCCATAACTGGGCCAATCCTTCCATATACCATGTAAAGTGGAAAAATGTTTCAAAACTAATCAAACTTTACTGGGTACAGCTCCTAACCCCTTCACTTGAGATGGCGGCATATATTTAAAATTGTTGGCTCTCATTAGTCATTCCATCATTAGCTGGCTGGGATATTAACCAGTAGACTATTAGCTCGTCAGAATATCGCAAGTTCGATTCCTGTCTAGACATCATATTTAAAATATAATTTTAGCCCAAATACAAGTGAATGATCACTTCTCCTAACCGGCTACCCATAAACCATCCTACCATGAAGGTTTTTTTATCTCTCCTGCAAGCGTAACATTGTTCTATATTGTACTGTGAACATCAATCATATTCTGGCTACTTCGCCAATAATTGTTTGACATGTTTACTGACAAACCTGTTGAGTTTTTTAATTTTTCGTCGTATCCTTTACTTCACAAACTCATCCCCTCCACGCTTTCTTCTCTGTTTTATTAAAGTATTTTCCACTAATTTCGCTCAAATAGAGAAGACTTAATTTAATTTTAATCTGTGGAATTTCCTGCTCATTTTGTGTCATATTTTGACTTTCAACACGAAAAGGGGGGAGGGGGTTAAATGAAATATGTGTACCGTTGCTTCGAGCAGCTGTGGAGTGGGAGGGAAATGTTTCGGTCAGTAGTGATGTCAAGTAAGTTTTCAAACTTTATTTACTGCAGAATGAAAATGAAACCAAGTTTCCAAAGACTTTGAAAGAAATATAAAATTTTGTCAATATTGCAAACATCATGTACCCCCCAAACGGCGAGTGTGGTATGACTTCAGGCCATACCACCCATCCTTCACTTTCCTTTTCAATTGCTTTCACTTGGTCTCAATGAATTTTTCATCATACATGTTTCAATTCTACTCATACAGACTTACAAGGGCAGAAAGATGGATGGATGGATGGATGGCCGGAATTATACTGCAATGATTAATGACTTTTCATTGCTGAAAGAAAAGTCAGTTTTCGCTTTCATGTGTTGCTATTAATTCCTTAATTCTTTAAAGTTTTCTTTTTCGCTTTTTTCAAACTGATGATTTTAGAATGTTGGGAATGTTGAGTCGTCATTCCTAAATTTCGTTTCAATCATTTCCCCTCGACATGCAACATATTTCTATAATTTGTTATTCTTTCGATTTCCACTTAAAAATCAAATAATTGATTGAATATAATTTGGAGAACGTAATTTGAAGTCTTTAAGGAAATTATTCAACGGTTTTCCCAATAGAAGTATAAAATGGGAGTATTTTTTCCTTAATGTTTGCATTCGGAACATGCCACCTGGAAGGTATAAGTGAGAGGGAAGATTAGCTGGCTGCTATTCAGAGGTGACCAACCCCAAGAATTATCTCAATCGTTAATATTCCTAGGGAAATAATTTTTGCCGGTTTACAATTCTTCCTGATCTAAAACAGAGAGAGAATTTCTAAATTTTTTGTTTCGAATGGTAATTGAAGGAGGGAAGCCCTCCAGGCTACTTCCTTTCAAGAGGTGTTGAAAGAGCGCTTTCAAAACAATTGAGGAAAGCAGAGAGAATTTCAAGTCAGCTGTTTCAGATGTTTTGTTCTGATAAAATATTTTGGGGGGAAAAAAATTATAAAAGGTACAGAATTAAAAATGTTTTCAATGGAAACTCAAGCCCGGCTGGCGGCCACATCTTCGACACCAATTAATTCATATATTTTCTTTTCAATGACAGAAAATTAGTTTCTTCCGCATTCGCTACTTCCTCAGTTGCTTTTGCCCCTCCCTTAAGGTTCTCTCATGTTCGATTCTCTACTGGGTAGGGTAAGATTCTACTTGCTGCCTTTAAAGATGGACTTGCAATATTACGGTGATCATGCTTTGTATACCAAAGAACATCTTAATGGTTTTTTGATGGTTTTTTTTTTCTTCTCCTTCTCTTTGCCTGAAAGTAAAGAAGATCCCCCAAATTATAAACAAGCCAGTTTCAGGAAATACTCTCTATAATCGTCCCCGTTAAACAACCTCTCAACTGCTTGACAATAAGTATTAACGAAATATTTCCCGGATTTGCTTTTACTGCACGACGTATTTAGAACAATTTTTTAATTAACTTATTGAGCTCTTTGTAAATTTTTTACACTGAGATTAGCGGCGAAGGCAAAGTGGCCTTAAAACTTGCCACCTTAACAATCGAAGAGAATCGGAAACAGAATTGCCAATCAAAGGAATTTTAAAACAAATACATACGAATACAAGCACTGAATTGAATTCAAGCAAAAGAATGCAAATAACACACACGCGCGCACACAAGCATGACGAACACTAACACAAAGCCACGTACACGTACAATAACGCATGAAGTCAGCTAACCACAGGATACAAAGGTAACAAAAGCAATAATCAACAAAATATTTAACAGTAGGGAAACCAAGCAGGACACACATTGTTTCCTTTTTGTATTGTTAGATTTTATTGCTATTGATATGCCAGTTATTCTCCACACCACAATAAAATTCGTCCCTGCCTTTTTATTTTGCTTCCCTCCCTGCGGACATTCAATATCCAACACATGCTGTGCATTGTGCGACGCGATGAGGATTATTTTCGTGTTTGATACGCTCTTTCGGATCTAAATGTCAACACAAACACATAAACAAACAAACAACTAAACAAACAAGAGAATGGAAAGGACATGTGATGAGGAAAGTCTGGCCTATTTAGAGCACTGAAAATTGTATTTTGTGTGTGTGTAAATATTATTGCTAAAGCAGTTTTCCATTTCGACTGAATATCACATTACATGCGCTCGCAGTTACGTTCATGACGATCTAGATGAAGGAAGCGATTAAAAAGTTGTATGTTTTGAAACAGAAAGTCTAAACTGTTTTCAGGAACGAACGATGATTTTAGGCTTAACGAGTTGGCAGTCGGTGAAGGGGCAGAGAACGAAATTTTGTATGTACATACGTGCAGTAGACGATTGAGGAAATCATACCGTCTAATTGGTTTGGTCGAATCGATAAATTAAATTGGTCTTCAAATGATAATATACCTTTTGGTATTGATTCAGTATGAACTTGGCAATATGGCAACCATGACATCTCGCAGCCACTTCTGGAATAATATTAATTATATATAATTCTACTCAATCACTCGCTTTACTTACAAGAAAGTTCCAGCGATCATTTTTGACTAACAAAACAAACGCTGCAAAATGACATTGTGGGGTTGCCACCTTGTTTTACACTAAGGTGCTTGCAATGAGAACTGCTCTTTACTAGTTTGATAAACAAAAAATTTTCGTCAAACCGTTGCATGTCAATATTATTCTTGGCCAATCTGCGGTTATGTTTCCGATATGGAATTGTGATCTTTTGTAATCGGTTATTCCTTCTCATCTGCAGAAGAAGACAAAGAAAGTGATTTATCTCTTCGTAACGTGGGCTGGTTGTGACGTTACAAAGAAATTGCCAAAGTGGTCTTTAGACGATATGCTTTGCTGTTTTGACGTTTCAGCTTTTAGGTGATTTGCAAATCGCTCAAAGCAAACAAAGCACTATTTGCAACATTGGAAGAGACCCTTTTACATATCAAAATAGAACTAACAAGCCGAGAGAATGAGACCCGAAATCAAGGTTCCCTCCAAGACTGAGTTGTCATAATCAGGGGCATCATACACTAACCTCTAGAAGCATATCAGTTACTTCCGTAATGCCAATAATAGGAAAAAAAATGTTTCCCCTTGATCGTCCTTCAATAGAGCGATCACTGAGATCTATATCAATACCGTATTTTGATTTAATTTTTTTTTTTGTTTTGTAAGGATATCTAGTCCGGGACATTTTTTGTGTTATTTAGCTAAAGATGGCAAAGTAGAAGCACTGAATACTGAGGACATCGGGGGCAAAACAAAGTAGTACTAGGTTGCCAATGTAACTACAACGTCTTGGAGTAGGACAAATTAGTATTTACTACACTTTAAATTGTTGGTTAAGGATCGGTTGAAGAGTTTAGAATCTCAGAAATCGTAAACACTTTGGCGTAAAATTTAAAAGGGGCCGCAATCATGATTGTCATGTGATCGCCCAGTGATCGTTCTGATTGGCTCAAGTCCTATTTCTACAAACACTACCTCATCTTTGTTTTGGGGGTTCCCCTTCGTGGGCCTGCTTTCTGTCTTATAACTTCCTTGCTCCCTATTGGCATTGTAACTATCTGGTTCATTATGGCCGCATCTGTATCCAACTTCGATCGCTTTTAAAGCGATTTGTACTACCTTGTAAAATCCTTTTAAAGTGTTATAAGTTATTTGCCTATTTGGTTTGGTTTAGTCAGTAATTCCTTTCGGCAATTAAAGGCGATCTTATCGGAACATATATTTGCAGAAAAGTTGAATGAACTTCTGTGGGCCCTTGAGAATTTAATAAATGTTTCACACAATATGCTTTAATGGTCGCCGTCGCCACTAGACAAAAACCAACAAAATTAAGAGAATCCTTATTACACTTGTCTGCTACATAACGGAAACATAAGGACACACAATAATAATGATAACAACAATAGTTGAGGAAGTAACAAAAAGCAACGACAACACGTACAACAACAAAACATTTCATGGTGATGATGAGGGTCATTATTTTATAACAAAAGCAAAAAGAAACTTATTTTATATGTCAACACTTAACTTGACAAAACACGGGATCACAAGAAGGAACAGGACAACAACAACAAGAACAAGAACAGCATTAGCGACACAGCAACAGCGGTAATAAGTAAAGAGCTGTAAAACTACAAAGTAAAAAGAACTCAAACACCAAAAAAAAAAAAGACAAAATAAGCCGTAGCAAGTAAAAAAGGATAACAACATCCTTTACGGATAAATAAATTTAATAACAAAAAAATCGGTATTTTTTTATGCACACAAAAAACCAACCAACTACATACTACACTTCTGCTACTACGGACGACAAGAAAGGACATTTACAAAGTGCTTGGCAGAAGGAACAAACTGTGTTCTTGGCTTACAATAATGTGTACACTCGCATAAGGGTTGGCCGAAAAAGGACCAAGCAAATACTCGGAAACTCTGTTTAAGGCTGCATCCAAAAGGCGTGTGAGCAAATAAGGCAGACATTTTTTTTTATTAATTAATTGAATAATTATGTACTCGTCTAGAAGTGTCCAAAAAAAACAAAAAAAAAATGGCATAACTCCTTTTGAAACAGGATAAAAGCTAAAAGCTTTTCTACAGCATCGTTATAAAATGTTTCTTGCGAACATGCAGCAGGACTTCTTGTGTGTTACATGCATGCTCAGTGCCGGCAATACTCAAAATTTACTGCATACATTTCACTATCTCGATTGTCTACTACTCACAGCAATTTCCAATTCCTGTTATTGTCCTTTTTGAAGTGATTTTTTTTCTTTCTGACTGACAACAGGTATAAACAGAGAAGTCCTTGTTCAGATGTATAGCATAGGAAGGACTAAAATTCTCGAAAATAAAAAGAAACCCTTTATCCAATCATAATATCGCTGGTAATAATAAAATTGTTAAGTGGCCACCCCGTATTTCGAAAACAGCTGTTTTCTTTGCTTACCTTATATTCACTTAATGCGAGTTCATTGTAACAGATGTTTTGAAAAGAAAAATGTTTTGAAAGAAAATAAGTTGCAACTTACGAGGAGTTTTCAAAATAATATAAATGCCCACACTGTAGCCTTTAGATCAGTTCAGAGAAGTATATTCGTTATAGAGGGGTAACAAGACAGTCTAGATTTCAAAAGTATTACAGACTCAATAAATATGCGGCCGTTTTTCTGCTCAGCACACAAAATGGCTTATTCTGAGGTAGAAACCAAGAATTTGCCTTAAGCTAAGAAAAGCTCTAAATAGCATGCCCTCAGAACTACGGGGTTTTAGCAAATTTATTAATATTTTACATAACAAACCGAATTTTGAATTTACAATAGAAATAAATAATTAATTAACAGAAATATTTTTTTATTTTTTATTAGGCGGCCATATTGTAAATCTATTCATATAATTGCAATATTAATTAACTAAATAAAAAAAATGTATTTTTTTTCTTATAGACTGCTGACAAGTAAGCATGACCATTGGAAGACGGAGTTGCGAACTCAAATCAGGAAGCAATCACTATTACAATGGCCGAAGTTAAACAAAAAGTAGTAAAAAATATTTAATTCCAATTTTTTTGTAAATTACTTTAAGATATTGTTAATAATTTTTTAATGTTTTTATTGAAAATGTAATTTAAAAAAAAATTTAAATTTTAAAATATAAACTTTTGCCTGAATTATTAATAAAAATAATTTTAAAAAACTAGTCATTTATTGCCTTAGATTACCAAAACAAAAATAAAATTCAAAGGCAAGTATCATAGTGCCCCAAAGTATGCTACAGAAATATGTTTATTATCACGATCCATGAATAATGGCAATGGCAACACTTCTACATCGTATATAGAAACCAAGCTGTCATTAAACAAACTCTTATATCTCGGCAACCAATTAAACGATTTTTATAAAATTTGTTTTGTATTGTAGATTAGAAATCCAGCTTTCAGACAGATTCGAAATTTACCTTAAAATAGTTTTGGAAAATATAATAAAATACTGATTAACATTTCGAGTCCAGTTTTCTTTATTATTAAGGGGGCGTTTTTCTAACAATAATGTTCGCCGTTATCAATTCTATTACCGAACCAAATTTCATTGAATAATCTTATAAAGGGCCTGAGTTATGAAGCAAAACCTTAAGGCGTGATCGCATCGAAAAAAATCTGAAATATTGCAATTCTCGTATTCTTTTAAAACACCAGGAGAATAGAATTGAACAGAAGGTGGGCATAACTTTTGGGTTTGTTTTCAAACTTCAATTAGAATGGAACTTTGACTGTAAAGAAAACCTGCAAAGATGGCTACAATGTAGTGAAACCTTGGCCCGCCTGGTGAGCCCACGCAATAATAAATAAATTTAAATTTCTTAGCGCTTTATCTTCGAAACTAATAGGAGGTGGGCTTTAAGATAAAAGTGTTCGACCACTCTGCAGTCTTCTTTTGCTCTTTCATATAGAATCAATCAAATTAGTCAATTCTTTCCCAAGTTGTGACGTGACAACTACAACTTTGGCCCCATTACAAGTGTACAGACGACGACAGATTGATTGATCTAGATTTAAAACAAATGTAACCAAACACGAAGTACCAGGAACTCTAAATTCATAGGCAGCAGAATTAAGAAAAAACAAATTATGAAATGCACAACAAAGCTGCATACTTACGTAGGGATGCCAACGATAATGCCCTAGTACATCATCATTTTGGGAATTCAAATAAAATCAGTTTTTCCGTCTTTCTTTTTGGAAAATAAAATAATTATTTTATTGTTTTTTTGTAAATAAATGTTTTTATTGTATTTATAAATTATTTAGAATATCTTGCGTGCTTAAAGTAAACTCTATTATAAAAATTATTTTTACTTTAAAAATTTATTTATATATTTTGAAGTGTGTTTATGTGGCATATGTTTCTAATGCTATCTTATGGCCCAGATACACTTTCCACCATAGTCGTACGATTGAAATCTGAAAGTGTTTCTCTTCTGTTTTTAATAATTTAATCACAATGGCGTTGCTGCTTGAAGTAAATGCAACTCTGATTGCATGAAAAATGTCATTTTATGAAAATTTTTATAAGCTTTTGCTTCTGATAAAAATCTGACATTTTTAGGCCGCCTTATCCTATATTTCAGCAGAGAAGCCATATATGCCACATCGTACGATTATGTATGATAAAGTCCGCTTCACACTATGACACTTTGGTTGCAAAAGCAAAATAATTAAATACTGAAACAGATGCTGATCCAGAAAACAAGCCGACTGGGATTTAATTATTTATAATTATAATATATTAATATTATATTATATTAATATTATATTATATATCATATAATTTAATATAATATTAAAATTTATAATAGTTATAGTGTGACACGGGGATGATTTCTTAACACGACGATATTGGTATTTTGGGTATTATGAGAATCCGTGCTTCCAATAGAGTCGATAATCCACTTGAATACACATATTTAAACATAAATACGTAAATAACTCAGAATATTAACATATTTATAATTATATCGTTGGCTGCAATGCAAAACCACGGAACTAAACTATGTCATACAAAAATGCTTACCTAATAATTATTGCATTTTATTAAACATGTTCTGAATAGCACAATATTAATATGATAGTATTCTGAAAATCATTACTGTTAAGTATTCCTTCTGATTTGCTCATGAAAAAACATGATAGTTGTCCGGTTAGAAAAAACCTAAATATTTTTCTTGTGATTTCAAAGCACTTTCACAAAAAGTGTTTTTCAAGACGTGCCTCTGCACGATTTAAAAGAAGAATTTGAAAAATTTTATATATTTTGTTTGTTTTAGTTACGACCTTTTACATTTCACCTGGCGACATCTAAAGAAATATGTATGCAGTTAATAATTAAGAACAAAACAAAGAAATATTTTTTTCATATTTATAAGCATGCAGTAAAACATAATAAAAAAATACACCTGAGCCTCGATTTACTGCGCTCCACGACAAAATGTATACACAGTATACGGCATTATAATTTTTACAGGCATTTAATTTCTTTTTGGAAAAATGATTAAAACGGTAATAAAATACGAATTTTAATTTTCATTTTGGTGAGAGTTCCTTAAGTCGGTCAGACTTTGCAGATATCGTCTTCTAAAGGAATCGCGCAAATCGGGGCTTATAGACCTCTAACACGAAACCGCAAAAAATATATGGCAAAGTGTTTAACATGAGGCTTGGGTGTACGAGAATTAAAAATAAAAATTGTTTAGAACATATAGTGCATAGCTTGTGCTACGGTACAGTGCAAGCTCGATTTACACTATTAAACAATAATTATTTTTTTTATTCCTGAAGAAGTTGCCCAAAGCCACGATTCACTACGCTTAACAATCGTACGATTTTTCAAACAAGTGTCGTGTGACTGAAAAGTAGGATAATGTGTCTTAAAAATGCAACTTTATGGGAGATTGTTTGACAACTTCTATAATGATTTAACAATGCTTTCAGTGCAATCAGAGTTGCATTTACTTCAAGTCACTAACAAACAATAAACTCCTAATAATAGTTTAGGTAACGAGAAAAGTGGTTCCAGTGTTAACAACCGAGAAGAAGAAGAATTAAAATAAAATGATATAATATTACATCAAGAGTCATATTTCATTAGATATAACTAACACTATTTAGAGCCGAAGATTTAACCATGTTATCCAATAATTAAATACATAGTGTATACCTATAAATTTTTTTTGTAGTAGAAGGATTTCGAAGGTAAAAGCCCTGCTGCTGCAATTAGCGGATGCCCCTTGTAATGGCCTTATGATGACTGCAGTTCCATAAACGGATTCCCAGATGAGCAAATGATGAGCATATGGGTATTGTGGTATTCCAATGTCATGGTGGCCTCCATCAGCTGATCGCAAATTTATACAGAGTGTGATTCTAAAAATTTAGAACGGCCTTGAACATTTATCGTCGGCTGAAAAAACATACAATAATCTCAATAAGATCACTTTCTAAACTCCAGAAAATAATAAGTCTAACAAACCATTTATGGTATTTTGGGTATTATAAGAAGACCTAATTGAGAGAAATTTGGTTGTCGGTATCCACTGTGCAAAAACTTCGAAGTGCTCGTATGCGTATATATATGTAAGAACTGAACGAATAGAGTGGAAAAAGTATGTGTGGTTTCGTTTGAGCCGAATTTTCTGCGAGCCTGATATTCCGTATTTATGTATTCAAGAGTGTTCGTTATTCATTTGCTTTGTTTTTGTTGTTGGCACTGCTTGTTGTGATCCGGTAGGCTTGTATGTTTGTAGGTTTATACGAATGATTACTTGCTTGCTAGTTTTAACTTTCTACTGCTGACTTCTGATTTCTGAACAATTATTTCATCATTTACACACATGCACATTCCCCCGTTCAGCCGTATGAACGTACATGTTTTTATTTAGTTATTTTTTTCTTTATTTTTATTATATATTTGATATCATAATTAATTAACACTTTTTTGGTGCCAACCCAGATTCTTATTCACACATACACACACACCCCCACGAGCTGTCTCTTTAAATAATTATTTCGGTTCTAGTGATGTCACTTCATGCCACAAAATAAATGCTGGTTAGGACCTTTCGACTTGAGGCCTGCGATATGCAACGATATGTATCTATCTAAATAGTTGCAAACACACATACATGTCTATGCAAATACATTATTATGCTACTTTTGTTTTTAGGCTGACCAACACACCTTTAGGCATTTCTCTCTCATTTATTTGTACAGTGGCTCAAATTAAATGTGGTACAGATGCTAATATTTCCTTTTTTCTTATGGAGAAAACCATTATTACTTAAAATTTTTTTCTATTGATTATGATATTCATTTAGAAAACCCCGCCAAACAACATAAGATGCCATGGGGACATAAGATGCCAGACATGGGGGTTAAAAATCGGTGAACACAAGACGATCAGTAAGAAGATTTCTTCAATAGGGGAAAACGGTACGAATCACTCGGGAATTATTCGGCAGGAGTCATCTAATCGTCTGTAATATTATTAGACGATAAAAGCTTTTCAAATCCTTTGAGAAACAAACAGCTAACAGTTCAGAGTTGCAACGAAAGGCCTACTACGTAATTCATTCACTGAACAGCTGATTAATATAATTTTGTTATTTACACTGATAAAAAATAGAGAAATGGGAATAATTCTGAAAGATATTATTAAATAAATATTATCAGATGAAGTAAAGGAACTATAAGAAGGAAAAGAATTTAAAGAACGCAAATGTCTAAGAAGTTTTCTAGATCAGAAATATTTTCTTAAGGACTTTAAAAGATTTTTAATTAGTTACGCTACACTCGTATATTATTGAAAATATTATGGCTATTTTATTTCCTCTGTGTGCCAATATACAGGGCTGTATTTCTTTCACCAGCTAAGAGTAGTTGCCGCTACTATCTACTTACGAGACTTTAGTTGTGATTTGTAAATAAGGGCCCTTAGATACTAGCGGCCCTGCAGCTACCTGTTTAGGCCTCATGTATAACCACTAACCGTCTTGTAGTTCTGCTACCACGAGTGTAGCTCTTAAAAGTATCTCTTGGCACCTTTTGCGGATAACTTTTGGGTTGAAACTTGAAAGCCTCCTTCAACTTATTACCATTTCAATTATATGTGATTATAAGTAGCAGGTTCCATGGAAGTTTATGTGTTTTTAAAATAATACATCTGAGCTTAAGAGCGGTTTTGTGTTTTTGTTTTTTTTTCTGCGTGTGCACGAGCAGGTTTTCCAATTTGTGTGTGTCATTAAATTTTCTTATCACCACGTGGTCGTAAAAAATCGTCAGTACCGGCTCTTCTTTTCCCACACACATACTCTTACCAGCTGGCAAGGACGCTGTGTTTGTTGGCTTTAATACAGTGCGCACATGAAAGGTTTTGTCCACAAAAGCGCCGTTAATGTAGCATGTGGCCAAAACGCAGCCATACAGCATGATGAGCGGTGTACTTGGCTACAGTGATGACAAAATAATTTGACAGCATATGCTGAAATTTTTTTATGCGATTGCATGACTTTCTGTGTAATTCTATGGATTCTTAAAAGGATATTCAATGGTCAGGACAACCGTACGAAAAGGAACGCGCAACTATGAATATATTTCTGTGGAAAGCAAAAGTGTGGCAAGAGAGACGATGGCAGAGTATTGTTTTCCTTTTTCATTTGGTAAAACCTTCTTGTGTATGTGCGTGTGTGTGCAGGTAGTGGCGCACTTAAATCTCTTTAGGATTACTGCCGTGGACTCGTGTAATGGTACTTTAAAAATCATAATGACATTTTGCAATTATGTCTGGTTAACAAGTTGAATTTAAAATACAATTTGTTGCCCAGGATAGAGTATTGCGGTTTAGGTATGCAGGTATGAAAAATTTGCAGAGCCCATAAATTAATTATATTATGTCTGGGGTAGCGAAAGCACATAAAGGAAAAAAAAGTTTAGCTTAAAAATAAATTTATATTTCTTACAAGAAATATAATAATAATTATGACTAGACTAACATTTTGTAAGGCGTTAATTTGGTTGATGAATAGTACTAGTAATTCTCATATTGTTTTTTTAAATCGAATTTAACAAGTGCCGGTATTTACATGCAATCCATATTCCACTTAAAATATATTGCCAAAATGCATATGAAGTAGAATTTCGTAATATCAGTTGGCAGTCAATTAAATAAATAATCATTTCGATCATTTTTAAAAACAAGAATTAATCATTTTTTTTTTCAATATTTCGTGTAAGAAATTAAAGTTGATTTTAAATTAGAAACTTATATTTTATTTTGAAATGATATATAAATTAATTCACATTGGAAAAAAATGCATTAAAAGTTATTAATTCGGGGCATCAGCTGATTTCTATGAGGCTTTCACTGCAGGCTCCAAAAAGGATTGAAGGCTACTAATAAGTTTGATATAGGGGCAGGAATTTCTATATTTTAATTTTTTATATAATTTCTGAATCCTTATAAGAAGGTGAGTTGATTGAGCTTTGTCCATCTGTCTATCTGTCTGTCTGTCTGTCTTCTGTATTTTTGTCGCGGCACAAATCAATCTTAAAAATTTTAAAATCCATCTATTGAAATTTTTTATAATTTTTCCTGTGTAAAAATCAGCAAAATCGGTCGATTTTGTTATAATATATGTTATGCATTTATAGTAAATAAAAACAAAGCCTCAACGAGTATCAAACCAGGAACTGCCGTGTAACAGCCAAACCATTTTGCTCGCAGTTGGATTTCAATTGGGTAGATCAGCGCATATTTTTCTTACATTTAACCTTTTTGAAAAGTTTATCTTAAATTATTAATATATATATATATATATATATGTAGTACACAATGGCAAAATTGTGTTATGTTCCAAAATAAAAACGAAATTGTGTTGCTAAAAATATATTAGTTTTTTATTTACACTATTTAAAACTACATCTATAACTATAAACATACCTAAAAATATATTAGAAACAACATTTAATGTTTCTATTTCGCCTTTCTATTACGCTTTGAATCACTCCGTATCTCTGTGATATGTTATTTTCTTCTATTTACATGTATGACAGAGCCATCATTTGTTATACTGCATTACCATAATTGACATTTGTTGGTAAGGCAGTTAATTAAAATGAAATATAATGATGGCACATTTTATGTGATGGTGGTGGTACATTCTTTGTCTTTACATATATACATATATATATATAATTCCCAATATATATGTATATATACTTTTATTTTATTTTTATCGGAATTTAAGATATTTTTTTTTTAAATTTTTTGTTTTTCTTTCAATTAATTTTTATAATATAGTGTTGCCGCAATATAGAGAACATGTCCATGCAGAAGGCTGTATAAGATTCGCCTTAGTCGAATATACCACTTTTACTTGTTTTATTTATTTATATTTTTTTTGGAATTTACAAAAACAGTAATTATGTTACATTCATCCGATTTTTCCCCAAGATAATAGTAAAGGAAAAAGCATATGGACTATTTGCATGATCTTGATTTTCATCCATAGATACACATTTTATTTACATATATTTTACAACATATATTAATTTTTCAAAATTTAACAAAATTTAAAATTTACAATTCTCATAACTTGGCCAGAGTCGGGAGATCGTAAAATTCTTCCGCCGGCCAGTGCAAAATAAGCTGAAGACAGCGAACAGTGTTTATAGAGATCTAAAAATATGACCAAAACCACTAATGGTACCACTAATACCTTCCAACACGTTATTAGTGACCTTTCGTACAGTGTTATGCAAAGGATCAATAACCTTTAGCCTTGTGGTATCAACGACATTTGCAACCCCATTTAAGCCATTAGGAATGGTATCTTTAATCGGATGCAATAAGGTATCTACAATGCCTATTGCTATGGGACGAATTACACCCGGTGGAGTTACGTCATTTTTATCTTCTTTCAGTGGAATTACTTCATTTTTTTTAAGTCAGTTATATAAATCACAGCCGCCTAAAATTTTCCTCGTATATCCGTAGGCATTTGACAGGCTTTTCGTTTACATTGGGCATTAGCGTAGGCCAGCTCGGGTAACTTAGGCTCTTGTCAGAACAGCGCATTACATAACACATACATATTAGATAATTATGGAAAACAGTTGGTGAAATTGTTTTAGCCCATGTTTAATTAAAAATATGAACCTCCCTAATAATTTCCAAGAGATTATATAAAATGCTTCATTACTTAGTGCTGGCCTGCAAAATATTTTCTAAATGCGGAAAATTCGCGTTGCAATGATTTTAAGCCAGTATTTATTTACTTTAAACAACAAAACGTGACCTCAGCGTAATAGGAACTCTGTGTAAATGCCCTCGCAGAATATATAAATGAATGTAAGCAAACCCGATATTAAAAACAATTAAAAGAAGTTGCTGAAGACAGCTAAATATTGCTAGCAGTATAAATAGAATAAAAAACTGAATCAATGAAAAATTAATTATTGTAACGTCTGCAGTAACGATCCAAAGTCGTTGACCGTGTAAGCGGTGCATTTACCAATAGAGTGGTTCGTTATTTATTTGGTTTTTAATGCCAGCATTAAATAGCAATGAGGCTCCTGATTATTTTTGTGATGTCGTTAGTTTGCGGTAAGTATGAGTGTGCAGAAAATAAATAATTCCGCAAGGACAACAATTTTCAAGGATTTCAAAGGAAGCAAAGCGGGTATTTAAGTGTGTTAAGCCCAGATGACTTTTATGTTTTTAACAAATATTTAAGAAAGTTTTTATTGAAAATGGTTCGCAATGTGATAGCGTGTTTAGACCTGAATTTATTTTACTAAAAGTATCCTTTAAAGAAGGACAAATCGACTTCTGAGATGTGCAGATAGTAGCACCTACAAAATTTTCATAGAGAAAAATACGACCGGGCATAATAAAGTGTGAGCATGATGATTGAAATTTAATTTTTTATTCATTGAAATCGGCTTCTGAGATATAGCCAGAAAAGCACTTACCACAATTGGGCCGCTCGTAATAAAATAAGGACATTTTTACTGTTCCATGTAACTTTTTAATTAAAGAATTGAATTGTGAAATGTGACGAGAGAAGCACATGATGTTAGTTTTGGCTTCGGATCGGAGAATCAGAAAAGACTTATCAACCAGCATAAAGGTTCCATACGTAACGAAATCCTGTCATGGAGTTATTAGAAGTGACAAAAGTTTGTCCTTCAAGAGCTGTTACGCATAAGTGCATAAGAGAGCATCCTGATAAAGAAAATATCCTGTGCATATAATGCACAAGGATAATGCTGGTATAATGCTGTTGGTGACCAGTGAAAGCAATGCGGTTGGAAAATAAAATTCAATTGCGCAGGCAAAGCAAAGCATATCATGGTAATACTTACTGGATTTAGGGGTCTACGATTTTCTTTTTATAGAAACATATACTGACAATTGCATTAGTTAGTCAATCGGCGAATAATAAATTCCAACGCTCGTTGGGTTTTTATTATCCAAATTGCTTAATATGTGAAGTCCACAAAGTTCGGTAACTGATTAATTAATTCCCAAGTTATCCTTCGTTACTCCCTCTCCTACTTTAAAAAGTTCCAATTAATTCTGGAAATTTATTAAGACTACCGTTATTTACATTTCCAGCACACGCGCTTATGCCCCGACTGCTCTTTTCACTTATCAAACACGCCAATGAGGAAGATGATTTCTTTAAAATTCGCAAAAATAATCATTTTAAAAGAAATGTTTTAGCGAAGGGTCTTAGCAGGTACTTGTCTGCTGCTTTGTTTAGTGGTGCAGATGAGAGGGAGATGGAGAAATCATCAAATAAAATTGCTCACCTTAGACCCAGGTCGGCGCAACATAACTTTGTGTCATCTCATGTTGACAATGATGACGATGAATGCCATTCTATATAAATAATTAACTAATTTATTTTCTTTAAATTAAAAATAAAATAATAAAACTTTATTTTTTTAAGAAATTAATTTTATTTTTTCGATAACTAGATATTACAAATTATCGATGTTTCACAAATTACATTGCAAAAATTTATTTTTAAACCGTTTTAGACTTTTTAATGTAAATTAAAATTAAATTGATGTCAAAAATATATAACTTTGTTTAATCCCTACTCATACCCCGCCTTGTGAGGGAAAGAAGTAAAGAAGAAAAGGATAGCGGTGAAGAATAAACTTTTTTTTGCCATCAATCATCACGACAGATATTAAAGCACTGGCAGAAAAGTAGTAGTACTGCCAGAAGTAGGAATCGAACACGGCTCGCTAAAAATCGCTAACTAACTTATTAACTAGTTCTTCCAAAGATAACCTCAACCTCACCCTTTAACTACTTTCAACTTCTTCAATAGATCAAGGAGCTCGAATTCAAGGCAGATTTAAACCCACCGCATTGCTTCGGGTATATAATGGGCGGCTACAAAAGCCTTTCATCCCATCAACAGTACAAAAAATATTTTATGCTTGCATGATTGTACTCATCCTTCAGCAATTGCAAAGTAATCGTTGTTACATCGATAGTTCCTCATCATCTCTAGAATAGTTTCAGTGAATATTGGCGGCACAATGAAGAGGTGCAAGTGGCTAGCATGTATATATTGTGGATGATCATATTGACATTCATACCTTGACGAAATATATGAAACCCCCGGCCTTCCCGATTCTAATACGAGATGACGCAACTTTTAATAGATGAATTAAGGTTTTTCTGGAAACAATCTCTCTTTTTATTCGTTATTTTGATTCTGCTAAGATTCTTAGCAGTTATCTAGATAAGAGAAGTTCTCAAACAATGTTTTATTGCTCCTTGTCTTTAAATTATATTTGGGTGATAAGCTTAACATCGTATACACGATACTTCTAGGGGGATTTATTAGACTAGGTCAAATGATTGTATTATCACGGTTTTATTATTTAATACGTTATTCTTAATGTCATTGTAGGTAAAAAAAAAAATAAAGCAAGAATTATTTAAATTAAAAAGTATTGGGATTAATTTTTGAGGGAGAAAAAAATTTAAAAATTTCTTATGAAACAGAATTGCGGTGCCACCGATTTCTTGGAAAATTTTTAAAAGATTTTAACCGGAGTTGCTTTTTGTCATAATAAATGTTCCATAAAAAATGTTAAAAAAGTTGGCTGATTTGCGCATTGCAGCTGATGATGACCCCCTAATGGTTCTTCATGTGTTTCCGAAATGCTTAACTGCTAAAGAAGTGACGTTTAAAAATAATAAAAAACGATTAATTGTTGATCCAAATTTAGTATTTTTATTAAACGCTCCACTGATAACTTTAATTTATTTCTTATTAGATTCGAACTTTGTTGATAAACAAGAACATATTTTGCAACGAGGAATTATTTAATATGTTTTTGCTTAATCTAGAAATATCGATTAATGAATTAGAGCAGTAAAGAATTTATCGAAATAGTTTAAATATTTAAAGCAAGTAAAAAAAAAAAATTAACATCTCCATGGTGTTACGTAACAATCTAAGCTTAATGTTGTTAAGCTTTTATTGAGTGCTGTCCGTATTTTTCCTTCGACGCGTAGCTCCGACTGCTTTGAAAATACCTAAAACATTATCAAAATCAAGTAAAACCCCAGGCTGAAAAGCTTGTTCTTGTATGTTATCCACTATATACGCAGCATTTTTCAAAACGCTGTCCCCTGTTCCAGGAGGGCCATTAGTTACACCTTGAACGTCGTTTGGGACTTCTGGGAGTCTAGAAGTAATTGAAGCAAGTGGAATTCCACTAGTAATTGGTACAATGCCAAAAAATGAACCGAAAATAGGTGGATGAATATCTAAAATAATAATAGAAATTCCAATTATTTCTCTTCTTTAAAAAAAAAAAAATTATAAGCAGGACGTATAACGAACTTTTATATACTCACCATGTTGCTCTTTCGCGGGTCTACTCATTACTACGGAGCATCCCAATGAGATTAGCAAAATCACTCCAAAAATGCGCATTGTATTTTTTGAAAACGATATAGCGAGACTAACTGAAGATATGATCTTTAGGAGTACATTCCGGCCATTTTTATAAGAAAAAATGCGCTGCTGGAGTAATAAAAATTTGATATAATTTTTACACACACACAGGCAAGACGTGATCAAAATTTATAGCTCTACAATATAAAAAAGTATAATGATAACAATTTTATTTTTATAGCAACAGCCTTGATGGTTACGGCATTTCTATCAGGTAGAGCACAGATTTATCTTAATATTATTAAGATAAATATTATGAATAACATTAATATTATTATCTGAATATTATTTTTGTGTTAAGCATTAAGTGAAATATGATTTATCCCTTTCCTTTTGTGGGCTACTGGGTAAAGGCGTTTTCTAGGGAAACTGGAAGATATCTGAAAAGAATATGGATGAAAAGAAATGACGAAAATTCACCAAAGAGGAACTGACAACCTCTAGACTAATAACCAATGTAAATATCCATTACTCTGCGGGGATTCCCGTGGTAAACTTTCAATTGTTAACTTAATTTTCCCGGATGTAAGAGGTGAGCCACACCGAGAATTCGTTCAATTGAATTGTGGGATGAACTGCAGGTATTTTGCCAAAAATTATGTGGGGTAAGTTGATTATACAAAGGCTCGGAATATAAATATCAAAACGATGAAATTATTGATTAATTATTAATTTGAGGTACATATATTGATTTCCGGTTTTTCACATAGTCAGCAAGCAGTTATTGTTTACATACATCATAGCAAACCAACACTACGTATTGGTGGAGAGTCTTTATGTCTTTCAATTTACTAGAATATTCCTACATTAGACAGATTCGTATTCAGCATCGTAAACATTGCTTTAATAATATAGCACCAAATCTCGTTACATCTCGGAACTTGCGATGTTTCGTAGGTCAGTCATTATATATCCACTTTGTTTCACATTTTTATAAATCATCTCTCCAGCGATGATGATGTCAAATGATTACCAGCCTCTGCAAAATATATTGATTATCTCAACCTCCAGATTGACTCAGAAACAACGTATTTCAACGATAAACTTATTGAAATTCAACTTGGATAAATATAACTTAATCAGTTTCACTAGATATATCCCGCTTTCAACTGAGCACTCTGCTGATAATAGTGCACCAATAGGTGTTAAGCTATGCCCATACCATAAGATTCATATCGACAAGATTTTGACGTTCACGTTTAATTTCACGTTTTCTGTTAAATAATGGAATATGTTCCTACAACTATAATCAAAAGAATATGGGATATCCGTATAACAGAGAACCTTTCCATATCTTGAATAATCCGTCGTAGTACGAGTATTTTTCACATGGATTTCTACAGCGGAAGTTAGTGGATGATTTTGGGTTTGCACACATCTTGAACCGAACTGTTATCGATGACGGACTTAGTTCTTACTCCACGCAGTTAAAAGATTATGCTCGTGGACAAATTTGTGCGGCTTTAGTGACTTTGTCCATAGACCAAGTTCGCTCCGGCCTAACATTGAATGAAGTTGCGGCCGGTTTATGGTGAGGTCTCCTTTGGAGTTCACGTGGTGGCGAGTGGTTGATATCAAAAGTTGCTTGTGAGGTTTCCCTTGAGTGGCTGGTATCGCATTGATGCTAATGCTCGATACGACCCGGTCAAGCGATTAGTTATCTAGGTGCTGTTGCCATTCAACAGACGCTAGTAGGCAGTGGGATGGTTCTCCCCTCTGAGGGCGGTCCCTCCGCAATTCTTCGATTGTTATACTTGCATGAATTGAGTAGACAGGTTTGGTTTACCCCGAAGATGGCGGGAGAGTTATTCTTGCGAAGTGCCTATTGGTAAGGCTTGTACAGTGCCGAACTTCATAGCAAGGCGCTTGGTTAAAACTGAATCTTTTAATCAAGAATAGCCACCTTGCACAGTGGCTTAGTAAACGCATTATTTTACTCAGTCCTAAGCGCACCGTGAAGTTAAGCCACAAAGGTAGGAATTCACGTACACTGTAGCAAAGATGCCTCGCATTACTGCTTGAGTGTCAAAGATATTCTTTTTTTGTCATTGCAACCGTGTACCCAGTCCAACAGAGAATCGAAACAATGAAAAAATAAAATAATCATCTTTGGGAGTGGAGAGGAATATGAAATAAGATATACAGACAGCTTAGTTAATTCCAGAGAGAGGGTCGTTGACTAAACTCATAAGTTTGCCATGATTTTTGTTGAAATTTTTAACTAACCAGAATATTTGCGAATATCTAACTAGTCTCCTCCAAGTCTATGTCTTTTTTTTAATTCCGGCGATAGGCATTGTATGATCAGGCTTATTCCCTGAGTTCAGTTCTTAATAAAACAGCTTAGTTCCCCTTTCAGGATTCTATTTTTAAAAATCTCATTTCTAGGCACCGAAAGGAGGAACATTTTATTTTTGTCTCCAAAAACTCGTATTTGTTTTAACTAAATAATTTTTTTACAATATGCCTGCCCCTGCCCCCAATTCATTTATCTTTTTTTTTTTTTTTTTTTTTTTTTTTTTGGAATTAAATAATCGTAGCTTTTCGCAGCCCTAAGATTGTGTTTCCATTCGTATCTCTCATAAGATAAAGTTACGCAAAGTAACTGCGTAGGAAAGCCTTCTATGTCTACTGAGTTTTTATATTTTTATTATCGATATCATAAACTTTAGCGTAGCAAGTGATAAATCTTATTAATCTTATTTAGAAGCATAGAAACTAACAAACTTTTTTAAACTCGTTAAATTTATTACGCTGTTTTTACTTTAATTTTAAATAGTTCAAACAAAGTCCCGAAAGCCATGGAGTAAATTTCGAAAATTGAAGAGAGTCTATTTTTCAACACATTTTTTCATTTATACTATATAGGAATGTGTTTACAGCATATTTACGAGTACATGCTAAGTTAAGGGAGGAAAATGTCCACAGTCTTGTTCCAGAAGCTTCGAAGCTGTAAAACCTGTCTACGGAAATATCCCTGTATTTGTAACTAAATTAAACTTTTGCTGGAGTCAGTATGGTTTTCACACCGAATACTTGCTAGCTTGGATCTCATTTCACAGGGATGGCTGCAGAGAGGTGTAAAGCTTTTAATAGGACGTGCCATCTTGCACATTTGCCAAAGGGGATTTTTTTTAGAATCGAACATGAAGATTTCTTCCATATTTCCACTTCGCAATTATTCTCATTATTCCAATACTTCTTTAAAAGACTAAACTTATGTCCGACCACTAGTGAGTCGTATTATCAGAGACATATATCGTATATTTCATGCATACATATATGACATCTACTAAGTGGTATTGAAGATAAAGGTTTAACGAACCCGTAGACAGGATGCACTCATTCTCATGCGTACACATTGCCACCGAGTCTGCAAGCCATCGATTTCATTGAATTTAAAGTGGTAACCCTACCCCACCTAGCAACAGCAACTTTTAGCAGTGATTTCAGTAACATCACTAGTTCCATCTCCAAGACATGCACCGTTGCAATCATTAGGACTCTATTAAGTCTTCGTGGGACCCTTGCAAATATATAATAATATATTGCCTTGTGTGTAACACCTCAAAGAGTTCCTGCCCTCAATTATTATAATAGAATAAATAAGAGATGCAGTGCCGAGAAAATAGCAGGCCGAATAACAATTTTCGAAGTTTTTTCTACTCCAATTTTTGGACAACATCATCTTTAATATCGTTTGATTTAAAACATGGCCACAGATTTACGATTTCCAATAAGTAAACAATTTGTATCTTTTTGTCTTTCTCTCCAGACAGAACTGTTTGCAGAAAAATAAACCTAATTTTTCTTAAATGCTCGTACTAAATGCGGTGCATTTTGACGGGGTTAGAAAATTCGGCATAAGCAAGTCTATATCGGCGTAACGGAAAAGACATTCGTTTCATAAGGGACTGTTGGGCTATAGAGTTTACATATATAACTGACTCTAATGAAGAATGTGTTATTCCTAACACATATTCGTTTAATACTCAAATTCCTCCATTCCAGTAGGACACCTCAGATTGTCAGATTACCGACTGACAGTTTATTGCAATTCTTTCGATGTCTTACATTACTTTATATATATACTTCCAAGTAAAGTAAAATATATATTTTCTATATTAATTATAATAGAGAGACCTTGAATGCATCCTTAGCATTTTTCTGATAGACAAACATACGTGTATTTTAGCTGCACCGCAATCTTTGTCGCGTTGTCGCCGCGTACGATTTCATTTCGATTTTTCTGCCAAACAAATGAAAAACTGCGCAGTTGCTGCTTCTTAATTAAAATAAATAAAAGATAAAATCGTATAAAGAGGGACTAATAAATTATTTTATTATATTATGACTTCGCTTGTTTTTGAAATAAACTAATTTTTTTCTAGCAGTTTAGATTGTTAATGACATAATATAAGAAAAATTAGAATAATAATAGAAAAATTCAGATAAGTTCTAAAAGCAAAGCAGTAATCATGATTCTCTTGGTAAGCAAAAGATATGACAAATGTTGGATGCTACAGGAAGTTTTTTAATTTTAACGACCGTCATGAGCTGCAGGTTAAGCTACTACAGAATGACATGAGTTAGTACACTCCTCCTCTCCCATTGTAATTATATTGCTATTGTTGCGTTCGTAGACATCAACATGGGCTAACGACTGTTTTAAAAAAGTGTTTAAACAGTCGCCAGTCTTCATAATTAATTGTTAACTTTTTTAAAGGAATTTGACAGCTGTCAATTGTCAAATTATTCAACGTATGCTAACGGGCACATATTGATTGCAATGATATTAGTATGAATAATTTAACTTAGAGGTCAGTGGAGAAAGGACAAGGTATGCGCATGACGTATTCTATGTGACTACATGAGAAAAGATTCGATAAAATATATTTTCTAGAAAATTGAGAATTTAAAAAAAATTAATTTTTTTGTTTTTAAAAATTTCCTGTTAGTTAGTTAGTTTTTTATTTATTGAACCTTATTTTTTCCATTACAGAGAATTTTTTTTTATAACCATAATTATAAACTATAATTATAAATACATTAATTAATGGTCTAAGCAGTGCTTGCTCCCGGCACTTATTTATACTAATAGATTATTTAATTCTATAGATTTCTATAGATTATAATAATTATTTATAAACTTAATACTAAACTTAAATTCTACACTAAAACTAAACCTTAAAATAAAATAGCTAATAAATCAAAAAATAATAATAAAAATAAAATAACATAAAAAAAAAACTAAACAAAATCAAAAAAAAAAAATCAGCCACTTTGAATGCCGGGAGTAATACGTGAGTAGACCGGGATAACCATTTAATTGTTCCTGTAAAATTCTGATTCTTGATATGTACTGCGTGTTTCACCAATTGAACTCTCTCTTGGTAGATAAGATATCCCTAATCACCTTACCCTCAAAATGAGACAATTTCTCCACAAACCTTTTCATTAAACCCAACGCATAAAATGAAATTGGATCTAATCCTGCCTTTTCATACACATATCTATTCGAGAACCTTCTATTCAAATGCCTAAATGGCTAACGACTGTTTTAAAAAAGTGTTTAAACAGTCGCCAGTCTTCATAATTAATTGTTAACTTTTTTAAAGGAATTTGACAGCTGTCAATTGTCAAATTATTCAACGTATGCTAACGGGCACATATTGATTGCAATGATATTAGTATGAATAATTTAACTTAGAGGTCAGTGGAGAAAGGACAAGGTATGCGCATGACGTATTCTATGTGACTACATGAGAAAAGATTCGATAAAATATATTTTCTAGAAAATTGAGAATTTAAAAAAAATTAATTTTTTTGTTTTTAAAAATTTCCTGTTAGTTAGTTAGTTTTTTATTTATTGAACCTTATTTTTTCCATTACAGAGAATTTTTTTTTATAACCATAATTATAAACTATAATTATAAATACATTAATTAATGGTCTAAGCAGTGCTTGCTCCCGGCACTTATTTATACTAATAGATTATTTAATATATATAGATTTCTATAGATTATAATAATTATTTATAAACTTAATACTAAACTTAAATTCTACACTAAAACTAAACCTTAAAATAAAATAGCTAATAAATCAAAAAATAATAATAAAAATAAAATAACATAAAAAAAAAACTAAACAAAATCAAAAAAAAAAAATCAGCCACTTTGAATGCCGGGAGTAATACGTGAGTAGACCGGGATAACCATTTAATTGTTCCTGTAAAATTCTGATTCTTGATATGTACTGCGTGTTTCACCAATTGAACTCTCTCTTGGTAGATAAGATATCCCTAATCACCTTACCCTCAAAATGAGACAATTTCTCCACAAACCTTTTCATTAAACCCAACGCATAAAATGAAATTGGATCTAATCCTGCCTTTTCATACACATATCTATTCGAGAACCTTCTATTCAAATGCCTATAGTTCCTCTCTATGCATTTCCTTAAAATATGCCTCTCAAAAATCTCCATCTTTTCCATCAAGGATTTTGATATGGCAAACCATATGGGAAAGGCATAAAGAAGAAGTGGCCGAATGCTCACCTTGTGCAAAAGCAATTTGGTCCTTAGCGGTAAACTCCTGCTGTTAAATAATCTCGCAAATATTCCCTTCACACGATTTGCACTCTCTAAATTATACAGCGCGCGACCGTTAAATTTCAGAAGCCTATTAAAGTTCACATCAAGGTATTTCATTGTATTCTTAAATGCAATATTGTTGCCATTCAAATTCAGCTTTAATCTTTTGCTCTCCGGTACCACAAAATATTTACATTCCCCAGAAGCATTTCTCAAACAAATGGCATTACTCTTTTCGGTGTTAATCTTTATTCCCCAATTAGAGTAGAATTCATCAACATTCGTCAGATACAATGAAATACGCTGCAGTGCCACCTCAGGAGACACATCGTGAGTGTAAAGAAGAGAGTCATCAGCGAAAAGAATACCCTTACAATTGTAAAATTCATGGGGAAAGTCATGAACGAAAATGCTGTACAAGTGAGGCGCCAACACCGAACCCTGTGGAACACCACAAGAAACCTCTCCCTGACATGACACCCCTCCTCCAATACCTATGCAGAATCTCCTTTCGTCGAAAAAACTTTTGAAAAGTTTTATCACATTTTTATCAACTCCGATCATTAGCATTTTATACAAAATACAATCAAAAGCCTTCTCGACATCAAGCGACACAGCCCCAGTACATCGACCTTCCCTTAAGTTTTGAACCACATCAGTATGGAACCTCAAGAGTGCATGCACCATTGAACTAGCTTTTTTGAAACCAAATTGTTTATCAGGAATATAACTACCACTCAATCCTACATCCATTCTATCCCTTATTATCCTCTCAAATAACTTCCCTATATTAGACAGTAGAGAAATCGGTCTAAACGTATTCACATCATTAATCCCCTTCCGCTTCGGAATGGGAATGACCTTAGCAATTTTCCACTCCCTAGGAAAATAACAATTATTCAAACAGTTATTGAACAAAATAGTCAAATATTCGAACGCCTTAACCGGAAACTTCCCCAGTATAAAATTCGATATTCCATCAATACCGCACGACTTCTTATTACTTATCAATTTCGAAACATCCAGCAAATACCTTAAATCAATTAGACCCAATCTGCCCCCACTGTTGAAAGATGTACAATCCTCGTTAAATAAAATCGGATTCTCAGCCTGAGAAATTGCATCACTAATCGCCTTAGATATTGATTCAGTATTCGCTAGTAGCAGAATGCTCAAAGACAGCCGAAAAATGATCCCTGAAAACCTGTAACTTATCACCCAATTATCCTAAAGATATCCCTGTAAGCCCATGAAGCAGGTCTTATTTTCATCAATCTATCATCAAAAAACTTAGCCTGCTCCCGTTTAACTTGCTCCCTTATAATAATTTTGATCAAATCAATCTGTTTGGAAATGAATAAATACTGTGGATTTCTTCTATTAAATGTCCTAGAAAATATTGTCTTCAACTCCTTCTGCCAATTATATTTAATTCGCAGCATCTTCTTCAATCTATCCGAAGTTACGAATCTCCGCTTCCTATTTTCCAACTTTTTTGAATGAAACTAAATCACAAAATTCACAGAACTATTTAATTTCTCAATAAATGTATCTATTTCATTGTCAGATAAATTCCTATTCTTAGGAGGAAAATGATTCAAAATAGCCTCAATCAAATCAATCCTAAACATGTTCCAATCAGTCCCCTCAAAAGACACAAACTGATCCGGAGTACCCAAAATACAATTAAAGCTTGGTAATTTCATACATAAACCCAAGGGAACGTGATCGGAGAATGTCGGTAATGTAAATGTTCCAAGATTCCGGTCCTGAAAATCCAACATATCATTGCTCACTATGAAGTGATCCAAATGCGAAGACCCCACCGGCTAAGAGGGATACGCATCACAAATTCTCGCAACAGAACACGCCTCGCTTTGAATCCAAGCCGAAAGAACTTCACCATTAAAATTATTCACATTATCATCCCAAGAAATGTGTTTTGCATTCAAATCACCTCCCAAGACCAATCCATCATGACCATTTGAAAAATCTAAAATCGAAGAAAGTCCTCCACAAATATCTTCACGCTTAAAGTTCGATGGAAAATATACCGAACCACAAAGAATTCTCCTTATTTCACCATTGATTAAAATCTTAACCTCAATAAACAAACTCATAAATCTAATACATGAAATGTAAATTCTAGAACAACACATTTCCCTCTTAAGGGCAATACCTACACCTAATGAGCTGTCGTCCTTCAACACCGAATAATTATCAAGATATACATTGCGATCCCTTGATAAATGAATTTCCTGTAAAAAAGCAATATCAATTTCAAACTGATCCAGTAACAAATTCAGTTCCAACCTCCTCCCCACGTGCACAAGAGAGCCAACATTAAAAGTCAGTAAATTGAGAAAATTACGGCCCATATGTATTCTGAATATCCTTCATTATTTCCAAACATTTGTTCTTTCCATGGTCCTTAGTCAATCTCGTACCTACAGGGACTCGTACCACATACTGATGATGCAACCAGCAAGAATTCCTCTTTCAACGGTGTCTTCTGTGGCCTTTTCACTGTTGGCACCTCACTAAATAGGCTAGCAAAAGTCCTATCTGCAACAACTGCAGACTGTTTGACTGCAACTGCAACATTATTCCTAGCCCGTTCCATTCTCTTCTTTGCCTCCTCAACAGACCTCTTTCTCAAGGCATCATAACTCTTATAAGAAGGACACCCCTATAATTAGACGTGTGACCCTCTCCCTTACAATTAACACAATAAGAAGTCCTAATTGAGAGAAATTTGGTTGTCGGCATCCACTGTGCAAAAACTTCGAAGTGCTCGTATGCGTATATATATGTAAGAACTGAACGAATAGAGTGGAAAAAGTATGTGTGGTTTCGTTTGAGCCGAATTTTCTGCGAGCCTGATATTCCGTATTTATGTATTCAAGAGTGTTCGTTATTCATTTGCTTTGTTTTTGTTGTTGGCACTGCTTGTTGTGATCCGGTAGGCTTGTATGTTTGTAGGTTTATACGAATGATTACTTGCTTGCTAGTTTTAACTTTCTACTGCTGACTTCTGATTTCTGAACAATTATTTCATCATTTACACACATGCACATTCCCCCGTTCAGCCGTATGAACGTACATGTTTTTATTTAGTTATTTTTTTCTTTATTTTTATTATATATTTGATATCATAATTAATTAACACTTTTTTGGTGCCAACCCAGATTCTTATTCACACATACACACACACCCCCACGAGCTGTCTCTTTAAATAATTATTTCGGTTCTAGTGATGTCACTTCATGCCACAAAATAAATGCTGGTTAGGACCTTTCGACTTGAGGCCTGCGATATGCAACGATATGTATCTATCTAAATAGTTGCAAACACACATACATGTCTATGCAAATACATTATTATGCTACTTTTGTTTTTAGGCTGACCAACACACCTTTAGGCATTTCTCTCTCATTTATTTGTACAGTGGCTCAAATTAAATGTGGTACAGATGCTAATATTTCCTTTTTTCTTATGGAGAAAACCAGTATTACTTAAAATTTTTTTCTATTGATTATGATATTCATTTTGAAAACCCCGCCAAACAACATAAGATGCCAGACATGGGGGTTAAAAATCGGTGAACACAAGACGATCAGTAAGAAGATTTCTTCAATAGGGGAAAACGGTACGAATCACTCGGGAATTATTCGGCAGGAGTCATCTAATCGTCTGTAATATTATTAGACGATAAAAGCTTTTCAAATCCTTTGAGAAACAAACAGCTAACAGTTCAGAGTTGCAACGAAAGGCCTACTACGTAATTCATTCACTGAACAGCTGATTAATATAATTTTGTTATTTACACTGATAAAAAATAGAGAAATGGGAATAATTCTGAAAGATATTATTAAATAAATATTATCAGATGAAGTAAAGGAACTATAAGAAGGAAAAGAATTTAAAGAACGCAAATGTCTAAGAAGTTTTCTAGATCAGAAATATTTTCTTAAGGACTTTAAAAGATTTTTAATTAGTTACGCTACACTCGTATATTATTGAAAATATTATGGCTATTTTATTTCCTCTGTGTGCCAATATACAGGGCTGTATTTCTTTCACCAGCTAAGAGTAGTTGCCGCTACTATCTACTTACGAGACTTTAGTTGTGATTTGTAAATAAGGGCCCTTAGATACTAGCGGCCCTGCAGCTACCTGTTTAGGCCTCATGTATAACCACTAACCGTATTGTAGTTCTGCTACCACGAGTGTAGCTCTTCAAAGTATCTCTTGGCACCTTTTCCGGATAACTTTTGGGTTGAAACTTGAAAGCCTCCTTCAACTTATTACCATTTCAATTATATGTGATTATAAGTAGCAGGTTCCATGGAAGTTTATGTGTTTTTAAAATAATACGTCTGAGCTTAAGAGCGGTTTTGTGTTTTTGTTTTTTTTTCTGCGTGTGCACGAGCAGGTTTTCCAATTTGCGTATGTCATTAAATTTTCTTATCAGCGTCACGTGGTCGTAAAAAATCGTCAGTACCGGCTCTTCTTTTCCCACACACATACTCTTACCAGCTGGCAAGGACGCTGTGTTTGTTGGCTTTAATACAGTGCGCACATGAAAGGTTTTGTCCACAAAAGCGCCGTTAATGTAGCATGTGGCTAAAACGCAGCCATACAGCATGATGAGCGGTGTACTTGGCTACAGTGATGACAAAATAATATGACAGCATATGCTGAAATTTTTTTATGCGATTGCATGACTTTCTGTGCAATTCTATGGATTCTTAAAAGGATATTCAATGGTCAGGACAACCGTACGAAAAGGAACGCGCAACTATGAATATATTTCTGTGGAAAGCAAAAGTGTGGCAAGAGAGACGATGGCAGAGTATTGTTTTCCTTTTTCATTTGGTAAAACCTTCTTGTGTATGTGCGTGTGTGTGCAGGTAGTGGCGCACTTAAATCTCTTTAGGATTACTGCCGTGGACTCGTGTAATGGTACTTTAAAAATCATAATGACATTTTGCAATTATGTCTGGTTAACAAGTTGAATTTAAAATACAATTTGTTGCCCAGGATAGAGTATTGCGGTTTAGGTATGCAGGTATGAAAAATTTTCAGATCCCATAAATTAATTATATTATGTCTGGGGTAGCGAAAGCACATAAAGGAGAGAAAGCTTAGCTTAAAAATAAATTTATATTTCTTACAAGAAATATAATAATAATTATGACTAGACTAAGATTTTGTAAGGCGTTAATTTGGTTGATGAATAGTACTAGTAATTCTCATATTGTTTTTTTAAATCGAATTTTACAAGTGCCGGTATTTACATGCAATCCATATTCAACTTAAATTATCATTTTTAAAAACAAGAATTAATAAAATTTTTTTTCAATATTTCGTGTAAGAAATTAAAGTTTATTTTAAATTAGAAACTTATATTTTATTTTGAAATGATATATAAATTAATTCACATTGGAAAAAAATGCATTAAAAGTTATTAATTCGGGGCATCAGCTGATTTCTATGAGGCTTTCACTGCAGGCTCCAAAAAGGATTGAAGGCTACTAATAAGTTTGATATAGGGGCAGGAATTTCTATATTTTAATTTTTTATATAATTTCTGAATCCTTATAAGAAGGTGAGTTGACTGAGATTTGTCCATCTGTCCATCTGTCTGCCTGTCTGCTGTATTTTTGTCGCGGCACAAATCAATCTTAAAAATTTTAAAGTCCATCTATTGAAATTTGTTATGTTTTTTCCTGTGTAAAAATCAGCAAAATCAGTCGATTTTGTTATAATATATGTTATGCATTTATAGTTAATAAAAACAAAGCCTCAGCGGGTATCAAAACAGGAACTGCCGTGTAACAGCCAAACCATTTTGCTCGCAGTTGGATTTCAATTGGGTAGATCAGCGCATATTTTTCTTACATTTAACCTTTTTGAAAAGTTTATCTTAAATTATTAATATATATATATATATATATATATGTAATTCCCAATATATACTTTTATTTTATTTTTATCGGAATTTAAGATATTTTTTTTTGAAATTTTTTGTTTTTCTTTCAATATATTTTTATAATATAGTGTTGCCGAAATATAGAGAACATGTCCATGCAGAAGGCTGTATAAGATTCGCCTTAGTCGAATATACCACTTTTACTTGTTTTATTTATTTACATTTTTTTTGGAATTAACAAAAACAGTAATTATGTTACATTCATCCGATTTTTCCCCAAGATAATAGTAAAGGAAAAAGCATATGGACTATTAGCATGATCTTGATTTACATCCATAGATACACATTTTATTTACATATATTTTACAACATATATTAATTTTTCAAAACTTACAAATTTAAAATTTACAATTCTCATAACTTGGCCAGAGTCGGGAGATCGTAAATTTCTTCCGCCGGCCAGTGCAAAATAAGCTGAAGACAGCGAACAGTGTTTATAGAGATCTAAAAATATGACCAACACCACTAATGGTACCACTAATACCTTCTAACACGTTATTAGTAACCTTTCCTACAGTGTTATGCAAAGGATCAATAACCTTTTCCCTTGTGGTATCAACGACATTTGCAACCCCATTTAAGCCCTTAGGAATGGTATCTCTAATCGGATGCAATAAGGTATCTACAATGCCTATTGCTATGGGACGAATTACACCCGGTGGAGTTACGTCATTTTTATCTTCTTTCAGTGGAATTACTTCATTTTTATCCTCTGTATTCTCTTTATCCTCTTTATCCTCTTCATTATTATTATAAGCAGACTCAGGGTCGGGAAAACCTATATATTTTTAGAGATTACGTATTAAAAATTATTTGCCAACAATTTGTGAGTAATTAAGGACCAGTATGTACATTAGGAAAAAAGCGATATTCAATTCAATTGGTTGCTTTGCATGCGATATTTTTATCGAAATTTTATCACTTTTTTCCTAATGTACTTAAAGGCTACCCAGAGTTCTTAAGGAAGACATATTTCAATACTTAAAATAATGTCGGAGCAACGATGTGTATGTGATATTTTAAAATAATTAGCAGATTTAAGAAATTATTTATTTAACAATTAGAAGAAGCTGAGCCTAGTGGACCCAAATGAGGGTTCTACGGATTTAAGAAATCATTTTGCATTTAAAAATCAAAAGGACAACAAGACTGAATTTAATTTAATTTAATTTTAATGTAGTTAAACTGGATTTCTAATGGATTTTGTACTTACGATCGTCGATGTAACTGGCAGGCCTACTTGAGAACAATGAGGGTGCTACGGATTTAAGAAATTATTTAGGAGGTTAAAAAAAAGGAAAGGATAACAGGATAAATTTAAAAATTAGTGTAAGCAAAATATACAGCCAAGTTCAAAAGGATGAACGAAGAGGTCCTCCTGCGTTTGCAACTCGACTAATTAAACTAGTTTTGCCATTTATTATTATGTACTTACGATTGGCAAAGGAACTACCGGGCCTAGCCGATAACAATGGGGGTTCTACGGATTTAAGAAATTATTTAGGAGGTTAAAAAAAGGATAACAGGATAAATTTAAAAATTAGTGTAAGCAAAATATACAGCCAAGTTCAAAAGGATGAACGAAGAGGTCCTTGTGCGCTTGGAACTCCACTAATTAAATTGGTTCTGTCATTTATTATGTACTTACGATTGTCTACATAATTGCCGGGCCTGCAGCTCACCAATGAGGATCCTAACACTACAAATAAAACTGCGCTGAGTACTCGCATTTTTCTTATTTATTATAATTCAAATATTTTTAATTGAAAGCTTTGAATCACACACTGAAAGTAACACCTTTTACACTATGCGGCTGGGCCTTTTATACCCAAAAACTTGATTCGTTCAAGCAGCTTGACGTCACAAGCTCTAATAAGGCCATTAAAATAATCACATATTGTAAACTAATGCGTATGTAGTGGAAAAATAATATTAGTGCGTAAGCAGAATATCTCGCATTTTTAAACTATCAGCGAAGTTTTATTATTTTATTTTTATATGGATTATAAATATAAAAACTTTAGTTCTAGTATATATGCAACACCCTAAAAAGATACACGGCTGGAAGCATTCCTACGGCCGTCATCCAAGCAGCTGACATTGAATATTTCAATGAAGTGCAAAAATATAATAATGTAACAATAAACTCCCGAACAATGGGTCAACAGAAATTTTGGAGAAATTTCTCCCAATTTCTCTCGGCCCACGTTTACTTTCGGGTAAACGTAGGGTCTGTATCGCATAAGTAAGGCCGATGGTTCCGTTTGCATATACTGCGAAGAGTTGAATGACGATGCGGAACACCCGTTCTACAGCGGATTGAAGTGGAACAGTCGAAGAACCGTTCTCAAGGGCACATTAGGGACTTCATTCCCAAGTATCCCCAGGGTAGTACCGCATGCACCTTGGTGAAAAATTTACACCTTGGGGATGTGCACTTTGGGGAGACGGTATCCTGCGTTTCTAGACCATGACCTTTGGCAGACACTGGTAAATCTTGTTTGCCACTGCCCAATCCACGAAATGACATGGCAACGGATGTGATTATAAGTAATTAAAGGGTAAAGGCAAGCTATGCTTGTTGGTCTAGGATTAGGTCTAGCACAACCTAATCGATGCAGGGTTGAATATTGTAAGAGAGTTCTCTCCGGAAGCACCACCAGTGGCTTTATACTGGCACCACGGGTACAGGCAGCCACACAATGGATTTCTACCGCGGAAGTTAGTGGATGATTTTGGGTTTGCACACATCCTGAACCGAACTGTTATCGATGACCGAATTAGTTCTTACTCCACGCAGTTAAAAGATTATGCTCGTGGACAAATTTGTGCGGCTTTAGTGACTTTGTCCATAGACCAAGTTCGCTTCGGCCTAACAACATTGAACAAAGTTGTGGCCGCTTTATGGTGAGGTCTGCTTTGGAGTTCACGTGGTGGCGAGTGGTTGATATCAAAAGTTGCTTGGGAGATTTCCCTTGAGTGGCTGGTATCGCATTGATGCTAATGCTCGATACGACCCGGGCAAGCGATTAGTTATCTAGGTGCTGTTGCCATTCAACAGACGCTAGTAGGCAAAGATATCCTTTTTTTGTCATTACAACCGTGTACCCAGTCCAACAGAGAATCGAAACAATGAAAAAATAAAATAATACATCATCTTTGGGAGTGGAGAGGAATATGAAATAAGATATACAGACAGCTTAGTTAATTCCAGAGAGAGGGTCGTTGACTAAACTCATAAGTTTGCCATGATTTTTGTTGAAATTTTTAACTAACCAGAATATTTGCGAATATCTAACTAGTCTTCTCCAAGTCTATGTATTTTTTTTAATTTCGGCGATATGCATTGCATGATCAGGCTTGTTCCCTGAGTTCAGTTCTTAATAAAACAGCTTAGTTCCCCTTTCAGGATTCTATTTTTAAAAATCTCATTTCTAGGCACCGAAAGGGGGAACATTTTATTTTTGTCTCCAAACACTCGTATTTGATTTAACTAAATAATTTTTTTACAATATGCCTGCCCCTGCCCCCAATTCATTTATCTTTTTCGTCAAAAAGATAAATAATCGTAGCTTTTCGCAGCCCTAAGATTGTGTTTCCATTCGTATCTCTCATAAGATAAAGTTACGCAAAGTAACTGCGTAGGAAAGCCTTCTATGTCTACTGAATTTTTATATTTTTATTATCGATATCATAAACTTTAGCGTAGCAAGTGATAAATCTTATTAATCTTATTTAGAAGCATAGAAACTAACAAACTTTTTTAAACTCGTTAAATTTATTACGCTGTTTTTACTTTAATTTTAAATAGTTCAAACAAAGTCCCGAAAGCCATGGAGTAAATTTCGAAAATTGAAGAGAGTCTATTTTTCAACACATTTTTTCATTTATACTATATAGGAATGTGTTTACAGCATATTTACGAGTACATGCTAAGTTAAGGGAGGAAAATGTCCACAGTCTTGTTCCAGAAGCTTCGAAGCTGTAAAACCTGTCTACGGAAATATCCCTGTATTTGTAACTAAATTAAACTTTTGCTGGAGTCAGTATGGTTTTCACACCGAATACTTGCTAGCTTGGATCTCATTTCACAGGGATGGCTGCAGAGAGGTGTAAAGCTTTTAATAGGACGTGCCATCTTGCACATTTGCCAAAGGGGATTTTTTTTAGAATCGAACATGAAGATTTCTTCCATATTTCCACTTCGCAATTATTCTCATTATTCCAATACTTCTTTAAAAGACTAAACTTATGTCCGACCACTAGTGAGTCGTATTATCAGAGACATATATCGTATATTTCATGCATACATATATGACATCTACTAAGTGGTATTGAAGATAAAGGTTTAACGAACCCGTAGACAGGATGCACTCATTCTCATGCGTACACATTGCCACCGAGTCTGCAAGCCATCGATTTCATTGAATTTAAAGTGGTAACCCTACCCCACCTAGCAACAGCAACTTTTAGCAGTGATTTCAGTAACATCACTAGTTCCATCTCCAAGACATGCACCGTTGCAATCATTAGGACTCTATTAAGTCTTCGTGGGACCCTTGCAAATATATAATAATATATTGCCTTGTGTGTAACACCTCAAAGAGTTCCTGCCCTCAATTATTATAATAGAATAAATAAGAGATGCAGTGCCGAGAAAATAGCAGGCCGAATAACAATTTTCGAAGTTTTTTCTACTCCAATTTTTGGACAACATCATCTTTAATATCGTTTGATTTAAAACATGGCCACAGATTTACGATTTCCAATAAGTAAACAATTTGTATCTTTTTGTCTTTCTCTCCAGACAGAACTGTTTGCAGAAAAATAAACCTAATTTTTCTTAAATGCTCGTACTAAATGCGGTGCATTTTGACGGGGTTAGAAAATTCGGCATAAGCAAGTCTATATCGGCGTAACGGAAAAGACATTCGTTTCATAAGGGACTGTTGGGCTATAGAGTTTACATATATAACTGACTCTAATGAAGAATGTGTTATTCCTAACACATATTCGTTTAATACTCAAATTCCTCCATTCCAGTAGGACACCTCAGATTGTCAGATTACCGACTGACAGTTTATTGCAATTCTTTCGATGTCTTACATTACTTTATATATATACTTCCAAGTAAAGTAAAATATATATTTTCTATATTAATTATAATAGAGAGACCTTGAATGCATCCTTAGCATTTTTCTGATAGACAAACATACGTGTATTTTAGCTGCACCGCAATCTTTGTCGCGTTGTCGCCGCGTACGATTTCATTTCGATTTTTCTGCCAAACAAATGAAAAACTGCGCAGTTGCTGCTTCTTAATTAAAATAAATAAAAGATAAAATCGTATAAAGAGGGACTAATAAATTATTTTATTATATTATGACTTCGCTTGTTTTTGAAATAAACTAATTTTTTTCTAGCAGTTTAGATTGTTAATGACATAATATAAGAAAAATTAGAATAATAATAGAAAAATTCAGATAAGTTCTAAAAGCAAAGCAGTAATCATGATTCTCTTGGTAAGCAAAAGATATGACAAATGTTGGATGCTACAGGAAGTTTTTTAATTTTAACGACCGTCATGAGCTGCAGGTTAAGCTACTACAGAATGACATGAGTTAGTACACTCCTCCTCTCCCATTGTAATTATATTGCTATTGTTGCGTTCGTAGACATCAACATGGGCTAACGACTGTTTTAAAAAAGTGTTTAAACAGTCGCCAGTCTTCATAATTAATTGTTAACTTTTTTAAAGGAATTTGACAGCTGTCAATTGTCAAATTATTCAACGTATGCTAACGGGCACATATTGATTGCAATGATATTAGTATGAATAATTTAACTTAGAGGTCAGTGGAGAAAGGACAAGGTATGCGCATGACGTATTCTATGTGACTACATGAGAAAAGATTCGATAAAATATATTTTCTAGAAAATTGAGAATTTAAAAAAAATTAATTTTTTTGTTTTTAAAAATTTCCTGTTAGTTAGTTAGTTTTTTATTTATTGAACCTTATTTTTTCCATTACAGAGAATTTTTTTTTATAACCATAATTATAAACTATAATTATAAATACATTAATTAATGGTCTAAGCAGTGCTTGCTCCCGGCACTTATTTATACTAATAGATTATTTAATTCTATAGATTTCTATAGATTATAATAATTATTTATAAACTTAATACTAAACTTAAATTCTACACTAAAACTAAACCTTAAAATAAAATAGCTAATAAATCAAAAAATAATAATAAAAATAAAATAACATAAAAAAAAAACTAAACAAAATCAAAAAAAAAAAATCAGCCACTTTGAATGCCGGGAGTAATACGTGAGTAGACCGGGATAACCATTTAATTGTTCCTGTAAAATTCTGATTCTTGATATGTACTGCGTGTTTCACCAATTGAACTCTCTCTTGGTAGATAAGATATCCCTAATCACCTTACCCTCAAAATGAGACAATTTCTCCACAAACCTTTTCATTAAACCCAACGCATAAAATGAAATTGGATCTAATCCTGCCTTTTCATACACATATCTATTCGAGAACCTTCTATTCAAATGCCTAAATGGCTAACGACTGTTTTAAAAAAGTGTTTAAACAGTCGCCAGTCTTCATAATTAATTGTTAACTTTTTTAAAGGAATTTGACAGCTGTCAATTGTCAAATTATTCAACGTATGCTAACGGGCACATATTGATTGCAATGATATTAGTATGAATAATTTAACTTAGAGGTCAGTGGAGAAAGGACAAGGTATGCGCATGACGTATTCTATGTGACTACATGAGAAAAGATTCGATAAAATATATTTTCTAGAAAATTGAGAATTTAAAAAAAATTAATTTTTTTGTTTTTAAAAATTTCCTGTTAGTTAGTTAGTTTTTTATTTATTGAACCTTATTTTTTCCATTACAGAGAATTTTTTTTTATAACCATAATTATAAACTATAATTATAAATACATTAATTAATGGTCTAAGCAGTGCTTGCTCCCGGCACTTATTTATACTAATAGAGTTGGATCTATTATTTATAAACTTAATACTAAACTTAAATTCTACACTTAAACTAAACCTTAAAATAAAATAGCTAATAAATCAAAAATTAATTCTAAAAATAAAATAACATAAGAAAAACTAAACAAAATCAAAAAAAAAAAAAAATTAGCCCCTTTGAATGCCGGAAGTAATACGTGAGAAGAAGTTAAGACCGCGATAACCATTCAATTGTTCCTGTAAAATTCCGATACTTGATATGTATTGCGAGTTTGACCAATTGAACTCTCTCTTGGTAGATAAGATATCCCTAATCACCTTACCCTCAAAATGAGACAATTTCTCCACAAACCTTTTCATTAAACCCAACGCATAAAATGAAATTGGATCTAATCCTGCCTTTTCATACACATATCTATTCGAGAACCTTCTATTCAAATGCCTATAGTTCCTCTCTATGCATTTCCTTAAAATATGCCTCTCAAAAATCTCCATCTTTTCCATCAAGGATTTTGATATGGCAAACCATATGGGAAAGGCATAAAGAAGAAGTGGCCGAATGCTCACCTTGTGCAAAAGCAATTTGGTCCTTAGCGGTAAACTCCTGCTGTTAAATAATCTCGCAAATATTCATTTGCACTCTCTAAATTATACAGCGCGCGACCATTAAATTTCAGAAGCCTATTAAAGTTCACATCAAGGTATTTCATTGTATTCTTAAATGCAATATTGTTGCCATTCAAATTCAGCTTTAATCTTTTGCTCTCCGGTACCACAAAATATTTACATTCCCCAGAAGCATTTCTCAAACAAATGGCATTACTCTTTTCGGTGTTAATCTTTATTCCCCAATTAGAGTAGAATTCATCAACATTCGTCAGATACAATGAAATACGCTGCAGTGCCACCTCAGGAGACACATCGTGAGTGTAAAGAAGAGAGTCATCAGCGAAAAGAATACCCTTACAATTGTAAAATTCATGGGGAAAGTCATGAACGAAAATGCTGTACAAGTGAGGCGCCAACACCGAACCCTGTGGAACACCACAAGAAACCTCTCCCTGACATGACACCACTCCTCCAATACCTATGCAGAATCTCCTTTCGTCGAAAAAACTTTTGAAAAGTTTTATCACATTTTTATCAACTCCGATCATTAGCATTTTATACCAAATACCATCAAAAGCCTTCTCGACATCAAGCGACACAGCTCCAGTACATCGACCTTCCCTTAAGTTTTGAACCACATCAGTATGGAACCTCAAGAGTGCATGCACCATTGAACTACCTTTTTTGAAACCAAATTGTTTATCAGGAATATAACTTTCACTCAATCCTACATCCATCCTATCCCTTATTATCCTCTCAAATAACTTCCCTATATTAGACAGTAAAGAAATCGGTCTAAACGTATTCACATCATTAATCCCCTTCCGCTTCGGAATGGGAATGACCT
This sequence comes from Ormia ochracea, assembly GCA_963402855.1. NCBI lineage: Eukaryota > Metazoa > Arthropoda > Insecta > Diptera > Tachinidae > Ormia > Ormia ochracea. Next base: position 15,729,945 of record OY727107.1, on the reverse strand, counting down.
TAGCAATTTTCCACTCCCTAGGAAAATAACAATTATTCAAACCGTTATTTAACAAAATAGTTAAATATTCGAACGCCTTAACCGGAAATTTCCCCAGTATAAAATTCGATATTCCATCAATACCGCACGACTTCTTATTACTTATCAATTTCGAAACATCCAGCAAATACCTTAAATCAATTAGACCCAATCTGCCCCCACTGTTCAAAGATGTACAATCCTCGTTAAATAAAATTGTATTCTCAGCCTGAGAAATTGCATCACTAATCGCCTTAGATATTGATTCAGTATTCGCATTAGTAGCAGAATGCCCAAAGACAGCCGAAAAATGATCCCTGAAAACCTATAACTTATCACCCAACCCCTCAATTCGCACACCATTCACAGATATATCCTTACAATCAGAACGATTCCTATTCCCAATTATCCTAAAGATATCCCTGTAAGCCCATGAACCAGGTCTTATTTTCATCAATCTATCATCAAAAAACTTAGCCTGCTCCCGTTTAACTTGCTCCCTTATAATAATTTTGATCAAATCAATCTCTTTGGAAATGAATAAATACTGTGGATTTCTTCTATTAAATGTCATAGAAAATATTGTCTTCAACTCCTTCTGCCAATTATATTTAATTCGGAGCATCTTCTTCAATCTATCCGAAGTTACGAATCTCCGCTTCCTATTTTCCAACTTTTTTGAATGAATCTAAATCACAAAATTCACAGAACTATTTAATTTCTCAATAAATGTATCTATTTCATTGTCAGATAAATTCCTATTCTTAGCAGGAAAATGATTCAAAATAGCCTCAATCAAAGCAATTCTAAACGTGTTCCAATCAGTTCCCCTCAAAGACACAAACTGATCCGGAGTACCCAAAATACAATTAAAGCTTGGCAATTTCATATATAAACCCAAGGGAACGTGATGGGATAATGTAGGTAATGTAAATGTTCTAAGATACCGGTTCTGAAAATCCAACATATCATTGCTCACTATGAAGTGATCCAAATGCGAAGACCCCACCGGGTAAGAGGGATTCTCGCAACAGAACACGCCTCGCTTTGAATCCAAGCCGAAAGAACTTCACCATTAAAACTATTCACATTATCATCCCAAGAAATGTGTTTTGCATTCAAATCACCCTCCCAAGACCAATCCATCATGACCATTTGAAAAATCTAAAATCGAAGAAAGTCCTCCACAAATATCTTCACGCTTAAAGTTCGATGGAAAATATACCGAACCACAAAGAATTCTCCTTATTTCACCATTGATTAAAATCTTAACCTCAATAAACAAACTCATAAATCTAATACCTGAAATGTAAATTCTAGAACAACACATTTCCCTCTTAAGGGCAATACCTACACCTAATGAGCTGTCGTCCTTCAACACCGAATAATTATCAAGATATACATTGCGATCCCTTGATAAATGAATTTCCTGTAAAAAAGCAATATCAATTTCAAACTGATCCAGTAACAAATTCAGTTCCAACCTCCTCCCCACGTGCACAAGAGAGCCAACATTAAAAGTCAGTAAATTGAGAAAATTACGGCCCACATGTATTCTGAATATCCTTTATTATTTCCAAACATTTCTTCTTTGCATGGTCCTTAGTCAAAGACCTATAAGTACCCAAAAAATTCCTAATTTTGTCCTACAGAATCTCGTACCTACAGGGACTCGTACCACATACTGATGATGCAACCAGCAAGAATTCCTCTTTCAACGGTGTCTTCTGTGGCCTTTTCACTGTTGGCACCTCACTAAATAGGCTAGCAAAAGTCCTATCTGCAACAACTGCAGACTGTTTGACTGCAACTGCAACATTATTCCTAGCCCGTTCCATTCTCTTCTTTGCCTCCTCAACAGACCTCTTTCTCAAGGCATCATAACTCTTATAAGAAGGACACCCCTATAATTAGACGTGTGACCCTCTCCCTTACAATTAACACAATAAGAAGCCCTAATTGAGAGAAATTTGGTTGTCGGCATCCACTGTGCAAAAACTTCGAAGTGCTCGTATGCGTATATATATGTAAGAACTGAACGAATAGAGTGGAAAAAGTATGTGTGGTTTCGTTTGAGCCGAATTTTCTGCGAGCCTGATATTCCGTATTTATGTATTCAAGAGTGTTCGTTATTCATTTGCTTTGTTTTTGTTGTTGGCACTGCTTGTTGTGATCCGGTAGGCTTGTATGTTTGTAGGTTTATACGAATGATTACTTGCTTGCTAGTTTTAACTTTCTACTGCTGACTTCTGATTTCTGAACAATTATTTCATCACTTACACACATGCACATTCCCCCGTTCAGCCGTATGAACGTACATGTTTTTATTTAGTTATTTTTTTCTTTATTTTTATTATATATTTGATATCATAATTAATTAACACTTTTTTGGTGCCAACTCAGATTCTTATTCACACATACACACACACCCACGAGCTGTCTCTTTAAATAATTATTTCGGTTCTAGTGATGTCACTTCATGCCACAAAATAAATGCTGGTTAGGACCTTTCGACTTGAGGCCTGCGATATGCAACGATATGTATCTATCTAAATAGGTGCAAACACACATACATGTCTATGCAAATACATTATTATGCTACTTTTGTTTTTAGGCTGACCAACACACCTTTAGGCATTTCTCTCTCATTTATTTGTACAGTGGCTCAAATTAAATGTGGTACAGGTGCTAATATTTCCTTTTTTCTTATGGAGAAAACCAGTATTATTTAAATTTTTTTTCTATTGATTATGATATTCATTTTGAAAACCCCGCCAAACAACATAAGATGCCAGACATGGGGGTTAAAAATCGGTGAACACAAGACGATCAGTAAGAAGATTTCTTCAATAGGGGAAAACGGTACGAATCACTCGGGAATTATTCGGCAGGAGTCATCTAATCGTCTGTAATATTATTAGACGATAAAAGCTTTTCAAATCCTTTGAGAAACAAACAGCTAACAGTTCAGAGTTGCAACGAAAGGCCTACTACGTAATTCATTCAATGAACAGCTGATTAATATAATTTTGTTATTTACACTGATAAAAAATACAGAAATGGGAATAATTATGAAAGATATTATTAAATAAATATTATCAGATGAAGTAAAGGAACTATAAGAAGGAAAAGAATTTAAAGAACGCAAATGTCTAAGAAGTTTTCTAGATCAGAAATATTTTCTTAAGGACTTTAAAAGATTTTTAATTAGTTACGCTACACTCGTATATTATTGAAAATATTATGGCTATTTTATTTCCTCTGTGTGCCAATATACAGGGCTGTATTTCTTTCACCAGCTAAGAGTAGTTGCCGCTACTATCTACTTACGAGACTTTAGTTGTGATTTGTAAATAAGGGCCCTTAGATACTAGCGGTCCTGCAGCTACCTGTTTAGGCCTCATGTATAACCACTAACCGTCTTGTAGTTCTGCTACCACGAGTGTAGCTCTTCAAAGTATCTCTTGGCACCTTTTCCGGATAACTTTTGGGTTGAAAATTGAAAGCCTCCTTCAACTTATTACCATTTCAATTATATGTGATTATAAGTAGCAGGTTCCATGGAAGTTTATGTGTTTTTAAAATAATACGTCTGAGCTTAAGAGCGGTTTTGTGTTTTTGTTTTTTTTTCTGCGTGTGCACGAGCAGGTTTTCCAATTTGCGTATGTCATTAAATTTTCTTATCAGCGTCACGTGGTCGTAAAAAATCGTCAGTACCGGCTCTTCTTTTCCCACACACATACTCTTACCAGCTGGCAAGGACGCTGTGTTTGTTGGCTTTAATACAGTGCGCACATGAAAGGTTTTGTCCACAAAAGCGCCGTTAATGTAGCATGTGGCTAAAACGCAGCCATACAGTATGATGAGCGGTGTACTTGGCTACAGTGATGACAAAATAATATGACAGCATATGCTGAAATTTTTTTATGCGATTGCATGACTTTCTGTGCAATTCTATGGATTCTTAAAAGGATATTCAATGGTCAGGACAACCGTACGAAAAGGAACGCGCAACTATGAATATATTTCTGTGGAAAGCAAAAGTGTGGCAAGAGAGACGATGGCAGAGTATTGTTTTCCTTTTTCATTTGGTAAAACCTTCTTGTGTATGTGCGTGTGTGTGCAGGTAGTGGCGCACTTAAATCTCTTTAGGATTACTGCCGTGGACTCGTGTAATGGTACTTTAAAAATCATAATGACATTTTGCAATTATGTCTGGTTAACAAGTTGAATTTAAAATACAATTTGTTGCCCAGGATAGAGTATTGCGGTTTAGGTATGCAGGTATGAAAAATTTGCAGAGCCCATAAATTAATTATATTATGTCTAGGGTAGCGAAAGCACATAAAGGAGAGAAAGCTTAGCTTAAAAATAAATTTATATTTCTTACAAGAAATATAATAATAATTATGACTAGACTAACATTTTGTAAGGCGTTAATTTGGTTGATGAATAGTACCAATTCTCATATTGTCTTTTTAAATCGAATTTAACAAGTGCCGGTATTTACATGCAATCCATATTCCACTTAAATTATATTGCCAAAATGCATATGAAGTAGAACTTCGTAATATCAGCTGGCAGTCGATTAAATAAATAAACATTTCGATCATTTTTAAAAACCAGAATTGATCATTTTTTTTTTCAATATTTCGTGTAAGAAATTAAAGTTTATTTAAATTAAAAACTTATATTTTATTTTGAAATGATATATAAATTAATTCACATTGGAAAAAAATGCATTAAAAGTTATTAATTCGGGGCATCAGCTGATTTCTATGAGGCTTTCACTGCGGGCTCCAAAAAGGATTGAAGGCTACTAATAAGTTTGATATAGGGGCAGGAATTTCTATATTTTAATTTTTTATATAATTTCTGAATCCTTATAAGAAGGTGAGTTGATTGAGCTTTGTTCATCTGTCTGCCTGTCTGTCTGTCTTGTGTATTTTTGTCGCGGCACAAATCAATCTTAAAAATTTTAAAGTCCATCTATTGAAATTTGTTATGTTTTTTCCTGTGTAAAAATCAGCAAAATCAGTCGATTTTGTTATAATATATGTTATGCATTTATAGTTAATAAAAACAAAGCCTCAGCGGGTATCAAAACAGGAACTGCCGTGTAACAGCCAAACCATTTTGCTCGCAGTTGGATTTCAATTGGGTAGATCAGCGCATATTTTTCTTACATTTAACCTTTTTGAAAAGTTTATCTTAAATTATTAATATATGTATATATATATATATATATATGTAATTCCCAATATATATGTATATATACTTTTATTTTATTTTTATCGGAATTTAAGATATTTTTTTTTAAATTTTTTGTTTTTCTTTCAATTAATTTTTATAATATAGTGTTGCCGAAATATAGAGAACATGTCCATGCAGAAGGCTGTATAAGATTCGCCTTAGTCGAATATACCACTTTTACTTGTTTTATTTATTTATATTTTTTTTGGAATTTACAAAAACAGTAATTATGTTACATTCATCCGATTTTTCCCCAAGATAATAGTAAAGGAAAAAGCATATGGACTATTTGCATGATCTTGATTTTCATCCATAGATACACATTTTATTTACATATATTTTACAACATATATTAATTTTTCAAAATTTAACAAAATTTAAAATTTACAATTCTCATAACTTGGCCAGAGTCGGGAGATCGTAAAATTCTTCCGCCGGCCAGTGCAAAATAAGCTGAAGACAGCGAACAGTGTTTATAGAGATCTAAAAATATGACCAAAACCACTAATGGTACCACTAATACCTTCCAACACGTTATTAGTGACCTTTCGTACAGTGTTATGCAAAGGATCAATAACCTTTAGCCTTGTGGTATCAACGACATTTGCAACCCCATTTAAGCCATTAGGAATGGTATCTTTAATCGGATGCAATAAGGTATCTACAATGCCTATTGCTATGGGACGAATTACACCCGGTGGAGTTACGTCATTTTTATCTTCTTTCAGTGGAATTACTTCATTTTTTTTAAGTCAGTTATATAAATCACAGCCGCCTAAAATTTTCCTCGTATATCCGTAGGCATTTGACAGGCTTTTCGTTTACATTGGGCATTAGCGTAGGCCAGCTCGGGTAACTTAGGCTCTTGTCAGAACAGCGCATTACATAACACATACATATTAGATAATTATGGAAAACAGTTGGTGAAATTGTTTTAGCCCATGTTTAATTAAAAATATGAACCTCCCTAATAATTTCCAAGAGATTATATAAAATGCTTCATTACTTAGTGCTGGCCTGCAAAATATTTTCTAAATGCGGAAAATTCGCGTTGCAATGATTTTAAGCCAGTATTTATTTACTTTAAACAACAAAACGTGACCTCAGCGTAATAGGAACTCTGTGTAAATGCCCTCGCAGAATATATAAATGAATGTAAGCAAACCCGATATTAAAAACAATTAAAAGAAGTTGCTGAAGACAGCTAAATATTGCTAGCAGTATAAATAGAATAAAAAACTGAATCAATGAAAAATTAATTATTGTAACGTCTGCAGTAACGATCCAAAGTCGTTGACCGTGTAAGCGGTGCATTTACCAATAGAGTGGTTCGTTATTTATTTGGTTTTTAATGCCAGCATTAAATAGCAATGAGGCTCCTGATTATTTTTGTGATGTCGTTAGTTTGCGGTAAGTATGAGTGTGCAGAAAATAAATAATTCCGCAAGGACAACAATTTTCAAGGATTTCAAAGGAAGCAAAGCGGGTATTTAAGTGTGTTAAGCCCAGATGACTTTTATGTTTTTAACAAATATTTAAGAAAGTTTTTATTGAAAATGGTTCGCAATGTGATAGCGTGTTTAGACCTGAATTTATTTTACTAAAAGTATCCTTTAAAGAAGGACAAATCGACTTCTGAGATGTGCAGATAGTAGCACCTACAAAATTTTCATAGAGAAAAATACGACCGGGCATAATAAAGTGTGAGCATGATGATTGAAATTTAATTTTTTATTCAGTGAAATCGGCTTCTGAGATATAGCCAGAAAAGCACTTACCACAATTGGGCCGCACGTAATAAAATAAGGACATTTTTACTGTTCCATGTAACTTTTTAATTAAAGAATTGAATTGTGAAATGTGACGGGAGAAGCACATGATGTTAGTTTTGGCTTCGGATCGGAGAATCAGAAAAGACTTATCAACTAGCATAAAGGTTCCATACGTAACGAAATCCTATCATGGAGTTATTAGAAGTGACAAAAGTTTTTCCTTCAAGAGGTGTTACGCATAAATGCATAAGAGAGCATCCTGATAAAGAAAATATCCTGTGCATAATGCTGTTGGTGACCAGTGAAAGCAATGCGGTTGGAAAATAAAATTCAATTGCGCAGGCAAAGCAAAGCATATCATGGTAATACTTACTGGATTTAGGGGTCTACGATTTTCTTTTTATAGAAACATATACTGACAATTGCATTAGTTAGTCAATCGGCGAATAATAAATTCCAACGCTCGTTGGGTTTTTATTATCCAAATTGCTTAATATGTGAAGTCCACAAAGTTCGGTAACTGATTAATTAATACCCAAGTTATCCTTCGTTACTCCCTCTCCTACTTTAAAAAGTTCCAATTAATTCTGGAAATTTAATAAGACTACCGTTATTTACATTTCCAGCACACGCGTTTATGCACCGACTGCTCTTTTCACTTATCAAACACGCCAATGAGGAAGATGATTTCTTTAAAATTCGCAAAATTAATAATTTTAAAAGAAATGTTTTAGCGAAGGGTCTAAGCAGGTACTTGTCTTCTGCTTTGTTTAGCGGGGCAGATGAGAGGGAGATGGAGAAATCATCAAATAAAATTGCTCACCTTAGACCCAGGTCGGCGCAACATAACTTTGTGTCATCTCATGTTGACAATGATGACGATGAATGCCATTCTATATAAATAATTAACTAATTTATTTTCTTTAAATTAAAAATAAAATAATAAAACTTTATTTTTTTAAGAAATTAATTTTATTTTTTCGATAACTAGATATTACAAATTATCGATGTTTCACAAATTACATTGCAAAAATTTATTTTTAAACCGTTTTAGACTTTTTAATGTAAATTAAAATTAAATTGATGTCAAAAATATATAACTTTGTTTAATCCCTACTCATACCCCGCCTTGTGAGGGAAAGAAGTAAAGAAGAAAAGGATAGCGGTGAAGAATAAACTTTTTTTTGCCATCAATCATCACGACAGATATTAAAGCACTGGCAGAAAAGTAGTAGTACTGCCAGAAGTAGGAATCGAACACGGCTCGCTAAAAATCGCTAACTAACTTATTAACTAGTTCTTCCAAAGATAACCTCAACCTCACCCTTTAACTACTTTCAACTTCTTCAATAGATCAAGGAGCTCGAATTCAAGGCAGATTTAAACCCACCGCATTGCTTCGGGTATATAATGGGCGGCTACAAAAGCCTTTCATCCCATCAACAGTACAAAAAGTATTTTATGCTTGCATGATTGTACTCATCCTTCAGCAATTGCAAAGTAATCGTTGTTACATCGATAGTTCCTCATCATCTCTAGAATAGTTTCAGTGAATATTGGCGGCACAATGAAGAGGTGCAAGTGGCTAGCATGTATATATTGTGGATGATCATATTGACATTCATACCTTGACGAAATATATGAAACCCCGGCCTTCCCGATTCTAATACGAGATGACGCAACTTTTAATAGATGAATTAAGGTTTTTCTGGAAACAATCTCTCTTTTTATTCGTTATTTTGATTCTGCTAAGATTCTTAGCAGTTATCTAGATAAGAGAAGTTCTCAAACAATGTTTTATTGCTCCTTGTCTTTAAATTATATTTGGGTGATAAGCTTAACATCGTATACACGATACTTCTAGGGGGATTTATTAGACTAGGTCAAATGATTGTATTATCACGGTTTTATTATTTAATACGTTATTCTTAATGTCATTGTAGGTAAAAAAAAAAATAAAGCAAGAATTATTTAAATTAAAAAGTATTGGGATTAATTTTTGAGGGAGAAAAAAATTTAAAAATTTCTTATGAAACAGAATTGCGGTGCCACCGATTTCTTGGAAAATTTTTAAAAGATTTTAACCGGAGTTGCTTTTTGTCATAATAAATGTTCCATAAAAAATGTTAAAAAAGTTGGCTGATTAGCGCATTGCAGCTGATGATGACCCCCTAATGGTTCTTCATGTGTTTCCGAAATGCTTAACTGTTAAAGAAGTCACGTTTAAAAATAATAAAAAACGATTAATTGTTGATCCAAATTTAGTATTTTTATTAAACGCTCCACTGATAACTTTAATTTATTTCTTATTAGATTCGAACTTTGTTGATAAACAAGAACATATTTTGCAACGAGGAATCATTTAATATGTTTTTGCTTAATCTAGAAATATCGATTAATGAATTAGAGCAGTAAAGAATCTATCGAAATAGTTTAAATATTTAAAGCAAGTAAAAAAAAAATTAACATCTCCATGGTGTTACGTAACAATCTAAGCACAATGTTGTTAAGCTTTTATTGAGTGCTGTCCGTATTTTTCCTTTGAGGCGTAGCTCCGACTGCATTCAAAATACCTAAAACATTATAAAAATCAAGTAAAACCCCAGGCTGAAAAGCTTGTTCTTGTATGTTATGCACTATAAACGCAACATTTTTAAAAACGCCGTCCACTGTTCCACGAGGGCCATTAGTTACACCTTGAACGTCGTTTGGGACTTCTGGGAGTCCAGAAGTAATTGAAGCAAGTGGATTTCCACCAGGAATTGGTACAATGGCAAGAAATGAACTAATAATAGGTGCAGGAATAACTAAAATAATAATAGAAATTCCAATTATTTCTCTTCTTTAAAAAAAAAAAAAAATTATAAGCAGGACGTATAACGAACTTTTATATACTCACCACGTTGCTCTTCCGCGGGTCTACTCATTACTACGGAGCATCCCAATGAGATTACCAAAATCACTCCAAAAATGCGCATTGTATTTTTTGAAAACGATATAGCGAGACTAACTGAAGATATGATCTTTCGGAGTACATTCCGGCCATTTTTATAAGAAAAAATGCGCTGCTGGAGTAATAAAAATTTGATATAATTTTTACACACACACAGGCAAGACGTGATCAAAAGTTATAGCTCTACAATATAAAAAAGTATAATGATACCAATTTTATTTTTATAGCAACAGCCTTGATGGTTGCGGGGTTTCTATCAGGTAGAGCACAGATTTATCTAATATTATTAAGATAAATATTATTAATAACATTAATATTATTATCTGAATATTATTTTTGTGTTAAGCATTATGTGAAATATGATTTATCCCTTTACTTTTGTGGGCTACTGGGTAAAGGCGTTTTCTAGGAAAACTGGAAGATATCTGAAAAGAATATCAATGAAAAGAAATGACGAAAATTCACCAAAGAGGAACTGACAACCTCTAGACTAATAACCAATGTAAATATCCATTACTCTGCGGGGATTCCCGTGGTAAACTTTCAATTGTTAACTTAATTTTCCCGGATGTAAGAGGTGAGCCACACCGAGAATTCGTTCAATTGAATTGTGGGATGAACTGCAAGTATTTTGCCAAAAATTATGTGGGGTAAGTTGATTATACAAAAGCTCGGAACATAAATATCAAAACGATGAAATTATTGATTAATTATTAATTTGAGGTATATTGATTTCCGGTTTTTCACATAGTCAGCAAGCAGTTATTGTTTACATACATTATAGCAAACCAACACTACGTATTGGTGGAGAGTCCTTATGTCTTTCAATTTACTAGAATATTCCTACATTAGACAGATTCGTATTCAGCATCGTAAACATTGCTTTAATAATATAACACCAAATCTCGTTACATCTCGGAACTTGCGATGTTTCGTAGGTCAGTCATTATATATCCACTTTGTTTCACATTTTTATAAATCATCTGTCCAGCGATGATGATGTCAAATGATTGCCAGCCTCTGCAAAATATGTTGATTATCTCAACCTCCAGATTGACTCAGAAACAACGTATTTCAACGATAAACTTATTGAAATTCAACTTGGATAAATATAACTTAATCAGTTTCACTAGATATATCCCGCTTTCAACTGAGCACTCTGCTGATGATAGTGCACCAATAGGTGTTAAGCTATGCCCATACCATAAGATTCATATCGACAAGATTTTGACGTTCACGTTTAATTTCACGTTTTCTGTTAAATAATGGAATATGTTCCTACAACTATAATCAAAAGAATATGGGATATCCGTATAACAGAGAACCTTTCCATATCTTGAATAATCCGTCGTAGTACGAGTATTTTTCACATGGATTTCTACCGCGGAAGTTAGTGCATGATCTTGGGTTTGCACACATCCTGAACCGAACTGTTATCGATGACGGACTTAGTTCTTACTCCACGCAGTTAAAAGATTATGCTCGTGGACAAATTTGTGCGGCTTTAGTGACTTTGTCCATAGACCAAGTTCGCTCCGGCCTAACATTGAATGAAGTTGCGGCCGGTTTATGGTGAGGTCTCCTTTGGAGTTCACGTGGTGGCGAGTGGTTGATATCAAAAGTTGCTTGGGAGATTTCCCTTGAGTGGCTGGTATCGCATTGATGCTAATGCTCGATACGATCGGGTCAAGCGATTAGTTATCTAGGTGCTGTTGTCATTCAACAGACGCTAGTAGGCAGTGGGATGGTTCTCCCCTATGAGGGTGGTTCCTCCGCAATTCTTCGACTGTTATACTTGCATGAATTGAGTAGACAAGTTTGGTTTACCCCGAAGATGGCGGGAGAGTTATTCTTGCGAAGTGCCTATTGGTAAGGCTTGTACAGTGCCGAACTTCATAGCAAGGCGCTTGGTTAAAACTGAATCTTTTAATCAAGAATAGCCACCTTGCACAGTGGCTTAGTAAACGCATTATTTTACTCAGTCCTAAGCGCACTGTGAAGTTAAGCCACAAAGGTAGGAATTCACGTACACTGTAGCAAAGATGCCTCGCATTACTGCTTGAGTTTCAAAGATATTCTTTTTTTGTCATTGCAACCGTGTACTCAGTCCAATAGAGAATCGAAACAATGAAAAAATAAAATAATCATCTTTGAGAGTGGAGAGGAATATGAAATAAGATATACAGACAGCTTAGTTAATTCCAGAGAGAGGGTCGCTGACTAAACTCATAAGTTTGCCATGATTTTGATTTCAACTAACCAGAATATTTGCGAATATCTAACTAGTCTCCTCCAAGTCTATTTTTTTTAATTTCGGCGATATGCATTGCATGATCAGGCTTGTTCCCTGAGTTCAGTTCTTAATAAAACAGCTTAGTTCCCCTTTCAGGATTCTATTTTTAAAAATCTCATTTCTAGGCACCGAAAGGGGAACATTTTATTTTTGTCTCCAAACACTCGTATTTGATTTAACTAAATAATTTTTTTACAATATGCCTGCCCCTGCCCCCAATTCATTTATCTTTTTCGTCAAAAAGATAAATAATCGTAGCTTTTCGCAGCCCTAAGATTGTGTTTCCATTCGTATCTCTCATAAGATAAAGTTACGCAAAGTAACTGCGTAGGAAAGCCTTCTATGTCTACTGAGTTTTTATATTTTTATTATCGATATATCATAAACTTTAGCGTAGCAAGTGATAAATCTTATTAATCCTATTTAGAAGCATAGAAACTAACAAACTTTTTTAAACTCGTTAAATTTATTACGCTGTTTTTACTTTAATTTTAAATAGTTCAAACAAAGTCCCGAAAGCCATGGAGTAAATTTCGAAAATTGAAGAGAGTCTATTTTTCAACACATTTTTTCATTTATACTATATAGGAATGTGTTTACAGCATATTTACGAGTACATGCTAAGTTAAGGGAGGAAAATGTCCACAGTCTTGTTCCAGAAGCTTCGAAGCTGTAAAACCTGTCTACGGAAATATCCCTATATTTGTAACTAAATTAAACTTTTGCTGGAGTCAGTATGGTTTTCACACCGAATACTTGCTAGCTTGGATCTCATTTTGCAGGGATGGCTGCAGAGAGTTGTAAAGCTTTCAATAGGGCGTGCCATCTTGCGCATTTGCCAAAGGTGATTTTTTTTAGAATCGAACATGAAGATTTCTTCCATATTTCCACTTCGCAATTATTCTCATTATTCCAATACTTCTTTAAAAGACTAAACTTATGTCCGACCACTAGTGAGTCGTATTATCAGAGACATATATCGTATATTTCATGCATACATATATGACATCTACTAAGTGGTATTGAAGATAAAGGTTTAACGAACCCGTAGACAGGATGCACTCATTCTCATGCGTACACATTGCCACCGAGTCTGCAAGCCATCGATTTCATTGAATTTAAAGTGGTAACCCTACCCCACCTAGCAACAGCAACTTTTAGCAGTGATTTCAGTAACATCACTAGTTCCATCTCCAAGACATGCACCGTTGCAATCATTAGGACTCTATTAAGTCTTCGTGGGACCCTTGCAAATATATAATAATATATTGCCTTGTGTGTAACACCTCAAAGAGTTCCTGCCCTCAATTATTATAATAGAATAAATAAGAGATGCAGTGTCGAGAAAATAGCAGGCCGAATAACAATTTTCGAAGTTTTTTCTACCCCAATTTTTGGGCAACATCATCTTTAATATCGTTTCATGTAAAACATGGCCACAGAATATGCTTTACGATTTCCAATAAGTAAACAATTTGTATCTTTTTCTCTTTCTCTCCAGACAGAACTGTTTGCAGAAAAATAAACCTAATTTTTCTTAAATGCTCGTACTAAATGCGGTGCATTTTGACGGGGTTAGAAAATTCGGCATAAGCAAGTCTATATCGGCGTAACGGGAAAGACATTGGTCTCGTAAGGGACTGTTGGGCTATAGAGTTTACATATATAACTGATTCTAATGAAGAATGTGTTATTCCTAACACATATTCGTTTAATACTCAAATTCCTCCATTCCAGTAGGACACCACAGATTGTCAGATTACCGACTGACAGTTTATTGCAATTCTTTCGATGTTTTACTTTACTTTATATATACACTTCCAAGTTAAGTAAAATATATATTTTCTATATTAATTATAATAGAGAGACCTTGAATGCATCCTTAGCATTTTTCTGATAGACAAACATACGTGTATTTTAGCTGCACCGCAATCTTTGTCGCGTTGTCGCCGCGTACGATTTCATTTCGATTTTTCTGCCAAACAAATGAAAAACTGCGCAGTTGCTGCTTCTTAATTAAAATAAATAAAAGATAAAATCATATAAAGAGGGACTAATAAATTATTTTATTATATTATGACTTTGCTTGTTTTTCAAATAAACTAATTTTTTTAGCAGTTTAGATTGTTAATAACGATAAGAAAAATTCAGATAATTTCTAAGAGCAAGGCAATAATCATGATTGGCTTGGTAACCAAAAGTTGAGAAATTGTTGAGAAAAAAATTAAATTAAAATGTAATTAAAAAATGGTTGTTTATGCAAATGCTGAGTGCTCTCCATTGTATAACCGGTTTAACAAATGTTTGATATCGTCATGCTGTTTATATACAAAATTGCAGAGCATAGTTTTAGGCTGGTTGCACTTATTTAGTTTGTACGTAATTATTTAATCGTTGTGGGCATTACTGTACAAAAGACGACGGGAAAGGGGGTTGATTCCCGTGCCTGACTAATCATTTTATTTCAGTTCTAAAAATGCAAAATCCTTTCGGTATCTCTGCGATCTAACTAACCAATCAATTGTTGTATCGGGGAAAAGCAACCTCCTATTGAATTTCTAAAGTGTCATATGCTTTATTGTATTCCTTAAGAGCATTCATTTGCTAATTTTTCCTTTGTTTAAAATATTAAATTACAGGTGGTTTGGTTGTCATAGTAAAAAAATAGAACAAAGCCGTTTAGATTTTCAATTAAGATGTCGAAAATTGTTGATGTCTTTAAATTATTTTATCTAGATTTTAAAAATGAAATGTTGAGATCTTTTGTTTTAAACAATACACGTAAACATGCGTTCAGATTTATATTGGAAACACTTAAGGACAACAATATAAAGCGATGCATGAGCCCTTCTCATACTCACTCACGACAATCTGTATCATATTTTACAAAATGTATCAAATTTCATAAAAAAAAAATGCATTGATGTTGAAAACAGCCTTCCTACAACACAGATTTAAAATTATGATTTGAAAATTATGTTTAAGTGTTTGCGTTTAAATTGCAGAGGTCTTATTTTTTTACACAAAGGATCTCTTCCTTTTCACAAAAACTGTGGGGTAGTTTTGCTATTTTACAAGGCTTCCTCTTTCTTTTCTTTTTTATGCACTTATTATTTGGATTTTATTAAAAAAAAAAAAAAATTATTATGCGTATATTTGTTTAGATTACAAGTAAATTACATAAAAGTCCTTTTAAGAGGATCAAAATTTTAATAAGTACGAAATCTGTTCAAAATGAATTGATGTAAACAACAAATGTTTTATATGAAAGCAAATTGAAATTTTGTCGTAGAACCTTTTAATCTTTTAATAAATTAAATTTCTTTGAAAAGCAATTGTTATATAAATGAAATATAAATATAAATAAATAAATAATAAGAAAATAATTAAATTTAAATTTTAAATGTTGAATTTGTTATTAAAAATAGAACACAGAAGCTGAAGGAATGAAAGTAACCAGCCATGAAGTTACGGGATTTGTTAAGAATGTAATTTTTTTTGAGTGAAACGGCATCTGCTGGTAGTTGCATATTTTGCTCATAAGCGCATATTTTAGCATATGTTTTCATTATAATAGATTTTGGCCACGCACTTTAAAAATAGTAATGGACAGTGAGGTTACAAAGGCATTTGGTATCGACGAAAGTATGCTATGCCTTTTGACTTCAGACCTTGAACTTGAGCTCTTTGAAAGAGAAGATGCTTTATTTTCAGAACGGATCCATGACTGTACGAAAAAGGAAATTTAAAAACCAATATTAGTGCAATATTGCCTACCAGCCGCGAATACCTCTCACATTCTGTTGGCGGATTTGAAGATGGTGAAGAGAATTCTTAGGAGCAGATGGGAGTTGGGCTAATATTTTTTAGGCGTCTGGAGGTTTAATAAATAATCTTAGCTTTTATAGTCATAGATTGAAAAGCGGCCGTAACAGTGTCTGACTTTCCAAAATTTCTTCCAGCTCTGGTAAGCCTGTTCATTAGTATGAGACTAGAAGGTTTAGAATATCCCAGGAAGCTAAATCCACAAGAGTCCAATAGTTTTTATAAGAAATTGAGAGATTTTGTTTGCATCAAACCATTGCACTATGTGCGTGGTAGGAAATTTGTTAAAGGTAAGTACACTCTGAGGCTGTGTATATCGCCTACGACTCGCATAAGCTTCGTTTGAAATTCTCCTAATTCTAGCTTGATAATGTATATTTTTCGCCGCTTCTGAGAGTGAACCAAACAAACCGAATCATGATTATCAAGTAAGTAGAAGTAAGAGGTTCGAGTGTTGGAATATTTAAGGAATATAGAATATATAAATTTGAGCACATATTCATTCGGTAGCAACGATTCATAGGGGAAGTGCACAAATTAATAAATTGAGAAATCAGCCGGGCCTATTATGGCACTAGAGTCTCTATAATACTTCTCTATTTAACTAATTCTTTCCATCTGCCTTCCTCTCTATGCCTTTGTGCTAATTCTGGCCGAATGCATGAGTAAGGGGGAACATATGCGGTCAAATAACATTTAAAAATTTATTAAGTCAAATATTTCTGTTCGGATAATGCGATTGAAGAACGCAACACGCATTATTCTTGTCCTGTCTTCGAAGGAAACAGGGATTCCCTTTGAAATTAGCAAAAATATAGCGATACTACCGATAAATATGATTAAATCGAAAGGAGAGTGTTATCGAATTAACACATTTTAATTGAAAATTCTACCAGTATAATAAAAGCGCAAGTTGCTGAACCTTTAAAAAGTTAAATAGTTTGTCAATTAGAATCGCTTATAAAGCGGTTGGTTTGCCTGTACGAAAACATCCTTCTCATGCTTTCCCAGCTTTGTGCCATGTTAAGGCACGTGTGTGTTTTCTTATAATGCTGTAAAGGGACTGTGGCTCATGCAGCTTAATTGTTTTATACAGGATTTTGTTTTAATTATATTTTCCACTGAGGATAATCCTGAAAATGTATTGCGTTTTGTGGGTGTGCTCATATACACAGTTCTTTACATATGAGTGTGAGTGAGTGTGTGCGTGTGAGAGGATTTTACTTTTTCGTTCACAGTATTTTATTACATTTTAATGAATTTATATATACTGCAATAAAAATTATTTTCCCATTTCCCGTTTTCCCCTTTTCTCTTTTTCTCCCTTGTCATTCGAGTTGTTGTTTTCGGTGTGTTATTACAAATGCCATTTGAGGCTTAAAAATGGAATAAAACTTGACATTTAAGTCTGTATTTGAAATACAACGCAATCATGCTGGCAGTTCTCAATAGTCAGAAAGGCATTTAAGAAACTCGAAGTTGAGTAGTTCATTTTATCATACACGATCAACGTTTATTTTGAGGCAATTTTATTTCCATTGCCCTCTAGTTTGGGAGATTACTGTGTACGGGGTCAATATGCAAGGCACCATTTATGCGATACGACCAGATTTATTGGAGAAATGGCCATAACAGAAAACTGACCCAATGGACCATGTTGAATAAAATTGCATTACATAGATAACTACACATGTTTGCCAAGGATGGCAATCAATATGCCCCTTGTAGGCGAAGTCGCCGGTTCGAAACCTGGCCAGACCCTAAGTGTTTTCCTGCGGACAAGCCGAAAGCTTTGCCGGAATAGCCGTTTAAAAGAAAAAAAGTGAAGTATTTGGGAAAGATATAAAACACTAATAATTTCCCTATTTCTCATATTGTGCAATATTGTTATCAATATGGATTTGGTATGGTTAATGTGATTTTCCAATAATTGAAAATGTATGCTTTAAAATATTAATTCATTCATAAACGTGAATTCTGTGTTGAAAACTTTTCATTACGTCAAACGTCGAAAAAAAAAAATTATGGGAATCCCCCAAAACTATAAAAATTCTATTAGAGGTTTTTTTCTAGTTTATTATTTCATTTTACTAGCGAAAGAAGAATTGATAAAGCACTTTCCGTCCTACCAATTCTTATTGGTATGGAGTTAATGAAAAACGCATGAATTTAAATACACCATAATTATTGATAAAATAAATTTATTTTCATACATATTAAGCTTATCGTGGTTAGATAACTCAAACTCTCTTTAAGCAGGTTCCATTAAGCCAGCTTTAAAGAATGTTAGCAAGCGATTATTGTCATATTCAAGAAGACTTTGACTTGCTTCCGTATAAAAACTAAGAACACTTTTTAGTAATTAGATCCACTCAAGCCGTATTTATAAGTAATAAATTACTGACTCGGCGTATTTGTAGAAAAGCCCCCACATGGCGATGAGTTTAATTAAATTTGTATTTTTGCTCACACTATTGCAATTAGTTGGGCACAAAAAGACAAACTAACTTCTCCAGGTGATTTTTTGCGTGTAAACAGAACTTCCATGTTGGAAATGAAGGAAATTAAGGCAACATTTAAGAAGGAATGGTTAAAGAAATTTAAAGAATCTCTTTCTCTAGAAGAAGAAATGGAAGCATTCATAGAAAACACGACAAAGAAAACTACTATGGATGAAAGTGCAGAAACGAATAGAATAAACCGAGAAGATAGTAAGGTCTTTAAAGCTTTTGCGTCATTTTCACATGCCTGATGCTTACAGTAACTAAAAATGAATCTGTATCCTCTTCACTGGAATCATGTGAGTGCGTATTGATTTCTGCCGCAATGAAAGCTGGCAAAAAATAGAGAAAAGGAATATGGAAACAAATTTTAAATGAGAGTGAAAGGGAAATAAATTTGATTTGCTTTTTAAACAGTTAGTGACTGTGCAGCAAACAATAAGTGGCCTGCAAGCAGAACTCGACCAGTAATGCCCACGGAGCTGCATTTTGTATTCATTTTTAACTACTTTCATTCAATCGCTTTTTGCAACTTTCGTGCATGCACATTAGGTTTCTACAAAAAAAAAAAAACATTTTAATGTGAAAAATTAACAAGGGAAATCAAACACTTCCAAACATTTTCACTTACAGTGAACAGACAAGGTCTTTCCTGTTCGCAATGCCTCTTTAGCATTATTAGTTCTTTAGAACATAATTTTTAATTAAGCCAAGGTTCCAGGTCCCTAGCTTTCAAAGTTCTCCTGCGGCTGGAATATTCGTCGCCAATCACACTGCAATCACTCTATTACTGTGATCCCAAAAAAGTGTTGAAAGACAGTAGATTAGCGTATTATAGTTAAAAACATGAATCAGTCAAAAGACAACTATATATATGGGTTTTGTTCTCAAATATTTCCAGCAAGTGCCAGTCAAGGCAATCACACTGAAGGCAATAATATTAAAATTACTCCTTTGATAGACCTGACTATCGATCTTAACCTTGACTTGCATTCAGTAAGTTATGTTAATGCTGCTGAGGAAAGTAAAAAAAACGATTACGATTCTTCCGTACCATCTTCATTGGGAAAGACGATGGAATCATGGATATCTCAATCCTCTCCAATGGCATCTTCTTCGACTGGCTCGACATTCGGATCAGTGATAGAATCGTTATCATCTAAAACATCAGCAAACGCTGTTATCATCTCCTGTGTTGACGATGGTAGAGGCTTCATTTGTCCAGAATCTTCTTCCCAGGGATCCGCCTCTTCATCAGGTTAATTTTGTCGAGAATTTTATTATTGACTTTCTGAATTTGCAGCATCTGGATCTACTAAAATCCAGAATATTTTAAATGTAATACCAGATATCAACATTAATTGAAATATTTTAAGTGAAATAACGCACTTACTATTAGGAAGTGATGAATCTCAACCTGCTCAAAATAAATTTGACTATTTTGTATTAGAAAGCGATAACACAATTACAAACGAATATAATAAAATATCAAGCGCTGTTAATGTTACGCCCAAAAAGGCGAAAATCCAGATTCCCAATGGACCCACTCAAAAGCTGTGCATAACAAGACTAATATCTCCAACGTCGACATCGAAAGCAGCCAAATCGGACGCAGTAACTAAGCCAATTTCAAACGATATTTGTTTTAACGTCGTGGAAAGTCGTAAGTCACCTTAAAAGGTTTTTGAGAATAAATTTTGCTATTTTGGATTTTCTTTCTTAGAACCGATTAGCATTGATAGCGGCTTTAATAACGAGATCTCAAATTTGATCTAAATCAAAGCTTAAGTCTTTTAAGCAATATCCAAGAAACTACTTCATCACCTCAAATCATGAAAAAACAAATTTGCATACACAGATCGTCACCAAAACCGTCTAGAAAAATTTCCCCTGTTGCAGTTCAACTACAAGAACCAGAAGAACGACGTTGCTGTAGAAGAACTTGCCCTAAATGAAGGCAATTGGTAAACCAAAATAAGTCCAATGATTATCTCAAGTATGCACTTACTAGAGAAATTTAAATTGAGGCCAACTCTTACCTCGGTATATATATCGTTTTACCACTTCTATTGTAGTATTTTGAATGACTTAAATTATTAATTAATTACTTAATTAAAATGGCTTCAATTTATTGACTAACGATTTCGAATTTATTTATAGAAAAATGGATTTAAAATGAAAAACTTGAGATCGTGGGAATTTCCAATTTATATAAAACTTCACATATTATTATAGATTCCACAGCATAACTGCGTTAACAGGGAATCTTTGACTTACACATAGTGATAACAAGAAAGCCTGACAAGTACCAAGTATCCGCGATAACAAGAAAGCCTGACAAGTACCAAGTATAAGCCGCAATCTGAAGCACCTGTCTACGCAAACCTTTCGCAATGTTTGCGACCCCAATTCGCCAATAACTCCTAGAATGTTTATTTCCATGTACTCAATTGTCTCTGGTTTATCGATGTTAAATCACACGATCTGGTGGGAGATGAATTAGATCATTACGTAAAAAGATACTTGGAATAGATCGGATGTAGCCGTGTATGATATGTGGCTCCATCCTGTGGGAAGCACATGTTAGCAAAATGACTGTCAGCTAAGTGACGTACGGCAAAGTTATCGTCTTTGACGTTTGCCCTTGACAGTAATACTCATAGATATAATAACCAATCAGTCTACCATAAAAAATATAATGCCAAAGAGTAATTTTTTGTATAGATTTCCCCCTTTCGAAAGACTATAATCCGGCTAACTGACGTACCCAACTAAACAAAATAAAGTTTCAGAAGAGCAATTAAATTATTAAACGAATTGCAATTAAATATTAATTTAGAATTTGGCCGATTCGACAGTGTTTCTCCCGCAAAAGGCTACCCGCAATGAAGGGAAGTATCACCAAATAAATTAAGGAAAAGTTTTGGTCACATAGAGCAGTGGTGCCAAATTTGTGGATCTTTAAAAAATCACTGCTTAGATCAAGAAATTAAACATTTTTTAAAATCCATTCAATTAACACATTGACTTACATGACATTCGCAAGTTCCAATGGAGTGGAGCGAAAGCGGATGCTTCAGCACTTTAGCCATTCATTTTATTACGAAACATAATTTAAGAATAAGCTCGAGTTATTAACAAAATTTTTTTAATGAGTTGTAAATCGTAGTAGCATTAATTTAAATTAAAAAAAAACATTCTTATATAAAAATTACTTTGAGGCGAAATATATGCAACAATGATTTATATTTAAAACATCCTAAAACTAGACAACAGTTTTTGTATGCTTTAACTCACACATTCTAGTCGTCCCATTACACTAAGTTTCATAAATTAATCATTGCTTTTGTTATTGATTCTTTGCAAACATACACATATACATACACATACATAAATGCATACTTGGGTTTTTACAAATTTTTATGCAAAACTAATCATGTTAAATTTTATGCAAAAATTTTATTTAATTTTTTTTTTTATTTCTCTTAAACAAACAAAGAAGCATCTCGTCAAGACATTTGGAAATAAAATGTGCACAAATTGGATTTTATTCTCCTGTTTGCATACTCAGTTTCAATTTGGGTAAAAAATTTATTTATGTATGTATGTATAAACTAATGTACGAGTGCTTAAAAGAGACTCACTCTAGAGAGTCCATATGTACTTACCAAGATGGCAGCCAGGGGGAGGAGGTGGAAAAAATAAAAATAAAAATAAAAATAAAAAATATAATTTTAAAAGGCCAAGATGATAAGAAATAAAAAGTTTTGTCATTTGTCTACTACGTGTCTGGCATATGAAAATTTTAGCATGAGTCCTTTCGGTTTTAAAAAAGTGTTTCCTTTTCCTCTTTTTCTTTCTTATAAATAAGGGTAGATTTGCTTTATTGACTAGACGCAAGTGGCTTTGAAGGCAAGCTAACAAAAATTATATGTTTCAATATTGGAAAATGTTTAAAAAAAATTTATAATAAATAAAGGATAAAAATAAATATGTATTAGTTATATATTAGTGATAAAGGATGTTCAAAATTTGAAAATAAAGGAAGAATTTGAAATGAAAAGAAAAGACAGTTTCTAGTCTTTCGATTATAATTTTATTGACTTGTAAAATGCATGGAAGAAATTTATTTATGGGGCAGCACATCTGGCACATGGCCCCCCTTCTTTGCATGGGTTACGTTGTTGGTGGACTACAGATCCTCCGACTATTATTTACGAAAAAACGATGAAAATGGTCTTAATGAAATGTCCTTTCAACAACATGGTGCAACTGCTCGTGAAACAATTGATCTATTGAGTTGGGAGCCAAGATCTTGTGATCTAACGTTATGGTATTACGTTTTATGGGGTTATGCAGAGTCTTTGGTTTATTCGTGCAAACATAAGCAAATTGCCACATTGGAATTCAAAATAAAGCTTGTCATTGATGAACTGCAAGCTGCTTTATGCGAAAAAGTACTTCTCAGATTAAAAGGTTCGTGTGCAGTATGTTCTGCGCAGTCGTGGCGATCACTTGAATGAAATTGTGTTGAAAACAATTACTTTAATATCTTTATAGTTTTTCTTTTAGTTAAATTTAAAGTTTCTTGGTACCTAAAGGAAAGACCTATATATGTATTGCTAAAAAGAAATTTTTAATGTATATATTACAGCACTACGTGATTCGCCTTGCTTTTGAGACTTGTCCATATTTAACGATTCGGCTTACCAAACAGCTCCAATTATTTTTATATATTTTAATTACACTTTGAGGTAAATCTGGTTTTTTAGCTTGTTGTATACATGAGTTGCTAAAATGAAAGGTTTCATTTCAATATAAGCATTTTCAACAGATATTCTAAAGCATACCTTAAGGCTGCCAGAGAAAGAAAAATGAATTATAATAACAAGTTATTAAAATATTTATAAAAGGATCTTTGCAACATTTTCATTTCTTTTCTGAGGTGAAACTCTTTTTATTCCTTAAATATTTAATGAATATTTCAAACCTTGAAGAATTCTTTTAAAATATGCTTTAACCGTAATGTAAAGTAAATTGTCGAGAGCATAAGAAATATGTGAAAAGTGTAAGAGAAAACTAAATATTTAATTACTTTTGCTTCCCATTGTCTGGAATTGCTATAAATTACAATTCATTTTATGCGTTTCCTCGCACCTACGAAAATTTTAACAGCGAAAAAAAAATAATGTTTTTTAAATTTTCATAATTTAAACATTTCTCTTCTAACAATTACTCGCCCACTTACACACATACATATATATTTTTTTGGTAAAGGTGAAAGGGAGCACAGGAAAATGGATAACTGAACACAATGGATCTACTGCACCGGTGTGGAGGTAGATTTTAAGAAAACTGCTGCCGCATTATGCTTAAATACTTTCCTCCTTTTGTTTGCTTTTCCTTCAAGAACATACTTTAATATGGGCTTACCACACACCGTCTTTCTGTAATTTATTTTTATTTAATTTTTTTTTTTGTGTTTCTCCTGCATTTCAATCGGTTTTCAGAGTAGTGACGCGAACGAGCTTTTGTGTGTGGGTGTGTTTTATAATATTTAAAACGCCAAAATACCATTCAAAGTGTCAAGTCGAAATTAAATTGCAATTTGTGGCGTAATTTATTTATTTTATTAACACATCAACACACACATGAATACACATGATTCTATCCATGTATGCGTGCATGTCTGTATATCTCTCTATTAAAGTGCAATTTAAATTGCTTTTTTTTTATTAATTTTTTTATTTGAAAATATTCCTTCGTTGTAACCCCGTTTAAATTTACAACTGTTTGCATGCCACAAAATAATCTTGATAAGTCGCAACAATATAGTTTTAATTACAGAATGCATTTGAAAAGCTTCAGAGCTTTAAATAAACTTCAATAAAAACTGCAACACATTCTGAATATGATGAAATAAAAACCAACCGGATTGCAGTCGCCAAATTCTGAAAGCGGCTAAATTCAAATTTCGATTATTATATTGAATATCATATTTTTTTTCAATAGTGGACCAAGACTCACGCTTAGAGGAACGAAGAAGGGGACAATTGAGCTGATGAATATTTTATAAGCACTGGTAGAAAAAGCTTAAGAGGGGAAAGACTGTAAAGGAAACTACTTCATGTACGAGTAGCAGGAGAGCGTTGAGGATATTTATCAGATAATGGTCTCGTAGAACTGTTTGAAGCGATTCTTAGCACCCAGAAAAGTGTCAGTGACATTCAGCCAATAGTCGTTAACAATTTCAAAAGAAATTCCATCCACCTCTTCAGTTGGCTGGAAATTTATGACCCCTTTCTAAAATGAAGTTTAGAGAGAATGCTAACGAAGTATTCCCTTGGCAAGCAAGGCTTCGATCCACCTCTTCAGTCGGCTGGACTGAAGAGGTGGACCAGGTGGACCATGTAGCAGAGTGGATTTTAGAGAAAATGTCAAGACATATTCCCTTGGCAAACAAAAGTCCGATCCACCTCTTCAGTCGGCTGGAAATTTATGACCCCTTGCAGAGTTGATTTTAGAGAAAATGCCAAGACGTATTCGCTTGGCAAACAAGGCTCCAATCCACCCTTTTAATTGGATGGAAATTTATGATCCATTGTAAAATGAAGTTTAGAGAAAATGCCAAGACATATGCCCTTGACAAACAACGGTCCGATGTCGGAAACAAGGCATAGATATCGCGGTTTCAATTGCAAATTAGACCCTGAATATTTTTCTTTTCAAAAGCCTTATAGGTTTAGTTGGTTAAAAAAGCTCTCAATTTTAGCCATTTCTTCTTATTTATTCAAACTTCTCTCCTCATAATAATTGCCTTGATTTTCCAACCAACTGACATAAATCAGTGATTACTTTCTGTAGTGGGAACTTCAAAGGTGACCCTTCCATCGCTCTTAAATAGAGAACAAACTCATGTATGGAACAGTAACAGACAAACTTTTGACACTAGTCACCGAAAGTTCAAAATTTTGAAGCCATTGGCAACACTGCTTTATTTAGCAACTCATTTAAACATTAACCCCATTAGTTTACTTTCTTTATGGTTATGTAAAGTCGCCCGTCTGCGTTGATAAATTAGATATAATTGTATCCCTAGAAACCCTTCGAATGTTGAGAAAACGTCTGTTCCAAATATTCCCTGGAATTCTTGAATGACCATTTCATTGACAGCAAGCACATATGTGCTCGTATTTCTTCATTGCCTTAATGTCATTTGCACTTGTGTAACTCTTAAAAAAACACCCTTTGCGAATCGATGTTATAAATCTATACCTCAACGAATACTAACTTATCAATTAATTTTTAGTTCAATTTTAAAAATATTTTAGTTTTATAAATTGTGTTTACTTAAACTTTCCCCACTTGAAAACCATTAACAACAACAAGGGATGCAGCAACAATGGCAGGTAACATTTTCTAATAAACTTTTCGTTGTTGTTTTTTTTTTTTTTTAATTAAAGAAACTGTTTTAACAGAAAAGTGAAAATACTCGTGAAAGGTAAAGAAATGCGAAGCCATTAAAAATATTGTCCATGTTAAGATGTATCAGCCAACACCATCAACAACATTATCCTGTAGAATAAAGTCCTGGCGTAGCGTCATCATCAAGTGTACTTACTAATACAATTACAAAGGCTTGTCATTTAGCATTTAGTTCATGTTACAACACAAAAGTTGCTGTGTTGCTATTACAGGTAGTTCTTGTAGACATTAACAAGTCGAAAATCCCACTTAAGGAAACTTTTTTCAGAATATTTATGTCTAAATTTGTAGAAATACAATTACATTCATGTATATTAAATGCAGTGAATCAAATATAAAGGTGGCGTGAATTAGAGGTCTGCGCTGCTTTTGAGTTTTCTGGGGTTGACAGTGACAATTCGTAAATATATATCACTTTTATTTAGTAGCAGATAAAGTGGTAATATTCCACTGCAGTCAAAACAGCTGATCGAATAGATTGTCATTTCACATTATAGTACACATTCGGTAAGTTTTGATCAGCTGATACTTACCGCAAGTGTAATCTGTCTTCATATTTATAAAATAAAAATCAATAAATATAATTAAAAACCACTAAATTTCCCTAAATTAATGCACTGTAAAATTCGATTGGATCATCTGCATACCACGTGCTAAGGGTCAGATCATCAGATAACTTTTAGACAACATTTAAAAATAACTGGAAGTCGGGCCAACTTGAATGCAAGAGTCATTACAAAAGCATTAATTTCTTTAGAGCACATTTCTGGTAGACTGAAACATGCTCATGACATAAATATTATTTGACTATCCTTATGATCAAGACAAAAGTGCGATATATTCTCGACACTTTTGATTCCTTTGCGTAAGAGCATGAGGTTTTACAAGGGTATGATAAAGACAGCCTGTTTGCAGCTTTATGTAAAACATTACCAAGAGAAAATTTGACCATAATAAAATTAAGGGCCATTATTGCGTATTGAGCTAGAGCAGATATTATTTGGATTTGGTCTGTAGCGAACAAGCTGCTGAACATTTTTCTATTAACCCATCTACTACTTGGATTATTTTTGTGAAACTACGAAGCCAGAATCGCACGTTATTTGCTGATAACGATTTTGGCACCTTCATAATTTCAGCATCATCATATATATATGTATATATATATATTTATATAAATTTTTTAAATATTTACCAAAATAAAATAAAGTAAAAGAAATTCAGAAAATTTTTATATCAATAAAGTGTTGGGTATTAATTAATTTTATATTTCTCGAGCATCCTGCCAATTTCCTTCAATAGTTCGCTGGTCAATCTGATGGTATCTGATGAACTACAATCGAGAGAATATTTACATGTTTAAAAAGTTTTTCGAAGGATAAAGAGTCTAGTCGGGGAGAAAACTGGCCCCAGAAGAATGGTACCCAACATAAGAAACATATATCTTTATCAAAGGAAAACTATAAAATGTAGCGAATTTAACCATTTTTACATTATTTTCCATTGGCAATATCGTAAATAAGGGATTTGTTTTTCGCCAAACTTTTAAAATTACGCATTTCTCGTATGCAAAACACAAACGTACTCGTTGCAAATCTCTATATCTTACTAGCATCTATATCATACTGGCATTCATACAACTCCTGTGTGCTTAAGTGATTGTGAAACTTTCCCCCAACTTTCTATATAAAATTACTTATTTCTCATATGCAAAATGGACGTACTCGTTGCAGCTCTCTATGTCATACTATAATTTATACATCTCTTGTGTGCTTAAGTGATTTTAAAGTTTTCTGCAAATTTTTTATATAAAATTACTAATTTATCATATGCAGAACAAACATACTCGTTGCAGCTCTCTATGTCATACTATAATTTATACAACTCCTGTGTGCTCAAGTGATTTTGAAGTTTTCACCAAACTTTTTATATAAAATTACTAATTTCTCATATGCAAAATTAACGTACTCGTTGCAGCTCTCTATATCATACTGGCATTTATACAACTCCTGAGTACTTAAGTGATTGTGAAGTTTTCCCCCTCCTTTTTATATAAAATTACTAATTTATCATTTGCAGAACAAACATACTCGTTGCAGCTCTCTATGTCATACCAGATTCTATACAACTCCTGTGTACTTAAGTGATTTTGAAGTTAAAAGGTAGCCGACAAAAATGGGAGTTTATGCTATTTTAAACACACAAACGTATATACATATGTATGTATGAGTAACTACGGCGGCCAGTATGTGTAGATGTGTATTTATTACTGTTAAATACTAATACGATTACGTTGTACGAGTACACTTTAGTACACAATTGTTAAAAGTCTTCTTTTGTGTTAACAATTAGAAAAATATCTATGAATAATTAAAGTGATTTTACGCAACTGCAAACTAGAAGAAAGTTTTATTCGTTTTATAGGATTTAATATACAAGTCACTAATTAGAATAAGAGCACATAAAACCCGCATTCATATATAAATTTAGAAAGTTTCAGCAATAGTTTTAATTTGTAAATTAAACTAAAAATGAATCTATTTTTAGGGCTTGAACACTATCGCATGACGACAGTTTCCCCGTGATTAGAGGAGCATTTACTTCAAGCAAGAGAATGAAACATTGTATAATAGTGTGGCACCCATAGCGCCACTTTGTAGTGAATACTCACCTGAAGAGCCGTTGCAAGGAAATATTATTTTCGCTTTTGCCAATACTTGTGTATTAGTGGGGTTAAGCTGTGGAAGGAAATTTTGTGGCCAGCACATCTTTGCTTTTTTGTCTGTAAACGAAATACAGCGCTGCTTTTTTTTGTTTTTATCATGCAAAATTAAATTTATTTATTCACTTTCTTCAGAGATATACTTTAATATACTATTCTATTATTTTATGCTGTACAATAACATGCTTTTCATATTAACTTGTATTAAATGGATCCCTGCTCTCTATCATAAACTGCACCCTGTGGTCCATTTTATTTTGCAACAAATACAGCGACTCCAGGCTTCTCTAATAGTGCCCCATTGCCCCATTCCTCTACACATTTACACTGCATTTACTTTTACAAAACATTTGTGGCTTTTATGGTAAATTATCATTTATAAAAAGGAAAGGAAATAAAATCAAATGAAATAGGAACTTAAAAACGAAAAGCAGACATTTTTTTTTTTTTTTTGGTGGCCGGGGGATTTTTGAAACATTAAAGTGGAGACGCCGATACATGCACACGTACATACGAGTACATAATATATTGCATTAGCCGTCTTACATACAGCGATGATGCATTAATAAAATATTAACAACACATATGCACGCTTACTTTTATGTACTTTTTAACCCCCCGGCTTTAATAACCAACAATTTAACAGGCAGCACGCACAGCAGCCAAACGCCCTCATTATTATTATTATTATTTACACAGACAAGCGTGAAATAAGTGCAGGGAGCATCTTTACAGGAGGCTCGAGCTACTCTATACGTTTTGTTTGTTGGCGGAATAAAAAAATTGAACATAAAACTAAAACGAACCTTTAAATTGTATCAGTGTCAAACATTTGACGTTAAAAAACCTCACGTATTGTCTGTATGTATGTATGTGGGTACGAGTATGTATGCACGTATAGCTGCAACCAATAACACTGTAACGAAATAAAACTTAAGTATATATCAAAAATTATGCACGTTCTATACTGTAGTAAAATTCTTATTGATGTTGAATAACAGTGGCTAGCAAAGTACCCCCAGTAAAGGAGCTGGTAGATCAACCCCCAACATTATATTTATATAAGTAAAACATACATGGGGTAAAATAACCAATGTTTTTAAGCGGAATTCCAACTTCATTTAAGATGTTTGGCATTCTCCGATTTTATTTTTGTTGCCTTTCATAATGCCTATCTCGTAGAGGTCTTGGTTCCTATTAGAGAACAGCTGTAGTAATAAATTTTACAATCATCTTTTGATCCCCATAATTATCACCCAGGAAGTTTTGTAATTTATAATGGCTGAGGTCTGATTTGTTGTCAATTCCCAATAAACTCCTTGGAGTTTGTCAATAATCACTACAGATGTGTTTAGCCTTGAGTGGTGGCAACACCTATAGATTTGCTGAGGTCAGATTTGTTATCCCTTCCCAACAAATCCCTCGGAGTTTGTGAAAAGTTACTACATATGTGTTTAGCACATCTGTAGCACATCATTGGGTTGTCACAACACCTATTCCATTGGCTAATTCTGGCGTCTTCTGGTCAATCGCTAGCTTTAAACAGATGTGTTGTTGACAGTAGGGATCTGAATTTAATGTTTCAAGCTTTCAAGTCCAACCAAATACAGAGTAGAACTTTCCTGTCCCTCAGTCCTACTTTGGCCAGCATTGAAGATGCTTCAATACAATAAATGCTGCATAAAATGGTCTAACAGTGAGTCACCGTCCGTTTAAGACAGAAGGACAGTCGTCGGGTCTTTGGCAACTTCTGTGAAAGTTCTTCTGCCATTGACATGAATAGTACAATGTCGGAAGTTCGATTTATTTACTTATTCTCTGTAATATCACTTATCATATTTTGTAGTTTCATAATTTTTGGTTCTATTACACCTGGAACCTTTAACAAATATCTTTTGTATGAGAAATTGGATGCCAGAAAAACCGGTCAATATATAAACCTGGCCCTCTGCTTGCTAATTATTAAAAGACAGACGATTATGCCATAACTGAACTTTATTGTATCAAAGCGACGCCTGAGAATGCCTTCCACTATGAAGGTCAGCCAATCGTTCCGTGTGGCCTCAACTTGCTATACCAACAGCGGGCACCCTTTGACGATATCGGTACTGTTAAACAGGATTATTTTCATCATGGAATCGGATAAAATAAAAATTTCAGATAGAATCCCATAGAGTCTGATTCGTTTACTTCTATAACTTAGAAGTTCCTCAATGTCTGTCAAGTTATGTTTTGCACTGAGGTCCATGTAACTTTTAGAGCACTACTTTCAGGCAATTTATTCTGGATTAACCTAATAATACCAATGGGGATATTCCGGTAAAATACCAAACGAATTCTTAACCACTTTTATACTTTTAAATGGAATATATCCGACTTATAACCGATATTTTCTAATGTTTGATATACTTTCCCCAAAATGGGGAAATGCATTTATAAATATAATATATATGATAAATATATATATTTTTAATACTACTAGTAAAATTATTTGCTGGGTTATTTGATGTGGCAACTTTTGTATACTTTTTCAAATAAAACTCTAATGCGAATGTTCTCATTTAAAATATTTTATATTGGAAATTAGAGTTTTCCTCCCGTATGGTAATGAAACACCCCAATTTTTAAATCAAAAAAATTTTTTAACACATTTTTTTAGATAAATTCATGACTTAAAACTATAACGTATTTGATCTGTAAAAATATTTTTTGGTTTGCAAAATTTAAAATTATACAAATTTCCCGTACGAAGATTCGTGTGTACCACTGTAAGTTGTAATTCTATCAATTATTAGACAAACAACTGAAAGCAGCTCCATCGTTCTTGGAAATCAATTATGTGGTTTACTTTCTCAATAACTTGTTGCAATAACTATTTAAAATTAAATATTATAAGACAAGACTGCAATAATTTATTACTTATTTACAAATAACTTTCCCTTCTTTCCCTTCTGGTCCATTTACAGACACATACTTTTTGAGGCTTTAGAATTCAGTCTTGTTACTTAAAGGCAACAAGTGGTTAAATGTTTCTCCATGACGCAAGAGAACAAGACCGCAAAAAGCCTAAGAAAGGAATATAATTATTACCTAATAAAGTAAATATTTAATACCTAATAATGAAGAAACTTAGAACCTTAAACAAGCTATAAACCGAAAAAAAGGTTACCACCTAAAAATGGCAATAATTAGTATCTGAGAATACCAGTATTTAATATCTATGGAGGAAAGTGGAAAATTGGCACCAAAGAATGGGAATATGCAAATAGATGAATACATAATAAGCAACCTACAAAGCAAGAGGTTCTAGTTGCCATTGCCGCTCAGAACACGCGTGTTTTCCGGCGGTCAAGCCTAAAGCTTTGCATGTTAAGTTGACTTAAAAAAGAAAATATCTAAAAAGGGTAATACCTAAGAAGGATAATAACTAGTATTTAAGGTCATAGATATCCTTCATCCAAGTAATGATTTGATTAATACCTAAGAAAATAAAGAGTTAATATTTAAGAAGGAATGTAATTAATACATACAGGGGGAGATAAAGAAACTGCAACCAACTTCAGACAGCTGTCATTTCCAAACAACTCGTCCGACAGCGGTGAAAAGTATTCCAGTGACAGCTCATTGTATTGTTTACAAGCGTACAACAGCATATTGGTGAGAATTTTCCAGAAAGAAAGTTATTCGTGATGGAATCCAAGCGTGATAGTGTGATTTCTTTATATTTGGCTGGAAAACCACAAGTGGCTCTCGTTAGAGCACTACAGCATTTAAATGTGAATAAATCTTTTGTGTCTCGTATCATCGCTCGTTACCGTGATACTGGTAGCGTAGCCCGACGTCAAGGAAGTGGACGGAAGAAAACAGCAACATCAGCAGAAATGGTTCGAAAACTAAAGAAGCACATTGATCGAGATCCGCGTCGCAGTGGCCGAAAAATGGCTCGTGAGCTGAACATATCGCAAGATTCCATTCGGCAAATATTGAAAAACGAGAACTTACACCGCAACAGAAAGAAAATAGACTCAAAAGAGCCAAAGAGTTGCTTTGCTTGGCCGCAAGTGGTGAACTGCCGAATTTGGTTTCCTCCGATGAGAAAATATTCGTTATCCAGCAGTTTGTAAACAAACAAAATAATCGTGTTTACTTGCCAAAGAGGTCAGGTGGAAATGTGCACCTTTGGTTGGCCACCAGAACTCACGAATAGAGTAAATATTAGGAATCACCAATGAAATTACAAAAAAATTAATTTGGCGCCGGCCATGGTGATGGTGTGAGCCGCCATAACAGGCGATGGTTGCTCTCCGCTCGTATTAATCGGCCGTGGCGTCAGAATAAATGCCCAATATTATCGGGAAAATGTTCTGGAGGGTGTATTGAAGCCTTGGGCATGCAAAAATTTTGGCCGCAGACATTGGACATTCCAACAGGACTCAGCATCATCGCACTCAGCACACGCCACCCAAGAATGGTTACAAAATAAGGTTCCTTACTTCATTTCCACCGCACAATGGCCACCAAAAGTTCCGGATACCAAGCCGTTGGACTATTGTATCTGGAGTATTTTGTAAAGCAAGGTTGGCACTAAAAAATACCAAAGTGTCGATCACCTCAAGCAAGCGCTTCGCCGGGAATGGCCCAAAATACCGAATAGCAACTTTTGGGCAGCGTGTGACGCTTTCATTGGCCTTCTGAAGGCCATAATTCGTGCCAAAGGTGACCAATTCGAACAAATCTAAACTTATTCTAAAATTTGATGCTATTTCCGACATTTTTTGCTTTCATTCAATAAAATTTAAAAAAAAAATGAAAAAATTATGTCGTTTTAGTTTGTTGCAGTTCTTTCACTTCACCCTGTATAGTAAACACCTAAGGAAAGGAAGTAATTAATTAAGATAGAAGAAAGTACATTTTTGTTATATAAGAAAGAAGGGTTAGGACATAAAAATAGTAATAATTACAACCTAAGAACCAAGAATATTAATTACCTAAGGAAAAGGTAGCCATTTAGTATCCAGGGCTGGATATAGTTAGTAGGTAAGAAGATACATGTTTGTTACAATTTATTATTAAGGTGAAAATTTAAACGCAGGTACTTGGTAGTACTGAATACCCTTTGCGTATCAATAGTTGGTTAGATACTTAACATTCAGAGACTCGGCTGATAAATGAATTTAATTCTCAAACACTTTCTCATTGCTAAAGAGTATGTAACATTTGGAAGAAAAAAGGAAATATTTGCTTTCAGTTTAACATTTGAGAAAGTATATTTTCGCAGTAATTTCACTTCCAAGAAAATGGACTCAACGAAAAAGGTCAAATAAAAAAAAAATTCTAAAATAAGTAGTAAATAAATAGTAAAAGCTCCAATTTTAAATATTTATTTTTTTTTTTTTTAAAATAAAATAAATTTTTATATTCTATTGTATTTAATAATACAATAAATTTTTTTGTCTACGCAAAAAAAATTTTGACAGACAAATGACAGTTTTTGTGACAGATGACAGTTTACTCAATATGAAATGGCAGAAGTAAATACTCGTATTTAGCCGTTGAAAATAACTTTTAGTTTCAATTCATTTCAATACATTTTTATTGCAATTTAGTTTACTTTGTACCTGCTTCGGGGCAGGCACATTCACATTCACACATTTTGCCTTTTTTGCTGAAAACTTTCGATTTTACTTGCCACAAATAAAATAAAAAAAAAAAAAAAAAAATGAAATAAATGTTTGATTGTGTTTTATGCGAGTGTTTGAAATTCTTGACACGTTCTGTTTTTATTCACAATTGACAGAAGCTTTTTAAAATAACTAAGTCACACCGGTTTGAACTTTACCCGCTTTGAACAGGTAAAACGAAACATTATTTATTTATATTATGGCATGGTGCTTATGAAAAATTAACACAAATATATTTTGTAAATGTGTTGCTTTACAAGGAGGATTTATCTTAGCTTTTGTCGTTTATTGTAAGAGCTTTTTTATTGCTACTATGCAGTGCACATCACACCGATATGGCAGTTATGAAATCCCCATTATATCTCTACACAAAATGAAATAAATATAACAAAGCAACACCCCTCTACTAAGCTAGCCGGTGGGGTAATGGGAACAATTCAAACACTCAGACAGACATATCTACAGCCAGAGACAGAGACAGCGACAGCGACAGCGACAGAAAGTCATAAAAATGGTGGAGCTAAAATGTTCCATGTTTATAAAGAGGAAAATTTTAATAAACTAAATGAGACTTGCTGCATTTCATTTACATTTATATTTAATTACATTTCGGTGAATTGGAGCAAATAAAATAAAAAATATTTACTGCAATTTTGATCATCATTTTATCTGTTTAATAAGACTGGAGCTTTTAATGCATGGCCTTAAACGTGACAGCAAATATTGCGACTATAGAGTATGACTTTGTAGCAACTTGTCATGCCCGTTGATTTTGCTCGTGATATTGGGTTGGCCTCAGCAAAATCAACTTTCAGAGGTATAAAAATGGCGTGTTCCCCCCACATTCGAATTTAATAATTTTCAATAAATATATTTATAGAGAAAATTTGAAAAGGACACTTAAATATAAAATTGAAATATGGTTTCAAGTGGTTCGACGTATGTGAACTTATGCCAAGCCGTGTCTCCCAAGTTGCTTGCAGAATAGCGATATGTGCAATATTTTTACATGAAGAGATTAAACACAAATTTAATCGATATGAAGTGCGCAATGTTTTATTTATTTTGTACGATAATGAGTCAATGTTTGTCAATGACAGCTTGTTATCCATTTCTTTTAAGACTGCCAAACCTCCGCCACAGTAGAACTACAGATTCTAAGAACCAAATTAGCAGACCCTTGTTGAGTTGTGATGGATCTCCAACCATATTTAGTTAGCGTGCTAGCAAACAATATTGCATATCGGCAGCTGAAATGTAACCAAATTTGCTGGTGCAATACTTACATATGTGATGTAGTGTAATTTAAAATACAAGTATTAATGAAATATGCAACAGGAAATTTATTGTTCTATTAGCTAAATTTTTTTCAGCCGACGATATGATTATCACAAAATAAATAAACAAGTTATTGTTCTTAACATTTCATACGATGTCACAGCTGAAACCGTTTAGCAAAATTGGTGGCTAAGTATTTAAATACAATAGCAACAGCCAAGCTACCTTATCACTTTGACGTGTGAAAACTTTCCCCTGCAAAGCCCAATTACAACCTTTATAATATTATTCCAACATTTTTTTTTTAATTTATAATTTCTGTACTTAAAAAAGTTGTTTATCAAGAAAATATGATTATCACACCTTTCTTTTTATTATATTGATGGCTTTCGCTGCTGTGGGGGCGGAATGTCTTCTTTTATTTCAACTACAAAGTGGTGGAAGGGCTTTTTTGATGCTTAAACAAAGTTTGTGTTAAACCTAATTCTGGCCAGGAGGCAAAGAAACTTTTATATTTTATTTATTTTGTTTATCATTATTTACGCTAATTTATAATTACGGCAACATAAATCTTCTACGGAACATTAAGAAAACAGTGATAAAAAATGTAGAGACGTCCTGACAAGGATGTCAGAGTGGTGGAGCTAAATGGAAAATGTAGGAGTCTAAAACTCAAGAAATATATGTTAAAGTGAAGCAAAGAAGTAGGGTTTAAGCCAGCATGACATAACCTTTAAAGTAAAAAGTACTAAATTAAAATGTTTTTAATAACTTTTAACGATTTATAATGGGGTTTAGTAACATTTTTAACGATAATAAAAGCAGTTAAACAAAATCATAGCGAATACTTTGGCTATTTAGTAACTCTTTAAAGCTTTTGAGGACTGTTCTTAAGTCAGCTGTTGTTCTTGCTTTACCGGAATGAAGGTCAATCCTTTTTCAGCTCTTCGATGGAGAACAACTTGTTGCTCTACAAAACTATATGAACCAACCATTGAATATCAAATATTTTTATATATGATGTTTTGCTTTTAATGTTCAAAATTAATTAAATTAATGATGATATGTGTGTAGGAAGACCAAAACTCATTTCTACTTTTTTCCATTACCCTTTACGCTTTTCGGAATTTTCGGTAAAGTTGCCATATGATTCCAATGATCACAGCGTTTTTGCCAGCTGCTCTATAACTGGCTAACTTAAACCCCTTTTTAAAGTCTTAAAATCACAGAATGGAGACCTACGAGATACTGTGGCATAACGGGTATGTCATTGTTGCCTCGAAAGTCTTAAAGTCTAAAAGGGAATAAAACCGCTTCTTTCAAATGTATTTTAACGGATTCATTGGCGTTAAGCTACAAAATATCGTTACAATCACGTCTTTCCGCATACCACTTTAATTAATCGAATCATATTATAGATAATATATTTAGTAATTTTCTGCATACAAATCAGTAAAACATAAATTAATTACTCACATATATAAAAAATTAATAAAAAAATAATAAAAACAATGTAAATAATATATTACATAATACATCTACGAGTATCATAAATGCTGTAAAAAATTCAATCGATTAAATTTTTTTACGAACAAATTGCAATCGAAACAATGTTATTTAAGAAATTTTTATTTAAAAATTTTTACTATAAAAATATTTATGGAAAAATAATTTTTCAAATTATTTCTTTTCAAATAAAATGAATACAGATCTTTTTAAGTTTAAGGCTATTCGAATCACATTTTGTTAGTTTAAGTCTATTCGAATAACTTTTTCTAAGTTTAAGATTATTCAAATAACTGTTTTTAGGTTTAAGGCTATTTGAAGAACTTTCTTTAAGCTTAAGGCTACTCAAATCACATTTTGTTAGTTTAAGTCTATTCGAATAACTTTTTCTTAGTTTAAGTCTATTCAAATAACATTTTGTTAGTTTAAGTCTATTCGAATAACTTTTGCTATGTTTAAGGTTATTCAAATTACTGTTTTTAGGTTTAAGGCTATTCGAATAACATTTTGTCAGTTTAAGGATTAAATTTTAATTGAACTTCTACTCATATAAACTCCATATTATGGCGAAATGATTATTCAAACTAATTTTTCGCGTGATTCCTGTGCAATTCGTATTTTTTTTAATCAAACAGTTTTAGCGATTATTATAAACATTTTTAATATTACAGTAATAGTTTTTAATCGATTTGTTTCATTCGAATATTTTATGTTGCAAATAATAAAAAAATGGCCTTCTAATCGAATAAAAATTTATAATGAAAGAATGCAATTTATTTTTTATTAACTTTTTATACAACGAATACATTTCGAATGATAGTTTAGCTATAATTTAATGCGATAGCTTTTATTGTACCAGATTCTCTTTCGATTGTTTCATGTTTTCGAATAATTTTAATGAGACACTTATTAGAGGTCGCATGTCGTCTCATTACTAATAGAGCTGATTTTACAAATGCGATCTGAAAGAGGCATAACTTTATATGAAAGTTGCCCCCCTTTGGAGGTAAAATCTGCACTTCTGCCTATTATTTATTTTGCCTGGAAACTTTTTAGTTTTTAAAAAGCCCCCAAAACCTTCTTCGTGGTCCTTTTCTTGCTGTTAAATATGAAATTTCCTTTAAACACCATCCCCTTCTTCATTTTAAACAAAACCTCTTTCATCTTTAAAAGTCTAATATTTTTTGTTGATGTCATTATAGTTGTCGCCTTGGCGATCATAAGCATAATTCGCAAGCCGTAACATTTAAACAAAAATTTATAATTTACCCCGCAGCTGAATTGGTGGAGTGTAAATTTGCTACCACAGCAAATTCAAAGACAATAAAATGAAAAGATTTAACGAGTTGCAAAGCCAATTATGATTCACTTTTCCCCTGTTTATAGACTTTCAATCGATTATGATGTGAGAAATGGGGTAGACATTATTCAAAGATAAAAGACTTCAAGGATAATGAATAATGTTTTGTGTTTTTTTTTTGTGATTAAAAGTAATTAAAGAATTTTAAGAAAATTTTCGATTATTCCTGTAATGCTTTTTCAAAACAAACGGAATCGAATTCACTTAGCTTTCCCGCCTTGCTCGTATTAAATGATAAAAAGCTTTCGAAAAAAGTTCAGTAACTCGGTATTTTTAGCGAAACGTCGTAAAACGAAAGCAGTACTCCCGGTAACGAGATCGTGGAGGAATACAGAGAAAATATCGAAATTTAATCGCAAATAAGTCAGATAACTTCTTTTAACTTCGCAACAACCTTCCAAATCGAAAAAAAAAATAAATCTATTCTCGAACATGAGAAGGCATTCCTCAAGCCATTTACGAGTTTCCATTACATCTATTCAAATAGACTGTTAAGCGGTATTATCTCTCAAAATTAGGAAGAAACTGCTGTTATGGTGAATCGAGAGGAAGTGACTGGATTCTTTTTCCAAAAAGATTTTCAGTTAGCGACATTTGGTTCCCATATAGCCGATTAATCTGACATATGGCATCTCCAACAATCGGTTTATTGCAAAGACAATTGGAGGGTAACTTTATTTCCGGATGTGGCAACCACGTTCTTGCGGTTTAGAAACTATCAAGAACTTTCTGCTGGGCCATGCAAAATCACTGGTGGGATTTATTAAAAAGGATTTCAGAATAAAATATCATGGAATTTCGAACATTTTCAACTTCTCAACATGAAGAAAACAGCCGTTGTATGCTCCGGGCTCTAATTACATTTGTTGAGTCGCAGAGCAGAGCTATTTAGATGGCCTGTGCCTTATTAACAAACCAACTAATTCGAAAATCGAACATGAACAAAGACTTCCCTTCAACTAATTCATGCACTGTGTCTCCTTCTAATCACACACATATGAGTATTTCGAAGAGCTCCTATGCATGATAAGGACACTTACAGTGTTACGACCAAACTTAATTGATATAAATATTTTCACAGCTTTCGTCCTGTGAGAAAAGTCATCTTGAATTTGAAGCAAAAATTATCTTTAGTTTGCTACAAATGATGCACATCGAATTTATTTTTGTTATTGCTTTTTACTCTGAAACTTTTTATTAATTAATGTTTTTAACTTTCATAACAAATATTGATTTTAGCATCTCCAGCATCCTTTCATTTTACCTCCGAAGCAAACACAACGTTTGATTAAGAGAACTGTAAGCATTTTAATACTGGCACTCCAAAATTTTATTTTAAATTTCATTTTAAATCTCTGATTGCGAAATACGAGAAGCCAGAGGAGGGGGAGGGCGATGTAGGAGTAGGGGGAGAAAACTAAAACAATGGATATAAAGAAAAGTTTTTAGCGGAAAAAATTGTAACACATAACGTGTCATCCTCGCACTCCCAAAAGTATGCTTTATTTAAAACTGTTTGGGAAGTAGCGGCAAAAGGTAGTCTTAACGCCTCAGCATCCATGTGTTCGGATGTTGGTGTTTACACAAATGTTTGCCCTTCCTGACATTTTAACAATGGCTGGCATTCGCTGTTTTACAATTTTACTCAGTGACAATTTTCACGGCTTTCACACGCTAGTCTAAGCAAGGAAAGCAAATAAATGTGACAAAAAGGAAGAGCATAACGGGGAGCACATTTAACTCCTTAAGGTATGGCTTTAAAATACAAATGAAGAAATGTGTAGCCGCCATTTAGGTAGCCAGCCATTGTTCGGAGGTGAAGTTTAGCAAATGGTAGAAAAGGAGAGACAAAAGATTGCAATTTAAACTGAAAGTAGTTTAAAATGTATTTTTCGACAAACGAAGTTTCATTATAATTTTTTTATTTAAAAAATAAAAACGTGCGCCAAACTCTTGTTAGTGCAGCAATAAATTCACAGTCGTCCTTGCGGAAGTTTAAGGCCGGCTGCGAACAGGGTTTGCCAGTTTGAGGGTAATATTTTAGGACACACTGTATTAAAAGCAATTTATCAAATCTATACTCGGATCCTTACCCAAATGTCGGTCCTTACTTAAATGTCGATTATATGGTATTCTGTGTTACTGAAGTAAATAATTTGATGTGTAAGCAGGGCTCTAGAGGACTTGCCTATTTTCTGTCTTAAAAGCTTTCGGAGTTTAATCAAGCAAGAGAGCCGATACTCATTTGAGCCAATACATTTAGCTGCCGTCCTATAAGCGAAAGACGAACGGACGAAAAAAGGTTTACTTTTTTTATACCATCAGTAATTAAGCATTGATTCCTTAGCATTGCTTTATAAGCTTTTTTTCACGGTGCAGTAATTTGCAAGAGAAGGGAACGTTGGAAAGCTCCCAATCATTTAATAAATGATTCTTGACAAAAGTTTGGCCTCTTGAATGTGTTATAATTGAATTTTCTATGGCCCATCCATTTGAATGAAACAGACTTGTCGAATCACGTAATGCCGTTTACGTAATTAGCACATTTTTTAAAAATTTTATTAAAATAAAACACCGAATGAAATAGCAGTTTAATTAGACCTGCAAAAGGCACTCACATTCCCGGAGAAGCATTTAGTTTCATAATCAAGACTGGAATGGAAATAGATGGTGCCCTAGAAGAGAATGTTCTCAGAAAATTAGTTTGGAAAATTAGAGAAAAAAATGTTTTGGTATGATATTCAAGCGAGAAATAATGTTGGATTTAGATGTCACGGAAGCAATTTTTATCGGAAATAAGCCAAGCAGCCTCAAGCACATCATTGAAAGAGTGTGATTTCCTATTAGCTGTAAATGTTTAATAAATCAGCTGATTCAAATACTCTACATGCTCTTCCAGAGCATGCGCAGTTATACTACATTCCCACTTTTCGTAGTAAATACAGGAGGAAGAAAGTGACCCCAGATATAACTTTGTCGCGTATATACTCCAAATACAAAATGTAATGTCTAATAATCGAAGTGAAATGGGTTCACATCAATCGGCAGAAATAAGTGAAATAGCGCTGACATGAAGTTAATTCATCGCTTAAAAGCGCGAGGAACATAATCGAAAAATGTATCTATTGACACATTGGAAGGTCAAGGTAGTGGGCATTTTACCGCTTACAATTTCGAACGTGAATATATCGATCAAATGAGAATTCTCGTATTCTTTGTTAGAAGTTCCATCATTTTTAGTTGATCCAAGATTATAGATCCCCTTTATTTTTAAGGACTAAATACTTCTATTTGGGTGGAATGATCTTACACATAATATGGAGAAATGTTTGGTTCAACTAAATATTTGCTAATGCCAACAAAAAGATATTCAGTATCGGAGATATATACAATATATTAATGTGATCTCTGAGTGGAATTATACGACCCGGCTTGATTGCAATTCCAGTCGTGAAAGGGAAAATGCTGATGATTTAAATAATAATAACTAGGAAACTGTTGATATTTTTAACAAGAAAATTGGATATGAAGTGAGGCGATCTAAACATTAAGGAGACTCTCAGTTTCACTGTTGTCCCATTTTACTTCCTTCATGCTGTAATTCATCCATGGCAGCAGAGCATCTTTAACTCTGCCGCAGCATCAAAACAAGCTGGCTTACGTTACATTATTTCATTGTTGTTTAGATGAATGAAATGTGATCTGAAAGTAATTAGGAAACCCCTACCGCTAGCCTAAATTATTTACTTCATACATGACTTTCACCAATGAGAGTACATCCATATGCTTTCACTTTGTGAGTTGACTGTATAAGACATTATCGTGAGAATTGTTAATTTATATAAACATTTTTGTATAACAACCAATATGGAAAAGACCACGAGCACATATTATGACAGAAAGCTTATTTAGACCTCTGAGAACAGACTTCAAAGCGATTCTTTGTATAGTGAGAGTGTTTATCCTAATCAAACGCTAGCAATCGCGTTCCACAGCTTGGCAATTATCTTTAAGAGGTGAAAGAGTTTAATATCCGGATAACTTAGTTGCTCCGCATGGTATCAAAAATAATCATATTTCACGCGTAACCTTTCCTTTGGAATATAAAGCTTAGAGAACTGTTTTACTCATCCGCTACAATTTAATCCTGTAATATTATTACCGCTGGGCAATATAACTGGTCTAACATAAGTAGTTGTAATAAGCTTAGGTATAACGCCGTGAGCACAACGCCGTTCCTCGAGATGAAACCACGTGTACTAAAAGCTTTTAAAGCATCAGCTTCAACTACGAGCTCGACCCTCATCAGATTTTGTTAAGACTTCAGTTAAATAAATGATGTGATATGGACGCGCTTCTCAGAGCTTCTGGGCGCTTGCAAATGTAAAGTACTCATATGAGTAATATTCCCCCCGCAAATATGAAACTTTGTACTCAAAAACACCTTTATCCCTTTACAACAATGAAACAAATTTCGTTCTATTCTATTGTGTCTGAGGAAGGGGAGAAAACAAACAATGGGCAACTTTAACTTTTGTAATTTCACGCGCGACTTATCCTTTGGGATACAAAGCATAAAAAAATACAAGCAAATAATATTTTACATACATGCAATATTTTATAAAAATCAGTAACGGAACATGTATCAAGATCCTTTGGGGGGTAGGTAGCGAGTGAGTGGGGTTTCACATAAAACTTTAATTTTTTGAAATTCGTGTTAGCAAGAGCCTGCGTTTGGGGTGAGCTTGTGGTTTTACGGAATATAATTTTCCACCTCCTTTAGTTACGCTGCTGGTAACAGCTATGGAGCATAAATGTGGAAAAGGTGTTTGAGGGTGAGAGATAATAAAAGCTTTATAATACAATACCAATTTAATTTTTTTAGAAAACTCGTATGTTGTGTTTTATGTCTCTTTCACTGACTGCAAGAAGGAAGTTTTCGTCAGTGTTGTATTTCTGTTTAAAAAGAGTTCGGAGTAGCATATTTTTTTCGTGATTTTTAATTTATCCTGTTTAGTTGCTGGTGTCAAATTCATTGTCAAGCCTTCGTTCTGTACACAATGGTGCGGCAGTTGTATTATGATTGCTTCACGGCTTAACTTCCGGTCGATTCACTTTACACTTTAATGCGTGCGCACCATACAGGTGAAAGGAAAGAAAATTAAAATCTTTATTGAGCAATTGAACGTTTTGATCGGTACATTAAAGACAAACCAATTTAAGATTATGAATTTTTTTTTTCACCCCTCTTTTCTTCTGCTTGATGCCGATGTAAAGCGGGAAGAAGGGAATTTTTTTTCAAGCAGTTATTTGCCTCGCAGGTTGAGGGCAATATAAAAGTTTGGATTTGCTTTCACGTAGTGTACAACGGCGGAGACATGACGGCCGTTTTCTGCACAACATTGAGTTGGAGCTTTTCGAAAATTTATTAAAAATTTGGACCCATTTAAGACCAGTAAGAATAGAAGAGTTTTTATAGCTTATCTATAAGCCGGTATTTCTTCTTTTTTCG
Organism: Ormia ochracea; assembly: GCA_963402855.1. Taxonomy (NCBI): domain Eukaryota; kingdom Metazoa; phylum Arthropoda; class Insecta; order Diptera; family Tachinidae; genus Ormia; species Ormia ochracea. The sequence continues at coordinate 15,685,786 of OY727107.1, read as the reverse complement.
GCTTTACGCAGAAAAACACACCAGCTCTCTTCAGAAATCGAACCTGCGACCTTATGTTTAGTAGGATTTTCATTATACTTTCGCTTACGCAGGCAGCTACTTGCATCATATCGTAAGCTTAATTACAAACGTACTTATCTACCCCATAATTTTTTTTTTACAATTCAAGCTAAAGGCGTTACAAAATCAATAATACTAAAGTCTTTTTCACAATTCAAGTATTTCCTTAAATTAACTTATAGTGTGGCTACTTATTGTTGATATTTATCTCTTCTCAAATCATTTTCTTTCGATTTACATTTGACACTTTTAGAAGATCACAGTTGTATTTTTTCCATTATAACAAATTAAATCTTAATATTAATATGTTTCTTTTGAAAATAGTTACAAGTACGTGACGCTAAAGTGGTTCTAGAAATATCATTCCCTACACTTTCTAAATGTTTTGCACGATAGAGGTAATTTTAAGGGGTGTACTCGCAGAGTTGCTTTTTCATCTTTCGTCACACAGCTGCAGTGTTGCAAAGTTGCATTTATGCATTGTAAAAAATATTTGTTTTTTTAAATATTCCGTTGCCAGTAATAAAAAAATATGTTCAATTCAATTAAAAAAAAATAAAAAAGAAAAATTATAAAATTGTTTTTATTAATTTTGATGCTGATAAGCTTGAAATCCTAATGGCTCGCATGTTTTCTGTAAACTCCTAGTTCAGAATTTAGTAAAGAGATGAATTACAATTAGCGTTGCCAGAAGTAGGGATTTCTTTACTTGTCATTGGCATGGGAATTTTGTGAATTTGGAATTGCAATATGCTTTACGTGCTCAGAAAAAAAACGTAATTTTTTAAATTATCAATATGAAAAGGATCGATCGTTGTCAGAACCAGTTAACAACTTCGATAAATACCTTCGTTTGTAAGGAGATACATTTTATGTATCGATAATAAAATTAAGCTGCGTTTCTCCTGCAGCACTTTTCAGTGGCGTTGCATTTTAAGAATTATTTTATATGATAATAGAAATAAAGATAACTACTGACATCATTTTCTGACCATCCTGATTCGAAGAATATTTCTTTCTAAATAGTTTAATTATAATGGACGGGAATAAAAGCCATCTGTTTTACAAGAATGAAGGCAAAATATTTGTGTAAGGAAGGGAAAAATCGTGAATAGAGAAAAATATTGTTGAACTTTTAAGTAAAATGTATTCTTAAAATGTAAGACCACTAGTTTTATTTTATAATTTTTTTGAGTGTATTAATTAGTTTGTCCTAAAAGTATGCAGCATTTAAAAAGTAGTTCTTTATGCATTCGTTGGATATCCGACAAAAATTCTTAACACTTCAATAGCTTGCATTTTCAACTAAAACGGAAACAAATCAAAAATCTTGATCAAATATTCAAATAAGGACAACAAATTCTTCACATTTAGAAAGGAAAATATAATCCTTAAAACAAAAAACATGCAAAAACCACACAAAGATACTCCTGTGACGTTGAGGTTATCAAAAGGCTCCACAAAATCCCATACACAGCCTTAAAAGAATACCCATATAAAGACTCTTTTACAGGTAAGCAAAAAAACCACAAAAAACGAACCCCCAGTTTTTTGTTACAAGCAATTTTTGAAGGATATGCAGAATATTCAATACCAACAACTCGAAAATGAACTTTAAAAGCGAAATTCAGGGAGGAAAAGTTTTGTTTCAAGTTTTGCAACAACAAGAAAAAAAATGTTCCAGAGTCCTTAAGGATATTTACATATAAAACAATAGATGTGTAAAGGAACTTTAAAGCCGGAAACGTATTGTAATAATAAAGTGAACTTAAGGAAATACACAATAAATCAATTGTTTTAATTTAAGAATAAAAACAAAGAATACTCGTATAATAAAAATACTTAGAACACTGACGCTGGGAGGGAGACTGCTGGTAACAATAAAAATTTGTTTATTTTTGTATAAAAGGCTTCTTATTGTAAATTTTACTAAAACCAAACATGAATTTATTCTTTTACTTTTTTCAAGCAAAAGTAATTCAATAATCCGAATATAAAAAGTTAAAAAGAAAATCCCCAACAAGAGTAAAAAAAGATACTCCTTCCAAATAGAATGAGGATTAAGTGGCAGCTATAGAAATGCTACTTGTAATAATATTAATAATGCTAAAATCCGCCGCAACAGTAACTTCTAGTTAAATTATAGTTTTGTTCCCAAAAACCAACTGAGAATTACAAGCAAAATACTTAATTGTAGAATTTCTCAAGCACAAAAAAGTTCTGGAAATAGTTATTCAATTTAAAGAATGAATATGTTATATGAACGGGAAGGATGACAAATTTAACCAGTTGCTTGCCAATACGCCACTCAAATAGTGTTGCCAAATGTGAATTCAATTTTTCTTAGACGTCAATAACCAAAAGAACCATAAGCACTTTCTTCATTTTATTGTCAACTAAGTGGACCTTTACTTTGCGTCAGACACAACCCCAAGGATTGCCGAGAAGGACTTATGCTGACCTAACTTTTATTACCAACAATACGGGGCAGCAAATGTTTCGACTGCCCTTTATTTTATTATTTAATTTTTAGACTATTGGCAGATTCTATTTTCTTTTCTTGGTTTTCACTACTTCTCGGGGGTTTCAGAGGAAAATTTGAATCTAAAAATGCTCTTTCCCGCTGTGGCTTAAAATTCTTTTACATTTTCAACCACTTTAAGCTTCCCTTTTCCGCGGTTCGAGCGTATTCTTTGACTTACCTTTGTTTAGTTTGCCTCATAGCCTTCTGGTTGACGTGGCAAATTTTTCGCTGGCTCTTAGAGTTTCCCTAAACCATTAACTCAGTCCGCGTAGCATTAAAAATTTTCGCTCTGACCAGTTTTACTAGACACAGTTTTCTACCTCTCGTTGTCAGATCATTTTGCCGTTCATTTCCAACTACGCAACGTACTTCAATGTTATCAATCTTCCTAATTATCATTTTCCTGCCCATAGAAACATTGAAGGCCATCGTCCTGTGTAGATTCCCAACGGCATAGCAGTAATTCCCCAGCAGTCACCTCTTACGCCGTCCAAATGCCGTCTCAGTCTAGAATTATAGATATCACCAATTCTTATAATTTATTACTGATATAACATATTAAAATATGCTTTGGAAAATATAATTTAAATTTACCACTAAAGCAATTTCAGAAATATTTTTAAAATATTTAATATTAAAATGCCTTAAATTTTACTTCCCCATCTCAATAAATGCTCAGTCGATTTCTTTAAATGTATTTTTTTTTTTACAGGACAACAAATGCTGTAACGAAAATTTCGTACACATATCCTTCATTATATTTCCCATTCAGTTGTTTCTTATCATAACTGACGTTTTTCTAATTTTCTACATGAATGGCCAATAATTTTATGTTGATACACACATAATAAAAAGAGGAATTTCTGCAAACAATAGGACCAGCAAGCTGATAAAAAAAAATTTTTATTTAAGAATTCCATGAAAAATGAGCTTAAAATCTAGGCTAGGGAGTTTAAGATCACAGGATACAAAATGACAGGACTACAGTATATTAAATGCTACAATAAAGTTAATATTTTAAATCTCCTGCACGAACAACAAAACATTTGTTGCTTGAATTGTAATTCCCTTTACAAAAATTATTTTTCAGTTCTTTAGTAAAACAAGAACAGCAAATAAATTAAATTTTTTCTTAAAAAGAGCTTTCTGAATTGATAAAAGAACTAATCAATTTTGTTTTATTTTTAAAGTGCTTCCCCAATAATTGATAATTAGTTAATTAAATAATTAATTAATGATAGAAATTGCATTATAAAATTTTACAAAATTAATTCGATTATTTATGAAATTATTCCTACAACAAAATTTGAATAATTATTGTTATTAATGAAAAAGTTCATTACTATAATGATAAAGTTCATTACTATAGTGAAAAAGTTCATTACTATAATGAAAAAGCTGTAACTATCCGAACAAGTACCTTTATTAGGGTTACCTTTATTTATTTATTTGGTTACCTTTATTAGGGTGCGAACAAACTGAGCGCTGATGCCGAGCGGAACCGAGCAGACCTTATTGAAGCTTATTTTCATCCGAGAAGAACAGTTGTACATAACACAGTGAATGTGAGAATCAGCGCTGACATTCTGTTTATTCCATCTGCTTCGCTTTTATGTCAAAAAAAAGTATACTTGAACAATGCAAACAAGTACGCGGAAAGCTTTGAAACTGTTTCGTCGCACTCATCGGCTTTGCTCTCAGCTGTTGTCGGCGTTGACTGTGTTATATACAAGTTTTTTTGCATTGACTTGTATGTAATCTATTTTAACGCACTGACAATCTTTATCGCTCTGACAATCTCGGCCCGGCTTTCAGCCCTCACTCTGTTCGCAGCCTCAGGCACGCCTTTCAATATGTATCCAAACTTCCGTTAAACGCAAACTTTTGAAAGCAGCTATATTAAAAGAGTTACCAACACATAGCGAAAAAATTATTGGTATCTTCCAGCAGCGTCTAAGGCCTATTCTATTCGCTTACAATATGTCAGTAGAATACTTTGCACTCTTGCAACTGCCAACCAAGCTATCCATAATAGTCTGTCCGTTAGGCCAAAGTACTAAAGTAATCAAATTAAAGTAAGTTTTAACACTTTGCGCATGTTCTGTACATTAACAAGCGTCAATTTGTTTTCTACTACATTTTTATTCAACTCTTTCTAGTGCTTCTTCTTGGTTCTTTATATGTAAAAACAGCTGATTTAATTTACGTTAACAGAGTATACAATGTGAGCAGAGAAGTAGATGCTTCGTAGTTGCTGTTAAGGTAACCATTTTGTAGCTTCTTTGGTAGCCATTTTGACCATTGTTTTCACTTCTCTGTTGGAAAACTGCTGCAGAAGATCGGCTTGTCAAGTGTTTTCTAATAAATGTTGAGTGACCAGCCACTACACCTTCGCCGTTTAAATATTCCAAAGATATTAACACATGACATATTGAAGTACTCCTACATAAGGCAAATTCATTGGTGTATTTTTTTATTTATGACTGCCTGAGGTAGTGATTGAATGGTGGCATTCATCATTTCTTGTTGGCAAAGTTAAAAGTTCCGCCAAGCATATCCTCTGACAAATATTTGGCCAAATGTAAATGTAAAATATTGCTTGTTTCACATTTCTTTATATTACAAGTTCAATTTAACTTGTGATGGCTGTTTACTAACACAGTAGGAACCAGCGCATATATACACACACAGATGCGTGTAGCCACAGACATACGTATACATATACATATGTATACTCTGGCAAAGCTAAAGGTCCATTAAGTCCAATCAGTCTCAGATAATAAATAGTCATTTGGCATGATGTTGAACAAATAAAACAACTATTATATATGTATCCTTAAAAAAGGACACAAAGGAAATAGAATTTAACAATGTTCCATAGAGATTCTTAAAAATCATATAAATTACCAGCAACCCTCAACATAATACTCAACATAATACTCGTACTTAATTTTTCAGAGGACGCGCTTCCATTTTAAGAATATTTTTTTATTTTTTTTTTTACTTTATTTATTTAGTAGAAATCATATTATTGAAATTAATACTCGACACATTTGTAGACATGATTAGAGAGAGCTTTTCCAAAATGATTTTATACGAGTACGCATCCATTGTTACGGCTGTCTCGTTATTAATCTCATTGTGCCCCGTCTGCCGCACTACATTTATAAATGATTTGCTTCATTTAACGAAATCTTTTAATACAGGGTGTTTAGTTTAGAAACGGAGATAGCTTTCATGCGATTTTGAGTCTTTATGAATATCTTATCTCTGATGTATTTAAATAGAGGAAATAGCTTCAAAATTCTATACTAAATAGACTTTTAAAATAAATTTAAATGGTTTGATTGGAACAAGACGCATTATACCACATACGTCAAATAGGCTGCTATTTGTAGCAGCCTTATGGCCTTTGGGCCATACTGAAAAAATATGCCTTGAAGACATGCAATCAGAATCACTCCTATCGAGAGTGAACCACTTGGTGAAAATATATTTAAGTCAAAAACACATCGTAATAAAAACATCTCATATCAGCTGGTTGCAAAGTTATAAAAAAACATCTGGTTGGAATAGAAGTTTGGCTAACCACTTGTCATTAATTTTATAGGATAAAAATGACATTCACGAACAAAATTTTCAGAGACAATAGAGCAAGACAAACAGAGACAAATAATGAAGCAAATTATACTCTTAAGTGACACTTATTGGTGCATACAATCAGTCAAACTGTACCAAATTTGAGCAAAACTGTTACTCATATTTGAATGTTTGCACTCCACCAAAAAGAAACGAGATATTAAAAATATAAAAAGCAAAAAATCCTCCCATGATATGAAATCAGGGCAGCATTTCTCTCAAATTCCAATCAGATGATTTTTTCACTGTCACTTACGTTTTCTGTTTTAAAGTATACAATGTCCACCAGCTGACTTTTAAGAAGAGATGTTTTGTGACACGAGACGACGTGTTTCAAACTTTTCAATGAAAATTTTGCAAAATATTACTCAGGCTCGCTATACCAAATAATGATTAGTCAAGTAATCCCTATCGGCTAGAAACGTATAATAGAATACATTAAAAATTCAATTGAATGGCAAATTTTTTTTGCCCACTGTTACGATTGGCAAAACTTTATGCAAATTCTCCTTAAACGATGATTGAAAAACAATCAGTGCAGCATTTCTGGCAAACAGCTGATTTACAAAAATTTCAGTAGCCAATGGCCTTAGCAGCGGTTGCTTCTACAAATATTATAATTATACAATGAATAAAAAAAATTCTATTTGCAACACCATTGTGAGACGATTTCCTAGAGCTGCTTAGCCTTCTGGGAAATGAGCTCGTAAATCCATTGTGGGTTTCTGTAGGTCCCTAAGTAAACCACACATCCTGCACTGCAGATTATTATTAAAATTTTTCCTTGCTCATATTTCTGTTTCGGCCCATAATAAATCATTAATATAAAACCAGTCGGTTTATCTTAAATAAATAAATTAAAAGTGAAATCAATTGTTAATATCTGCAATTTATTTATATCCTTCAGAAGGAAGATTCAGCGCAAAACAGATTTCATTATTAAACTCATTATTAAGTCTTTTGATATTCTAGAAAATATTTCTCACAGAGATCTTAAATTCAGGAAAGGCCAAACTTCGAAGTCCTAACGACTGGGAAAGCCTTTAAGAGAGCTCCAAATTTAAATGTTAAACTTTGTATCGTGAAGTATTTTCGATTAGAACAACAACAAAAAAGAAGAGGCGAAGTGGCAAACATTTGCGACATCGGAAGCTATCGATTATTAGCATCAGTTAATTCTTCTTTAACAATAAAAAAAAAGTTAAATACTTTTTGCTGGATCACAGATATGCACAAATACATATGAAATTCGTTATTAATGTTTTCTCAATTTAATTGCTTTTTATGAATTAGAGTGTTAGAAATTAGTTTAGCGTTAGAAAAAACTATAAAAATCATTCAATTATTGCTTATAACCATTCGAAAAGTTGACATGAAAACATCAAACGTTTTGCAAGTGACTACGTTAATCGTCAGCATCAGTTTAGTGACTGCTGTAGTAGTCAAATTCACAAATATCGAATGTAAATCGGTTAATGCAACTGCAATGTCGATAGAGACGTGTCATCTGAAGGCGTTGGCTCGAAATAAAGTTTCAATGAATTTGCATATTCGGTTACAAGAGAACGTCATCCAAAACATAACGGTTGGTATACAATTCAAATTCACTTTCCACAAACAATATATTTTCCACAAAATCCCTTAAATGGTAGCTTAAAGGTCAGCTGTTCCGCAAAAGCATGGACTATCAGCCATTTATGTATAAGGTGGAAACGAATTTGTGTTCATTGTTTGGTTATGGCAGTAAGTCCGCATTTTGGAAACACATATTCAAGTTAATAAAGCCTTACACGAACTTCAATCACACCTGCCCCTTCGAAGTAAGTCGAAGCCATATTTTTATACTTGCACTGTTATCGCAAAGAAAAAAATCATTATTTCCTTTCAGGAAGATTTCATTATCAAAGATCTAATATTGGATAATGGCTTCTTGAAGTATATACCATTTCCAAGCAGTAAATATATGATGGAATTTAAATTTTATAGGAACAATAAGTTAAAGCTAATAATTAAGCCGTATATATCTATTGAATAATAAAATAGTCTTGTAATTTCCCCGAACTAATCTGTGACAGCTGTCATATGAATAAAATAATAAATAAAGCAAAACTATTTTATATTTTAACAAAATTGCCTAAATAAACAAGCTTAGCGATATAATAAGAACTTGTCGCTAAAGCTGGTATTAGATAGACACATTTAAAGCCATAGTGAGCGTTAAGCCTCCGACTATCGGCTTAAAACATCATTTTTTTAGATAAGGCTCCTAAAAGCGAATCTAAAGTATAATTTTAAATGGTTAAGAAAGATGCAGCTGGTGAATATTCTGCGATATATTCTGCGATTTAAAATTTAACAATTTTTCCATAGATAAATTTAGCAATAATTAATTTTAACTTTCAAAGCAATTCGCAGCTCTCTATCGTTTTAAAGAATGTATGAAGTATGAACTATGTAAGTATGAACTTTAGCCTGATGCATTTCCATAATAAAGAAATGGCTTCTGTATAAAAATGTGCTTCACTGAAGTGTTCCAAGACATGGTTGAAGGAGTCTACTTCCATACCAAGAACTTCCCTGGGTCATTCTTTTATAAATTTACATGGTAGTAATTACCGAATTGCAAAAGTGCACAGTATTTCAGTAGAATTAGCGTAAAGGCCTTGATACACTATCTTACAATATTGTACGATTTGCCAAATATAGCTACTGCGCTGAAAACGTGTCAGATTTTTATGACCAGCACAGCTGTCTGAAGATGTTCATAAAATGAAAATTTTCATCCGATCAGAGTTGCTTTTCCTTTCATCAGCAAAGAAAAAATTGTTTGCAACATTTTTGTATGACAGTATGACATCAGCAAAGATATTTTGATGCGATTTTTAAAAATAAATGGAAACCACTATCAGATTTTTGTGGCAATGCCCACAATCAGGTGTAGATTTACCAATCCCTATAATCAACTCTGATAAAATTGCATTTTGCAATACAATATAACTTTTTTTTTGCCAAATTCGTGGGACCGAGTGGTCACTGTTCTGGGTTAGTGAAAGACTTCAATAATATTAAATAAAATTTATAAGAATTTTTCCCTCCTTTGGCGGTAATAGAGATCGAACCCACTACTTTAGATGTTTCCAGTTGCCAAGCTAACAACTTAACATTGGAGCAACTGGTCTTACTTACCGACCATAAATCAGATTGACATTAAAAGTCCAAAACAGAATAAAACAGAAAATTGTTCCAACTAATATAACTATACTAATTTCGGAACTAAAGAATGCTTACAAGATCAAGAAATCACCAACAACGTTATTGAATAAACTAACAGGAATCATTCAAGCATTCATTCATCGGCAAAACCGAGAACCTAATAACAGAACTAAATGATATACAAATAAACTGCAAATGGATCGATAGGCTTCAATGCATTTAAAAACGGACTAAAGAAGCAAGTCGAACAAAATCTTTTGCAGAAGCGGTAGTTATCACTGAGGAGACTTCCTCTGACATAAAGCAAAGGCAGATAATGTTCCAGAACGTTTCTCAAGGGAACCACACGGAGAAAAATGTCCAGCAGAAGGAAAGAAATGCAATAAGTGCAAGAGTTTTAACGGATCTCAGCAAAACGTAGTTTAAAAATAAGGATAACAAAAAAAAAAGGATGATGAATCAAAGGAATACCACAATAAGAGTAACAATTATAGTGGTAACCGAAACAAGAGAGTACACCAAATCGAGGATCAGGGAAACTCTCGAGATCCGGAGGTAGTAAGTTACCAGGACACTCCAGAACAAGAACGTTAAACACCAAAAACATCTTTAGTATCTCATCCGATCTTAAGAATTATATAAAATTGAAGATACATGGTAGTGACACAACAGCTGATATATCTCTGTGCAAGGAAGGTCTATTGCACAATCAAAGATCCAAAAGATCCAGATGTTTACTGCTGTTTAAAAGGAATCTTAAGACCAGCAATAAAATTAGGTTTCGCAAAAATAAATATACAAATTGGTGAAACAGTATTAAAACATAATACAGATGATATACCTGGAAGAGATTTTCTGTGGGGTTATAACTGTACACTGGACTATGACAAGTTCATTCTAAAAATTAAACTCAAAGAAAAAGGTGTGAATTTATTGGGAACTCTAATAGAAAGGTACAACCTCTCCATCTACAGATCGTAGAAAGAATGTAAAATAGAGTATAATAAAATTTAGTCTGTATTCTCAGTCATTGTATCCAGATTACCTTCCCAAAGCAGATTTTAAAAACAAAATTGTACAAACTGATCTATAAAAAAAACAGAAAAAAATAAACACCAATTAAAGCACTTAGACTCGCTAACGGCGATAAATATCGTTAATTATGACTATATTAATAAAGCAATTAAAAAATAACAACGTCCACGCTTTTCGATTTAAACGGCCTCAACTTTTAATTAGGCCTACAAAATTGTCAACAACGTTGTTAAATTCCGCTTATTTAAGCCACATTTTATTACGTAAAATAAATAAGTAAGCAGATTGTCATACAGCTTTTGGCATACTGTAATGCTTCTAAATGCTGATTAATTACTAGAAACGAAAAATATAAAAATAAATATTTACATTCTCTGGAGCATGTCAGTTTTAAATTTATTGGGCAAATATAATAATCGTTTCGCATTCAGTCGACGTCAAGGGGTGATAAGCACGCTTTTACGGCGCTTTTAATTTAACATATTCTTTTTTAAACAACTAAACAGCATTTACTTATAATCGATGCTGAAGGAGCTTAATTTTAAAACGATTTTTTCACTTTTCAGAGAACAATACGATTCAATTAAAGTTTATTCGAAAACTCATGGGGACACCAATTCAATAAAGTGGTAAAACAACACTCTTCACTCTTCACTCTTCTGCTCAGAATGCATTGATGAAAAAATTGCTGACGTTTTCAATTCAGTGGAGTCTTTAAAACATATTGGCGAGTGTTTTTAAATCTAAAAAAAAGTTTAAAAGTTATTCGATTATTTACGTTTGGTAATTGCTCTCCTGGATACCGAACACGGTCAACTTACAATCAAAAGTAATTAACGATTTAACCGCTGACACTCATGGCATAAGGACTTTGTCAGCGAACTCATACAGGTAAGGATTTTAAGAGTCCTCCATTATTCTTATAATGATGTAATTTCCTAGCGATAAAGGAAACCCTTCATTATGCGTGATATATATATCATGGAGTATGTATTTCGAAGAAAGTTACGTCACGGTTTACAATGCAAAAAGTAGTTTTTAAATGGGATTAAATTGCGTCCTAAACTATATCAAAAATTTTTTTTTTGATTACCGATGTAGTAAATTTAAACACTATTCCTGTATCAATTCTGCAGAATATTTTTGTTCACGGATCTACTCTTTCCCTACGAAATTATCTTTTTCCTCAAAGAGAGTAATAAAACAATGTTTTCATTATCGTTATATGCGTTATTGTGTTTAACTCTACCAGAATAAGGCTTTAAACATATACAACACTGCATGCAGCACAACTTCAAGGGTTCAAATGCCTCTGGACCAGTTCCTGTTACGAAAGCTGCAGCGAGAGCATTAAAAGTCAAGATGTAGTACTGCAATGATGCAGTAAATTATAATTACAATATTTAAAAGTGGAATCACAAGTTTCGGACAGATGCCCTGATGACATATCCCGTCAAATTCCATACTTTTGGTTTCTTATTCAGATTGGGTAATAAAAATAGAAATCTATTGGACAGCCTTATCGGTCGTAATTTATTTCTGACATTTTGCTGTCGGTGGTCAGCTGAGAGGAATATGTTTTTAATCATAAATATTATAAATTTAATTGCATTTACAGCCGTAATGCAATTCATTACTCCATCATTATAAAAAAGCGAAAACGTTCTTTAATATCGTTCGACGTTTGTTATCGTTTATTATTCGCTGTTAAAATTTAATTTTTTGCTAAAATTTTCTTAATTTTTCTTACTTAGCAGATGACATACTCCTACCGACAAGATGAAGTGTAGGGTATCTGAAATATACGAGTTGAAGTTATCACTGATGTATTTGCTGGCAAGTGTTAAGTGACCAGTGAATCTGCCTCTTCATTATTCTTAATTCGCAGATGAAATTTTCCACCCGACAAAATAAAGTGTAGGGTATCCGAAATATACGAATTGACGTTATCGTTCATTACAAGTGTTAAGTGAGCAGTTACTATGCCTCTTTCCCTTAAAGATTCTCATTAAACCAATGGAACTATATTGATCCACGTAGTAACAAGTTGAGCCAACGACACCCAATAAAAAATTTATAACTATATATTATATCGCTAACAATGTAGGGCTCTCGACTTACTTTTCGGATTTTTCTAGACTTGGCTATCAGAAAGTATGGAACGATATATATCTAAAGGTTTGATTTGGATATGATATATCTCTACCATATTAGTTTGGAGATATTTTCTGCATCCATATAAGGAGGAAAGTTTATTGACCTTTGCAAATCTCTTTTTCTGTCCATCTGTCCTGGACATTTTTGGCATTTTTGTCACGGTGTAAATTGGACTTAACTTCTGCCTCAAATAAAATAGTTAAAACCCCATATGCTCAGAATTTTTACAAAATTATCCAGTAAAAAGATCACCAAAATCAGGTAATACGGGAAAGAAATCGAGTAACAATTTTAAAAGTACGAAGGCTTGGGTAAAGGCACATCACTTACCCAGCAGTCAAAATCGCTTTTAACTTTCAAGATAAGAGTGTTTTACTCTTTATTATATTTAATTTATTTATAAAATATTGGAAAATTAAAGTTTACTCAAATCCAGTAAAGTTGGAATATATCCTTGGAGAAGGCTATTTAAGGCTCGGCTCGAACGAAAGTAATTTTAAACACTATTTTATATTATTGGCTGGTCTTTAGCACATTTTTACCATTTTCCGAGATAAACAAGAGAGGATAATAAGGAAATAGAAAATCGTCAAAGTTGAAGTTTCAAAGCTGATCGTTAATTTTTATAGCTTTGAATGACGCAAGAAGGAATTATTCGTAAATAGAAGATTTCAAATATTTTAATTTTACTACCGATACCACCGATACTGCCGATACTACCGATACGCTGACAAGCAAAGTATCAAAGCTGTCATCTTCAAACCACAATCCCTGGCTAAAGGATTTGGCATTTTAACGATTTTTCAATTCTTATCCTTGTGCTCGCCACATACACATACACAAGAAAAAAAAACCAAAAAAAGCAAAATGAAATAGAGTGAAGGAAATCTCTGTGATTAAATAGAATGTCTGTGATGGGAATAAATTTGATAAATATTGTCATATTTGGAAATAAAAGACAAGCAGCGAAGGGAAAAATGCAATAAATGCTTCCAGCAATAAACGCAGACAGACATCATTTATCATTAAAGGGAGCGTCAAAATAGTTTCAATTAGCATTCATTCTAAAGATGTGATTAAAAACGAAAAGCACATTTTGCGATGAGGAAAATGGAAAATCAGCATCATTATTTGTGTCTGCCAAGGGAAAAAGGAAAACGCGATTTATTTCCATTAAAAGTTAATGAAGCATGAACTTCTGGCAATTTTAATCGCTTAACACAGTTGAGTTGTTTATTACGAATTATATATTCAGCTACGAACTTTGTAAACTGGAAGAGTCGAGATGGAAAAGCTCGTCAGCTACGTCCGCTAATATTTGAAGGCATTTTGTAACTACGACGTGTGATCAAAAAATTAACGTTAATTTCGTTTTTCCGAAAAGTATTTATTTACTTATCAATAACTATCTTGCTCCCCACCAAAGTATTAATCTCTTTATCTGTCAAAAAGAAATTGCCAATTCAAAATGGCTGATATTCCCAATATATATATAACCGACATGTGTACCATCATAAGCGCAAAAAACCCTCAAAAATCAAACATATGTAATTCACGGGATTTGAAAATAACAATAATTTTTTGATCACACCTCGTACTTTCCTTCTAGAAAGAAAGGTTTGTTACGTTTAAAAAAACAAGTTAAATAAATACAGTCTGGTCAAATTGCATGTGTTGCTTGAAGCACATCCATTCAAAATTGTTGGACAACAAGCAATTGACTACACGCAAAGAAAATTAAATTTATTTATGTCGCCTGAAAACATGTTGGTTTTCTGAATGTATCATCTGCCATCCCATACAAAAAGAGTTGATTGAAAATAATTTCAAATTGAACAAGTTAATCATTGACATTTTTTTCATCAAACATATGGCCGTTCGAACCATGATACCACCAAAGCCGAAACGGCGATAACTTCATTTAAATTAAAAGTAAAGAAAAAACTTAACAACTTATATTACCGAAAAGCATTTTCTTTCTGAAATTGCATTTACTTTTCAGGAAATGAAATAAAATAGTCGGTGTTACTAAAGTCCTCGTCTCACTATTCTAGACAGTCGCGCAATGCATTGATACGAAAATCTGTTATTGAATCCATTTTATTTTAAAAAATCGCAACAAAAAGACTTTGCTGGTGCCACACTATTGTACAAAAATGATACAAACAATTTTTTATTTCCTTATTGATGGAAATACAACTCTATACTCCATATACTTTTATTTGCCATAAACCTTATAGTTCAATTTTTTCAGCAGAGATGCCATATTTGGCAAATCTATGGCTGTGTAAAATAGTACAATGAGACCTAAAAATATATATATATATATATGCAGCTGCAGAGTATATTCTTAATAAAATAAAATAAAATTATAAACTCAAATGGCTGCTGAAAAGCCATTAAAAGGAAAAGAAAAGGCCGCCAAGAAGTACGCTTTTCTAATAAGGAAAACCGCAACACTTATTTCTATTGTTCAATGGCTACACAGCATGCCATCTCGTGCTTCAAACAGCTGCGAAATGCCAAGTAGCGATCCCTCTCGCTGGCAATATATTTTTAAATAAAAGCATTTTATTGGAAACATTTTTTTAGATAAAGAAATATTTTATTTATTTATTATTAAATAAAAACAAATAATATATATTATTTATATATAAAATTAAATATTATGTATTTTATTTATTTTATTATTATATTATTATTTCCTAAATCTTATTATTCCGGAAAGACATTTGATATATATTTTTAATAATAGTTTTAAGTCTTTTAAACCACTGGGGTTCGTTCTAATTTGTAAAACTTCTTCAGCAAAGACAAAATTAAAAATATTTTTATAAAACGAAAAAAATATCTCAAAAGATAATAAATTAAAATTCCAAAAACAAAAAAAAACTCAAAACGAAACAAGTGAAAATAAAATTAATAAAAGTAGGAAAGAGAGAAATGGGCGGTGGCATATAAATGCAATTATATGAAATCTATTACATATCTTGAGCTATAAATGGTGGCTTTCAACGATTATACATTGCAAAAAAAAAAAATAAAAAGTTTGAGTTAGGGCCTTTCTACTTGGGACCAAAGAAATGTAATATGGGTTAGCAATTTGGACGGAATGTACTCCATGGTTGGGAACCATTCATCATGAGCTAGTCTTAGGAAAATGTCAGCTGCAGGCCAACCATCTAAGCTGAATGTTTATTGGAATTAGAAAACTGCATCAGCCAAGCTTACTGGGATCGGCAAAGTGGAATATGAAGTAAAAAATTGCACTTGAGATAATTTCCAGCAATCTTTCCATTGGAAATGAAAACCAGTAATAAATTTTATTTGCACTCAATAAATAAATAAAATCAAGACAACGGTAAACTTCTCTCCAATCGCTTTAACTATTTAAGCTTTTTTTAAGCACAAATAACAACAGTTATATTCAACAATTCCGTTTTGCTTGATGCCAAAGTATGCGTACTTCCAGTCTTGTCCTGTCCACATGCCTATGAAAAAAGAAAAAATTAAATAATAACCCCCTCCTCCACCACAATAAAATATTAATAAAGATTGACAGACAGACATAAAAAATAAAAACCAAAAAAAAAAAAAAAAAAAAATTTGGGAAACTGTGCATGTGAAAATTCTTTTGGGTTTAACATAAAATTGAAAATTGAACCTCATTGATGTGAAAAAGGGTTGGAAAAGTGGGAAATCTATTTTCAGATGTGACTGGAAATTAATAAAATGAAATATTTATATGATGCTGGACAACATGCCAACACATACATAAACTGCAGTCACCAATTGTATATGTGTGGGTTTTATGAAATTGTAAAGCTCTTGACCACTGGCGCTTTAAATATTTTACAGAATTCGTATTTAAAATATTTTACCAGACAATTGCCATTTTACATATACAACAAGAAATTTAAAAATGTTAATAAAAAATTACGCAATGAGAATTATGATGAAAAATTACATCGCCTTTGAATTAAGCGAAAATGCAATTTATTAAGTTGTGCGTGTAACAGTGCGAAAAAAGGAAGAGCTGAGGGAGGGGACAACATATTAACTCATGCTGCCTGCAACACTTCGGCCCAAGATTACTAAAAAGCAACAGAGATAGCAAAAAGTACCACAATACCATAATGGTATATTGTCATACCCCAGGGGTATATACCCTGTGGGGTCCTTGTGCTAGTAACGGCCATGTTTCACTATCCCACACAGTCATTTATTTATTTATTTATTTACCAAATATTACAATTATATGAATATAATTGCAATATGTATAGAAGCACTGGCTACTGAGGCCTTTGGCTCTTGGCTCCCCAGGGAACTGAACCCCTGACACCTGCGTAACAGGCGGGTATACTAACCATTATACCATCGAGGAGCTATACCCGCCACACAGTCATACACGATTCATTTACATGAAAATATGATAGTGATAACCTCCCATTTTAAAAAATAGTCACAACAAGTGGCATTGAGATTGCCATACTATCATACAAAAATGATGGAAACCATTTTTTCTTTGTCGAATGAAGGAAAAGCAACTCTGAGAATATGAAAAATGTCGTAAAAATGTGACATTTTTAGGCCACACTATTCTATTTTTTCTATCTTTTATATATTTCACTATTTCATCAGAGATGTTAAATATAACAAATCGTACGAAACAACCGCTATTACATTTATCATATCTCAGAGATGAGTCATGAACGTTTCAGCAACTTCTTACTGATTTTGCTTTCTTGCCAGTTCCTCAATTATTTTTAAGTTTTCTTTCTAAAAATGCGCCTCAAACTATGCAACAATTATGTCGCGACTCAACTCATGGTCATGGTCAGGCCGTCAATCGAAAGAAGTTGGGGGAGCTAAAAGCAAAATGACGATAAACTTTATCCTCGACAGCATTTAAATTTTTAATATAAATAACGAATCACTTGGGAAGAGTATAAATCGTAAAGCCTGAAAAGAAGAAAAAATTCTTTAATGCTGAGTTGGCAGATTTCAGTGACAAAGAGGAAAAAACTGAGGGGCATGAGGGAAAATGATGATGACAATATTCAATCAGCATTAATAGAAAGAAGTTGGAATAAAAATTTAAAAAAAACGCTGCTTTTTTAAACTTTAATCTACCGAAATGATAGAAAAAATGAGCAAATAAAAGCGAAAATATTTGTAATTGGTACGCTACAATCGATTCTATAGTTGTATGCATTAACATGTTATAAATGATAATATAAAAAATTTTTGTTTGTAAATTAAGAAATGAGGCAATGAAAAAATCGGCAAAAAAATTATAAAATTTTAAAATTGCCGACTTCATGGGTGAATGTAGACCTCCGGCTATATTTATTTAAGACATCGAATGACTATGAATAGCAAGCCGCTCAACAGACATTTCTTTTGATAGTCTTACACCAGAGCAACGCTTGCGAATAAACTGGAGTACAAAATCCCTTTCCCAACTGTGTGCCCTACTGAGGTTGCATATCGGTTCAATGGAGGCGTAAATTAGTAGAATATAGAGTGTGAATAATCTACAAGTTTTATTCGAAACACAGAAAATTAGTGTCGCAATTTTAATGTCAAGGGTGAACTCAATCAGCTGGCATTAATCTTGCTGACATCTGGTGTAAGCAGAGCGGAGCCACATATTGCACAGTGCTCACTATCCAGGAAATTATTGTTGCAAGATGAATTTCATTGGTGTAGAGTCATTGACTACGTAGATTAATCAGAGAAAATTGAACGCGTGGAAATCAACCCACGAAAAGCCTTGATGGCTGAAATAACCCAAATCATATTTAAACTTGAATGCCATAATATTTCCTATGCAATAAAATTATAAAAAGTGTTAATTAAAATAAAAATTTATTTAAATTTAATTAAAATTATTTTTTTAACCGGAACTTTTTCTTCAGTGCTAACATTTTCGTGCTTAAAAGCTTTTAAATCGCTTAAAATTGATTGATTTCAACTTTGTCCCCAGTCTGTTAAAAATGTATTGCTTTGATTGCAACCCTGGACTTTAATGGTTGTATACATAATGGTTTGTAAGCGTCTACCGACTGCACCTGTTTAGCTCCTTAGATTACCTACACACGTTTATAGACTCGCTGGTGGCATGAAGATATATTGCAAACTTTACATGCACTTCAGTTCCATTTTCGTTTATTGGTTATGCGTGATATGTGATATATAGATGGTGGCAGGTGTTGGAAAAGCTTTTTACTAAATTGACAAATGAAAGGAATGTCTAATACGAAGCGAAATGGCGAGAGCTGAAGATAGATTGAGGGGCATGATAACAAGTTTCACATTCGTGATAAAAAAAATATATCGCAGGTAATGAAATGGAGTCTGAAGACAGTTTCATAATAATTCTGTTCATTGAATGGATTCGTGCTAAGTTTTAACGTTTCTCTAATAATTGTAATATACACCAATCCCCTGAACAAGCTCTTTCTAAAAGAATTTTATTAATTGTCATTAGAATGGGGCATCTGGGAAATAAAGCTTCTGGGAAATACATAATAAAATCGTTGCTTCATCCATGTTGGTCTACGAAATTATTCTGCCGTGCTTGCAAAGGTTTCCTCGCAGAAAAAAAGTAGATATGAAAAAATTATAAAGCTGTGCTTTTATAGAAACATTACAGCTTTCGAAAATACTTGGTAAAATGTATTAATCAAGCTTATTACGAATAATTTTTCACTCGTAATTCACTTTATTTCCTTTTGACCTATTTGAAATCGTAAACAATTGAATTAATTCAGAGGAGAATAAAACAGCTGGACAGTCGGCAAAATATTTATATTCTAAGAAAGAGACAGAAAACAATAAATAAGTGGACAGATGGACAAAGTTTTATTCTACGAAAAAGGTTCACTCTAGGATGGGTGAAAATGCATAGCCCGGTAGTCGGACGAGCACTTCCTCTATTCTGACAAAAGGTACCTCCCTTTACGGACAAAAATTTTATTATAAGAAAATTAGAAATCAACAACAACCCCGCTGTTGCTATAAATTTTTTTTTTTTTTATTATTATTAGCAAAGTTTGAGCTTGTTCTACCCGAAACACAATGTAAAGAAATAATATACGTATTTCCCACAATTATAATTTTTTTTTTTAACCAACTCTACCTGTAAAGCTTTTGGCTTGTCCGCGGGAAAACCCCCAGGGTCTAGGCAGGAATCGAACCCACGACCTCCGGTTCATTAGGCTGAGCATTATTCACTCGACTACGGAGGCACCCTTTAAAAGGTGACTCGAAATTTAGTTAGAGTGGCCTACGCAGTATGAAAATATTTGCTAATCGAAACGTTAGCGTGCAAAATTTCTCCGCTTTCAGACACACGCGAATACGTTATTCACACACTCATACAACAAATACTGCACAATGAGAGGTTTTTCCTTGTTTACATACGAAATACCACTGATAGAATGAGAAGCGCGTAGTAGAGAGTTTTATGTGAATAAATAAGTGTTGTAAGTACAACAGAGTACGACATATTATACACCAATGAAAAGATCTCGAAGTATAATTTTCAAAAATATATAAACTTTTTAACTTTCTATAAATTCGATAAAAATGCTATAAAAATTACAAAAAATTTTTGAGTTTTTAACTAAATTAATTTTGTTTACTTGACAAGCGAATTAACAAGTAAAGACTAATTACATTCGCTTTTGTTACACTTAATCAGTATTGAGTTCTAAATCGGAATGTAAAAGTCAATAATTTGAAAGAGGTACGCACAATCTTTAAGGGCTGAAGCAGACGCATTATGCCAATGCTAGCAGGGCTACTGCAAGGATAACAATTTAGCACGCCACGAAGTTGGAGTATCCTTAACTGGCTTCATGGCAAAACAATACAATCGTAGCAAAAGATTGCTTATCCGCCCAGATGACAGACAGCTTTATTTAGGATGCATTTTAAAGTGTTTACTGCTCCCTGTAGTGTTCTATAACATGAAGAAT
Source organism: Ormia ochracea (assembly GCA_963402855.1). Lineage (NCBI taxonomy): Eukaryota > Metazoa > Arthropoda > Insecta > Diptera > Tachinidae > Ormia > Ormia ochracea. Next base: position 15,665,173 of record OY727107.1, on the reverse strand, counting down.
CCTTTAATTATTAAAGCATTGCCTGTTATTTTAACTAATTAAACGTACTGTTGCCAAAAAACAATAAAGTTCATATTCATTAATAGTGAATTCCTTGTAATTAAATATTTGCTTTTAATCTGTTTAGTCAAAAGCTTTCGATGTACATATTTGTGAACCACCGAAAAAGAATATAATTCTCTGGCAAAAGATCCCTCAACAGCAATTTACACATATCAACTGGACAATTAAATCTGCCACGTTTGCATTTAACTGACATTCTCACTGAATTTGCCTTTTAGCAATTTTATATCAATTCACCCCTCTCCCCACACCAAACAAACAACCTTTCATAAACTAACTCTCTGGTAACAGCATTTTACTGCTGAAACTAACTAACGAATAATAAATGAAAAGAAAACATTTTATACGCAGAACAATTAATTTAAGCTTGGCCGGCGAAGAACAAGATAAAAAAACATCATACCCCATCCCCCTTTTCCAAAAATATATATAACAGTCAAACAACAAAATGTTTTTAATTCTTTTTCTTTCCTTTCTTTAATGTTGCCTGTTACCATTTCCGGCTACAAATAGCGAAAGTAAATTAAAGAAAAGAAACACGTGAAACAAAATAATGGAAAAATAACAAGTACACCAGAGCAGTTAATACGACAGTATGGGGGGAAGGAATAATGAATAAAATATTAAAGCATAGAAAAAGGCGCATTGTAATTGTAATTGTTTGGTTGCTTACAGTCCCCAAGTTAATCACTGTAGCCTCAAAACTATTATTTCCTTTTTGGATGACTATTCTCTTTTACTTTTTCCCCCCTTTTTTTGTTTTGTATAGACAACTAAACTTGTCTACTTTTCAAAGATAATAAACATCAAGTTCAGGTCAATCCCAAAAGAAACTGTGCTGGAAATGAAATAGAAATTAAAGAAAACACCGAAACAAAAAGAACACAAAAAACGGTACTTTTGCCATTTTGCCGATAACTTTTACTTTCGTAAGTTTTGTGAAACAAAAAAAGAACAGAGATTAAAAAATGCCTTTTCTTTAATATTATCTTTTGCAGAATGTTTTGTTACATACTTTTAGGGGTCGGTCAGCTGTCATTTGGGGTTTTGCAACAGAGAGGTGGGAAGGCATGATGCTTTAAAAAGTATTGCAATTAAGTTAATCAGAAAAGTTTCCCGTTTTTGAATAAACCATATTTCTTTTCAGACAACGAGCTGTCATTGCAGTATAAAACCACTTCCTCTTTGCTAAAGTATTTCAAGTCTATGCCAAAAAGTATGCAATGCAGTATAGCCGGTCATCTTTTTGTTCGTGTACGAATAGCCAAAACATTTTCCAGCTGCTTGGCTAAAATATATTAAATAACATTTTCTTTTTATAAAGTTTCTTTCCTTGATTGGATTAATTTCGGATTGGAAGTTCTTGGCAGTGAGCATGTTGAAAGGCATAAGTTGAGCAGCTCTGTAGATGTAATATATACACCAGAACGGTTGGAACGGTTAGTTATCATAAAAGATGTTTCAATAAAAATTATTAATATTTCTTTATCACAATCATACAAACCAAAGTAGTTTATTTTATTAAATATTCCATAAAAAAATTTATATTTCAGACTGGTTTATCATTATGTTGGTTCGTTGCTTTAATGAAAACGTTTCATCTCTGTAATGCAATATTTGACATACTGCAGCCTGCATTGAGTCTCATTTTACAAGTGCGTGAACTTCAGTTCTGTTACGAATATTTATTACAGACTCTTCACAATCTTATCTGATCTTATCTGATTCTTTTCCGTGCACTATGGCCTATAAGAGAATAGGCAGCCATTACTCCTTAAATTAACATCGTCCAGACTACGAACAACGAGGCTACTTCGCTCAGTAAACAAAACTTCCTTTTTTCGAAATTCATATCTTCTTCTTCTTTAGTCCTAAATATATAGCAATCATGAATTCAGCAAAAATAATTTACTGACGCAATGACTTTGCAGCACTAGCGAACAGGTCAGGGAAAATACAATTTCGTGAAAGCTCGATATCCAATTGGAAGTTCTATTGATCACAAACTGAGCAGCTCTATGGCAAGTTTGATTGGCTGCAACTGCTGAGTAAACCGCACCATGGAGTGAAATATAGTGCAGATTACCTCATAGTGGATGATTCCTTTCCAAACCCACTAAACACTTAGCATAACCTATCGAGATGCCCATCCTGGCTTTGCGACTATTTCTTGACCTTCACCATGCTTTTATCATGATCTTTATCGCCCATTACTGTCGTACTTGATCCACTTTTCGTCCCATGTTACCATTCGCTTTTAAATGGTTCAAAACCGTTTGATGATGAATGTTAAGTTCCTTAGCGATGTCATGGCTGCTTCTGTGAAGGTCAGTCTTTTCCATCGACTTTTACAACGTTAGGTCGACCAGAGGGAGGTGCATTTACCACTAGTCTTCTTTATATTCGTCCCTCTACGCCCTTTTAAACTATTTGAGAGTCATAAATCTACGTTGCCTCTGATCATACTGATCGGATGCCCGTCTCGGAAAGAGCTATATCCATGCCGCAACTAGCAACGCATACGCCAAAGAGCGAATAGCCATATAACGTAAACTGAATGGGGACGCAGTATTAGTGCTCGCAATGTGCTTGCGAAAAATAAGTCTAACATGGTACGCATTATATAAACTCTTCTCAAGTTCGTACAAAGCGAATTAAACTAAACTGGGCAAGGCGAATCACTTTCTGAAAAGTATAAATCCTGCGAAATATTTATATCTTAAAAAAGGTTTCATTTGCCAGAGAACTATCGTTGCAAGTGTCCTGACTGTGATGGTTTTGCAATACTGCGCTTCTGAATACGTAATGCATGCTTAGTGTGAATGTATTGCCTTCTGGCAGATCATTATATCAGCATATTAACAATTTTATTAAAACTCCTTTGCGATTTTCGTAAAGTATTTGCTAAACGAGAAAATTATGTACTTAAAGAAATACTTCTGTAACAAATCTAATGCAAAATATATAGAAAGATTTCTTAGATTATTTATTGCAGAAATAAAGTATTCCGAGACAAACAGTCAAACTTCTCTATTGTGAATTCAATTCGCAGACAAGAATTCGCTTAATAATGAATTTTTCTTTAAAATAGTAAAGTTTTCCGAATTACAAATTTTACTTTTCCATTACAGAGAATTAAAGTAATAGGTCGACTTGCGCAAGCCAAGAGAAATCAGGGTTGTTGCTTTTAGCTAGAAGTTTTAACAACGAAGAACTAGAAACCTTATATCGAAGCCAACTCTTCAAATTAACTCCAATTTTTATTCTTTAACATACAAAAATCCACTTGAAACATGTAAAGCCTAAATATGTACATTCTCGGAAGCCCCTTTTTGGAGAAAAGAATACTCAAATTATGGTTTGAATTTCCGGAATATCACTTAATTTTTCATATTTTCTGTCAAAGACTTTTGTGCTCTTTGGGTTTGAAAATTCTTTGCCATTTCTTATTCCAAAAGGCTTATAACTTCGCTTTACTATTTATCTGAATAATCTTCTCTAACCCATTCAGATCTCTACAAGCAATGAATTTCCCCTTAAAGTGGCCTGCGCTTCCGCGATGATATCTTAGCAAACTTAAAATAATCTTCACCCCACTCACATAAAACTTTAATCACAATATTGTAAAGAGACAACATTGTATTTCTTACAAGTATTTTCTTCAACAATATTGAGGTTAAGATAATTTTCTCAACTCCTATTCCTCTCCCTCTGGCAAGGGACTGCAATAAATAAAAATGATTAGTAGTGACGTGTGGAAAGTGACTTGTAGTAAGTAAGTCTAAAGAAACAGGTCCTTAATTCGGTGACAAAAAACCATGCAGATCCATTAGCAGATCAAAACTTTCTTCTGATATACTTTGTATAATAAGAAAACTGTTAAAAGAACTGGTTCACAGAACTAGCAAGTAGGTGCCCTATAAATGGTGGAGTTGCTCATTCGCCCCCTAGTTCTGGCAATTATAAAAATCTCATGAACTTTTTTCATGTCCAAAAATATGTCCTGTGTCATATGTCTTGTCCTGTGTAGTTGGAAATTAATATACCACAAAAATGTTTACCAGCAAACTATCTACATCCTCATACCTCGCTGGCCACTTACAGCTTCTGTGACGTACTTCTCCACAGAAAAATAACATACAGTCAGGACGATGGATCTGTTGGATATGTAAGGAACGACGAAATAAGTGAACTGTCGTGCAAGCCACGAAGTTATTGAAGTCATATAAGAAGAGAGACTACAACCTTTGAATTCCAAAAGATGTTAAGAAAAAAGTGTCAGAGATGGGCCTAATTGATTCACTCAATACGAAGGCTGTGTATACAAGTGAACTCAACTTGGCAGGTCTTCTGTACCATAATTTCACTACGGAAGCAAAACAATCAAAAAACAGCTATAAAAATTAAGAGGACCTACAGAGGGGATGTAACGGCTTTTTAAAAAATTTATGTTTGTCAATAAGAACTGGGTGACACCTACTTCAAGATACACTATCCGAATAATCATAGAATAACATACGAGTACTTAAGTGTATTAGAAATTTTGGAGCAGACCAAAGAATAAAAAGATTATCATGTACTACGCACATTCGCTATAGAGAATTTCGACTGTGCATGTAAATAAGACACAGAAAAAAAAATCCAAAACAGAATCTTAGAGAGACTAAAAACATTTAAAATGAAAAATGAAACTGTCTATCATTTGAATTAAAACAGGATAAAAAACCAAGATGAAAATTAAGAAACTCATACGACAAAGGATGTTTTTTCACATGGATAAAAACAGCAAAGTTTATATAAAATGTAAACAGGACTGCATGGGAGTATGAATAAAGTAATGTATGCAAGCGCAAACAGAAGAAGACTGTGCAATGGGTGTTTTCCCTTTAGAGATTCACAGAGTAGAGTTGGCAACACGGTTTCTTTTACAATCCATTTAACAGCATTCTTTAAGGACAGACTTACACTAGAATGGGCTGAAGGACAAATTGATATTTAATTTAAAATCTTGTTAACAAATTTGGCTTGTCAGTGATGGTCAAGGGTGAAGGGAACAGGAACATGATTATACCTACATTTTTTTTGTATCTTAGCGAAAAGACAGGATGCAGGACGAAGACACATGCTGGATAGTGTGTCTGCAGCCGATTTATACAAATAAACTTTACATTTTATTGGATGTATGCAAATTCACTTGTACACAACAAATGCCGAGATAAGTTATCCCAGAGGGCAATTCCACGCACAAAGGTTGATGTCCATATCTGCGATATCACATCTAAACATTAATATCATATAATTTTCCAAATAATTTTTTATTCAATGAACCCCAATTCATTATAACTTGAACCCTGAAAACCGAAAAAAGCACCCTGTCTTTGTAAAAACATGAGACGTATGAAATACATCAAATAAATTTTAAAAGCATAAAATATATTTTACCCAGCAATAGTTTTCTATTTAATTGAAAAAATATTCACAAAATTATATGCGATTTAATGCCACAATTCAACACTGGCTGATTTAAGTTCATTCTTAAAGGAAATTCTAGTTGTTTATATTCCCATTGCTAAACATACTTTTCAATTTCTCTCTTAATATTTTACACAGGAAATCTTTTACAGAGCATAGAAAATCCATACGAAGCAACAAATATAATAAAAATTCAGGAAATTTGTTTAGAAATAAACTCATAATAAATAATATATACTGCAGCCTGAAGATGTGCTTACAATTACAAATTTATACTTACATACATATTATATAACACATATATGTTGCATAGTTTAAGGATTTTTTATTGCAGACAACTGAAATGAAAATAAATTTAGATATCAGTGAGAAAGATGTAATGACAGTAAGGTAAATATAGAAAAGAAAGAAAACAATCAAACAAAAGTACTGCATGCATCTAGGCGCATGCCAGGAATACATTTGCATAAATTGTGAATTGCTGTATAAATATTTTCTTTACATACTTGCCATATTTCATTACCAATTTTTTCATATATTTTCGTCACAAAGATAATAAACATTTCTTAGAATCTGAACACTTAGAAGTGCGTAATGTATACTCGAATTACGATAAATTTTTTTATTTTTTAACAATAGGTAATGTTTCATAAGGGAAATTTTCAACTAATAATTATTTATTACTTAAATCCCACTGAATTTCCAAAAAATTATATTGAGCAGAATTTCCAGAATAATATTACAAAATTTTTTTCTTTGCTCAACATGATATATAGACTTATTTTAAATCTGAAAGTCCTTGTCTAGGACATGCAATTATTAGTCGCTGTTAGCTCCATTTGTCATCACCGTTAAATTACTACAATGTTGGCCAAGCCCGATGTTGAAATAACAGCGATAAAATAACGATGTAAAATTTGAGCAAACACTAAATGAAATGCCTTCGTGGGCCATGTATTTTGATTCAGGAAATTTCGCAAATCGGTAAAAGTGTAGCAAAGAGCCAGTTTCAGAAAGTGAAATTTTATTCCAAAAATTCTTTATTTAAAATATTACTTGTCAGGCATAAATTTTTCAATATATTGGAGGATTTGACAATTACTTAAGCCTCCAAAGACCAAAGGATTTTTTAATGCGCCCAAAAATATACTACTTTTTTATAAAAGTAATTTTAATTCACGCTACAATTTGTTTTAGTATTTTTGTTTTCTTTTTTTTTAACTTTTAGCTAACAAGGTTTTTAAAAAAAAAAAATTTTTTAAGTCGTAACCCAACTGGTTGTCGTGATGTTTCAGTTGATGTTTTGGCGTTGCGGACCACACACATTTTTAAATGCAAATTAATTTCGCCTTTCGATGCATGTTTGACAATGAAGAAAAGAAAACTATATTTTAATCCAGTGTTCGCTTTAACGCACTATATACGCTTCAAGGCCACAAGCCTTTTAGTTTTATTCCAATTGCCTTTTCTCTTTAGCAAGGAAAATGCATGAAATACATGAAGCAAAGTGTGCAGCATACTTAAAGGGGCTTAAAATAAAATTCATTAAAAATGTTAAGGACAGAACCCGGATACACTTTCATTTACATAACAAACAACTACATAACATTTCTATAATAGAAAATATAAACAATTTCGCTTTAATACGACTATTTTAAATTAATTTTTTTTTTTTAAATATAATAAAGTTGCTGAATTATACAATATTTTTTTTGCATTAAAATCGTAAAATCGAATATTTAGTAGAAGATAATTTTTTATATTTTATTAGTCGGATCTTATGGATACTTTAGTGTCTTACTATGGTGCATGTCAATGTCAAATAAATTACTTTCCCATTTTCTATTATGGCGATTTCTCAAAGTAAGACTGCCAAATGTAAGACTACTCACTATGGTGAACGTCATGGAAAGTTTTTACTCTCCACCACTTTCGCATTTACCCCGCAATGAAATCGCTGGCGTCTTTACTACCCGTAATTGAACAAAGCTCATGTGTTCACCTCTAATAGAAGTTATTCTAAAAATTAATTCCGACTAAACTTCTCATTATAAAAATCCCAATAACTTTTTTATTTTCTAAGACAGATTTCTTTTATTCCAATAATTTTTTTTACAACTCTGAAAGGGCAGTATAATTTTCGGTGCATTCCATCGATATCATACTGCACACTACAAACCCGGAACTTCCATTTTGCTAGCTGACGCGCAAATAACTCAAATTTTTCATCAGCAGTTAGAAATGGAACGCTTGAAATTTAATCAATGACAGCTTCATAGTCACCTGATTTTGTAATGCCAGATCTGACATCATCAGGGGTTTTTTTAGTTTTAAAGATGTCAAAGGAAATTGGCAAATTTATTTCCTACAACTCAACGTCTCGATCTGCTAAACCCGACACTTACTACGGTCTACCAATTACTAATAAGTAGCTCAATGCCAACAACAAAACTATTGCTAAAGAGGGCATAGTTTTATTGTGAGTTGCTCTACAGTCTTATCGAAAATGATATCTCAAGGGCAATGACGGGTGTTTATATAGAGAAACGGAAAGCAAACATGAAAATTAAGGTAAGTAAACTGTTGTTATTAAGAATAGTTTGAACAACATCTGATTTACAGATTCAAAGATAAAACTTTATTTTAAGTTTAACAAAACTGGCATTTAAGCTCCCACTGATTTATCAAGCCTCATCTCCGAAGTTTCTTTTTATCATTTGCTGCAATGGGAGTGACAAAAAAAAATATTGGATTTAACAATTCAATTTTTCTATTACAAAAAAGACAAGAACAATAAGAACTTTATCAAAATTTAATTAGATTCTTGTCTCATCTTAATTAAAGACAACAAAAACCCCAAACTGGCAGCCTTCGGATGTAAAAAGCTTTTCCATGTGCTTTTTTCTATGCTCTTCTTGTAAGCTGACATTTAACCATCAAAGAAATGTTCTTTTTTGTTAACGCCCAGACGGGTAAAATATGAACCAACCACCTGACTTTTAAATCTCGGCAAACATCATGAAAGCACTTCATTACACTTCTAACATGCCTTTCACTTTTTTTTCTATCACGACTTTCTATGAATAATTACATTACAATTGTAATTCAATTTAATGCCAAACATTCTCAGATGTTCTTCACTTTTGTTTTGCTTCCATTGCTGTCATTTAGAGGTCTGCGAATTTACATATTAAACGGTGGAAGGGGGAGAAATAAAGTACATTTTTGCGTTTGCTTGTTGATGCTACCCTACAAAGGACACACCGGTACATCAAAGTACGAGACAAACTTTACAGGTGATTTAGTGTTTTGAAACTTCAAGAAGGCACTTTCGCACATTTCCACATTTTGACATTTTAAACGTGGCAGGAATTCTAGCACTGATCCTCCACAAAAAAAAAAAAAAAAAAAAAAAAAACAATATTAAATTAACTGGCAAATCTTATTTGAATCATTTAGTGTTTTTTTAATATTCAAATATTTCAAAATTTACTTTTAACTTTTAAGAAATATTTCGGGAACCGTCCAGATTTCGTAGATTTGTTTTCACCAAATGCGGAAAAGTTGCAGGCACCACTATGTTACGAACTAGGAAGAAAGTGTCTAACATATAGTATATATCACAAGGCGATTCCCAAAAAGTTAAGAAGGCTCCATTAATAATAATTACCACAGAATGTACCCCACAAAAAAAGCGTAGAAATTTATTAGCAAGTTTGAAGAAGTAGTGAAAACTAGGAGAGAAAGTTGGATTCTAGAAAAATAGTAGTTGTCCCTGGCCATCCACATTCATTACAGCGAAGTGCCACTGTACATTACATTTAATTTTTTTCATTAATTTCAAGTCCTACAGATGCTTTTGAAGACATAATAATAAAAACTCTGATTCACTAAGTAACTTAGTCATTGGATAGGTAAAAATCTGGGGTCTGCTTATGATATATTACGGGATTGAAGTGAAATGTATGATAAAGTTTTTAAGAGCTCGTTACGATTCATACAATTCTTTATGTATACTTTGTATGCCATTAGAGTTGCCTTTCGTTTAGTATAGCCAAGTAGGTAAAGTGCAATGGACTAAGGTATGCAATTAAGAAATGATCTTTAATGATCTTTCATCAATGTAATACGTGGGGTACAAAAAAACATCAAAATACTAAAGATGAAAACCTAAAAAAAAGATGCTTCAAGGATGTATACGAGAAAGGAATTGTTATTGAGAAAGGCGGTAACATATGTACAGTTGCCAATACGATCTCTTAAATACTGATCGAAAGAAAGATGGCAGATGTGGTGTCGGGGATAGTCAAGCTTGAATAATCATCTGCGATTGCTGTTTAACCAAAATCATCCCTCTCCCTCAAATTAAATCCCTTTATTTCCCTTATCTATATTTCAGTTCATGAAAGTGGAATACTGAAACACATTCTCCTAGAAATCGATAATGAGCGTAGGGTACCCAGCAAGTCGGCTATTTTCAAACACGCGTTTTAATAAGTCTACTCCATGGTATTATTTTACGATTACATTTTAATCAATCCCTGTATTGTCAAACACATCTTGGTTGAGAGTTTGTTTGTTAATAAACCTCCAGTGCTTTATTGTCACTCGTTGGCGGGCTTAAGTTTGCTGCATAGAAATTTAAATTGTAGCATTATTTACATAAGAATATGTTTTATTTGGGAAATTTGATTAAAGCAAGGGGGAAAAAAGAGTTTGGCTAGAGACGGGGCGGCACAGGTATAAGGCAGCTGTAAATCTTTTGATAACTTTTGAGGGTGGTTTGACGTATTTGGATTTCCTTATATGCTTCACTGACAGACAAACTGTAATTACATGCAAATTGAGAATAAATTATAAGTTTTCTTTTATATGATTAAAATGCAAAAGTTTGGGAATGTGTGTCCCTTGTTAAGACAATCAGAAAATGTTGCCACATTCCCAAAAATCGTAACTAGTTTAATTTAATTTAATATCAATTTAAAAACATTTTGTCAAAATGGAGGTCGTTTCAATTAAAAAAAAGATTCTCCTTTTCATATAAACAAAAACATCTGCTGCACGGTTTGTCACACAAGTGTTTTAAAAAGAACGTCAGTAAATCCACTTATTTTTATGAGACTTAAAACTTGATGTTATAAAATTTGACATGTGAATGCTAAATCAGCTGTTTATGTTTTTATTTATTATTATTTATTCTGCCAGATAATGATAATAACAAATAATTATTATTGAAAGGTGAAAGGAAACAAGATGCACTATTTATGGTGTAGTGAATGATATCGTAAAAAGGGGAATTATAGCTGCTAGGCACAAGCATAGATCCCAATATATTGCAATATTAGTTGAACACATTAGGTACTCCTGCTCAAAAAAGTATTCAAAATCTTCCACCAACCTCAATTCGACATTGTTTACACAAGCTTGGTTTTCAAAGAACCACTTTATTGCACAATATATTGTAACATTGCACAAGGACTTGCATTTGTGTCCAGTTAAGATTCAGTTGACACAAGAGCTTCTTCCCAGAGACCATTTACCCCGCCGTACATATGCCAATAAAAACATTTATTAATATAAGATACATTATCCACTCCAGATGAATTATGCACATCCCGTTCAATATTGGCAATATATTCGAGAATTATAATACTTCGAAGAAGAAGACCATACTTGGATTTTATCGTGGTAAATAACATCAAACAACCTTTAGACTTTTATATATATATATTTTTGATACTGATGCCATTCATTATGGAATTCATTCTTGAGGAGGCAGGAAAAAGTTTACATGAATTATTGGCGGAGAAGTACCCCAATCATAAACAAATATCGCCAGTAAATAAAATGAAGAATGTAATGGATTTTAAAAATCTAAAAAACAATATGTGGAATACTTTCATCGTTCCAAGCATGAGCCAGCAACAATTATTTCGGAAAGCTTTAGTGTTGGATATATCAGTTAAAAATATTTTAATGGATGTATTTTTTTCTTGAACTGTAGTTTAATTCAAAAAACTTGCAAATATTAATTAGATTAACTGCTAATTTAAACAAACTTAAACTGACTAAATCAGAGAAAAGCGCCAAATCAGTGTTGCAAAGAACTGCTTTCGTATCATTCCAGCAGCCGCAAAAAACTTTCCAAAGCTTTTTATCATATAAAGCAAAAATAAAACGAAACCTGCCAAACACAAGATGACATTTTTTTTCTTTTTTGTTTTATTAAACTTCAAACACAATCAAACATATGCTGGAAAGTGTGTTTTGGCCTTTTAGTGCACACGTGTTGACAATCCCACTCACAAAAGGGAGAACAACATTATAGATACATTATATACACATAGATAGGAGAAATGTGGAGGACTTTTGGTAGTCTAGAACGTCATAGGAATAGGCTACAGTTTTTAGCTTCATCCACAAAGTTGCCAATGTTCATTATACTTCATGCCCAATTTTCAATTTTCATACGGCCAAAATATCCTTAGAACACATACTATTTTTTCCCAACAGTTTTTTATTAATATAAATTAATGCAATCAAGCAGGAATTATTAGAAATGGAAAGTGATACAGAAGACAGAGTGGATTTTTTCACAGTGTATCTATCTGGTAACGAAGGAGGCGCAGTTAAGTTAACATTTTATTAATTTTCTTTCTGTTGCCTATGAAAAACTGATACAGAAGAATAGGAAGAGCATGTATATGGTCATCTATCGCTTTTGATCGGTACATATAATGCTAAGACTCTTAAGGAGGATCGGTAGAATGGCTTTTTTGTTTTTACTGGCGAAATAGTTGGCGTTCAGCCAACAATACCCGCAATAAAAATATTTTAACCATCTTCGAGGAGCGTAACACGTAAATTTGATTTTCGTTATCATGAAAAAATACTATTTTCGATACTTTGTCGCTAGAAATATCCAACGAAAAAAGACCCTCAAACTGTTAATGACCAATCACGAATACAATTATAAATAATACTATAAAATACAACGCTGTAGAAAAGAAAACATACTACTAGAAAATACAACGCTGTAAAAAAACATAAATATAATTTTAATATAAATAATATAATATATAAAAATATAAAAATAAAAATTGATATTGAAAATATTTCCTTTGCACATACAAACCCAGTGATTAGCTGCGCCAGACTGCTGGCTGTAGAGTACCACATAAAAACTTTTTTGAACTTTTTAGCAAACAACATGTGTTTTACAGGAAAGTTATATTGTGCAATATGTACATATGTCTGTATGTATACTTGTACATATAAAAATGTCGCACATAATTTCTTCTTCTGCTATGCCAACATTATAATTCACGTACGAAATAATTATAGCGCCAGGACGTGATATGAATTGCTGCCTATTTTGTCATTTTCTTCAACTTTTACGAATTCTTGCTGAATTTGTAGGGCCAGATGGGAGAAATACAACAAAAGAGAAAAGGCAAAAATCGCAAAGGCAACATGTTAAAATTATAAGTAAAATAAAGTATGCTTTCAGGCTGCATATGTTTGATGTTGTGTTGTGAGTGTAACATATTTTAAGGCTGTTTTTTCCCCTCAAAAGTAATATTGTTAATATTTAAGAATTATTTTTTTTTTTTTTGCGCACGACAATAAGATAATTTTTTGTTGAGAAATCAACAAAAAAAAAAAAATAATAATAATAGAAAATTAAAGTTTCAGAGGAAAACATCCAAGAGAAATTGAACAATAACTAACGATATATTTTTGTTGTAAAGAAAAAGTTTTTAACTGTAACGACTTGCATTATTGTTAATTGGAATATTTAAATTTGAATTTTAATAACATTTTTTTTACTACTAAAAGTTAGCTCAACTAGCTTCCGTGAAGTTGCTACTTTGATTTATGTTCTTAAGGAAATTTTAAATACAAAGTAAATACCGAATATTCAATACCTCCTGAATTGGTTTTCCCACACAGAAAGTTCTGCATTATTGCTTTTATATTGCTCCAATACTGGCAATAGTGGCTGAAGGATATGCCTGATTGTATTATACAGTATTAGTTCAAATTGAGAGGATTGCCCTTAACAACATAAAAATTTGCTTTATTCTGAAACGTTAGTTTTTCATTTCCATGAATTACAGCAAAGATTATTGAAAAGCATTAATTTTTTATTCTTCTGTAGCTCATATACGAATTATTGGATGTGGATTAAAAACTTGAAGTTATGTTATACTTTAATCATTGCACCTGGCTTATGTGACTTACCCACCTCTGAAGCTACAACTAACATTACTGGCGTTAAGTCTAAGAATGAGCACAATCTTTTACTGAGATGAGAGTTCACTTATTGGTCTTCAATGAGCTTTGGTACTTAACGGCCTATTTGATTATTTTCTTTGAGGTCTACTTCGATAAACTAGAGACATCTTGCTACCGACATTCAAACATTGAAAATTGCTGCCGTTCCTGACACTTAAGAGAAATCGTATTTAACGATTGTTAATCTCAAATGGTTTTACCAATATGTCAACATTTCTCTGTTTTACCATGATTTAAATTTGCAACTCTAAAAAACACATCCTATATTACAAAGCCAGCGAGAAAGTCCTTTTGGTATTTCTAATGCTAATTAGATAAAAAAATTCACAAATTAGTGGCATCAGACATAAGACCAGTTTCCGATCTCTTAAGGTGTACAGTGTTGCCTGAGTGAGCTCCACAGATGTTTCCTTAGGCTTGAGCAACCGTCGCCTTGGCGACCTTAAGCAGTTGAAAACTTGTTTCCCTGATTTTTGCATATCAGCTCCATTTTGTTTTAGCATATTTCATAGTATATCCAAGTATTTCCGGCTTTTTAATTATAGTCCAATAATAATAGGGTAAATTTTTAGGTGGGATGCTTTTTTATATTTATGCTATTTACAATGCTAACATAGTTGTATAACATTTTTGTTAATCCTTCCATTGACGGAATTCCCTATACAGGAATCGCCTACTTTCCATTTGTATTCAAAAATACACGACTTGGTTGATAAAAGAGGGGGGTTAAGGAAAAAGGTAATAATTTTGGCAGTTTTTAATATGCAAGCAAGCAGTTCAAAATTAAATGGAATACTTTTGATTAGCAAAATGCTTCCGCCGTTTTTTATGCTTTATATTTTTTCTCATTTAATAAGGAATGTTGCCTTAATAAAGTTTATTTCTAATATGAATTAGATCACATTTGCTTCTGTCACGTTGCCACTACGTGCTGTTCCAAATAGAAAATGGTTTATTATTTAATTTTCTTTTTGTGTCAGATTTTTGTTTCATCTTTGAGAGTATTGTTTTCCTACTTGTCGGGAGCTCTTTAAAGGGAAAACGGCGAAAAGTTGATTTTGATCGAAAGCATGTGTGTTGAATATAGAAATATATATTTATTAGTAACTTTACAGAATGTGCAACAAGAAAACTTTCTGAAACGATATCAGTTACATTATTTGAGTGACCAAACCACATTATTATGTTTTCTTTTATTTAATTTAATTTTTATAAAATTAACAGCAGTTTCCTATTAGCGAAATCGGTTTCATAGTTCTTTTTCGAGTACCCCGTTTAGACATGCATGCATTTAAATTGTGTCAATTTCTCTGAAGTACTTAAATGTTTACACAATTTAACTTTTTGTCAATTATACTGCTTTGCAAAAACAAAAAAAAAGGGGTGATTCCTATATGATTTCTTCAGATATAAATTAACAATATAAAATATATTAAAAATATTATTTAATAAATTTAATATTGACCGTATCTATTTAGATAAAAAATTAGATATTTATTTAAGAAAACAAAATGCAACAAATCAATTCAGTACATAAACTATAAACAATGTTATGAAGAATTATTGCTGTAGCATATGCCTAAATTCCAGCAGGAACAGTTTTCTTATTGCAAAGCAAAATTTTAAGACATCAGCCACAGCATTCTGCTGAGAATATTCATGCAATATTTGCTATAGAATTGCGAAGACATATTAAGTGAAATAACAGTAAATAAATTTTTAATTTTTTTCTTTAAATAAATTATTATTTAAAGGAAAAAATCATCAAATTACATTTTCATTAAAAATTAAAAATTCATTATTCTGGCAACACTGCACTCGTATACACTTTTGCTGACAAGATGTTTATAATTACTACCAAGCAAATAAAAATTTATTCCCGGAAATTGAAAATGATTTATATCTGATATTTGAAATTGAAGCGATAGTGTGCATCATCCACAATAGATAAGTTGGAAAGAAGACACATTTCCAAATCCTGCTTTCAATTGTGGTGGAAAAAACCCCAACCTCAATGCAGCATTTTAATTAATATTTAAAATTATGGCAATTTATTTAATGAAAGTCATTATTAAAAAGCTAAAAAATTATTTTAATTTAACTTTTTCTGCTATATATAGCCTAGAAGTAGGCAACAATTTATACAAATATTAGATATATAAACATGCTGCGGCTGAGCATGCATGTATTAAAAACCAACAAAGCCATTATCGCAGAACAACGAATAGCTCGCCTGCTCACACACTGGCTGTTAGATGCTCTTCCTGCTCACAGACTCAGCATATGGTCGCATGTTTGCTTTAACAACAAATAAAGTACACTTTTAGCTTAATCTGTCAGGTTAAACAAATAACTACACTGTGCAACAGAGTAAACAAATTTTTATATTATTTCTAGTTTAAATTCAAAAAATTTTCGCACAGAATGAAAAAGGTTATTTTTATTTTATTTATTGTGTTTGGTTTTAGACACATACACACACACACACGCAATTCTGCCAATACATGGCAATAAGACCGAAATAAATTAAATCCTCTAATAAACAATACTTTAATAATAAACACAGTCATTGTCACACTCTTTGATACATATTTAATGTTATTTTTGTACAGTAGCTTCTTAATAAGAAAATATATAAATATATATTTTGGAGGTTGGCTGCTTGTTTCCAGTTCGGTTAATATATTATTTTCCCTTCTGGATAGTTTTAATGTTTATGTATGCTGTGTTATTCAAATACGTAGTAAATAATACAAACGAATGAGCAGCATATCCAGGATAAGCTTATGACACTGGCTAATCACATCTGAACATTTCCAGAGGTTGTAGTAGGAATACTTTTGCTAATACAAATGGCTAAGATGGCGCGTTCAATTCTTAAAGAATTCTTCTCGAGCGGCTTTGTTAATGCCTGTACGAATATTTAACTGACGAAACCACATTCGCTAGCCACCTAACATTTGCCAGCAACTAATTTACATTAACGATAATATACGACGGAACACATCCATGAGCCTCCTTCAGTTACGCGGCACAAGTGTTTTGTCGTCGAAGCCAAAGCCATATATAAAATACTGCCAAAAAGAGGCGCTGAAAAAACTACTTTGCCATCCACGATGCCTTTCTTATTACTCCTGGACAATGTATTCTAAGAGTGGGGGCCTTTCCAGGAGCAGTGGCATAAATGATATCTTTATGAAGTCTAAGCCATTAATTAATCCTTAACAATCCTCGATATAGTATCCTCCTTGTTTTCGAATATGCCAACTAATTTAGCTGTTTGTTTTATAGACAAAAAGTGGAATATAATACAGAATTATACTAGAATATAGAGTTTATATTTTATATACTTTGAGATAATAAATCGGTTCTCTGTGGTTCCTGGTCATTACTTGACTTCAATTTAAACAAAGAAAAAGAATGATTGCTGCATACATTCCAGAATGTGATTTCAGAATGTTGTGCATCTATACGATATTCTGTAAGGAATTGTATGATTGTGGAATGAGATTAGGAAAGCGGATTGGGAAAGGAAATTTGGATACATTTATCGACTAGAATGAACACAGTAGAGGTACTGTAAAAACAAATTACTTCATCCATTATTTTTTCCCTCAAGAATGCCAATACAATACAGCAAAAAGTGCTAAATTTTGACGGCTAAACATAGGGATTTTTTAAAGATCGGATAAGAATTATATACATATAAAAGAATCTGAAATTGGGTTTAATTATTTAGTTGGCTGTAATTTTGCTGATATTAAAATATGTTATACTGTTATACGCACATCATATTCCCCACTACAGATTCGAACAGTTGTTGCATATCTTTTAGTGAAATGTATTTTTTAAAAAAACTTTTAATTTACAAATCCTCTGAAATTGCAGTGGTTTGAGATTTCATAAGAACGACTACTTGCATACAAAATCAGAATTTAGAAAACTTTGCTACAAAAAAGAAAGCTCTCAGAAATAAAAATAAAATTAACTTATTAACAATACAACTACCAGGATACCTTTTTTAAGTTCTCAATGTCAGAGTAATTGCGCAGCTGAATGTATTAATGCATTATGGGCCCTGAGTTGAAAGTTTATCCAATTGCATTCCAGATGACGATATTTTTAGAAAGAGTGCATTTCCCTAGATCGGTGTAAATATTATAGTATGTGTACCAGTTGCTGTATTGAAGGAAGAGAAATATTTTTAATCTAAATTAATCCGAATCATTTACAATTACAAACATATTAACAACATTAGAAATATTTAAGATAAAGACGCAAAAGTTGCACGTACAAGTCCAAGCTAAAAACCTTCATATTACGAAACGATCATTTGATTGACGCAACACAAAGCATTTAATCCAAACAGTACAATTATGATTTAAACTGGCTGAATATAATCTGGTTTTACGTAATAGAACCAAAATAAAAAAAAAAATTCAATGAGATAATCCCAACTGATAAGAAC
Source organism: Ormia ochracea (assembly GCA_963402855.1). NCBI lineage: Eukaryota > Metazoa > Arthropoda > Insecta > Diptera > Tachinidae > Ormia > Ormia ochracea. Next base: position 15,646,872 of record OY727107.1, on the reverse strand, counting down.
CAGTTTAAGTCTTTATTGCTTTTGCAAACTAAATAAAGCAAACTTTTGCAAGCTATAAATGTATTGTGCTTGCAGTTAAGCCTGTTACCCTTTCACACTCCTCCAATTCCTTTGTATTCATCACTTTAGGCATTGCTATAATAGCACGAGCTGACCTTGAATAGAAAACTTCGGTTCGAGCATTTAGACCGTGTGAGTGTGTATGTGAGTACAATTTGAAAGAAACGATTCCATAAAGCAAGAAGACTACGTTCTGCTTTCACTTGCACATGCAACAACATTCCATAATGCATGTGGCATAACATTTAGAACGAACATATGACAGTAATGCGATAACTGCTTAGATAAAATCAAAAACATTAAAGATTATTTGCACATCTATAAGATGATAATGTTCCTCATATCAGATACTCGAGAGAGATAATACTTATATAGTTTCATTGCATGAAAATAAAATTAGGATCACTTGTTCAAACAATATTTTGGCTATAAAAGGTATGTCAGAACTTATTTAAATCATATACTAAAGCAGAACTTCGAATTAAATAATTAAACGTAAAATGCGGGGTTTCGCAATAATTTTGCTAGTGGCCTCAGGATACTCGCTAGTGCTGAGTAGACCTGCCGAAGGTATTGGTGGTAAGTAAAACAACAACAACATATATCATATTATAGTGATATCACTAATAAAAAATTTTGGTACAAATCCTTCGTATTCCTTCTCAGGAAAGGAAATAAACATTGAAGACCTGAATAAAGTTATTCTACAAACTTTACAAAATGCCATGCTTAATGGCAAAGCATACACAGCGGAAAAGCAAACAGATGGAGTTGACGTAAAGCCGGAAAAAATTAGACTAACACTTGACGATGTTTATAAGCAGTTAATTGCGGCGTTACAAGAAAGCGCAACTACCGCGGTTGGTAATAACGCTTTGAATCGCTCTGCCGTGTCCATCGAACCACCAAAAGAAATTTTGAGTGCAGGTGGCGGGGACTCTTCGCTCGAGATAGGACATACAGTTCCTAATTTCATCCCTGTTGTCCATCAAACAGATAATAATAATACAAATCTACACAAAAACACAACCGATAATCCTTCTACATACATTAAACCGGCAAAAGAGGTTGCGAGTTCAGATGCTGGTGAAAATTTGGAAGAGATAACATATACTGTTCATACTGACATTCACGTAGTCAATAAGTCAGATGATAGTAATACAGAGAAAGTGAGAAAATCAGATGATGACTTAAGAGAGTCAGTTCCCACAAATTTACAAAATACTGGTAGTGATGACGCCCCGACCCATACAGAAACAGCCGGCAATCCTTCTCTATTAATCGAACCGGCAAAAGAAGTTTTAAGCGAAGGAGCTGGTGGCTCTTTAGAAGATATAACACATAGACTTCACAATCTCACTACCATTATTCCTCAAGCAGATAAAGTTACTACAGAAGAAGTGAAAAAATCTGTTAATGAGCCTATAAGTGTAGTATCTACAAATTTACGAAACAACGCGAACGTTTCTGTCCAGAGTGATGCAGAAACCATCGACAATCCTTCTGTATCCAGCGAACCATCAAAAGAAATTTTGAGTGCAGGTGGCGGGGACTCTTCGCTCGAGATAGGACATACTGGTCCTAATGTCATCCCTGTTGTCCATCAAACAGATAATAATAATACAAATCTACACAAAAACACAACCGATAATCCTTCTACATACATTAAACCGGCAAAAGAGGTTGCGAGTTCAGATGCTGGTGAAAATTTGGAAGAGATAACATATACTGTTCATACTGACATTCACGTAGTCAATAAGTCAGATGATAGTAATACAGAGAAAGTGAGAAAATCAGATGATGACTTAAGAGAGTCAGTTCCCACAAATTTACAAAATACTGGTAGTGATGACGCCCCGACCCATACAGAAACAGCCGGCAATCCTTCTCTATTAATCGAACCGGCAAAAGAAGTTTTAAGCGAAGGAGCTGGTGGCTCTTTAGAAGATATAACACATAGACTTCACAATCTCACTACCATTATTCCTCAAGCAGATAAAGTTACTACAGAAGAAGTGAAAAAATCTGTTAATGAGCCTATAAGTGTAGTATCTACAAATTTACGAAACAACGCGAACGTTTCTGTACAGAGTGGTGCAGAAATCATCGACAATACTTCTGTATCCATCGAACCGTCAAAAGAAGTTTTGAGTGCAGGTGCTGGTGACTTTTTCGAAGAGGTAACTCATGCAGTTCATAATGTTATGCCCGTTGCTCATAAACCGGATGATGATAATCACACAGAGGAAGTGAGAAAATCAGATGACGACCTAAGAGTGTTAATTCCCACAAATTTCCAAAACACCGCAAACGATGCTGAACCGAGTGATACAGTAACGGCCGGCGATCATTCTGCAACCATCGAACCTGAAATAGAAGGTTTCAGTGCAAGTACTGGTGACTCTTTTGAAAAAATTTTATATGAAGTTCACCTTGTTAACCCCGTCACCCATCAAGTAGGTGCTAGCCCAAGTGCTACAGATGCAGTCGAGAGTGATTCTACAACAACTGAACCTACAAAAGAAGTTTTGAGTGCAGGTATTGATGACTCTTCTGAAGAGATAACTGATACAATTCATATGATTATACCCGGTGCCCATCAAGGAGATGATAATCACACAGAGGAAGTGAGAACATCAGATGATGCCTTAAGAGAGTCAGTTCCCATAAATTTACAAAATACCGCGAATGATGCCGAACCGAGTAATACAGTAACTGTCGACGATCCTTCTGTAACTGTTGAACCTGCAAAAGAGGTTTTGAATGCAAGTACTGGTGACTCTTCAAAAGAGAAAATAAATACGCTTCACATTGTCATCACCACTGTCCAAAAACCAGATCATGTTAATGTAGAGAAAGTGGGGACCGCAGATGACAAGTTAAGAGAGTCCGTCGCCAAAAATTTACGAAATACTACGAATGATGCTGAACCAAGTGATATAGTAACGGTCGACAATCCTTCTGTAACCATCGAACCTGAAGCAGAAGCTTTGAGTGCAGGAACTGAAGAGTCTTTCCAAGAGACAACTCATGCAGTCCATAATGTTATACCCGTTGCACCCCCCCGAAATGTTAATAATCTTACAGAGGAAGTGGAAGTGAGAACATCAGATGACGATCCTAAAGAGACATCCCCCGCAGATTTACAAAACGATGCGCACGCTGCTGGCCCAAGTGATGCAGATACAGTCGAGACTGATTCAATAACTATTGAACCTGAAAAACAAGTTTTGAATGCAAGTACTGGTGGCTCTTTTGACGAAATTCCTACTGAAGTTCATAGTGTTATCCCTGTTACCCATCAACCAAATGACGATAATTATACAGAGAAAGTGAGAAAATCAGATGATGACTTAAGAGAGTCCGTCGCCAAAAATTTACATAATACTACGAATGATGCTGAACCGAGTGATACAGTAACGGTCGACAATCCTTCTGTAACCATCGAACCTGAAGCAGAAGCTTTGACTGCAGGAACTGAAGAGTCTTTTGAAGAGACAACTCATGCAGTTCATATTGTTATACCCGGTGCCCATCAAGGAGATGATAATCACACAGAGGAAGTGAGAAAATCAGGTGATGACTTAAGAGAGTCCGTCGCCAAAAATTTACATAATACTACGAATGATGCTGAACCGAGTGATACAGTAACGGTCGACAATCCTTCTGTAACCATCGAACCTGAAGCAGAAGCTTTGAGTGCAGGAACTGAAGAGTCTTTTGAAGAGACAACTCATGCAGTTCATATTGTTATACCCGGTTCCCATCAAGGATATGATAATCACACAGAGGAAGTGAGAAAATCAGGTGATGACTTAAGAGAGTCCGTCGCCAAAAATTTACATAATACTACGAATGATGCTGAATCGAGTGATACAGTAACGGTCGACAATCCTTCTGTAACCATCGAACCTGAAGCAGAAGCTTTGAGTGCAGGAACTGAAGAGTCTTTTGAAGAGACAACTCATGCAGTTCATATTGTTATACCCGGTGCCCATCAAGGAGATGATAATCACACAGAGGAAGTGAGAAAATCAGGTGATGACTTAAGAGAGTCCGTCGCCAAAAATTTACATAATACTACGAATGATGCTGAACCGAGTGATACAGTAACGGTCGACAATCCTTCTGTAACCATCGAACCTGAAGCAGAAGCTTTGAGTGCAGGAACTGAAGAGTCTTTTGAAGAGACAACTCATGCAGTTCATAATGTTATACCCGTTGCACCCCCACGAAATGTTTATAATCTTACAGAGGAAGTGGAAGTGAGAAAATCAAATGACGATCCTAAAGAGACATCCCCTACAGATTTACAAAACGCCGCGCACGTTGCTGGCCCAAGTGATGCAGATACAGTCGAGACTGATTCAATAACTGTTGAACCTGAAAAACAAGATTTGAATCTAAGTAAAAAATTCAATGGTGACTCTTTTGACGAAATTCCTACTGAAGTTCATAGTGTTATCCCTGTTACCCATCAACCAGATGACGATAATTATACAGAGGAAGTGAGAAAATCAGATGATGACTTAAGAGAGTCAGTTCATACAAATTTACAAAATACTACGAATGATGCTGAAACAAGTGATACAGTAAAGGTCGACGATCCTTTTGTAACTGTTGAACTAGCAAAAGAAGTTTTCAGTGCAAGTACTGGTGACTCTTTTGAAGAGCCAACTCATGCAGTTCATATTGTTATACCCGGTGCCCTTCAAGGAGATGATAATCACACAGAGGAAGTGAGAAAATCAGGTGATGACTTAAGAGAGTCCGTCGCCAAAAATTTACATAATACTACGAATGATGCTGAACCGAGTGATACAGTAACGGTCGGCAATCATTCTGTAACGATCGAACATGAAGAAGAAGCTTTGAGTGCAAGAACTGAAGACTCTTTTGAAGAGACAACTCATGCAGTTCATAATGTTATACCCGTTGCACCCCCACGAAATGTTAATAATCTTACAGAGGAAGGGAAATTGAGAAAATCAGATGACGATCCAAAAGAGACATTCTCCATAGATTTACAAAACGCTGCGCAAGGTGCTGGCCCAATTGGTACAGATACAGTCGAGACTGATTCAATAACTATTGAAACTGAAAAACAAGTTTTGAATGCAAGCACTGGTAGCTCTTTTGACGAAATTCCTAATGCAGTTCATAATGTTATCCCTGTTACCCATCAACCAGATGACGATAATCATACAGAGGAAGTGAGAAAATCAGATCCCGATACTGCAGAGACAGTCCCCGCAGATTTACAAAACGCCGCGCACGATGCTAGCCCAAGTGATATAGATGCAGTCGAGAGTGATTCTATAACAATTGAACCTGCAAAAGAAGTTTTGAGTGCAGGTACTGATGACTCTTCTGAAGAGATAACTCGTACGATTCATATTGTTATACCCGGTGCCCATCAAAGAGATGATAATCACACAGAGGAAGTGGAAAAATCAGATGATGACTTAAGAGAGTCAGTTCACACAAATTTACAAAATACTACGAATGATGCTGAACCGAGTGATACAGTAACGGTCGGCAATCCTTCTGTAACGATCGAACATGAAGAAGAAGCTTTGAGTGCAGGAACTGAAGACTCTTTTGAAGAGACAACTCATGCAGTTCATAATGTTATACCCGTTGCACCCCCACGAAATGTTAATAATCTTACAGAGGAAGGGAAATTGAGAAAATCAGATGACGATCCAAAAGAGACATTCTCCATAGATTTACAAAACGCCGCGCACGCTGCTGGCCCAAGTGATGCAGATACAGTCGAGACTGATTCAATAACTATTGAACCTGAAAAACAAGTTTTGAATGCAAGCACTGGTAGCTCTTTTGACGAAATTCCTAATGCAGTTCATAATGTTATCGCTGTTACCCATCAACCAGAAGACGACAATCATACAGAGGAAGTGAGAAAATCAGATCACGATACTGCAGCGACAGTCCCCACAGATTTACAAAACGCCGTGCACGATGCTAGCCCAAGTGATACAGATGCAGTCGAGAGTGATTCTATAACAATTGAACCTGCAAAAGAAGTTTTGAGTGCAGGTACTGATGACTCTTCTGAAGAGATAACTCGTAAAATTCATATTGTTATACCCGGTGCCCATCAAGGAGATGATAATCACACAGAGGAAGTGAGAAAATCAGATGATGACTTAAGAGAGTCAATTTCCACAAAGTTGCAAAGTACTGCGAACGAAGCTGAATCGAGTGATACAGTAACATTCGACAATCCTTCTGTAATCATCGATGCGGCGAAAGAAGTTATGGGTGCAGGTGTAGGTGCTGGTGGGCCGTTGGAAAAGATAACATATAATGTTCATACTGTCGTCCACATAATCGATGTTCCAGATGATAGTAATACGGAAGAAGAGACAAAATCAGACGAAGATCCTAAAGAATCCGTTCATACAATTTTAAAAAATTCCTCTCACGATGCATTCGGCAACTCTTCGGAAAAACATTCAATTCAAAATCTCAGCACCATTGACTATCATCTAGATGATAGTAATCCAAAAATGCTAAAGTCAAATGCCGATAAGGAGAAAATAATACTCACAGGCCCGCCTGATACCGACAAGATTCATACAGATTCAGTAACCACTCAAGTGGGCGCTCAATCTGATATCATTATTGCGGAAGCAGTGAAAAAACTACTAGACTATATCAGTAAAAATAACGTGCAAGGTATAGAAAAAAAATTAAATAATGGTAATTCTGGTGCAACAGAGGTAGCTCTTCCTCCAGAAGAGGTGATACCTGAAGATGAAATAACGGGTAAAATTGTTGACAATATTAACAAAATTATCATTGAGGGACGAGATGGTGCTAAACCTCAAATGACGCCTCAGAGAAACGAAGATTCTAATGTTGCACAGCAGGATAATATGGAAATTAAAAATAATAAAAATGTTAACACGGCAGCGAAAATAAATTCTCTGGAAAAGTCCAAAAACCCACACGAATTTTTATTTTCGGGTTTGGGTGGCCCTGCACAAATGGAGATAGGAAATTATTTTACCGATTTTGTGCCTGATAGTACGAATTGGGATACCAGCGCTTGGCAAGAAGGTGTTCCAGGCACGCCGAACTTCTTTACTTATAACAATTTATATTCAGATCGTAGTCATTCCATACATAATGTCGCTGCCTCAGAATATGCCGGCAGCGGCACTTTTAAAGTAGTAAACAATATGCCTTATAATATACATTCTAGTAGGATTCAACATACACAACTTGGCTTACAGGAAGGCTTCTCAAGTACCACGCAGTTCTTTGGTAATCGCAACATTCAATTTGATGACAGCACTAATATTGATTCAAATAAAATTCGTGCAAGTTCAGTTAACCGTATACCATCTTCAGTTCAGGATGGTTCTATCGATATAGTGGATGAAAAAACAGATAAGGGAATCGGTATACCAACACTGGGTGGTGAAACGTATGATGGCAGCGGCACTTTTAAAATAGTAAACAATATCCCATATAATATATATTCTAGTAGTGTCCAACATACACAACATGGATTCCAGGAAGATTCTTCAGATGAAACGCAGTTCTTTAGTTATAGCAATATCCATTTAGATGACAGCACTAATAGTGATTCCAATAAAATTCGTGCAAGTTCAGTTAACCGTATACCATCTTCAGTTCCGGATGGTTCTATCGATGAAGTGGATGAAAAATCAGATAGGAGAATTGGTGTACCAACAATCGGTGGTGATGCGCATGATGGCAGCGGCCCTTTTAAAGTAGTAAATAATATGCCTTATAATATACATTCCAGAAGTGTCCAACATAGACAACGCAGCTTACAGGAAGGTTCCTCAAGTGCCAGACAGTTCTTTGGTTATAACAACGTTTATTCAGATGGTAGCAATAACAAAATTCGTGAAAGCTCTGATGAACGTATGCAAGCTTCACTCCAGGATGGTTCTACCTATGTTTTAGATGACAAACTGTATAAGCCAACAGTCGATGGAGCAGTTTATGGCGAGAGCAGCACTTTCCGAGTAGTGAAAAATAAAGCTGATAATGCCTATACTAATGTTGTTCAACGTGTTCGTTCACATAAAGATCCAAGATGGTTATATGATAACATCAATTCCGATAACAGTCATCGGGCAATTAGTTATAACAATAAAGTAGCTTCTATTCAACCTACTAGATTTATGGGACAATATAATACCAATCGTGGTATCGCCACACATACATCCGAAAGCACGCAATATGGTTTCAATAGAGCCGCTAGTATGTATCCAGGGTTTGCTCAATATCTACAAGGTGGTAGGGATTTTAGCGACATTTATACACATAATGGAAATATGCCTGCAGAATGGGAGGTAGAAAATGGCCCTAACCATTCCACCATTGATGATGAAGATGATGGCTATTGGGGTAATTTTTATTAGAACTCCACAATATGGTGGATTCTTATATACATGTTATACTGCACATATTTTTCTAAACAATGCGGTTGCAACTTGCGATATCAACTTAAATGCATACACACATACATACATACATGTACGTGTATATATACATAAAAAATGCATATGTTATACATTTTTCTGCTTTTTTTTTTTGTTTAAAGATAATAATAAACGATATTTCGATTAATTAGTAATGAATGGTTTTTTATTTGCCGCAGATCCTTTTAGCGTAAAAATTTTTTCTAGGTCTTTCATGTGCGAAAGCTGACGAAAATAAGTTTGTAAGTTTTTGAAAAGTTCACTTCAGTACATTTGCAGAAGCATTTATAAAAATATAAAATAATAGCTGAAATCATATACGAGCATTTTCTTTTATAGGGAAATTTTCATCCGTTTGTCTTTTTTGAATTTAACATTTTTATTACATTGCAATGTTAGTTCGATTGTTACCCATCCTAGAGTGAAGCTTTTTCCTAAAATAAAATTTTTTGTCCTTCCGTCCGAATATTTATTGTGGTCGATCTTTTTCTAGGAACAAAGTGACGCCTTAGAGAAGACAGAATAAACATTTTTGTTCGTCCTGGAAGTTACTCTCCTTGACAGAATTCAAACTTCCATCTTCAATTCCATCTTTTTATCTATTCATTGTTATCCATTGTGTTTCTCTGAATGTATTTTTGAGCCGTCTCTTCACTGTTGTCTGTCTTAGAATGACGGAATGAAATATGTGTCCATCTGAATATCTCTGTATAGAAAGACATATCAGAATGGAATATTTTTCCGTCCGTCCGTTTTTCCATTTCTGCCCGTCTTAGAAAGACTGTTTTTAAACGAATAAAACTTCTTTTGCCTAATAATTTTTGTCCGTCTATTTCCATTATTTTGGTCTGGCCAATATTTTTTTCGAATATAATTTTTATTCGGGTATTAATTTTTGCAGTTTCTCCAACTATTAACTATTGTCCGCCTTTTTCGTGACCCAAAACTTTGCCAATCTAACCTATTCATTGCTTTGGATGAGAAATGTGTGTGAAGATAAATACGATGAGTTAAACATGTTTTGACGGAAGATCTTACGTAATTACAACACTAACTTTACCAATCAAATATACAAAACAAAAAAAAAAATAAAATCAATTTCTAATTTAAAAGGATTTTCCGAAATCTGAATTGTATTTGTATTCGGCATAGTATGAATTTTCGATCATCTTTCGAGGATTCTTGCCATTTTTAGATGCACCTATGACCACACATTACCTGGGTATAAGACCAATATCAGAATTGCAGTTCTGAAAGTTAAAAAAAAAATCTAATATCTCTGCAGGAGATGAAGTCAGGGCATCCGTTGCCAAGGTAAGTGCATTTCATTTATGGAATTACGACATACTGCTAAAGAAGAGCGATGAAGGAGGGTGTAGATAGGATGATAGGATGTACACTATCATCGATTGTAACTGTTTACTGGTAAATATTTAATAACAAGAAAATTGATGACAAATTCATGAGAGCTACTAAGTAAACCTACAAAATTACCCATTTGTACATAGTTAACGGGGTTAACAGTTCAGTTAGTTCGATGCTTAGTATTTTCAAAAATATAAATTTTATGTGAAAATTTAAATTCTTGTCGGGCGCTGCCAGAGATATATTTTAAAATGTTACTCTCAAAAGTAGACAAAAGTTCTGTTTTTAATATTTTTTTTTAAATTCCATTTTTACATTTTACGGACTACAATTTTGCAGGACTGCAATATAAAGTTGAAGAAAACTCTATTTGTGTGTCTTAATAAAGTATTTCAAACAGCAACATGCTAATAAGCAGTCAATAGCATTTCGGTTTTCGCCAAAACCACATGATATTAATCCTGTGCAAAATTTTCTTGTGTGGTTGGTTTAGTTCATCAGGCGCCCCCTTTACGACTTTTTAAAATCCCAAGCAGAAGTGTAAGTGTAGGCTCAAGACAATCTAGCCACAGCATAAAAATTCGAACACATGTTAAGAAATAATATGGGAAATTTCTCACGTTTCTACTATAATTACGAATAAAAATACGTGACATGAAAAGCAAACAAATAAATAAATACAACTACACAGCAGCAGTCCTTGGCACACATCTCAGGACACCCAACCCCTCCCCCATATACACATGTATGCATTTTAAGTATGGCCTAGCGGCTGTAAGCAATAGTTGATAATGAAAATTAACAACTTTAACATATATTAGAAAATGTATAGTATACATTTAGGTGTTCTCATAAACATAAATGATTTTTATTAAGCATTGCTAAAGTGTACTAAATATAATAATAATTCCTAATACTTAAAAACGTTTCATAAAAGAAATAAATAAATCTTTGCAATAAAATTACTTGAATTTATATCAACAATAAAAATACTTACCTAAAAGTAGGCAACACCATATTCCTCCACATAAGCCTTATTAAAATGCCATAAAAGTGTACTGCAAACATATATATTTACTAAATGATTTTTATAAATATTAGCTGAAGTAATATACAAACTTATGGCTCGGTACATTGTAGCTTAATAAAAACTAGTGTTATTGAGGTCCACTTAATCTGATTTTTTTCACTACCCAGTAAATATTTCAGCAAATAAAACTAAAGGTTTTTCATGTACTCCTAAAAACAAATAGCAATCAAACGAACATTTTATGGATCATTTTATGTATGGACAATGTACTCCATTGCGTACCGGAAAAGTACAAACCGCGTGCTGCACTGCAATCCATTACACAAGCAGTAGTAACTTGGGCACATGCTAGTGGGTATGCACTTAAAGCGAATGAATAATGCACAGCCTACTAAGCCGGCGATGTTGGGTTCGAGTTCTGCCTAGATCCTGGGTGCTTTCCTGTGGACAAGCCGAAATCTTTGCAGGTTAAGTTAATTAAACAAAAAACCAAAAAAATTGTGTTCATAGAAGGTTGTATACTAAACTATATGACTAGTTGTATTCTACCCGTAGAATCTGTGATAATCAGTTAAATTTTTTGAATACAGTGTCAGCTTTATTTACTAAGTATCTCAGAAAGTGAAAATGGAGAAGAATAATATGGTATGTTCTAAATCGGCAAAAAAAAAACAGAAAATGTGTACCGATTTAATTTATATATAAAATAAAAGGATTAGTTCCACTGCAACAGGGATAAAATGTCAGGTATTCAAACGAACAATTGGAAAGTTCAACTATTCCAAAACCAAGTTTGGGTACAAATTTGGTTACGAGGAATACAAGGATTAGTTCCACTGCAACAGGGATAAAATTTCAGGTATTCAAAGGAACAATTAGAAAGTTCAACTATTTCAAAACCAAGTTTGGGTACAAATTTGGCAACGATGAGAACCTTCAAGTTGAGTAATTTTTATATTATTGAGAAGAAATTCTTTAGATCGATGGGGTATTATATCCATAGCTAATCTTACTTTAATAGGTATCTAAACCTGCTATAACCCAATAGAACCCTGTAATACTTTGCATACAGCTCGATCAAACCTCGTGACATCCAACTAAACCCAGTATTCAAGGCTTTTATTACTCCTAACCAAGCCAACAAACAGTCTTAAAACTTAGTAAGTTAGCCTTACCTTAGGCCTAAGTTAACCCTATTTGTAGAACAGTTCTTTTGATATGAATGTGACCAAATTATGGAACTAATTATACAAAGTGAAGAAGTGTTTGGAAATCAAATCAGAATATCAATTCTCAAACAGTTAAAAATGATTTTAAGATGATCTTATCAAAATTATTTTCCATTACAAAACTAAGTTTTAATAATTGGTCTCACCGTTTTTATTAAATCCAAGCCAGCCTGGAAACGGTAATAGATATTTACGACATCAATTCTTTTTAGTAGACCCACCACCAAAAAGCAACATGGATTTAACCGCAGCCATCAATAATTCCTCAAATGTACAATTTCTTCTACATAAAAATCGTTTTCCATGTACGAGACATGTACTCGTACAGCAAATACAAACGAGACAATAAAAATGTGAGTAATGCATTAAAGATGAAGCGTAAATAGGCAAGAGATACCCCCTTTGGCGTTGACTTCAACATTATAAAGTATAAAAAGCAACCAGCAAAACTTATAAATATATTTACACACACACGGATATATATATATATATGGAAGTATGTACAAATCAATAGAGGGGGGTGTATAAAACTGATGGGTAGTTACAACGAAGAAGTCACATGTAAGCAAATACACACAAATACATCAATAAAAATCTTTTAAAGAAAATGGGATTAAGTTGCAACTCACATATGATATGCACGTATGCTTACATGGTACTTCCTCAGGGGATGTATTACAAGACAATTGTCAGGCCAGTGCCTTAAATCGAAAAGCATTATCTTGTTTCTATTGTATCCTCGTCACACAGATCAACATCATGAGCGACCCCACAAGCCTAATTTTATACTATGGCACGTCTAAATAATCAAGTTGCAGGTAACAACAATAATAAATAATAAATAAATTAATAAATTCCTGACACGACATGAGTTGCAGTCAAAAGACATGGCAACCGGGGCCGTCACTGCTAGAAGTACATAAAAATATGCAATTGTGGACTTTAAATTTGTAGGATTATGCGAGCGCAAAAAAAATGTAGAGAAAAGTATTAAAAACAAGATGGCCTTAAAAAGTAGCATTAGCAAAATAGCATCGCTACGTTGCAACTCAGCTGACAGCAATGCTCGTTCCACTACCCTAAGCATTTGTATGATTGATTCGCAGTAAAATCTGATAGAGATGCCCTTTTATTTTAACAAAATTGCATTAAAATGATTTTGTTGGTGCCATACTATAATGAAGAAGGAATTTTTCTTTCCCGATTGAAGTGAATACAACTCTGATAGCATGAAAGTGTCATTTTATGAAAATTTTCATAAACATTTTCAGCAGAGATGTCGTATTTAACAAATCGTGCGACTGTCCAGGGTAGTGAAACTGGATGTTAATTAAAAAGTAAGTCGTGGTAGCACGATTTTCCGTTTTTCTGCAGCAAATATTGAAAAACCGAAAAGGTTCATATAAACAACTGCAACTGTTACACAAGGCTAAAGGATACGGCAAGCTGCTAACTAAAACTGTTTCTCTAATTCTACTTTCAGAGCCCTGTAGTAACGATTTGTAAATAACAAAAATTTTATTCGGTCTCAGTACCAATTTTGTATTTCAGTAACTTCTTGTTTTCAAAATCGTTATAATTTTCCATCATATGGCATCACTTTCAAAATGTACGAAAGTGAATTTTAAAAGAACTGAAACGTCAGAATTCCTTTTTTAGAATATAAATAAGATACATTTTGAATAATATTGCGCCCTTCGATAGAGCAGCGTCAGTATATATTTGCTTATTCAATATATAGTAGGCTAAGCCTTACATTGACCAAACGTATATACTTAAGATTAAAGTGCCGATAACAAAAAGTACTTTTAAATGACAGAAGCTTTTCTGTAAATAATTTTTTACTTAAAATGAGGAATTGTAAATAAATCTATAATTACTGCTTCTATCCATGGGGTCATTATAAAGTACCACAACACCAGCCCATCTCTTCAAAATTAACAACCTCACGTGCATATGATGCCTGTTGGGAGTACATGAACTTCATGATATGACAAGTTCAATGCATAAAATTGCTTGTCATTCAGGAAAACATTTATCAAATGCAGCACTTTATTATTGAAGTTGCTTCCTGTTCATATTTTTCACTTGACTTGCCAACTTCCCTCACTTTATATTGAATAATATTTCATCTTACTCTATTTTTACTGTGCTTACAATTTTTTTTCTCACTCAGCTCTTCATATTGTATAATAAAATGATAATTTATCAAAAATGTAGTGTGCATTAAGGCAAAATATATAAAGTTGTTTTTGTCATACAGTAATGCAGGTGATGCACTTGTCCGGTGAATTTCTTTAACAGACATTTGACGTTAACAGTCTCTAAGCCTTTTCTAAAGACTGAAGGAGTGTACGGTGGCCTCTCTTATAAGCAGTCATTGAAAGAGACAGCCAAGTGCCTCTTTGAACTGCATCTGTCAGACATCAAGTAAATATCAACATCGCTGTTAAAGAAACCAAAAGCTCGAAAAGCTTCTTTATATTCCAGAGCAATAAATTTTCAACATGTCGTGAGTATATATGCATCTGTTAAAATAAAATTATAGTATAATTACTCCACCAGCTCGTTTTTTCTATAAAAATGGCCCTCATTCGTTCCAAAAGATCACACCTTCAGTTAGTCTCGTAACAACTCTTTTCAAAAAAAAAAAAAAAAAAAAAAAAAATGCGCATTTCTGCAGTGATCTCGCTGGTAGCATTGGGATGCTACTTATTGATAAGTAGACCCGCTGGAGCTCAACCTAGTCAGTATACAAAAATTTGTAATATCGCCAGCTTATTATATTTATAATTTCTGTCATTGTTTCAGTTATACAGCAATATGCTTACTACCCATATTTTGGAAGTGGAAAGCCACCTCATTATGTTACTAACGTATCTGAGGTAGCCCAAAAGACATTTATCCAGAAAAGCGGCGTTTATAATAATATGGCTATGGCTTTAGTACCTCTTAATATCCTACAAGGGTTTACAGGCCCATTCGGAGTTTTATTTCCACTTATAGCGTGATATGATTAACGCTACCACGGATTGATAATATAAAACTGGTCGTGAGAATTTTCGCTGGTATTGAAGAGGAGTTCTACTTATTCTATAACAATAAATATTTTCTTCTACTGAAAAAATTTTTTTATTTTAATTAAAAGTTACTTGCAAGCTTTTTTAATATTTTTATTAAATATATAAATAGTCTTATGTGCAGGTAGCCGAAGTGTGATGTATTATTCTCTATATTGGACATCTCGTGCATCTTAGTCATACAGCAAGTAGCATCAGATGTATTCCTTAATGATTCAGATTGATATCAACACAATCAACCTCAATCTGCCACTAGATTAAAGAGCCCGAATTCAAAACAGATTTAATCTCACCGTATTGCTTCGGGTATATTAAGGTCTCATGATTGTGCTCATCCTTCAGCAATTTCAAAGTAATCGTTGTAGTTCCTCATCATCCTCAATAGTTCCTCATCATCTCTAGAATAGTTTCAGTGAATATTGGCGGCACAATGAAGAGGTGCAAGTGGCTAACATGTATGTTGACATTCATACCTTGACGAAATATATGAAACCCCCGGCCTTCCCGATTCTAATACGAGATGACGCAACTTTTAATAGATGAATTAAGGTTTTTCTGGGAACAATCTCTCTTTTTATTCGTTATTTTGATTCTGCTAAGGTTCTTAGCAGTTATCTAGATAAGAGAAGTTCTCAAACAATGTTTTATTGCTCCTTGTCTTTAAATTATATTTGGGTGATAAGCTTAACATCGTATACACGATACTTCTAGGGGGATTTATTAGACAAGGACAAATGATTGTATTATCACGGTTTTATTATTTAATACGCTATTCTCAATGTCATTGTAGATTAAAAGGGAGAAAAAAATTAAAAAATTTCTTATGAAACAGAATTGCGGTGCCAGCGATTTGATCGAAAATTTTTAAAAGATTTTAACTGGAGTTGCTTTTTGTTATAATAAATGTTCCATAAAAAATGTTAAAAAAGTTGGCTGATTAGCGCATTGCAGCTGATGATGACCCCCTAATGGTTCTTCATGTGTTTCCGAAATGCTTAACTGCTAAAGAAGTGACGTTTAAAAATAATAAAAAACGATTAATTGTTGATCCAAATTTAGTATTTTTATTAAACGCTCCACTGATAACTTTAATTTATTTCTTATTAGATTCGAACTTTGTTGATAAACAAGAACATATTTTGCAACGAGGAATCATTTAATATGTTTTTGCTTAATCTAGAAATATCGATTAATGAATTAGAGCAGTAAAGAATTTATCGAAATAGTTTAAATATTTAAAGCAAGAAAAAAAAAATTAACATCTCCATGCTGTCACGTAGCAATATAAGCACAATGTTGTGAAGCTTTTATTGTGTGACATCAGTTAAAAGGTTCGAACTGTTGGGGACACTTTGCAACACAGTTGCTGCTAGAGGTTGCCCTTGTCCAAGTCCATTTAAAACTGTAGCGCCCGCATTAACTGGTACAGCACTAACTGTATCATCTACTGTGGGTGGAAGCAAATCAAGATTTAATTCTGGAATGGTGTCCGCATTTTCACCTTGAGCTGTAGCTCCGACTGGTTTCAAAACACCTAAAACATTATCAAAAACAAGTAAAACCGCAGGCTGCAAAACATCTTCTTGTACGTTATCCACTATATTCGCAACATTATGCAAAACGCTGCCCACTGTTCCACGAGCGCCATTAGTTACACCTTGAACGGCGTTTGGGACTACTGGGAGTCTAGAAGTAATTGAAGCAAGTGGATTTCCACCAGAAATTGGTACAATGCCAAGAAGTGAACCGAAAATAGATGGACGAATAACTAAAATAATAATAAAAATTCCAATTATTTCTCTTCTTTAAAAAAAAAAAAAAATTATAAGCAGGACGTATAACAAACTTTTATATACTCACCACGTCGCTCTTCCGCGGGTCTACTCATTACTACGGAGCATCCCAATGAGATTAGCAAAATCACTCCAAAAATGCGCATTGTATTTTTTGAAAACGATATAGCGAGACTAACTGAAGATATGATCTTTCGGAGTACTTTCCGGCCATTTTTATAAGAAAACATGGGCTGCTGGAGTAATAAAAATTTGATATAATTTTTACACACACACAGGCAAGACGTGATCAAAAGTTATAGCTCTACAATATAAAAAAGTATAATGATAACAATTTTATTTTTATAGCAACAGCCTTGATGGTTACGGGATTTCTATCAGGTAGAGCACAGATTTATCTTAATATTATTAAGATAAATATTATTAATAACATTAATATTATTATCTGAATATTATTTTTGTGTTAAGCATTAAGTGAAATATGATTTATCCCTTTCCTTTTGTATGCTACTGGGTAAAGGCGTTTTCTAGGAAAACTGGAAGATATCTGAAAAGAATATCAATGAAAAGAAATGACGAAAATTCACCAAAGAGGAACTGACAACCTCTAGACTAATAACCAATGTAAATATCCATTACTCTGCGGGGATTCCCGTGGTAAACTTTCAATTGTTAACTTAATTTTCCCGGATGTAAGAGGTGAGCCACACCGAGAATTCGTTCAATTGAATTGTGGGATGAACTGCAAGTATTTTGCCAAAAATTATGTGGGGTAAGTTGATGATACAAAGGCTCGGAATATAAATATCAAAACGATGAAATTATTGATTTGAGGTTTATTGATTTCCGGTTTTTCACATAGTCAGCAAGCAGTTATTGTTTACATACATTATAGCAAACCAACACTACGTATTGGTGGAGAGTCTTTATGTCTTTCAATTTACTAGAATATTCCTACATTAGACAGATTCGTATTCAGCATCGTAAACATTGCTTTAATAATATAACACCAAATCTCGTTACATCTCGGAACTTGCGATGTTTCGTAGGTCAGTCATTATATATCCACTTTGTTTCACATTTTTATAAATCATCTGATGATGATGTCAAATGATTGCCAGAATCTGCAAAATATGTTGATTATCTCGACCTCCAGATTGACTCCGAAACAACGTATTTCAACGATATACTTATTGAAATTCAACTTGGATAAATATAACTTAATCAGTTTCACTAGATATATCCCGCTTTCCACTGACCACTCTGCTGATGATAGTGCACCTATAGGTGTTAAGCTATGCCCATACCATAAGATTCATATCGACAAGATTTTGATGTTCACGTTGAATTCCACATTTTCTGTTAAATAATGGAATATGTTCCTACAACTATAATC
Source organism: Ormia ochracea (assembly GCA_963402855.1). Classification (NCBI taxonomy): domain Eukaryota; kingdom Metazoa; phylum Arthropoda; class Insecta; order Diptera; family Tachinidae; genus Ormia; species Ormia ochracea. The sequence goes on along the minus strand of OY727107.1, from coordinate 15,628,433 downwards.
AAAAGAATATGGGATATCCGCATAACAGAGAACCTTTCCATATCTTGAATAATCCGTCGTAGTACGAGTATTTTTCACATACGGAAGTCAGACTTCCACTTTAAGAATACATAAGCATAGCCTAATTGTTTGAAAAATTTCCGTGTGAAATTTTCACACAGAGTCGATTTCGTTGATGTGTAAAACAAACCGAATTTTAAATTAAATTTGAAACACAAACTTGTCATCTGTGTCAGGATATTTCGGATGCAAAGTTAGTGTATTGTGCTGGAATTATTGAAAAGGAATAGTGAATAAGAATACAGACTAGATTTTTACAGCGCCTCTTCTGACGAAATGGACAATGTGAAGCTGGCTTTTGTAGCAGTCACTGTATTAGAAAAGAGAGCGTATTTGCTCAGATGATTGCTGGGAAATGTCGAAATTGCTAGTGGCTGTTCAATTATCACGTAAAGCAACGCAAGCCTCATAACCCATCACCATTTTTCGTGTCATCTATCCGCAGAATATTTAATTGTGATGCAAAAGAGTACTTGTCAAGGAGTCATCTTGCCCGCATTGTACTCTAATGAAACGGTTAAGCTAACAAAAATGTTCATGGAATATGTATTATGACCAAGAGCAACTCCGGTTAAAATCTTTTAAAAATTTTCCAAGAAATCGGTGGCACTGCGATTCTGTTTCATAAGAAATTTTTTAATTATTTTCTCCCTCAAAAATTAATCACAATACTTTTTAATTTAAATAATTCTTGCTTTATTTTTTTTTTAATCTACAATGACATTGAGAATAACGTATTAAATAATAAAACCGTGATAATACAATCACTTGACCTTGTCTAATAAATCCCCCTTGAAGTATCGTGTATACGATGTTAAGGTTATCACCCAAATATAATTTAAAGACAAGGAGCAATAAAACATTGTTTGAGAACTTCTCTTATCTAGATAAGTGCTAAGAATCTTAGCAGAATCAAAATAACGAATAAAAAGAGAGATTGTTCCCAGAAAAACCTTAATTCATCTATTAAAAGTTGCGTCATCTCGTATTAGAATCGGGAAGGCCGGGGGTTTCATATATTTCGTCAAGGTATGAATGTCAATATGATCATCCACAATATATACATGCTAGCCACTTGCACCTCTTCATTGTGCCGCCAATATTCACTGAAACTATTCTAGAGATGATGAGGAACTATCGATGTAACAACGATTACTTTGCAATTGCTGAAGGATGAGTACAATCATGCAAGCATAGAATACTTTTTGTACTGTTGATGGGATGAAAGGCTGTTGTAGCCGCCCATTATATACCGGAAGCAATGCGGTGGGTTTAAATCTGCCTTGAATTCGAGCTCCTTGATCTATTGAAGAAGTTGAAAGTAGTTAAAGGGTGAGGTTGAGGTTGAGGTTATCTTTGGAAGAACCAGTTAATAAGTTACTTAGCGATTTTTAGCGAGCCGTGTTCGATTCCTACTTCTGGCGTTCATAAAATAAAAAAAAATCTCATTAATTTTTCTGCCAGTGCTTTAATATCTGTCGTGGTGATTGATGGCAAAAAAAAGTTTATTCTTCACCGCTAGCCTTTTCTTCTTTACTTCTTCTCCTCACAAGGCAGAGTATGAGTAGGGATTAAACAAAGTTATATATTTTTGACATCAATTTAATTTTGATTTACATTAAAAAGTCTAAAACGGTTTAAAAATAAATTTTTGCAATGTAATTTGTGAAACATCGATAATTTGTAATATCTAGTTATCGAAAAAATAAAATTAATTTCTTAAAAAAAATAAGTTTTATTATTTTATTTTATTTTATTTTTAATTTAAAGAAAATAAATTAGTTAATTATTTATATAGAATGGCATTCATCGTCATCATTGTCAACATGAGATGACACAAAGTTATGTTGCGCCGACCTGGGTCTAAGGTGAGCAATTTTATTGGATGATTTCTCCATCTCCCTCTCATCTGCACCACTAAACAAAGCAGCAGACAAGTACCTGCTAAGACCCTTCGCTAAAACATTTCTTTTAAAATTATTAATTTTGCGAATTTTAAAGAAATCATCTTCCTCATTGGCGTGTTTGATAAGTGAAAAGAGCAGCCGGGGCATAAACGCGTGTGCTGGAAATGTAAATAACGGTAGTCTTAATAAATTTCCAGAATTAATTGGAACTTTTTAAAGTAGGAGAAGGAGTAACGAAGGATAACTTGGGAATTAATTAATCAGCTACCGAACTTTGTGGTCTTCACATATTAAGCAATTTAGATAACAAAAACCCAACGAGCGTTGGAATTTATTATTCGCCGATTGACTAACTAATGCAATTGTCAGTATATGTTTCTATAAAAAGAAAATCGTAGACCCCTAAATCCAGTAAGTATTACCATGATATGCTTTGCTTTGCCTGCGCAATTGAATTTTATTTTCCAACCGCATTGCTTTCACTGGTCACCAACAGCATTATGCACAGGATATTTTCTTTATCAGGATGCTCTCTTATGCACTTATGCGTAACAGCTCTTGAAGGACAAATTTTTGTCACTTCTAATAACTCCATGACAGGATTTCGTTACGTATGGAACCTTTATGCTAGTTGATAAGTCTTTTCTGATTCTCCGATCCGAAGCCAAAACTAACATCATGTGCTCCTCCCGTCACATTTCACAATTCAATTCTTTAATTAAAAAGTTACATGGAACAGTAAAAATGTCCTTATTTTATTACGAGCGGCCCAATTGTGGTAAGTGCTTTTCTGGCTATATCTCAGAAGCCGATTTCAATGAATAAAAAATTAAATTTCAATCATCATGCTCACACTTTATTATGCCCGGTCGTATTTTTCTCTATGAAAATTTTGTAGGTGCTACTATCTGCACATCTCAGAAGTCGATTTGTCCTTCTTTAAAGGATACTTTTAGTAAAACAAATTCAGGTCTAAACACGCTATCACATTGCGAACCATTTTCAATAAAAACTTTCTTAAATAATTTTTAAAAACATAAAAGTCATCTGGGCTTAACACACTTAAATACCCGCTTTGCTTCCTTTGAAATCCTTGAAAATTGTTGTCCTTGCGGAATTATTTATTTTCTGCACACTCATACTTACCGCAAACTAACGACATCACAAAAATAATCAGGAGCCTCATTGCTATTTAATGCTGGCATTAAAAACCAAATAAATAACGAACCCCTTTATTGGTAAATGCACCGCTTACACGGTCAACGACTTTGGATCGTTACTGCAGACGTTACAATAATTAATTTTTCATTGATTCAGTTTTTTATTCTATTTATACCGCTCGCAATATTTAGCTGTCTTCAGCAACTTCTTTTAATTGTTTTTAATATCGGGTTTGCTTACATTCATTTATATATTCTGCGAGGGCATTTACACAGAGTTCTTATTACGCTGAGGTCACGTTTTGCTGTTTAAAGTAAATAAATACTGGCTTAAAATCATTGCAACGCGAATTTTCCGCATTTAGAAAATATTTTGCAGGCCAGCACTAAGTAATGAAGCATTTTATATAATCTCTTGGAAATTATTAGGGAGGTTCATATTTTTAATTAAACATGGGCTAAAACAATTTCACCAACTGTTTTCCATAATTATCTAATATGTATGTGTTATGTAATGCGCTGTTCTGACAAGAGCCTAAGTTACCCCAGCTGGCCTATGCTAATGCCCAATGTAAACGAAAAGCCTGTCAAATGCTTACGGATATACGAGGAAAATTTTAGGCGGCTGTGATTTATATAACTGACTTAAAATTAACTCATTCATAATCTGAAAATCACTTGAGGTCTTGAAATTACAACTGCAATTTCGATATAAACGGAACATCAGTTTGACTTTTCCTTGCAAGAAAAAAGATGTTTTTTTTTTGATTCGGCAACCCTTACGAGGTGTGAAGAAAGATTTCGCGAGTTACGTATAAAGGATTTTGGCTACGAACGCACTTATGACATATACGAAATGCATTTGTGAGATTTTTTCAAACTCATATTTTTTGAAAATATGACTACGTATAAAATGCTCATCGGCGTGACTTGTGGGAGGTCACTGTATGGTCACTGCTATCAAGCCGTTCGTCTTCATCCGCTTAAATATGTATGGCCAGTAGTACAAAGCATTTGCCAATAACTTTAAAATTTTTAACTAATATCCTCAAAAGCAATAAACGTATAAGTTTAAAGCAAAACAACTGCGTTACCAACTTTTGCCTACCATAGAGCATAATTTTTTTTTTAAATTTGCTGTTTTAGCTATTGCTTTTTTTTGTAGCAGTCAGGTATGATTTGCAATATTCATAAAGCCAAAAATGTATTAAGCTTTTTAAATTACAGGAAAGCATTTTGGGCCTCTAAAAGCTTATTTGGTTAAATGGTGAATAGTCGAATTAGTGTTTTCATTTCCGTTCAACACTATAATTTCTTCCTTATAATATTTTTTGGTAGCAATAAAACTCACTTCTTCGTAAGAGGTGTGACTTTTTAGAATCTAAAAGCAAGTTATTTTTCTTTGCCTAAAAGTATACTGCACTAAAATTTCTTGGGGTTCAGTTAAGTTGTTAAAATCAAAACTTATTTCAAGTTGCCCTTATTTCATACGGACAGGTTTAATGTGTATTTAATTAGCTTAAGTGTGTGATCCAGGCTTGAGTTTGCCATTTTAATTTTTTGAAAACACATCAGACATGTTCGTTCATGTCACAAACGAGTAGAGCAGCGTTGGTGTTATAAGCCCATCACCATCACCCCTCATAATAATAACAATCATTTTTATGTTTAAAGAATTATTCTGCTTTTTGCAAATAATTTATATGTGCACGTTTGCAAAAAAGGGGGAAACTTAAGTGAAATTGATTGAATTGTAAATTGATTGACGTTTGACAGTTAGATTGATTTACGTAAAATTGCCACAACACACAAAAAGTAAACTAAACAAAGTGGTTAATAGGATGCACTATGGAAGGGTAGCTTACAAAAGGGTGTTTTTTACGCTGCTTGAGAACTATCAATATCGCTGACTACCGTTTGACAGCTGAGAATGTCAAACTGTGTTGGTATAGAAGTTTCTAAAGTCATCATTAACCGCCAGAGCAAAGCTTCCAAATTATAGAAATTTAATTTGAAATAAATCTGAATCGTGGAATACTTTGCCCAATTTTGCTTAATATCATCGGCTCACTGAGCCAGCAATTCGTGCAGCCATTGCTCGCATTAGCACTAATTTTTCTCTTTCCGGTTTGAAGCCATCAACAAAACTATGAAATGTCAGTACGTACTTTTTGCAACGGTTCACACGCTGATGATATCATCAATGAGCACGAAGCTTCCGCTACGCTGAAAAGCAAGCGCTATGAAGCCAAGGCGCCTGAATTCTAGGAGATTTTGTTCCCTCAAAACAGCACAACTTGGCAGAAAGCGCGCTTAATAAACAAATTATACCAAAAGCTTTTGAGGCACATCTATATTTAAAGAAATTGGCCTTTTTACGGAACCCGTCGTTGTTGCGATTGCAAGCTAGAAAAGGTTTAAAATTTGAATTTGCGTTATTGAAAAATGTTCATGTCACCACTGACGCCACATGAATAAATCGGATTGAAAATTTAGTACAGATCACTGCCGGAAGGGATTATCTAAGGATTACGATAAAAATATAAATTTTATCATATTAAGTTCTCATACAACTAAAGATATACACCCATTAAAAATTCAGAAATAAATTCGAGATATTCTTCTTACTAATTTGGAAAAAATGTTCAGCTTGTTGTAGACTGAGGGCCCAGTCAAAATTAATACATACCAAATGGCCTGCGTACGAGCAATTTTTTTCCCCAACTTGCTTTCCATAAAAGAATTATAATATTTTTAAATGTCACATCTAAATAAGCATTCAAAATCCTGAAAATCCTTTAAACCAAAAAAAAAAAAAAATTAAATTATTGCCATAAGTAAACTTCCCGTTTATTTTCAATTGGAAATTGCTTAAATCTCTACTTGTTCTAAAAGTTTCCTATTTCAAGGGAACTGGACCAACCAACAATTTCAATGAATTTCCAATTAAATAATTAATTAATTTTACTGGTCATTAATTTTGGGATTTTAGTGCGACCTAAATATTAAATAAAAATTCATTGGCCTTATGAAAAATATCATGAAAGCATAAAATTTCGGAAAGAGAATCATATTAGGCTCTGCTAAGAAGACACCACAGGAACAAGAAAAGTATATGTAAAAAAAGTTTACAAGTAAAGGAAATAAAAGACCGAAACATTAAGAGTACCTCTTTTAAGAAAAGTACCATATTACACCAATTAGTACCATTCTCACATATTATATTGTAAACAATAATGTTTAAAAATGTCGTCTTGAAGATAAAGTATCTTCTTAATTATCTGTTGCAATATAATTTTTATTGGTAACGCAGTTGTTTTTGCTGTAATTTACACATAATGAAATTATTTGCAATGTGAAATAATAAAAAGTGCAATCAATGTTGAAAACAAAGATTCGTTGCAGCTAAAAAAAACAAAAACTGTCATTACAATTAAAAATCATTGCAACTGTTTTCCGTTTTTATCAAAAGTGTACACTCAATTGCGCAAAAAAATAATAACAATTTAAAAAAAAAAAACACACACAGACAAATAATTAATAATGTCAACATTGAATTACAACTGGCGGGGGTATAAAAAGTATTTTGCAACCCCGTGTCATATAAGAATTTAAGTCAATGACTTATAAAACTCATTTCACTGAAAATTTGTTTTGTTATCCTGTTGATGTTGTTATTTAATGTCGTGGCAGGATTACGGCCCAGCCATCGTACTAAGGATTTCCGCCACTTCTCTGCGTGCGTGTGTGCAGATGTAAGTGTGAGCTTTTGATTGAGCAGGTAGACGCCTCCTGCATTCAATGACGAATTGTTCAATGACTTCTTGCCATTTTGTATGCGTTTGCATCATTGCTCAGAATCAAAGGCTTTTGACTTTATACTTCAAGTTCTCCTTCACATTAAATATGATAACGAACTTATGAGCTCAAAAGCGGAGTAATTTTTAAATTATAACAACCTAAAAATACTATGAAATATCAGTGATTTTAAGACGTCTCGGAGACATCGCTTTCTGTTCGTATAACCCGATTAATTTGATTTCTAGTAGTGTCGGAGAAGTTCTTAGATATGAATAGTATCTTCTAAAAACGGAGCTCTCTTGGCTCAAAACTAAAAGCAAAACTACAAGCAAACTACACACATCAAAATAATTTTAATTCTCTTTTTGCACGGGGAATCCCATTTCTACGCTTAAAAGTGAACCGCTTTTAATAATAATATTTTCTTTTTCTTCCAAGGCTAGTCCATAGGGTTAAGGCTTGAATGGCTCTTTACTTGTCAAGCTCGTCACATGAAGTTTGTCTCGTGTGCATGACCTCAGACGATACACATGCATGATAACATGTCAATCATTCATTCGGCATATTATTTAAAAGTGCCAAAAGTTTATTGACTGTGCTTTTCAAACTTATTTTGCTGAACTTAATTGATTATGAAGGACTAGGAAGTCGTAGAGGCTTATTAAATTTCTAACTGGGATCTGCTAACACAGCAGTTGTTCCTACTTTAAATTTTTTACGAGGACGTTTTTTAATGATAAGAATTTCCAATTGAACATGCACGCGAATATTAATATAATTTTTAATTCTTTTTATATATATTACTTTTCCCCCCGCCATTTTTGGACACCTCATATGGCGCAGTCGTAAAGTAGAGACATCGCAAATTTATTCTGGGAAAATATTCGGTGAAGCAACGTGTTTTAATCGTTAAAATATTTTATGAAAACCAATCATCGATTACTGGAACGATGAGAAAGTCATTCGTAAGGAATGGCGGCAAGCATTTTCATTTAAATAGACCGAATAATCGGTCTGGCCAAAGGGAAACCCTCAAATTATTGATTGATCTTATATTCCATCCTTTAAAAGTGACACCCTGGTATGGAATGTGGTCAGAAGGAATCATTGAAACTGAAAATGGTGTAATGGTAACTGTCAATGGGGACTGATATCGTGACATGACTGAAAACTTTTTAATTTCACATATGCAAGATGTGGGCTTGATTAACAATGCGACATCGGATAGAAGCAGCATTAGAATGGAATTACTGAGAAACTTCTTAACACAACGAGTTATTTCGAGGAATGGTGATATTGATTGGCCTCCACCGTTGCCTGATTTGACTGCTGGCATCCCCACTCTCCTGGGTAGTCCACTGGAATAAGAAGCTTCTAGAACTTTACTTCTATTCAAAACTCCTGCTCTTTTAAATTACGTTTTGTTATATTTTCATATTTGAGCATCTGGGGTAACTATGTGGGGTAGCTTATTAAAAAAGAGGAAACAGATTACTTTCGGAATTAAATTCCAGAAATAACACATATCATCATTATAAAAAAAATATTACTATTAATAATCCCCTCTCTTATTACAATGCTTATCCAAATTAAAGAACAAGATAAGTGGTATCTCTTAACAAAGATTGCATTTGTCTTCCTTTCACAACCCCCCTCCCCTTTGCAATTCTTCACATTTATGAAACAATAGATCAATCGATTTCATTTATAAGATATTCAAAAAAGTAACGCACAAGGAAAAATCATAAATTAATTCAATTTATATGCAAATATGTATATCCTTTTGAACATCCCCTCTAACACACCGTAAAAAGTCTGAAAAATAATTAAATTCAAACCAAACACAACAGGTGGCGCAAATAGGCAACATACACGGAGGGGGGAAATTTTAATTTTTTTCTGTGGCAAAATTACTTTCAATTTTAATTAAAACACAAACAAGGAATGTTTGATTAAAACACAAATGTCATAAATTATTTATTTTTAGACTGTCACTCAGGAAACAACTTATGGAAAAGGAAAGAGAAGAAAAGTAAGAAGTAAAACGCAGAATTAATTTTAATTCTTTTTTCCTCTTTGCATTTACAAAATCTTTATTTTCCAGCAAATTGAGTTTATTTGCTCCTACTTAAGTCAACCACAAAAGCTACAAAAGTTAAGTTTGAATAAAGTTTGGCAGCAAAAGTGTTTAGCATACTTTGTGGCTGTCTGGAAAGTTTTCTTTTTCACTGTTCGCTTATTTCAATAAAAATAATAAAATGAGCATGAAAACGATGCATCGCCAATATTTATTTATATGGAATTTTAAAAAAAGAAATTTTTAGTTCCAGATTTCTATCTTCTCTTCCATAAAATAAAATAAATAAAAAGCATACAGTGGAAAAATTTTAAATTAATAAACAAATAAAAGAAGAAAAATATTCGCACAATCCTGACGTTCCACTGTGCCTATAATTATTTACTTTTCGTATAAATTCAGAACATAAATAAAATTTATTAGTTCTAAGACTTTGCAAAAACTATTTCACCTTAAATGGCAAAGGGAACTATTCCTGGACCGTCCTTCAAAACACATAAAAATATAATAATTTCCAATGGATAAATAGAAACGTCTAAAATTCAAGGATATATGTGGCTGCCTCATATACCATAAATTTATTAATTTTGCTTTACGAATTTAATAATACACACAATTAAAATGTGAAAATAAATTACTAATATAAATTGAGAAAAAGACTCGATTTAGGGCCTTTTCAAAAAAGCATTGCTACGATTTGAAATTTTTTGCCAGAGCGCCTAGACATTTGCTCTATACCAAATCCTGTATTTATCCTGTTTCTATTAAAAGTTCTGTAATTTATTTAAAACTATAACTGTCTCTTAGTTAATTACCTCGGCCCCTTAAAGTATGCTGCAAATATATATTTTTTTAACCAGACAAGCATTATAACCATACATTTAAGTTAAGAAGATGCTTCCTCGGATTCCTTTATTATAAAGAATTTCTATTACGTGAACAAACAAGCCGAAGTGGTTCTGAAAATCTGTAATTTTATTTGCAGAAATTAAAAAAGCCAAACGCATTAACCCCTTGTTGCCGGCATTCACTTCAATAATTTAAAATTTCCTGTTATACTTTTTACCAACATGTTTGCCAAAAATTTTTTTTTTGCTTGTTGGATGAAAATGAAATGAAGGGAACGTGACACAATAGCAGCAATTTGAATAACAAGCCTGCTATTAAACTGTAATGGAGGCGAAGGGGTAGGCATAATGTAACAATACAACATACAACAACTTTCAATAACTCCTGCCTGCGGCGCGTATTGATTTGCTAAAACCACACAATTATGCTTAAACATTTATAAAAAAAAATTATCTCAAGATTTTGTCTGCAAAAAAACTTAAACTGAAGTAGTTTTCAAGGAGATTTTATGCTGCATTTGATCCTTTTTTTCTTTTTTATTTCTTTCAGGTTTCCTTTTTATAAAAAAAAGGAAAATTACAGTTTAAGTAAATAAAATTAACATGAAAATCAATATCAACTTAACAATAAATTTTTTATTCCCTTCATTGTTCAGCTATCATTTCTCGACAAAGGACACGTGCCAGACAACAATAGCTTATCAATGTTGCAGTGTATGTGAATGGGAGTCTGCACGCGCATGTGTGTGTGAGTATTTTATTTGCCTTGCCAAAACATTAAGTTGCGTCAATTATTTGCAATTGTTGTTACGATTCTGGGTTGTGTGACTTTTAGGGCGGCTTCGGTAATATGTAAAGTATCCTTTAAGTTATTTAAGTATACGTAACAGGAAATTTACATACAGCGAATTCGCAGTAATGAGAACTTAAAATATGTAGTGTATAATCGAGCAATGTAAACACAAAATTTTGACAATTAAAAAATTGCGATTTGGGAATCCCCTAAATGGTACCAAGGCTGGTACCCTTTAGAGAACACACACATATAGCACAAACAATTAACGATATCCGTCATGGGCGACAAGAAGTGTAACAATAGTTGTGAATACCTTCCTCTCTACCTTCGCATACACTTGCCTACCGAATTCCAAAATAGAGGTTGATAGCAGTGACTGTTTGGTATGGAGAAATAATTCGATGTCTCTATGCGATCCACTGCCCACTTCAAAGGTACACAAAATTACAAAAATTCATTTATAAGTAAAGACAAAACATCTTCCGATAGGTAAATATAGAAATAATACTTAAAGATGCCTTTATATATTTATATGCACACCTCATCTCTTTGAGGATACTTGCAACTACCAAAAAAAAAAAATTCGGACAATTTATTGCCTTCTAAATTATCAGAAATTATTCTGATTCTTCAATGCTTAACTCTTTACGTATTAAAATTTTTTGGAACTGAGGTTAGAAAAAGAGGTTTACTATAGAATCTTTTTCCAACTCTGCAGTGTCACTTAGTTGTTCATATTATGGAGAGTTCGCTGTATGTTTGTTTTATAAATTTTATTGCAACAAATGTTATTAAAAATATAATCAAAATAATGTTCCGATAATCATAACAATTTAAAAAAAAAAAAGAAACCAAAATTCGGGCCAGTCGCCGGGAGGTGGAAAGTTCAGTATCAGATGCATGTAGTAGTTTAGCTTAGATCCTTGATAAAAAAAAGCCATTGACGCTTGTAACAGTCTAAAATTAAACAAATAGGCCATCAATTCCGAAATAATCATTCGTCTCTGGGATATGCGTTACGTATATAAAGGGATAATGTGAGTTTGAAGCCGCATGTGGCAGATTAAAGCAAAAAATTTGGACTTTAAATATTAAAAAAAATTTGCTAAGAAGAAATCTAATATTTCAAAACTCATTAGCTATATATTTTATGGAACCGTGCTAACATCGTATAACAGCGTTATATATTGCTCAGTGTTCCCACTGTGTTGACAATTTAAAATAAAACCATCACCGACTCATAACCCCCACTGCTTTTTTAGGGTACCAGCTTAAACTGTTTATTTTTTTTTTGCTCTATTTAACTTCCATCCTGAAGATATGCCTCATATATTTCGCAATAAAATATTATATAAATTTTGCAAACTTAAATAAAGTTGAATGAAGGCAATTTTGACTTATCGCTCTGCTGCCATTCTAAGAAAGAAGAGATACTGATTCTTTCGTTAATATCCTACCTTTGCTAACATCAAAAAATAATAATGAGCCCAGCAAGTTCAAATCATTTTTGTATAGTACGTTTACCCTCAGAAATTGTTGCCTATTTTAAGGTAACTTAAATTTTGTAGAATTTTACGGCTTTTAATTTAAAATTCATTGTATGTAATATTGCGAAATAACAAAATTACCCCACAGAATTACTAACCGCCAATGACTATTTACGGCTTTTAACCTAAAAAATTCCATTGCCTACTTTTGGGGGTTAAAGCACTGAATGCCACCTTGTTGAAATTGCAATTGCCAACAAGACGACGAGTTATTGAAACTTAATAAAAACGTTCATAATAATAATGAAATAAAATTTTGCTGCTCATTTTTATGATTTCCAATATGAAGGACGCCAGGAAGTTTGATGAGGCAACGACTTGTGTTTTGTTGGCCTTTTTAGACTGCCGTACCATCGGGTATGCCTTTATTTACATTGTTACTCGTTTATGGCAAAACCGAAGTGTAATTTGTTCAACAACTTAGAAGTTATCAAATGTTTGTTCCTCCCGTTCTTAGCCCTCTCCCTTCTTGACAATCTTTCTTTAGAATTATAAAACAAATTAAATGTTGATTGGCAAAACATAGAATGACATATGATATTCCCAGACTTGCAAGGGGTTTGGAACTTTGAATAGACCAAAGTCCGAGGACAGGATCATAAAATGCGTAGGAAATGTGTGATTTCTAAGATGTCAGAAAATATGTGAATGGTAAGCGTGCTTTTTTTTATCTCCTTCGTTTTTTCTTTTTTTGCAGATCATGTGCCACCACACTTCCAAATTCTGCTGATGAGCAATTTATGCACGGTTGCATAATTTCTGGAAGTGAACCCCAGTTCAAAATGATCAATACTTCCAAGGTAATTCCTCATATTTTTAGAAATCCTATTTAACTTTTTATAATCCCAATTAAATTCCCAATTCCAGTGCATTTTTTTCCTCGTTGATTCTCTTCTGGACTAAACAGAAAGAAGGTAGAGGTGGCGTCACATTTATTTTGTTGTCAATTATCTTCTATCTGGTAGTGGTTGAACTAATTAAAAGTTAGGCTTGTTATACACCAATACTAGGCGAAAATGTGGTGGTAAACCCCGCTTTTAAAACCCCCTATAGTAACTAAAGTTTGATACTCCGTAATTGAATAAATCTATATTTAGAAGTGGCTTTGCCAATGACAATAATTACTATAATCTTGTATATTTACTAAATAGTCTATTCTACATCCTTCGAAATACTTCACAGTGGCGTAAAAATATAGAGATAAAACACTATTCAGAGAGTGCAGTGGATAGAAGTTTTAAAATCGATTACCAGTTTATTTCACAACATGCGAGAAGTTGAACACAACCACAATAATAATAATTATTACATCGTTTACATTCATCAGCAACAGGAATGAAACACTTTATATTGAAAGAATATATTTGCTTTAAAGCAATATATATCGGCCGATTTTATTTTTTAATAAAATAAAACCAGATTTTCCAACGAAGCAAATAGAATATTAATTTTCATAGCTGGAATAAAATTATATAATATTTTAATAAATTTCTGTCAGCATCGGGTGGAAACCATAATTTTCATATATATGACTTACCGATTCTGTGAAATCTGAAAAAGAGAGAGAGAAAAAAATTATTAGCGAAATCACCAAATTACGACCTGATTACACTCAGGGGAATAGTATTTTGTAAATAAAAATGAATTATTAAGATTTTTTAAGGGGTGTTCCTAACTTTTACGACCGATAAGGGAGATCATTTAAGCCATTTTGTAGCTCCAGCCAAATCGCCTGCAGGCCAATTGGCCTTTTTGCCAATTTACTAACAATTATAAAAAAATATTTTATAAATCCGTAGTCCAGTCGGGGGAATTAAATTAAGTGAACCTTTCAGCAATTCTGATTAATCTTGCGAAAACCAAACGGATTAAGCATCATAGATACTGGCGAGGGATGCAAGTATTTATTATACTTCATGCCCAATTTCAAATTCTGAAATGCCCAAAATCCCCTTAGTTCATTACAAATAAAACAATTGGACATATAATATATACGATATAAAATAACTCCACTAAGCAGGAATTATTAGAAATGGATAGTAATATTGAAGACAGAGTAGTTTCTTTTCCTGCGCATCTGGTATCGAACGAGGGGCAGTTAAGCAATATATATAATAGCGGATGCAATTCTGCTACTATAGAAAGGAAACAGCATGTACGGTCAGCTTTATTTAGTCGTCGAGTTCTTAATAAAACAAAGTGTCCTTGAGCGTGAGAGAAATAGAATACTTAAACCAAAACAATTTCTAAAATGCCCCTCGATGGTATAGTGGTTAGTATACCCGCCTGTTACGCAGGTGTCAGGGGTTCAATTCCCCGGGGAGCCAGAAGCTAAAGGCCCCAGTAGCCAGTGCTTCCATACATATTGCAATTATATTCATATAATTCTAATATTTAGTAAATAAATTTCTAAAATTTTGTTTGCAAGTAAATGTGAACTTATTGGGGAGGAGAACAATTCAATTTGCAATAGTTTTTCTACAAAAAATTTCCCCAACGTAAAGGGTCTTATCCTCCATAAAATCCACTGGGGATTCTCACAAAATGTGCCATCGCAAACAAAAATCCTCTCTTTGAGAACAAATCGCCGACACCAACAAAGCTGACTGAATTGTATTGCCTACATTTAGGCTTTACAAATATAGTTAGTTAGTTAGTAAGTTAGTTATTTATTTATTGAGGCTTCTTTTTTCATTACATAGAATTTTTTTTTTACAAATATTTATTCTTTTCTTGAAAACTTAAAACTATTATGTATTATTTTAATTACATTACTAGTTCTTGCCTATGCAACTTGCTTATCCAATCTAAGAATAATTATAAACTACAGGGTGGGCCAAAAGTCACAATGGGGTTTACAAATTTAATAACTTTTTTGTTTATTTTTTTTTTTTATTTTTTTTTTTAAGATTATATAAATAACATCTGGAGAATAAATAATGGAGGGATTTACAACTGAACAAAGAACAACAATAATAGAATTTTATTACTTAAATCAACGATCAATTATTTTAACGCAAAGAACATATCGTCGCCATTAATAATTTCAAGAAATTCAGAAATTAATTGGCCAACGCGTTCGGCAGATTTGTCAGCATGCGACTATTTTCTTTGGGGTTATTTGAAGGAGCGAGTATATGTCAACAAGCCCGAGACAATCCTTGAACTCAAGGCCAACATTGTTGCAGAAATTCGAGGGCTACAGCCACAAATGTTGAAAGATGTTATGGAAAATGCTCTCAAAAGAGCCCATCATTGCGAAGCTAATAACGGCGGTCATTTAAGTGACATTATTTTCCATACTTAGCGTAAAAAAATTTCCATTTTGTATATTTCATAATCTTAAAAAAAAAAATAAAAAAAAAAATAAACAAAAAAGTTATTAAATTTTTAAACCCCATTGTGACTTTTGGCCCACCCTGTATAATTATAAATACATTAATTAATGGTCTAAGCAGTGCTTGCTCCCGGCACTTATTTATACTAATAGAGTTGGATCTATTATTTATAAACTTAATACTAAAACTTAAATTCTACACTAAAACTAAACCTTAAAATAAAATAGCTAATAAATCAAAAATTAATTCTAAAAATAAAATAACATAAAAAAAAACTAAACAAAATCAAAAAAAAAAAAATTAGCCACTTTGAATGCCGGGAGTAGTACGTGAGTAGACCGGGATAACCATTTAATTGTTCCTGTAAAATTCTGATTCTTGATATGTACTGCGTGTTTAACCAATTGAACTCTCTCTTGGTAGATAAGATATCCCTAATCACCTTACCCTCAAAATGAGGCAATTTCTCCACAAACCTTTTCATTAAACCCAACGCATAAAATGAAATTGGATCCGATCCAGCCTTTTCATACACATATTTATTCGAGAAGCTTTTATTCAAATGCCTATAGTTACTCTCTATGCATTTTCTTAAAATATACCTCTCAAAAATCTCCATCTTTTCCATCAAGGATTTTGATATGGCAAACCATATGGGAAAGGCATAAAGAAGAAATGGCCGAATGCTCACCTTGTGCAAAAGCAATTTGGTCCTTAGCGGTAAACTTCTGCTGTTAAATAATCTCGCATATATTCCCTTCACACGATTCGCCCTCTCTAAATTATACAGCGCATGACCATTAAATTTCAGAAGCTTATTAAAGTTCACATCAAGGTATTTCATTGTATTCTTAAATGCAATATTGTTGCCATTCAAATTCAGCTTTAATCTTTTGCTCTCCGGTACCACAAAATATTTACATTTCCCAGAAGCATTTCTCAAACAAATGGCATTACTCTTTTCGGTGTTAATCTTTATTCCCCAATTAGAGTAGAATTCATCAACATTCGTCAGATACAATGAAATACGCTGCAGTGCCACCTCAGGAGACACATCGTGAGTGTAAAGAAGAGAGTCATCAGCGAAAAGAATACCCTTACAATTGTAAAATTCATGGGGAAAGTCATGAACGAAAATGCTGTACAAGTGAGGCGCCAACACCGAACCCTGTGGAACACCACAAGAACCTCTCCCTGACATTACACCACTCCTCCAATACCTATGCAGAATCTCCTTTCGTCGAAAAAACTTTTGAAAAGTTTTATCACATTTTTATCAACTCCGATCATTAGCATTTTATACAAAATACCATCAAAAGCCTTCTCGACATCAAGCGACACAGCTCCAGTACATCGACCTTCCCTTAAGTTTTGAACCACATCAGTATGGAACTTCAAGAGTGCATCCACCATTGAACTACCTTTTTTGAAACCAAATTGTTTATCAGGAATATAACTATCACTCAATCCTACATCCATCCTATCCCTTATTATCCTCTCAAATAACTTCCCTATATTAGACAGTAGAGAAATCGGTTTAAACGTAATCACATCATTAATCCCCTTCCGCTTCGGAATGGGAATGACCTTAGCAATTTTCCACTCCCTAGGAAAATAACAATTATTCAAACCGTTATTTAACAAAATAGTTAAATATTCGAACGCCTTAACCGGAAATTTCCCCAGTATAAAATTCGATATTCCATTAATACCGCACGATTTCTTATTACTTATCAATTTCGAAACATCCAGCAAATACCTTAAATCAATTAGACCCAATCTGCCCCCACTGTTCAAAGATGTACAATCCTCGTTAAATAAAATCGGATTCTCAGCCTGAGAAATTGCATCACTAATCGCCTTAGATATTGATTCAGTATTCGCATTAGTAGCAGAATGCCCAAAGACAGCCGAAAAATGATCCCTGAAAACCTATAACTTATCACCCAACCCCTCAATTCGCACACCATTCACAGATATATCCTTACAATCAGAACGATTCCTATTTCCAATTATCCTAAAGATATCCCTGTAAGCCCATGAACCAGGTCTTATTTTCATCAATCTATCATCAAAAAACTTAGCCTGCTCCCGTTCAACTTGCTCCCTTATAATAATTTTGATCAAATCAATCTGTTTGGAAATTAATAAATACTGTGGATTTCTTCTATTAAACGTCCTAGAAAATATTGTCTTCAACTCCTTCTGCCAATTATATTTAATTCGCAGCTTCTTCTTCAATCTATCCGAAGCTACGAATCTCCGCTTCCTATTTTCCAACTTTTTTGAATGAATCTAAATCACAAAATTCACAGAACTATTTAATTTCTCAATAAATGTATCTATTTCATTGTCAGATAAATTCCTATTCTTAGGAGGAAAATGATTCAAAATAGCCTCAATCAAATCAATCCTAAACATGTTCCAATCAGTCCCCTCAAAAGACACAAACTGATCCGGAGTACCCAAAATACAATTAAAGCTTGGTAATTTCATACATAAACCCAAGGGAACGTGATCGGAGAATGTAGGTAATATTAATGTTCCAAGATACCGGTTCTGAAAATCCAACATATCATTGATCACTATGAAGTGATCCAAATGCGAAGACCCCACCGGCTAAGAGGGATACGCATCACAAATTCTCGCAACAGAACACGCCTCGCTTTGAATCCAAGCCGAAAGAACTTCACCATTAAAATTATTCACATTATCATCCCAAGAAATGTGTTTTGCATTCAAATCACCTCCCAAGACCAATCCATCATGACCATTTGAAAAATCTAAAATCGAAGAAAGTCCTCCTCAAATATCTTCACGCTTAAAGTTCGATGGAAAATATACCGAACCACAAAGAATTCTCCTTATTTCACCATTGATTAAAATCTTAACCTCAATAAACCAACTCATAAATCTAATACCTGAAATGTAAATTCTAGAACAAAACATTTCCCTCTTAAGGGCAATACCTACATCTAATGAGCTGTCGTCCTTCAACACCGAATAATTATCAAGATATACATTGCGATCCCTTGATAAATGAATTTCCTGTAAAAAAGCAATATCAATTTCAAACTGATCCAGTAACAAATTCAGTTCCAACCTCCTCCCCACGTGCACAAGAGAGCCAACATTAAAAGTCAGTAAATTGAGAAAATTACGGCCCATATGTATTCTGAATATCCTTCATTATTTCCAAACATTTGTTCTTTCCATGGTCCTTAGTCAATCTCGTACCTACAGGGACTCGTACCACATACTGATGATGCAACCAGCAAGAATTCCTCTTTCAACGGTGTCTTCTGTGGCCTTTTCACTGTTGGCACCTCAATAAATAGGCTAAATATGGTGTTATGAATATATTTCTGTGGAAAGCAAAAGTGTGGCAAGAGAGACGACGGCAGAGTATTGTTTTCCTTTTTCATTTGGTAAAACCTTCTTGTGTATGTGCGTGTGTGTGCAGGTAGTGGCGCACTTAAATCTCTTTAGGATTACTGCCGTGGACTCGTGTAATGGTACTTTAAAAATCATAATGACATTTTGCAATTATGTCTGGTTAACAAGTTGAATTTAAAATACAATTTGTTGCCCATGATAGAGTATTGCGGTTTAGGTATGCAGGTATGAAAAATTTGCAGAGCCCATAAATGAATTATATTATGTCTGGGGTAGCGAAAGCACATAAAGGAAAGAAAGCTTAGCTTAAAAATAAATTTATATTTCTTACAAGAAATATAATAATAATTA
The DNA here is from genome assembly GCA_963402855.1 of Ormia ochracea. Lineage (NCBI taxonomy): Eukaryota > Metazoa > Arthropoda > Insecta > Diptera > Tachinidae > Ormia > Ormia ochracea. The sequence continues at coordinate 15,609,152 of OY727107.1, read as the reverse complement.
TGACTAGACTAACATTTTGTAAGGCGTTAATTTGGTTGATGAATAGTACTAGTAATTCTCATATTGTTTTTTTAAATCGAATTTAACAATTGGCAGTCAATTAAATAAATAATCATTTCGATCATTTTTAAAAACAAGAATTAATAAAATTTTTTTTCAATATTTCGTGTAAGAAATTAAAGTTTATTTTAAATTAGAAACTTATATTTTATTTTGAAATGATATATAAATTAATTCACATTGGAAAAAAATGCATTAAAAGTTATTAATTCGGGGCATCAGCTGATTTCTATGAGGCTTTCACTGCAGGCTCCAAAAAGGATTGAAGGCTACTAATAAGTTTGATATAGGGGCAGGAATTTCTATATTTTAATTTTTTATATAATTTCTGAATCCTTATAAGAAGGTGAGTTGACTGAGATTTGTCCATCTGTCCATCTGTCTGCCTGTCTGCTGTATTTTTGTCGCGGCACAAATCAATCTTAAAAATTTTAAAGTCCATCTATTGAAATTTGTTATGTTTTTTCCTGTGTAAAAATCAGCAAAATCAGTCGATTTTGTTATAATATATGTTATGCATTTATAGTTAATAAAAACAAAGCCTCAGCGGGTATCAAAACAGGAACTGCCGTGTAACAGCCAAACCATTTTGCTCGCAGTTGGATTTCAATTGGGTAGATCAGCGCATATTTTTCTTACATTTAACCTTTTTGAAAAGTTTATCTTAAATTATTAATATATATATATATATATATATATATGTAATTCCCAATATATACTTTTATTTTATTTTTATCGGAATTTAAGATATTTTTTTTTGAAATTTTTTGTTTTTCTTTCAATATATTTTTATAATATAGTGTTGCCGAAATATAGAGAACATGTCCATGCAGAAGGCTGTATAAGATTCGCCTTAGTCGAATATACCACTTTTACTTGTTTTATTTATTTACATTTTTTTTGGAATTAACAAAAACAGTAATTATGTTACATTCATCCGATTTTTCCCCAAGATAATAGTAAAGGAAAAAGCATATGGACTATTAGCATGATCTTGATTTACATCCATAGATACACATTTTATTTACATATATTTTACAACATATATTAATTTTTCAAAACTTACAAATTTAAAATTTACAATTCTCATAACTTGGCCAGAGTCGGGAGATCGTAAATTTCTTCCGCCGGCCAGTGCAAAATAAGCTGAAGACAGCGAACAGTGTTTATAGAGATCTAAAAATATGACCAACACCACTAATGGTACCACTAATACCTTCTAACACGTTATTAGTAACCTTTCCTACAGTGTTATGCAAAGGATCAATAACCTTTTCCCTTGTGGTATCAACGACATTTGCAACCCCATTTAAGCCCTTAGGAATGGTATCTCTAATCGGATGCAATAAGGTATCTACAATGCCTATTGCTATGGGACGAATTACACCCGGTGGAGTTACGTCATTTTTATCTTCTTTCAGTGGAATTACTTCATTTTTATCCTCTGTATTCTCTTTATCCTCTTTATCCTCTTCATTATTATTATAAGCAGACTCAGGGTCGGGAAAACCTATATATTTTTAGAGATTACGTATTAAAAATTATTTGCCAACAATTTGTAATTAGTTAAGGACCACTATGTACATTAGGAAAAAAGCGATATTCAATTCAATTGGTTGCTTTGCATGCGATATTTTTATCGAAATTTTATCACTTTTTTCCTAATGTACTTAAAGGCTACCCAGAGTTCTTAAGGACGACATATTTCAATACTTAAAATAATGTCGGAGCAACGATGTGTATGTGATATTTTAAAATAATTATCAGATTTAAGAAATTATTTATTTAACAATTAGAAGAAGCTGAGCCTAGTGGACCCAAATGAGGGTTCTACGGATTTAAGAAATCATTTTGCATTTAAAAATCAAAAGGACAACAAGACTGAATTTAATTTAATTTAATTTTAATTTAGTTAAACTGGATTTGTAATTGATTTTGTACTTACGATCGTTGAGGAAACTGGCGGCTCTACTCGAGACCAATGAGGGTACTATTTAGGAGGTTAAAAAAAAGGATAACAGAATAAGTTTAAAAATTAGTGTAAGCAAAATATACAGCCAAGTTCAAAAGGATGAACGAAGAGGTCCTCCTGCGTTTGCAACTCGACGAATTAAACTAGTTTTGCCATTTATTATTATGTACTTACGATTGGCAAGGGAACTACCGGGCCTACCCGATAACAATGGGGGTTCTACGGATTTAAGAAATTATTTAGGAGGTTAAAAAAAGGATAACAGGATAAATTTAAAAATTAGTGTAAGCAAAATATACAGCCAAGTTCAAAAGGATGAACAAAGAGGTCCTTGTGCGCTTGGAACTCCACTAATTAAATTGGTTCTGTCATTTATTATGTACTTACGATTTTCTACATAATTGCCGGGCCTGCAGCTCACCAATGAGGATCCTAACACTACAAATAAAACTGCGCTGAGTACTCGCATTTTTCTTATTTATTATAATTCAAATATTTTTAATTGAAAGCTTTGAATCACACACTGAAAGTAACACCTTTTACACTATGCGGCTGGGCCTTTTATACCCAAAAACTTGATTCGTTCAAGCAGCTTGACGTCACAAGCTTTAATAAGGCCATTAAAATAATCACATATTGTAAACTAATGCGTATATAGTGGAAAAATAATATTAGTGCGTAAGCAGAATATCTCGCATTTTTAAACTATCAGCGAAGTTTTATTATTTTATTTTTATATGGATTATAAATATAAAAACTTTAGTTCTAGTAGATATGCAATACCCTAAAAAGATACACGGCTGGAAGCATTCCTATTGCCGTTATCCAAGCAGCTGACATTGAATATTTCAATGTAGTGCAAAAATATAATAATGTAACAATAAACTCCCGAACAATGGGTCAACAGAAATTTTGGAGAAATTTCTCCCAATTTCTCTCGGCACACGTTTACTTTCGGGTAAACGTAGGGTCTGTATCGCATAAGTAAGGCCGATGGTTCCGTTTGCATATACTGCGAAGAGTTGAATGACGATGCGGAACACACGTTCTACAGCGGATTGAAGTGGAACAGTCGAAGAACCGTTCTCAAGGGCACATTAGGGACTTCATTCCCAAGTATCCCCAGGGTAGTACGGCATGCACCTTGGTGAAAAATTTACACCTTAGGGATGTGCACTTTGGGGAGACGGTATCCTGCGTTTCTAGACCATGACCTTTGGCAGACACTGGTAAATCTTGTTTGCCACTGCCCAATCCACGAAATGACATGGCAACGGATGTGATTATAAGTAATTAAAGGGTAAAGGCAAGCTATGCTTGTTGGTCTAGGATTAGGTCTAGCACAACCTAATCGATGCAGGGTTGAATATTGTAAGAGAGTTCTCTCTTGAGAGTTCTCTCCGGAAGCACCACCAGTGGCTTTATACTGGCACCACGGGTACAGGCAGCCCCACAATAGATTTCTACCGCGGAAGTTAGTGGATGATTTTAGGTTTGTACACATCCTGAACCGAACTGTTATCGATGACGGACTTAGTTCTTACTCCACGCAGTTAAAAGATTATGCTCGTGGATAAATTTGTGCGGCTTTAGTGACTTTGTCCATAGACCAAGTTCGCTCCGGCCTAACAACATTGAACGAAGTTGTGGCCGGTTTATGGCGAGGTCTCCTTTGGAGTTCACGTGGTGGCGAGTGGTTGATATCAAAAGTTGCTTGGGAGATTTCTCTTGAGTGGCTGGTATCACATTGATGCTAATGCTCGATACGACCCGGTCAAGCGATTAGTTATCTAGTTGCTGTTGCCATTCAACAGACGCTAGTAGGCAAAGATATCCTTTTTTTGTCATTACAACCGTGTACCCAGTCAAACAGAGAATCGAAACAATGAAAAAATAAAATAATACATCATCTTTGGGAGTGGAGAGGAATATGAAATAAGATATACAGACAGCTTAGTTAATTCCAGAGAGAGGGTCGTTGACTAAACTCATAAGTTTGCCATGATTTTTGTTAAAATTTTTAACTAACCAGAATATTTGCGAATATCTAACTAGTCTCCTCCAAGTCTATGTCTTTTTTTAATTCCGGCGATATGCATTGCATGATCAGGCTTATTCCCTGAGTTCAGTTCTTAATAAAACAGCTTAGTTCCCCTTTCAGGATTCTATTTTTAAAAATTTCATTTCTAGGCACCGAAAGGGGAACATTTTATTTTTGTCTCCAAAAACTCGTATTTGTTTTAACTAAATAATTTTTTTACAATATGCCTGCCCCTGCCCCCAATTCATTCGTCAAAAAGATAAATAATCGTAGCTTTTTGCAGCCCTAAGATTGTGTTTCCATTCGTATCTCTCATAAGATAAAGTTACGCAAAGTAACTGCGTAGGAAAGCCTTCTATGTCTACTGAGTTTTTATATTTTTATTATCGATATCATAAACTTTAGCGTAGCAAGTGATAAATCTTATTAATCTTATTTAGAAGCATAGAAACTAACAATCTTTTTTAAACTCGTTAAATTTATTACGCTGTTTTTACTTTAATTTTAAATAGTTCAAACAAAGTCCCGAAAGCCATGGAGTAAATTTCAAAAATTGAAGAGAGTCTATTTTTCAACACATTTTTTCATTTATACTATATAGGAATGTGTTTACAGCATATTTACAAGTACATGCTAAGTTAAGGGAGGAAAATGTCCACAGTCTTGTTCCAGAAGCTTCGAAGCTGTAAAACCTGTCTACGGAAATATCCCTGTATTTTTAACTAAATTAAACTTTTGCTGGAGTCAGTATGGTTTTCACACCGAATACTTGCTAGCTTGGATCTCATTTCACAGGGATGGCTGCAGAGAGGTGTAAAGCTTTTAATAGGACGTGTCATCTTGTACATTTGCCAAAGGGGATTTCTTTTAAAATCGAACATGAAGATTTCTTCCATATTTCCACTTCGAAATTATTCTCATTATTCCAATACTTCTTTAGAAGACTAAACTTATGTCCGACCACTACTGATTCGTATTATCAGAAACATATATCGTATATTTCATGCATACATATATGACATCTACTAAGTGAACCCTACCCCACCTAGCAACAGCAACTTTTAGCAGTGATTTCAGTAACATCACTAGTTCCATCTCCAAGCCATCCACCGTTGCAATCATTACTTTTACGGGCATGTTACGTCGGATCCAAAAGCCAGACTCTTTTAGGTCTTCGCGGGACTTAAAAGTTTTTTCTACCCCAATTTTTGGGCAACATCATCTTTAATATCGTTTCATGTAAAACATGACCACAGAATATGCTTTACGATTTCCAATAAGTAAACAATTTGTATCTTTTTCTCTTTCTCTCCAGACAGAACTGTTTGCAGAAAAATAAACCTAATTTTTCTTAAATGCTCGTACTAAATGCGGTGCATTTTGACGGGGTTAGAAAATTCGGCATAAGCAAGTCTATATCGGCGTAACGGGAAAGACATTGGTCTCGTAAGGGACTGTTGGGCTATAGAGTTTACATATATAACTGATTCTAATGAAGAATGTGTTATTCCTAACACATATTCGTTTAATACTCAAATTCCTCCATTCCAGTAGGACACCACAGATTGTCAGATTACCGACTGACAGTTTATTGCAATTCTTTCGATGTTTTACTTTACTTTATATATACACTTCCAAGTTAAGTAAAATATATATTTTCTATATTAATTATAATAGAGAGACCTTGAATGCGTGTCTATTTTAGCTGCACCGCAATCTTTGTCGCGTTGTCGCCGCGTACGATTTCATTTCGATTTTTCTGCCAAACAAATGAAAAACTGCTCAGTTGTTGCTTCTTAATTAAAATAAGTAAAAGATAAAATCATATAAAGAGGGACTAATAAATTATTTTATTATATTATGACTTCGCTTGTTTTTGAAATAAACTAATTTTTTTCTAGCAGTTTAGATTGTTAATGACATAATATAAGAAAAATTAGAATAATAATAGATAAATTCAGATAATTTCTAAAAGCAAAGCAGTAATCATGATTCTCTTGGTAAGCAAAAGATATGACAAATGTTGGATGCTACAGGAAGTTTTTTAATTTTAACGACCGTCATGAGCTGCAGGTTAAGCTACTACAGAATGACATGAGTTAGTACACTCCTCCTCTCCCATTGTAATTATATTGCTATTGTTGCGTTCGTAGACATCAACATGGGCTAACGACTGTTTTAAAAAAATGTTTAAACAGTCGCCAGTCTTCATAATTAATTGTTAACTTTTTCAAAGGAATTTGACAGCTGTCAATTGTCAAATTATTCAACGTATGCTAACGGGCACATATTGATTGCAATGATATTAGTATGAATAATTTAACTTAGAGGTCAGTGGAGAAAGGACAAGGTATGCGCATGACGTATTCTATGTGACTACATGAGAAAAGATTCGATAAAATATATTTTCTAAAAAATTGAGAATTTAAAAAAATTTAATTTTTTTGTTTTTAAAAATTTCCTGTTAGTTCGTTAGTTTTTTATTTATTGAACCTTATTTTTTCCATTACAGAGAATTTTTTTTTATAACCATAATTATAAACTATAATTATAAATACATTAATTAATGGTCTAAGCAGTGCTTGCTCCCGGCACTTATTTATACTAATAGAGTTGGATCTATTATTTATAAACTTAATACTAAACTTAAATTCTACACTAAAACTAAACCTTAAAATAAAATAGCTAATAAATCAAAAATTAATTCTAAAAATAAAATAACATAAAAAAAACTAAACAAAATCAAAAAAAAAAAAAAATCAGCCACTTTGAATGCCGGGAGTAATACGTGAGTAGACCGGGATAACCATTTAATTGTTCCTGTAAAATTCTGATACTTGATATGTACAAACGCCTATAGTTCCTCTCTATGCATTTCCTTAAAATATGCCTCTCAAAAATCTCCATCTTTTCCATCAAGGATTTTGATATGGCAAACCATATGGGAAAGGCATAAAGAAGAAATGGCCGAATGCTCACCTTGTGCAAAAGCAATTTGGTCCTTAGCGGTAAACTTCTGCTGTTAAATAATCTCGCATATATTCCCTTCACACGATTCGCCCTCTCTAAATTATACAGCGCATGACCATTAAATTTCAGAAGCTTATTAAAGTTCACATCAAGGTATTTCATTGTATTCTTAAATGCAATATTGTTGCCATTCAAATTCAGCTTTAATCTTTTGCTCTCCGGTACCACAAAATATTTACATTTCCCAGAAGCATTTCTCAAACAAATGGCATTACTCTTTTCGGTGTTAATCTTTATTCCCCAATTAGAGTAGAATTCATCAACATTCGTCAGATACAATGAAATACGCTGCAGTGCCACCTCAGGAGACACATCGTGAGTGTAAAGAATGGAGTCATCAGCGAACAGAATACCCTTACAACTGTAAAATTCATGGGGAAAGTCATGAACGAAAATGCTGTACAAGTGAGACGCCAACACCGAATCCTGTGGAACACCACAAGAAACCTCTCCCTGACATGACACCCCTCTTCCAATACCTATGCAGAATCTCCTTTCGTCGAAAAAACTTTTGAAAAGTTTTATCACATTTTTATCAAATCCGATCATTAGCATTTTATACAAAATACCATCAAAAGCCTTCTCGACATCAAGAGACACAGCTCCAGTACATCGACCTTCCCTTAAGTTCTGAACCACATCAGTATGGAACTTCAAGAGTGCATGCACCATTGAACTAGCTTTTTTGAAACCACATTGTTTACAAATATATTTAGGCTTTACTTTATAAATGTGCATACATAAATCTATAGTTATTCCGTTTTATAAATCAGCATAGTTCTGAAAACCATTTTTATACATAATTTGTTTAAAATTCTTTGCTTTTATTGCATTTCCAAATATCAATAATGTCAGCAATAAAAACTTATTTTCATAAAGCAAATTCTTCTAAATCTCTGCTTGTTGGATTTTTTTTCTTTTTTTTGCCAGTTAACAAATAAATAAAAAAAAAATAAATAAAAAATAAAAATAAATAAAAAACAATTTATTTAGCAAGTATTTGCAATTTGTTTAAAATATAAATAAGACGAGGCACTAGTCTAGAACGTGCCCGAATATTTCAACAAAACGATTGGCAAAAATAACAAAGAGAACACGAGTTCGAAAACGAAAAAAGAAAATACAATAAAAACTTTAAATAAATCACAGAGAGGTAGCCGGCAGGAAGCGGAAGTGTTGCTGGCTGGTTTGAATTTGTAGTTATTGTTATTTAAAATGTTGCTTTACAGTTGTAGTTGTTGTTGTGGTTGCAGTTATTGTTACACTTTCTTACAATAAAAAGTCAATGAAGTGCATTTTTGCATGCTAAACAAGTTGCAATTGGTACGTTAATAAATGTGATTTCCATTTCGTTTTCTGCTCTGGCCAGTATTTTCTTTCGCCAGTTAATGTTACGGTTTGCCCGTTTCTTTACTTTTACAGTCGATGCTCTACTTATTTAGTGTACGTAATTCAGATTCTTCATGGAAGTTACGTACATAAAGCATATAATGAATAAAAAATTTCTTTTTAAGGAAAATTCAAGGAATTGCTTAATAAAGTGAATAGAAATGAAACAGCAAAGGAATTTTGTGATTTAAAGCAATCATGTTTTAATCAAGGCGAATTCATAGCAAATGAAAGCCAACCAGTGCACTTTCACAGGTCTGGGAAATGCGTTCACTCAAATTGTCATACACTTTACCCCAAAAGATATTCTTCTAAAATATTGCGTTGATCAAGAGAAGTACAACAAAAACATGTAAAAAAAAAAAAATTAAAAATATTAAAAAAAAAAACTTATTTGATCTTCTACATTCAAATTATTTCAATTTAAATTTAGTTTATTTAAAAATGCAAGAAAATGGTAAAGAGCACAATTTTACAGTATACTTTTCGGGGTTCGCAAAATCATTATATGTTATTTGTCTTTATATTTATATACATATATTGAATTATTTCTTTTGGTAGTCAAAAAAATTTTATCTGGACTCAATGGACTCGCCAGTGGTAAAAATAAAGGTTGTATGAAGTGTAAGTATACAACTTTAGGAGAAGAAAGGGAAGCTCCTCAACTTAGTGATGAGCTGATAAGGCTTTCGCCTTGATTTTAAAACCAATTGAAAGATTAACAGAAAATTGAAGTCCCGCATACCAAACAAGCATGTTCAGCTTTCGGTCTTAAAATAAAAAATTCCACTGTTAAAAGTTGTTTGTCGTTTAGCAATACAATTGCTCATCATTTTGAAGCCCACTTTGTTTGATGTGAACAAATTTTTGTTTAAGAAAATATTAAATAGCAAATTTTGAAATATTAAAACTTTTTTAAAAAAAAAATCTATATTTATTTAAGTTTTTACATTTAAAAAAAATAATTTGTTCATAGACAAAAAGTTAGCTGCAGGGCTGCTCAGTAATTTTGAATGTAATTTATAATGGTTTGCAGTAGACTTCAGGGGTTACATTAACTTACTGTCGACACCTCTATTTGGGGTTTAATTGCTTTTTCTTGAACACTGTAAATGCCACATTTATTTCAATTTATTAACACCCCGCAGTTAAGGACTATCGTTTCAATATTATTTCGATATCGTTATTATTTTAAAATAATTTATTTGTGCGTTAATGTGGATCAGCAACTATGCCTACTGGTGTTTTTAAACGCCACCGAAACTCGTTAAAAAGTTACTGTACAGCAAAGAAGGTCATCTCCAGTGCGATTTGCCAACCTATAACGATTTGTAAATGTTTAAGGAAAACACGGAAAGCGAATTCAAATGCTTATTTATAAAATCACATAAACCAAATTTATATTATTAACCCCAATTGCGTTATAGTTGCTCAATCAATAATCTTCTTTATATAAACTTCAAAATTTGAACCGAATCTCGTTATAATATATTTTATTTATTTATTTTTTTTTGTGATGACACGTATTTTCAAGAAAATTAATATAAAAATATATAAAAGATCTTCGTAGCAATCTTAACAGAAAGTGGTCCTTAACTGGGAACATGATGTCCTTGCATTTCTAGTGGATAATTAAGATTTCAAAGTTTGTTTCCTTTTTCCGCTTAACACATCCCCACATGCCTTTGTATGCATTTGTATGCATGTATAGATACGTCATGTGTGTATATACCTCATGTAGCTCATTTGTAAGAAGTTTTCAGACCTGAAAACTGCGCCATATACGTGAAATACATATCGATGGTCTTAAGTAAAAAGGCCCTAACGCACATTTTTTCCCCTTAAATCCTTCCTTGTAATTTCAATATGTTAACTTAATATAAAAAGTTATGAAACCAATGATACCGACCCACATATATATATACATATATATTCATTGATTGATGAATTCCTTTATTTAAATATCTGACATATGATATGAATACATTTAGACTTCTGACAAAAACCTTCGGTTTTGTAAAAGATTAAAAAGAAATTAAATAATTATTTAAGAAATTTAATTTGTTTGTATAAGAAATGTTGAAATATTATAAAATCGCAACGTATTAATATTAAATTATAAATTTTGTATGTCCTTTCCTTGATTGCAGGCGAATTACTTAATGTTACCGAGAAAAGATGTTTTATATTTTAAAAAAATTATTAAATTTTAGATTAAACTGGAACTCTCTTTGGTTCATTTAATGGGCTTATAATTCCTAATCAGCCAACGTATTATATTAAATATCATTATACTCGTATAAGGGGTGTGATAAAGAAGCGCTATTTTAACATTTCGCGAGTTACGTATGTTCGATTCTGGCGTTTTTTTCGGTTATTTTGGTACACTTGAAAAATGTATTTTATAAAGCAGATCTCTGTAATTACAATTGCCTGAAAATATTTTCATACATCAGAAGGAAACGCCATATAAAACGAAGACTTGCTAACGTTAAAAATGACAAGATAGAATTTATTGTCGCTTGATTGGCAATAAAATGAAATTTAACAACAACAGCTGATAGTGAATATCGTAAAAAATTTTACTGAATATCAGAAGCGATAAATTTTCGTCATCTTTACTTTAACGCTTCGAATAATAAAATAGGAGAAAGCTACAGAATTGCTATTTAAGAAATAGAGATACGTTTTTTCTTAGGGATACGGTTGTTGCGATAAATATTCTTCGAAACAATGCCATACTAAATACTTCACTGGTTAGAGTGTAAATAAGCATTAGAGGTATTAACAATGTCGACATAACTTTATCCAATTACTTTAGAACTTCTCACTGATCTAATTGTTCGGCTTAACAGCTGTCAAAGAAATTATTGTTTTCGCCATTTTTAGTCTAATCTTTGAAATAATTTCTGGCTAAAGCTAAAGCAGCTTTACTTTGCTTTCCTACTTTATGATCCGTTGATATACTGCAACTATTGCGTCTCCAGTGCCGTCTTGTTTCAATTATTTTTGTAAAGAAATTATTTTCATTTCAGTCACTTTTGGGGTCTCCTTCTCCAGTGTCTTGTGTCCTTTTACTCTGCTAAATATTACAATATGCTTCTTGGTTTGTTGTTTCACTGGTACGGTATTCAGCACGTAAACTGCTCAAATATACGTTTTGCACGTGAAACCATTCAATTGTAATTGCGCAAATGCATGGATGAAGAAAATACGTAAATTAAAAAAAAAAAAAAATTTTTTATAATATAAAATACTCTACACAAGGATCTAGAAGAATCATTGCCATGCCTTGTAAATTTCTTTACAGAAGATGTTGAACAACATATTGAAATTATTTATGGGTTTTATTTAACAGGCAGGCCTAAAGAAATTACAGTTTCTCTAACGTTTACAGAAAAGGAGGCAGGAGTAGAAGCGGCTGTACAAGGAAAACGCCAACTTTAGCCAGATTTGTAAGATTTGATTGCAATGGTTTGCTAATTGATAATATTAAAAGAAGCCAGCCAAAATTAATTAGAGAAATTAAAATATTTTAAATAAAAGCTAAGCATATTTTAAGGATTGCCACAATTGACAATATAATTGTTGCCTATAATTAGGATAACTTTTATAGGATAAAAAATTGTTGTCCTGGCCATGATTCTGCCAATTACAGCTTAAAGGTGCGAGATGAGACTGCAGATGAGCTTAAATACCATTATCTACATGAATATCTGATATCTTTCAGTACAATGCATTTATTTTCTTTGGAAAAATTAATATCTGACCTAGTAATATCTGCAAGATACTGAAGCAACACGAAGATACTCAATTCTTTATTTTGTACAGAAAAGCAGTTAAAAAAAAATTGGCGAAAAGTCCATCCATCGCAGCGAAAATTGTTCTATTGCGAGTCTCCTTTCTTTATGAAACTGTAACAGAGCGCTTGCCCAGCGCACATTACATAACTGCTACTAGCCGACCAAAAATAACCGGGACTCTTTAAATACAAGTTCCGTGAGTCCCTAATTATCCATATTTTTTCTTTTAAGTGCTGCAATTTGTCACATAATTTAATAGATTTAAACACATTTCCTTAAAAATAGCACTGAAATGACTGTAATGAAGAAAATACTCATATAATTCTCATATGCTTATTACTAGAAACAATTTTATAAGTAGCTTATAAGGATGTTTTTAGATCTTTAGTCTCATAATGCTTAAAAAAATTTAAGAAAGATCCCTTAAACGAATTGTATTAAGACTATTTCTAGTACTCTTGCTAATACCTCGTGTTATCATTTAAGACCCCATACACTTACACTGATAAAATTTCTCGCGAAGCAAGAGAAATTATCTTAATAAATAAAAATTTGAAAACTGGAACATTTCCCTTTTTCCAATGGAATATGAAATGCAACCGCATGTGATTTTATTGAGGCAAAGGAGACGGCGATATACAACCCTGACACTTTATATGTACATATGTCGCAGCTTAAAAACAGCTGTCAAACATATTCCTTATACATTTTTACATTTTATATCATAACCTTTTCAAGCTTCAATAAAACCGCATGTACATTGTAATAAATTAAAATTTCTATGATATTTTATTGGAGTTGGAGATATTTTATAGATTTTATTTGCTCCAATTTTCCAGCCCTGAGAATATTCTCTGATCACAAGGGGGTACGCATGCAACTCATCCCAGCCGTGGAATGTTTGCATTTTCAAAACTTTCTATATTCAAGTGACCGGCATTTTGGTTGCACTTTATTAAAATTTAAAAATATTTTTTGTTTTACTTTCGCTCTCCGAACACAATTTTGATTGAGTCACACATACAATTCAGATATGGAACTTAAGTCGAAAGAGACACAAATGCTGGCCAAATATTAATGTAATGCAATTAGTATGGGCTGGCAATACTTTTTTATGAGTCATATAACTATAACCCCCAAGCATATGCAACAAATGTTCATTTGTGCCAATATCCTGCGTAAGCACTCATCTATAACCAATTAAACTTTTATAAAACTTTTCACAAGCCGGCAAAATTTTTTTCGCAGTAGCAGCGTTTTCCTTCTGTCCATTTTAATAAGAAAAAAAAATTAATTATTTTTTTTTTTAATTTCATAAAAGAGATCATATAAACCAACCAAAAAAAGGCTCATTATAAATAGTATTAAGTCAGCAATTAAGTCTCCTGCTTAGACCAAAGTTTATACATTATTAACTCATAAAAAGAAAAATGAAGAGAGAAGTTGTGCGACTTCAATAAAAGATTGGCAGCCAGCAGACAATTGTCATTCGAATAGAAATAGACGAAAACAAGGGAAGAGAGGGAAGAGTGACAAAACTTTAGGAAACAAATTATGTTTATGATAAGGCAAGTTCTATAACCATAAACTTCGATTATAATCAAATAAATTCTGTACAAAATATACCCTCAATTTAAAGCAGGATGTGTGCATTTAAATGGGGACAGACGGAAGTAAGAAGAAAACTTTCTCTATTTGTTTGATTAAATTTATTTATTTATGTTCAAAGTCATAAAGACCAAGATAAATAGTTGAGACAACTGTGGAAACTGAAATTAGAAAAAGTAGTCTTATCGTGGATATGACCAGCAGGCAAAAAAGTGTAGCATAACTTTGGGATGAATAATAAAATTAAACTTTTCACACACAAAATGTTTGTTAAATTATTTTTCAGGCAAAAAGAAAATTGTTTACCAATTAATTCTATTCGTAATCGAATTTTAGTAATAATTGTTAATGATGATATATACATATATATATCGTCATACAAGAGTGTATGTGTATGAAGAAAGTCATTGTTTCTCAGCCCAAAAGACGTTGCTTTGTGGACTTTACTTGAAAGATGTCGTTGAAATTTAACCCCTGAGGTTACGGCCTCTCAAAGAATCATTAGTAGTTTAAAGAGATGTTAGTAGCATATTCCATCTCGTATTGCAATATCATTGCGTTCAGCCCTTGCTATATTGTGGGCAGCCAGCGTTTAAAACCATTGTGGAAAAATGACAACCCCATTTCGGCCAATGAAATAGATACACCTCCATTAATAGCGGACTGATTTAAATATGCAATCGCCATTATTATCTCTGTTTGTCAGTACAATACGTTTCATTATTACTCGCCTTGGACTTCACAACTTCACATCATCAAAAACGTTATTTTTTAAAGCCACATAAAACCGTCTCTCCTCTTCAACTGCCACTTAATTTATAATTTAAATTTGAAAATCCACACATTGCGCTCCATTTTCTTTATTCTCATTATAAAAAAAGAAAAACTGCATACAAGGCATATAATTAATTTAAATAATCGCATTTGCCATATTGTATCCTTTTCGCCTTTTATGCTCTCTTTAAATAAATAATCATAAATTCATGATGGTCGCTGCCGACATCCTTGCAAATGCATTTGCTTTTTATGCACTTTATATTTTAATAACTTTTTAATTAAAATGTCAATTTTATCACGACAGAGCAAACATATTTGCGCACATTCAAATAATTTGGTTTTTTAATACTCGTATGCATTGTTTTTAAACATTATTTTATCAAAATTTATATTTAAGTACTAATTATTTGCATGAAGCACACAAAAACCTCTACTAATTAAAAAGTTTTTTAATGACAATCGCTGATGGATTAAAAATATATTTCATTGTTTTTGACAAAATACGAATAAAAACAAACAAACTTTTAGGCGAAAAACTGGGCGAAACAACAACAAACGTTGGTAAAATGCACCGTGCCAAGAACATCAACGAAATCATTTGCTAAGGATATGGAAGTAACAGCAAGTCTGGCCACTTGAGCACGTGGGGTTAAAGCATGTGTTGCTAAAATGCTGCAACCATTTGCAATTGCAAAAGAAAACAATGCAATTTGCTGCACATTCACAATAGTTTTAGCTCAACAATAGGCACACTTTGAAGGTAACTTTAAACCTATCGAGATGAAAATTAGCCCTTCACATTCGGTCATTTTATTTGTGGGCACACAGCAGGATATACAGCATACCACCTTACCATTTATTTGCGACATGCCCCAGAGATCAAACACAAAGTTGACACATTTGAAGTAAAAATGAAAAACGCTAACTGCGACCGGCCTGTTTCACTAATTACCAAACTCTTATTGTCATGGTTCCTCACTTATCTGAGAGTGACGACATTATTGCCTTGACTCCTTTGATGCAAACTATGCCATGACAATACCACTAGAATTGGTTTGGAGATATTTGAATGGAGTAATAAACAAATTCAAATGGACATAGGGAGCGTTACCAGAACTGACTTGCAATAGTAGGCCGCTCGCAGCCGAACAACTGTTATTGACTTCACTCCTTTGATGCAAACTGTGCCACGAGAAACAGGATTGGAGATATTTGAATGGAGTAATAAACTATATCAAATGGCTATGAGGAGCCTTACCATCACTGACTTGCAAATTTTTTTCTATAGAGGGGGCCGAACTTTGTTGGAAAGTTTATTTTCCAAATATTATCTTGCTGCCTTTTGCGGAGATGAGTGCGTAGTACTTTTGGGCCAACATGTTATCGGATGTAACTCATATCCGATAGAACTCAAATGTCTTCGAAAAGAGAATTCCCCTAGTAATACTGAAGTTTCTCTACACTGGTCACACTTCTTTTTTATGTTTTACATGCCATTCCACTCTAAATATTTCCATTGCTTCTAATTGAAATGTTATTGTGTTGTCTTTCATTTGCTAGCCAAGCACTTGTCTTTGACCAGTTTGAAATATTTTAAAGGACACTTCATCTCTTCATTTCTATTTCCATTGGTATCTATATGATTGCTATAATTTCGAAATGTATAGCATTCATGACATTGCCACCAATTTACGAGACAATTAGAAAAATATCACAATTTCTAGTGAAGCGTTAAGCCTGCCAACGAAAAGGGAAAGTCTTTGTGTTAAAATTGGCATGGAAATACCAAGAATATGGTTTCATATTTGAGCAAATGGGAGAGAAACACTGGATAAAACACTAGAACTATATATAATAGTCAAATGTTAAGCCTATTTGGAAAGGGGCTTCGGATGTATTAGGGATAAAAAAGAGATTCGCTCCTTCCCATTTGTCTTCAAAGTCCTCTCTTGTAAATAACTGAAGTAGTAACATTGGAAAAGTCCTAAGCACTCCAGTAAAGCTGAAGAAACCGCAGCTGAAAGTCTTTTTTCCCACCTGCGCTTGCACTGGACCGACAGTAAACCCAGAACTTTACTCGCTTTTATATATATATTCTTTAATATATGTATAAAGAATAAATAACTTCTCCTGTATTTTTTCAGCTTCAAACCACAGTACAAATCCTTGTAAATTTTCCGTTGCCCGTCCAATAACTGCAGCCAAGGAGGATAGAGAAACCACAAACTAAAATATCTAAACACACACAACTAGACAAGCTTACACCTTCTCCCAACTAACTTCAATCCCACATATGCATGTTTGAAATTCTAAAACAAAATCTGTAAATATGTATGCCGAGAGAAGTAAAGGAGTACTCCAGCTGCGATAGTACTGGGTAACCTTAAACAAAGGCATCATATATCAGGAGTATGAAAGACGTGTGTGAGTCAAAGAAGAAAATGCGTCTGCCTAATGAGAAATCACACAGATCATGAAATTTGCAAGTTAATGTGGCAACAGACTAGAAGAGTTATGGCCACAAATTTGTAATACAATAACCACAATTACACATGAATATTTAAGTGGGATTATTTTAAACAAATCTGAGTAAATGGTAAGCTGAACGGAAGGAAGCCAATAAGTCTATATTAGAGAACACTCATTAAAAAGCTTTAATAAATTAAGATCAAGATTATGGAAAAGATTAGGAAGATCACTAGAAGGAACGGTTCTCTCAACAATGTTTTTGTTATTTGCAAAAAAAAAAGGAATTGAAACTTCTGAAACTGCAAATGAATGTGATAGGACCTTGCAAGGAAACAGTAGGCTTTCCTTGTGAAAATTAGCATTTCGCCTTTTAGTTATAGCTTCCTTTAGCTCTAGAGGGATCCTTTATTTAATGATGGTAACATGTAAACGAATTTCCCGTACTAATTTTTTTATACATATATGAAATGGAGATGAAATACTTGGAGATTTGATACTGCCCCCAGGTGCAATCTGATTTGCCGTGTAAATCGTCATGAACTCATGACATCAAAGTAAGTTTATCGGAGAACTTAGAAGTTCTCGATGTAGCTTGTGGAACAAATTGAGAAGGATGTTGTGAAGAGCAGTATATGAGAACTGGACATTTTAAAAATAAATCTTAAAACTTTATCCTCTGTGTAATTTATAACGGTACTGAGTGGTGGTAGACCTGCCCTTCGGATGAATACTTCTATGTCACTGTATATGCTTGAAGCAAAATGGAACTATATATGCCCAAAAAGGAAAAGGAAGTCTGATCCACTAGCGTGGGATACTCTTAATTCAACAGTTATTACGATGTTATTACGCAAAGCGTGTTTTTATTGGCAAATTGACGTAAGATTTTCAATGCGAATAGCCGTACTTTAAAACTGGATAATGTAAAAGTAAATCCAAAACTTAAGCGTTTCCAATATCCATTATGGGGTCCAGAGTTTCCAAACATTGCCTTGGACTGAATACTTGTATGTTACTACCCACTCATGAAATGTCAAGAGACCGCTGATGGAATCCTTTACTCTCAATCTGCGATGTTAGATAAGCTAAGAATATTGGAAAATGCCTGTACTCCAAGAGGATTGTATTATACCATATGAGAACTAAAAGAAGCCCGTAAGGTGACCAGTTTGACTTTAATCCATTTGGTCACCCAGGCACTCTTCCTACTTAGTCCACTTTTCTGCTCAATGTTTTCGCAGTTATATCATTTCTTAAAGTCTCTTGAAAGGATTTTTTGGAAACTATTTTGGATGTACTACTTGTAATAAACTTTCGCATCACTTTCATTTCAACTCGTAAAAACTTTCAAAATTGCTACGAAGAGAATTTGCTAGATCCAAAAAAAAAAATATTTATTTTCTACCGGGAATTAATCGCAGTTGCAATTTGTAGCATGAGTGTGTGCTCGTTTTAATTCAAGCATAAAATTTATATGGAATTTTGACGTAACCGTTTAGGAAAACTAATCTTTCGAGTATTTACAAAGTTAAGAAGTCCATGAAATACACTGAAAAAATTTAAGCATATCTGCTACAGAATATTTATTTTGCTCCATAGTCCCTTGCAGAATCAATAAGATAAAATAACCTACATCGATGCTAGTCAGTTGGGTGGTTAAAAGTGTAGTATAAGCTAATTAATTGGCTAGATCTGCCAAAGGAAGTGATGGGTTAATTACAATAAGAGGTGTAGAGTAAGTTCCACTTTAGAGGTAGAGTACCAATCTTATACGATTTATAACCAAAAATAATAGCTAAATAAATAATAGCTAAATCCATTAGGCAGTCCCAACGTCTGGGATATGAAGAGAGAAATCGACGTTTGAACCAGCACATTTTAGGTAGAATTTTTGGAATTGAAGTAGGATTAAAAAGGAAGTTACTGCTAAGAATAGAAATCTCTATATGGAGTTCTTGATTTTGGGAAAGATTATCTGAAAATGCAATTCTACAATGTCAAAAGCCGTCTTTAAGGATTACCTTACCACATAATATCATTACCGCATAATATTGATGAAGTCGTGTTCAGTTGTTAAGGCAACCAAATCTTCGCGAAGTCACATAAAGTTTTAGGTCCAATTTTTTGCATCTACATTATTGTAAGTTTAAACGATAATAGTTGTATCGATAAAGAAGAGTATTTATCACAATTTTCATAATTTTAGGAAAGCGAAATAAATTTCGGAGATGTACAACTCTTGCAGACGGCTCAATATGTGAGTAGGAATTAGCCTATCCAAATAACGTTCTTCTTCATTACTATTCTCAGATAAAAGAAGAAATCACCAGTAGTGTACTGGAGAATAATTCAGATTCCAAAATGCCTATCCAGTTTCTTTGTTACTCTGGATCTATGTGGCAAAAATCATATAAAAATTGATGCGGCTATTTAGCTGTGTAATGAACCCAGCTCACATTGCCAGAAATAACTATTAAGCGTTACTGCTATTTGGGATTGTGTTGTCTTTGGACTTGAATCAAAAGAGTCCGCTGCTGTTTATTCCACAGCGCTAAAATGGTCAATGGTTTATAAACCAGGGTATTCTTTGCCGGTATAGTTGTTGTTGTGTGTAGAAGGTAAGGTACTTCTAGAACTTTAACTAATCAAGGTTCTGGAGTTGGTACAGCATTTTTCAAGCCCCACATACACAGCATAATATATGGCTTGTTTATGCCATTAATATACCTAAAATTTTTATATCCTGGCTAGTTCTCAGTTAGTCCACTTGTTTTTGCAAGCACAAGCTTACGTAGTTTTGCTAATCAATATGTGAACGAGTGTAATGGGTTATCTCTGACGGATGCTCGCAGACTAAGAAGGGTTGTTGTAGAGGTGGTGTAAACTATTTATGCCGCATATATTTTTCCCCCCCTCTGCTGTTACTAGCATGGCCAGTCATTTATGAATTTAAAGAACTATATATATATAGATAGACAATTTCACTTAAACATCTCAAATATAAATCTTGACACATGAAACATTCGTATCCTTAAGATCTTTAACCTTAAATTCCGAAACCATCTAACCAAATTCATTGGATTATGCTTTAGTTCTCAATGCAGAGCTGTTGCAGTTGCCGGAAAACGGTCATTTCCATTCCGCTTTTATTTTCGCGAAGTATATTTTCCTCAGTGTGCTTTACCACTCATTAATCTGTTTCTATTCTCTACATTTTGCAGTTTGAAAAATTACTTCTGCATACAATCATGTGTACTAATACAATAGTGGAGAAATTGCAAAAATTATAACAACGGATCAATGTAAAAGTAAATTCTTGATAGCTGCTATTGTAGTTTCATTAGAGTCCTTGAAAACTCCTGAACAACGTATAGAAAATCTGCAGTAAGGCATGGCCGTTGTTCGTAGTCCTCATTGTGTTGGGGAGGGAAAACTGAAATTCTTAACTAGTTTTCCTTTTGCTTCTACAATGTCTTTCCAGTCGAATTATTTGAGGGTAAAACAATACTTTGTTAATTTCAAGCAATCAAGTCGTTGGACGTTAGATGTTGGTTGAGGATTGCTGTGTTTGTTGTTGTTGTTGTTGTGGCAGCAATGCAAGTTTTAGCAAATTGCACAAGGCAAAGGAGGCAAACAACTGCATTAAGAACTACAATAACGGCAAGAATTTTGTGCGGTGGCAAAATTGTGGGAGAAGATGGCCAAAGAGTTGACGTAGCCAAAAGTTTTCATTATTTGAATTGAATTTAATTCTATCAATATTTAGATTATCTCGCATATTGTGAAATGCTTTAAGGATTTCGATTGCTTGCCACCATTGGAAAGCTTTTTTGAAGAAATATATATTAATTGTAAAACATAGTTTTTCTACATTTTCGTTTTCGGCTTCGCTATAATTTTTGCTCTTCATTTGGCCATAAATCAGAAAATTACATTGCATTTCTGGGCTTGCACAATTACAAAACCAATCACACATCCTTTTACCAGCAATGAGAAATGTTTAATTCTTCATGTTCTTGCAACAGCTTTCAAGCACATTGAAAATTCTTTTTCAAAGCATTTGAAGCTGGTTAATGGTTGGCTTTCACTGAAATCATTCAGCGCAAAAACAGCGGCGAACCGCAAGCAAACGCAACTCCAACTGACCGCCACAAAGGAATATTTCAGCTACAATTACTACTCAAGTGTTACTCATTAAAACATCATTCAGCGTTGAACTTGATTTAAAGTGGATTTGAGAAATTCAATTAAAACAATTGCAAATGGAAGTTGTTTAAAAGCATTATAGAACTTATTGAAACAAAGAGGAAATATTATTTATAGGAAAATAGTCTTATTTTTCCCCCTCCCCCAGTAAATTCATAAGTTAGCCTTTTAAAAGGATATAATAAAGCAGATAACTTTATGAAGTCTGCAAATGCCAGACAGAAAGTATATAAAATCAGTGAGACATCAATTGCAATGATTCACCCTTTTCCCGTCAGGACTTAAATTACGTCAAGTTGCAAACGTGCACACATACACTAACAGGGAAGAAGAAAAGAAATAAAAACCAAACAGTGATTGGGATAAATAAAAACTACCACAGAAGTTTCCATAAAGGATACTTTAGTAAAAAAACATATTTAATTTATATGTGTCTGATAACCGCTATTGTTTTGTTTCCACTTGGGCAG
This sequence comes from Ormia ochracea, assembly GCA_963402855.1. Taxonomy (NCBI): domain Eukaryota; kingdom Metazoa; phylum Arthropoda; class Insecta; order Diptera; family Tachinidae; genus Ormia; species Ormia ochracea. The sequence goes on along the minus strand of OY727107.1, from coordinate 15,587,327 downwards.
CGGCCCAACATTAGATCTATTTAGAACGAAATTTATATATTAGGATTAATAAAGGAGTTCTTTCTTAGTTTCAAGAGAACATAAATTATTTCAGATACATTGACTCCATTATAGAAATTCCACCGCCATTATTTTGTTTCCAAGGAAGAACTTTACGCTTGCGCACCGGGTCTACATTAGATCTATTTAGAACGAAACCTTTATATTAACATTCGCTATAGGAAATGCATGAATTGAATAATGGAGTTCTTTCTTAGTTTCAAGAGTTTAATTAGTTTCAAATTATCTCAGATACATTGACTCCATTATAGAAATTCTACCGTCATTATTTACGATTGCGCACCGGGTCTACATTAGATCTATTTATAACGAAATTTATATATTAAGATTCGCTATAGTAAACGCATGAAATGAATAATGAAGTTCTCTTTTAGTTTCAGGAGAACACAAATTATCTCAGATATATTGACTGCATATAATCTGTCCCGATTATAAACTTTAAATAGAGTTGTGGCTGTCGGAACACCTATGGTGCTAAGGAATGCAGGAGGCACCCAATTGCCTTCAAGTGTGGAGAAAATTCAACAATTGTAAAATAACGCAGCACACAACATATATAAAAATCAACATTCGGGACGGGAAAGTGCCCCTAATTAAAATACGATTACAATCGTCCTAAGTTCTTTCTGTTATCAAAACCGAAAGTAAGATATGGACTGGCTTGAAATGCTTGCAAAAACAGTTACATTTAGTGGAAAGCAGCAATAAAAATGCTTTCTTAGTTAAAGCATTAAGACTCTGCAAGGTTCAAAAATACTGAGCAATTGACCGTCCCGTCTCCTCCTCGTTCTAGTTACTTACTCACTCTATTCACATATCTGGAAAAGTTATGACATTGCAAAAAAGGAAGCATATTTTCAAGTAGAATATGAAATTATAAGCAATTATTAGTTAAGTGTATCCTTTACTAGCAACAAAGCTGTGTTATTATTTTCGCCTTACATTGCCTTATAAAGCCCATTAGTCCTATATACTTTAAAAGCAACGAATGTGGTTTTAGAGGTTCACATCTTTGGGCTGGCAAGACTGCTTTATTTGGCAATCCACTTAGCAGCTGATATTGGCTTTTGTATTGTTAGTTTAACATTTCAGTTTGAGCAACGCTTGCAAATCCATTCAAAACTTGGTTCTGGGTTGAAGCTCTTGCTTGGTTGGACGGGTACATGAATTAGGATTACCCAAATGCAAAAAACCTAGCTTGATGGTTTTTTGTTGGGTTTTCAATGGTGACTACTATGAGGGGAGCATTGTTAGGTACTAAAGGGGGTACTGCTGGTGGATGGTTACATGGATTGAGTTTACCCAAAAGCAAAAAATTGAGCTTGATGGTCTTTAGTGGGGTTTTCAAAGGTGAATGCTATGAGGGGAGCATTGTTATGTACTAAAGGGGGTACTACTGGTGGATGGGTACATGAATTGGGATTACCCAAAAGCAAAAAATTGAGCTTGATGGTCTTTAGTGGGGTTTTCAATAGTGAATGCTATTAGGGGAGTATTTTTAGGTACCAAAGGTGGTATTACTGGTGAATGGGTACATGAATTGGGATTACCCAAAAGCAAAAAAAAATTGAGCTTGATAGTCTTTAGTGGGGTTTTCAAAGGTGAATGCTATGAGGGGAGCATTGTTAGGTACTAAAGGGGGTTCTACTGGTGGATGGGTACATGAATTGGGATTACCCAAAAGCAAAAAATTGAGCTTGATGGTCTTTAGTGGGGTTTTCAATAGTGAATGCTATGAGGGGAGTATTTTTAGGTACTAAAGGGGGTACTACTGGTGGATGGGTACATGAATTGGGATTACCCAAAAGCAAAAAATTGAGCTTGATGGTCTTTAGTGGGGTTTTCAATAGTGAATGCTATGATGGGAGCATTGTTAGGTACTAAAGGGGGTTCTACTGGTGGATGGATATATGAATTGGGATTACCCAAAAGCAAAAAATTGAGCTTGATGGTCTTTAGTGGTCTTTTTAGGAACTATATGGGTCCTTGATTACATCTATTTCCAAAAACACCACACAAGGACATTGTAGCGGATTTATTCAAAGAAGTATTCGATGAAAGAATAATTTCACATTCAATACGTAGTTTGTGTTGAATAGACTCTGCGATTAACCATCCTTGGATGGTTTTCTTGGGGTTAAATAAAGTCGCTTGCCTCTGGCGATAACAAAGAGAAAGCTGACAATCAAACTTCGAAGAGAATTGCTCTAAGATTGTGAAAATTGCAAATGCCGCCTACATCCCGAATCCACTTTCCCGATATCGCACTTAAACATTAATGTTATAAAATGTGCTATATCTGATTTAATATGACTTAAAATGGTATACTTCTCAAAACAACATCATTTATGTACAATATCTGATGCGACAATAAACGCTTTGTTATTGCCGCTGTTGTCAACGCCTTTGTGCACAACAAGCAGCAACAGCAATATTCGTACAGCGTAATTATAATCCCAAACATGTCAGACTGTTTGTATTGTTCAACTATTTAATATCTACATGTTGTTCTCAGAGACTTACATGTTGAAATTATGTTAGTCATACTTGTATGACTCGAGTCACTATACTTGAACAACTAAATACTTGTGTTAACATTCAGTGTTATTTATTGTTATTCTTACGACCAACTAAGCCAGCAAGTGGGCCAAGAGGCAAGTTGGGTTAAAGATAAGAGAGGCAGTAGAAAATGCAACAAAGTTGTTGAGATGCCTATTTATCTGAAATGACAACCTTGTCTTTTTTAAAGTTCAAAAAAGGCAGAAGAGCATTTTAAAGCCTTAATAATTTGCAGCGTCATCGCCATTATTAAATTGTTACGCCAGATCAACAGCGACAAAGGCAGTTCCATAACAATCATTCCTCTTCCTGTACCGATTAAGCAGCGCTTGTGCCCTGATATATAATAGCTATCGCTTGTTTGTCTAAGACATCCCACCATTGTATTTACTTCCTCGAATTCTTGAAAACATTTCACAAAGGAAACATTTGCTGAGGGGAAATGGCTTTAGAAAATTTTGCTTTTATATTGTTGTATGTTGTACTTTATTTGCAAGTTGTTTGTAAAACAACTAAATTGTTTTGTGCAGTAAAATATAAAAATTCAGTCAATTTAACTTGTCATCAAGGCAAACACTCCGTAAAAATAATAAATGAAGTTTATGCTCAACTTTACGAGCATATTAAAGAACGCCCTAAATTGCTGCGCGACATAAAAATCTTAAGTAAGAAAGAAAACTTTAGTTGCCAATTTTTCTGCTTCTAAAATTTGTTTATATTTTTCTCAAAACTCGAATAAAGGATATTAAGGGTGTCTGTGGAATGAATGGAAATATTTCAGTAAAAATTAATATGCAGCTAGAGAACACCTTTTTGCAACTTGTACCATAATTCAAATACAGTTTAAAATATAATTTCTGCCTTATTGTGGTTCTTGGTTTTTGACTATAAAATGCTCGTTTTAAAAAATAAAATGCAATTTGCTCGGCTACGATAACGGAAATCGAGTATATCATCAGTTGCAAAAGTAGTAGTCATTATTTTTTGTTTCATTCCACATTCATTATTTTAATTCCATGAAAGCATAAAACGAGGAAGGCGAAACTCTTTCCTTAATGTAAACCGCCTATCCTTACAATGCAAGCCCTTGAAATTAATCAAATAGTGGATATAGGCCACTGTTACACCAACAAACTCTTATGACTTTAAAACATCTTATCGTAGCAATCACAAAATGTTCCTTATCCTTTCAATTACTACATTCTTTGTGATTTGCGTCTAAATAAATAATTTTAAATTTAAATATAACCAACATCAGCCCGAATGTTTAATATTCCTTTGATTAAAATTCATTCAATGCGATTAAAATTTGAAATTTTTTGTACTTAAAAATAAACAAAACCAAAAAAAAAGGATATATAGCCAGCTTAAGAACTGAAGCGAGTATTTCAATGAAACTTTTTAAAATCAATGCAGTACACTTTTACACAAGTTGTGGCATTGTTCAAATTTAGTAAAAAAAATTTAAAATATATGTGTAGATTTTAATACTTATTTATATTTACAATAAGTAAACAATTAAATTATAAAAATTCATTATTAAAAAAAATTATTATCAATTAACTTAATTTTCTTACAAAAAGGATATATGAACTGATACAAGAATTGAAAAGAGTAATGAAAAGGAATTAACCGCGTATATGAAAAATATTTTTTTACAACTTGTGCCATTGCTTAAGTTAGGAAATCTGCAAACACAATATGACAAACTGCCTATCATAGTTGTGGTTTTCAAATTTAATTAAAAACTGTGCCATTTCTAAAAAGTATATTAAGCTAACAAGCCCAATACAGCCCCTTAGAAACGCATTAAATGAAGATATTTTATGAAATTATTATACATTAACATGCAACTAAATATATCTTAATCGAAATTTTCTTTAAAGAAAAAAATAATTTTTTTTTGCACAAAACTCAAAAAAAAGGATATATGAGTGAAGTGAAAAAGAAAAGCTTTATAGTAATGAAATTTGGCAGTTACATTAAAAATATGTTTACACATGTTGTTTGTAAGTTAATTTTCAAATGTTGCTATTTGTTATAAAAATATTGAATTCCTAGTAATTAAAAATTATTTTCCATACATGCAAGACATCATTAAATCACACATTAAATCATTTTTTAGCGGATAACTGTGGCTCAGCGTAATGCCTGAACAAGAATGAAAATTCAAATGAAGTATATGAAATGAATTGTCATTTTATCACGCGCTTTTAACTAACAATAAATATCTTTCTTTCCACACAACAAATTTCCTTAGGAATTTCCGATGAACGCGTTTGACTGCAATATCGCTAAATTCTTGCACATAAATGCAAAAAACCAACAAAAAAAGGGAACATTGAACTAAAATAAAAACCAAGTGCTGCAATAATTGTCAGTCATGAGCAGTTAGTAGAAGTTGTGCTTCGTTTCATTTTTCCAACAAATCAAACAAGCGTACAAACTGAGGGGAAAAAACTGTTTGACATAAAATAAACTTTCTGTGTGATCTGCTCTTGTAGTCGGTCTGCCTGCCCAGCTGACAGCCAGCCAGCCTGTATACTGCTGTTGCTCTTTCCTGTTGCTTTTACAAAGAAAATTTTTTCATTTTCATCATGTCCTTTAGCAACACTCTTTATAAGGAAGAAATAGTTTAAAGAATTTCACCAGAAGACACTCTTCCTTACTTCGCTTATTAACTCAACATGTAGTCTTAAAGTCAGATTTGCAAAATGGCCCTTTACTTATTTACAGCTTCTCACAACCCAACTTCCTTTCCCAACAGCTTTTAAATAATCCAACAAATAAAATAAATTCTTTACAATAAAAGCTACTAGGAAAAACATAGAACTGGGGAACGCAATTTAAATTGGCGCCAGTTGGACGCGACAATTTTTATATGGTAAATGAATAACAATGAGCAAAATAAGTATGAGGACTTTAACATCTCATTTTGTTTTTCGAAAATGAATACGTAGTGCGTAAATGTCATGGTATTTATAACCTCCCCACCGACGACAATTGCAGGGGTGTTTATCTACAGCCATTGATACACATGACGCCAAAAAGCTCGGTGTGTTTTTTTTCTTTTTTTTGTCATTTAGGAGTGCATTGCAGAGCATCCAACATATTGGATGTTGTTTAAACATTGTTGAATACTTTCCCCCTTCATCATCCTCATTCCGCTTAACGTTCGCTTTGTTTTCGTTTACCATATTTAAATGAAATTTTGGTTAGATTGTGGCAAGAGAATTTAAATTAGTTTGTAGTTTTGAATAAAACCAAAAAAATTGTTTGGACAGTCTGAAAGCAAATTAAAGATTTGGACAAATATGAATAATATGGGGGGAATTTTTAGAGCAGAGGAAAGTAGAACAATTAGTAGTCAATATAGAGATTAGAGTAGAACACACATACATCTTTGTAAGGATGAGATAGTAGAACATAAAATACTAAAGTAAGATCCTTGAGAATGGTAAATTTATGTACAAAGACTTGAAGGATTAAGATTTAAGATTGCAATTATTAGAGACCAATGTAGTTCCTAATACGTGCCTTTTGGCCAGATAATGTATAACAGCTGCCGATTTTCAATGAGAAAAACTCCTCTTAGAACCATTCATTGATTTTATTAAGTGAGGATTAGGGTGTACATAGAATATAAGGTATGTGATCAGCTGTCTCTCTCTTATTTTCTTTATCCCTATTTGTCTTTATCTCAAATAACTCTGAGGCTTGGTAAATGTATTCATCCAATTAATATCGCACTTCATCACTCCTTTCACATCAAGCTGGATCCAAATGCGTAGCCCTCTATTGTGTAGATTAGCTGACCAGCTGGCTCTTTTTCATTTTCTTCTTTTAGTAAGGAAGCTTTACGAATTCTCATTTGGGAAAAGACATTCATCTACTTAATATTGTGGCCTGCCAACTTTCTCAGATCAAGCGGGATCGGTCTGCCCAGCACGAGCACTATTCTCAATATGTAATCAACGGTCTCGTTCTTTTCTTCACCTCCTCGTACAAATTCCTATTTGTGTGCATCTTAAATTATCCTCAAGCTTGAATAAATATATTCATTTACTGGCGATTGTGCTCTTCGGGTTCTCTCAGATCAAGCGGAATTACACTATCTTGCAGGGGCGTATAACATATATTTACTAATTTATTAAAGATATTTATCAAAATATTTATCCTCGAAAGCGTATCAAAAATTCATAGCATAAAAGTATATAAATACAATTCAGAAACGCGGGTTATATCTCGGATTGTTTAAACCTCTAGCTACAGTTTGTATATGGCGGATATATGGATATATATATATAAAGAAGATTTCAAAAATACGGCATTGTTAAAAAGCTTTTCGAAAATTCGCAACTACAATTTGCGAGATCTTATTAAATTAATAATTAATTTTAATTTTTTTAATATGTGATTGTTAAATAAGATTAATATGGTTTTCTCAAAGCATATTTAATAGGAGTTAAATATCTAATTACGTAAGCTCTGACGTCAAATTATATTTAACTCGTCGTATTTACTTTTGCATATATATGTAAACGATATGAGAATTACAGAGGAAAATAGAAAAGATACACAGAAAATAAAGAAATTTCTTTCAAAAAAAATAAAAGATCAGAACTGCAAAGAAATGAGCAGAAGAAAAGAGAGTGCAATGGAGAAATGCTGATAAAATTATATCCTTATAAATCCTTTTAAATCCTTAATATCTGGTATCTGCGTGTGATATGAAATAGGATCTGCAGCTCTTGCGGAACCAAAAATATAGGAAGTATTTAGATTTATTTAATTCTATTAGAACTAAGAGCATAAACATTTCATTAAGCAGTTGCAAAAATTGCACTTAATAAAGGCTTTTAGAAAATTTCATAACCACTCACTCATTTAAGCCCACTTCCATATACCGCATTTTGCCACTTTAATTCAGGAAGGGTACTACACGCACACATGCACAATGTAAATATTGATCAACAGCAGTTACTCAATACTTATGAAAAATTATCATTTTTTAGGCGGCGTTAACAGGGTATGCTACTACACGAACTGGCTTGTGCCAGACACACTGTAAACACCAGAGCTGGACAAACGATAGTTTAAAATTTTTTTAAATTTTCAATTACTATTTATTAACATTAAAGAAAGAAAATATTCTTATTTTTATCTCCAATAGCTGTCGTGCTTTTTTTTTAACAAAAAAATGGTCATACATCACGTGTGCTGGGCTGCTAGTCAAATAAGCGTTGTCCATCTCTACTAATGACCAAACGAAGCAGTCAACCCAATAATTCAACCATTGGACCGCCGTGCAACAAACAAAATTACATCCGTTACAAACCACTTTAGTATGTGCAATGAATGGAATTTAAAGTTGATTTCGCTTAGGGTTTGAAAGGACTAATAAATTTGTTCGGCTGTATTATGGGTGGAGGAGCAGGAGTGAGTGGTTATTTTATTACACACTTCTCAAATACTCGCAGACAGACTTCAGAGTATTTCAGTACAACATGGACACGTACCGACATCAAGAGCAATTTTTACAAAATAAAAAACGATTGACGTTGATTAACATAAATTGTCTGGACCACTGGAAAATAACAGGCAAACATTTTGCGGCAAAAGCTAGTGGAACACATGCTGGTACTTAAACACACACACACATAAAAAAATTTCACACTCAGAGTATATTTGGAGTTGTTGCCAGCGAGTTATAAAACAAAGTTGGATGTATCGATCAATAATAATCACCTTCAAATAATGCACGGGGACTTCAACCCAGGGGAAATAAGCTTAGTATTATAGAACCACTTCAGGGAAGGTTCAATTTCTTCTGCAAATAAGATTCTATGCGAAAATGTGGTCGAAGGATAATTGTGAGCCACTTCACATCAAAAAAAAATTTATGAATTCTAGTAGAATACTTTTGTAAAATAATTTTTTGAAAAAGTTTCGAATTGTAATTCATCTGACATTTGAGGGCATAATCGCAAGCTTTCATCTAAATTATCTAAAATTTTTCTTAAAAAATCGTGTAAGAAATCAGTCGAATAAATTATTTCAAGTAATAAATAAAATGAATGGGAACAATGATTTATACCGGTGGTACAATGGCCGTTGTTGGCGGGAGGTCGTAGGGGATGTTAAATTATGAGAAACGGACCATGACAACTTTCTTCAGCAACGGTTAACAATACAGGGAGAAATAATTAGAGCCCTGCAAATTGATAATAAAGAAATAGGTTACAAATTTCATGAAAATCGGTTGATTTTTCAGTGAGACGGTAATGTGCCCCTCTACCTCCCTATTGATACAAAGTTCTATGATATTGATTATTAAAATTTTATGAAAATCAGTACAATAGTTTCCGTGCACCAAATTTTGGATCGCTCCGCTGGGGTACACATTATACTCTTTTAGCTGCTTCTTTGAGACATAAAAAGTATTTTAATAATAAATTGTAAACAAAAAATGTCATTAAAAACGGTCAAGGCGTTTCGGAATAGGTTACTGACAAACACTGTGGCTGGAAAACTTATCTACTTAAAGACCCAGCCATTGCAAACGCGAAGTCTATGAAGCCTGAGTTAATGGAATTGAAAATCAAGAAGTTTGTTACAGCTAGAATTATTATTAATAGCGCTAAAATAAATTGTGAAAATTACTTTTACAATTTTTATTCGAATAAAAATTATTCGAAGAGAAATTCAACAAATATTTTATAATCGACAACATTGACTTTTATTATGCTTAAATTGAAAATCATAGGGGTTTCACAGATCCAATTTATGGCAATCACTTGTAGACTTTGTATTCGAATAAAAATTATAAAAAATAAATTAATCGGCTACAACGTTTTTATTAAAGTTATAAGAATTATTTTTTTTTTTCTATAAATGGTATTGGCTATTAAATCACTCGAAAAAAAAATTCGTTTAAAGCAGTATTTGAATATTTATATATAATATATGTGCTCTTTTTTAATTCTTCTACGTTTAATTTGCTTGACAGTGCAATTTGTTGGTCCACTTTAAATTTCCATACACGCATCTTTTGATTTAAATTTATTGCAGCCGTCTAATTATATCAAACCTTAAAAACAGCTGAATAATAAATCAATACATTACACGTATTAAATATATCCTTTGAAATACCGGGTGCTCTGTTAGAGGTTCACACACTGTTTTATCTTTTATAGCTGATTACACAAAATCAACGCATGCGAACTGTGGAAGGTATTTGATCACAATAATGTATCAGTCCGTGGTCCATGTTTACACTTAACGATAACGTAAACCAGTGAGATGCCGTTGTATGAGGAAGCCTTGAAGGATATCCGAAGCAATCAGTTCCTTGCTGTTTTCAGTAATTTGGTTTGAATTCCAATCTTCCACTGTATAGAAGATTTTAGGAAGTGACCTTGACAAAAGATTTCAAAATTAAAGTTGTGTTGGAATTAAAGTCCGACCAATCCATCCATGTGGACATTTAGAGTGAGGATAATCCGTAAGATTACTGTAGAAGATTTTAGGAAGGAATCTTGACTTCAAAGATTTCAAAATTAAAGTTGTGTTGGAATTAAAGTCCGACCAATACATCCATGTGGACATTTAGAGTGAGGATAATCCGTACTATTACTGTTTGTTGGGATTTGTGTTTAGGCCGGGTAATTTGTTTTCAAAAACACTGATAATCAGAGTGTTGCAGTCAAGGGTGTACCGTAAAGAGACATTAGCACATAAAATGTGTTTCCAACAAAAGGAAGGCCCAAGCCGAACAGCGTGCAATAATTGATTTACAAAGGACTTTAGAAGCTTTTGTTGCAAGAATAATAATTTTGTATATTGTTACAATTAATTAGCCACCAATATAGTGTGATTTGGCCCCAATGTAGTATTTTCTTTTGGGTTTAGGGAGACCCAGTTGCCCACAATACAAATACTGCGAAAATTTTGCAAAATCGGTGTTTCAAATTGCTCCCTGTATAAGACGTCACGGATTGCACAGTGGAAATTGCATTTAATTATTAAAATTGTCAAATTTTCTCTCCAGGAGAGATCCTCTTTCATTTATATTAAATATGTATCCCTTAGTTCTGCTATAATTTAACTCTAAGTAGCTCTGAAAATACACCCTGTATTTATCCATTATTGCACTTTTTCCGCAATCTTACTCAGTCAAGTGATAATGATTGATAATAATGAGGATGCTCGTGCTGATTATGAAGTGTGAGTGGTGTTATTGGCGTTGTTCTCTTGTTCTTAATAATGCACTTGTATTTTAAGTCATGCAGTTAAGAGGTGAGTTGAATTATACCGTTATGTAATTACATGCAGCTCATCATGAATGCAGACGGATGTGTATGGGTATGGAGGAATCATGTAAGTGTTTGTTGGGATGTTTGTAACGATTGGTTGGTTGCTTACATTGGCGGTCTGCCTGCTTACCGCTACCAATTTTGCTAAAAGCAATCAAATTTGCATTTAACATTTATTTATGCAGTTCACAATTTTTGTGTAGACAGAAGAAAGTGAATTCAGAATCCCTTCTTGGCATAGTTAGTTGCTCAGTTTCAGGGGAAATAAACATTAGTTGAGGCCTTATTCCCACTATAACTTTCCTTTAATTCAACTCGTATGTGCAAAAGACCTCTTCTAAGTATTTCGCTTTATATAAATAAACTAAAAACCGCGAATTTCATTGTTCTACACTTTAATTCAAACAAATTTTAGTGGTTGCACTGTAATCGCCAAACAATGATTTCCTCTACATATTTTCACTAAATCAGGATATGTTAGGGTATGTGTGTCTTTTGGAGTATATGAGTTTTGGGCATTATCATGTCCTGGTTAGATTTTGATTTAGTTTCTGACATCCTTGTTAACCGCTGGCATGAATAACATCGGTATGTGGTTTTGCTTTTTTATAATAAATTCTTTTTGAAATCATTATTCAACTTCTGCGTAATAAATTGTTAACAATATTGTAAATGAGCGAGGAGGAAGGGAAATTATTAGGGAGAGATCTACATACGGCTGCTGTCTGAAATCATACATATGATGCAAAAAATTTTTTAAATGTGGTTTGAGTATAAAAATATCGATTGGGTGACAAAGGAGCAGGGAATCTGCTTAGGAATCCAAGCTCAACAATCGTCATATGTGCACATCATCACTATCGGCTTTGAATTCGGCAGTTGCTTCTTCGAGTAGCATTAAATAGACATCACAGCAAACCTAGTTATATATGAGGCAGTCGTAAAAGTCTTTTCGCATTTCTAATCAAACTTCAACTTACTTTTTTTATATTTATAATGAACTTTAATGAACGAAATATGGACCATTTTGATCTACCAGTTTTTGCCATTTCCCAGCTAGAGGCATTATGCCATTAGTGTGAAACTCTACGCGAAAAACTGGGGCAAGTATTTTTCACAGCCTTTTCTTGAACCTAACTTTAATCTATTAAGGGAGTTCTGCATTGACCGAAACATTAGTGTGGCCCATAGTAGTCCGATGGCACAAGGTCATTTCTAATAATATAGAAGTTATTTAAGGCTTATTCTGTATTGCGATGCCAAAGTCAATGCGACTCGAAAACATGCAAATGCGAAAACTTCCTATTCTATGTTAGAATGTGTTCGCAAAGTACTTTTCTGTTCGCATTTAAAATATGAAAATGTGGCAAGTCGGTATTCTGTCTTGCGAAAACAAATGTCAGATACAAACGAAGTTCGCAAAATATATTCGAAAAAAAAACAGGATTTGCAAAGTACAGAAATGTAAGCGTAAAATAATAGTTAAAATTATTCAGAGAAATAGACCACCAAATCGCAATCTTTTCTGCATCCTTTCATTTCATGAGCCTCTTCATCATCAAATCATAGAGTCACAAAATCCATTTTTGGTAAATTACAGAAACCTCTATATATATATAAATGACGTGTATGTTTGTGATCTATAAAATCAAAAACTGCTGTACCGATTTTGACCAAATTATACGAATGTTCTGGGAGCTGTGAAAAGTGTTTCTTTGTAGTTTGAAGTTCGTCCGACATATGGCGCAATATTTAGTTTTTTTGTGTTTTGTCCGATAGAGATTAGCGCTATAACCCAATGCTCTGATTCGCTATAAGCGAAGGGTGCTTCATCGGTGTGTAGTGGGGTTAGTTACCCCAATATGGTATCATACCTAACCTATTTTCGTGAAAAAAATTAATTAAAAGATAAAGTTAAAAAAGTAAATAAATTTCTCCAATTTTTAATATTTTTTTGTGCGATAAACTTGTACTGTGTTTCGCTAAAGGCGTTGAGTCCTTAATCAGCATGTAGTGGCGTTAATTAGCCCGATACCGACTCAAACATACAATTTTTACTATTATAATTAACTAAAAACACAGATTTTGATTTTCTCCTCAAGGAAGTTCAAAATAAACGATAAATTTGAGGCCAGCAACACGGACCGGACCCAGCTGGCATTATATAAATTAAGGTTATTTTATTATCGATATCACAAATTTGTCACAATGTAAAATAAAATTCGAATGCGATTGCGAAAGCCTTATAGAATACCAATTTTCTTTTGCAACGCATTTCATTTGCGCATCGCAATACAGAATAATCCTGCTGACTTCTTGTTTAAAATTCAGTTTCTTATGAACCGAAATTTAAACGACACTTTCTTTAATGTTGAAATTTATCATTTTTCCGACAGTGTTATTACAAAGGAAAAGATCTAGTTTTTAGGGAAATCTGAGACGTTAACGACACTCATAATAAGGCCGAATATTTAGTTTCATCAGTAATTTAATGCAAATAATTATAAAGTGGAAAAGTTTCATCGCATATTTTTGCCTCATTTAGATAACCCCAAAGAAGTGGAAGTGACACGTGGTGTGGGCCGGTTTTATTTGGGCCACATTGCCTCAGGAAAATAAACATAATGCAATCCTCAAAAAGGTTTCTCAATGCAGAGTAAACAAAAAGGTTTTTGCATTAAGGCTTTTAACATCATTTTGACAGACCAGTTGGCATTTTCTAGAGAGATGCGTATGAAACAAAAATCGAATGCATTCTTTATATATACACAATCTTTATTAAATACTTTTCTTTAGTACTTTCCCTTGGCAATAAATTTATCCTGCAGCTAAAAGCAAATAACGAAAACATTCACTGTATTCAAAATCTCAGTTAAAGCATGAGTGCACAACTAGAAATGCGTGATAAGTTATGATGCTAAAAACACACTAAAATAACAGGAGTGAAAAACAACTTAAAAAAAGAGAGAAAAAAAACTGACAACTACGAGCTGTAAAAACAAAAACAAGAAATAAATCAACATGATGCGGGTTTTGAGTTCAAAAAACAAACTTTAACTGCAGGCAAACAGTCATGCCGGCTGAAAGAGAGAGGCGGCGGGAGAGAGAGATAGAGAGAGAGCGGGAGCAACATTTAACTTTAAACCAACAAACAACATGCGAAACTGCATGCATGCAGCCAAGTCAGGCATTACTTCAGTCAATCACTTGTTCAGTCCTTCAGTTGGATACTCCTTAACGTATGCAGTTATTTGTTGCTGCTGGTGCTGGGGCTTTCTGCGGCATATATACATATATATACATATATATATATATGTGGAAGTACCCAATAACACCAGGACTGTATAGCAAATAATACAGTAACAAAAAGTGCGTGGCTGTATGTGCGTAAACAACTCATACACTGACACTTGTTTTGAACATTTTCTCAACACACATTCACAATCCTTGGCTTCCTCAGCCATATCCTTTAAAACATTTTTAACCAAAGAGTTGATTTAAGAGTTGTTACTATAACTGAGACATGCTGTTTGTGTCTTTTTTCCATAAATAATGTTTGTTTTATCCTTGGGGTTATATGAGTAATTTAAAAAAAATATATTTTGTTTAAGTTTTTCTCAAGTTTTTGTCGGTTTTTTAGTGAACTCAGCGTGAGAAAGCGGAGGGGGAAAACGGGTTGTGTGCTAAAGTTAAAACATAAGATAAATACTTGTGAAATGTTCGTCTTAACAAATTGCACAAGATTTTTATTTAAAAGAAAATAAATCTTTATAAAGAGTGTTTGCAAAACAAAAACATATTTTACTTTAAATTGAAGCACTTGAAAAATGTTGCACATGAAATTTTGTGCGGCAGAGTTGGGAGACGGGTAGGTTGCATGGCAGCAAAAAATACAACATATTTGTCAAATATAACTTCAAGTTTTAGGTGTACTGCTCTAACGAGTTTTGCCAGGACACTGAATAAAGCTGGATGAGCAACAAGGCAGTGGAAATCACATTAACGACTACAACTGTCTAAGTAATATAAGTAATACTTTAAAGTGCAACCCTGTAGAAGATCCGAACCTAGAATACTTATAAGAATAAAAGACAAACATCTCTTTGTAAGTACCTAGCGAAGACTTAAAG
Source organism: Ormia ochracea (assembly GCA_963402855.1). Classification (NCBI taxonomy): domain Eukaryota; kingdom Metazoa; phylum Arthropoda; class Insecta; order Diptera; family Tachinidae; genus Ormia; species Ormia ochracea. The sequence goes on along the minus strand of OY727107.1, from coordinate 15,572,263 downwards.
TCGCCTTAAATGTGATTGTTGGGTAAGCAGCATGTAGCCAGAAATTTATCCAGCTTCCAATTAAAAATAAATGGAAAGTTTCCTCAAATCTCTGTTCTTGTACGACCTAATACTCATTTTCATATAGCATTTTACATTGACTGATATTTGTCAACTCAAATGCAAAATAAAAAAGGAAGAGAAAACAAATGGGAGACAACAACATCTAGCATTTTTAAGCCAATTGCGATTTCTCATAATTCAGGCCATTCAGTTTAGCCATTCTTTAAGTATGGCATCTCTGCTGGAAAAAAAGAATAACGTGGCCTAAAAATTTCAGATATTTATGAAAAGCAAAAGTTTATGAATATTTTCATAAAATTGCAGTCTTCATGCGATCAGAGTTGCTTTTATTGCGTTTAGTAAAGACAAAATTTCGTTGGCATCATATTTGTATGACAGTGTGGAGCCAGCAGCACTATTTTCATGTGATTTTTTAAAATAGATGGGAATCACTATCAGATGTTTGTGCGAATGAATCATATCACTGCCTACGTCCATTATCAATCATCACATAACTATTATGAAAACTATCTGTTTTATCAGCAACCATTTCTGAAAATTCCGAAACAGTGAAAAATAAGTATAATCCTTTTTTCCTGGAGAATAGTAATGTTATATTTGTAATCAAGGAAAGGTAGTTCCCAGGTAGAAAAATTTGCCAATACTACCATCCCTGTATCAACTTAAAAACTAAAATGTTATCATTCAAAGCATAGTTTTAGGGCGATAAAAATTTTAAGAAGACTAAAAGGTAATAGTAAATTAAAGTTTTGAAAAGAATTATATAAAGGAAAATATAAAACCGCTTTGCGCTTTTACGTTTTCACTTATAATATTAAATGAAGATTTTGAAGATATCGTTGGCTGAACTAGTTCACAAGACTGTCAACCATAAACGATGTCATTTAGAAATATGTCTCATTAATTTTTCTGAAGAGCTGTAACATCTGCTGGGTTAACTTTCGATAACTTTAATTAGCTGTGCAAAAAACAAATCTTTATCTCTACGAATTCATCATAATTCTGGTACAATGCTTAAGTATTGGCTGAGAGCTTGCCTGCATGGCGGTGTTTTGGCAACATTAGTCCACAGCAGCAACGTCATTATGCTAAGAGAACTCCTTTAAGCCAACTGATTTGCAAATGATGATTATACGGTCCAAATACCGTATCATTCATTTTGCTTCCTTTTAATTGTCGGCAATCTACAAAACATATGGACATAAGGACACTAATTAAAATTCATTTGAAATATGTGTCATATATGGATTGGTATTTTAACTCAATCCGCCCAATGAAATAACAAAAACATTAACTAATTTATATTTTTTGCTCAAATTAAAAATGCAAATTTTTGGCGCAAATATATTTGCCATAATAACGCCTTAAAATATGCAACCGTTTTTGAAAATCATTGCTTGCTTGTTGTTCCGGTTGCTCGAAATTAAAAAAAAAAAAAATAACATACACGTTATTCATCATTATATTTGCGTGATTATTTCTGTATGCCAGTTTTAATATGCAAATTTTAAATGATAAAGCAGCCAAAAACGTATAGTATTTGGTTTAGCTGAAACTGTGTTTACTAAATGCAGGCCACAAAAGTACAACATACATTTAGGCTGTGTTTAGCCAAAATTATCCATCTAATTGTGAATTGTGTTCAGTCTCAGTAATAGCAAAATAGTATAGAAAATAAATGAAAGCAAATCATTACAAATAGAAAAACGATTATTTTACGAATTAATAATAAATTAATCTTAAATTTTATACAGCAGCAAAAGTAAAACTTAATTGAAAATATTTACAAATACATATACACTCTCATATCGTACTCTGTACCAAAATGCTGTTTAAGGCGAAAAGTAATAACTTCCGTTTAGTTATGTGGGGCATGCAACTGTAAAATTACAACATTTTTGCTTAAAAGTACTTTAGAACATCTCTCTCTCTCTTTCTCTTCCTCTCTCTCTCTCTGTCTCCCTCTTAGAGTTTCTATTATATTTACCTTCTCACATACAATTAGACATAAACTAAGTACTACTGCTATAAACTATACAAAACTCTAGGAAAAAATATTTGAAAAAAATTAAAAATGTAGAAGAAGAAAACACAAAGCAAAAAAGATGTCAAACTTTTGTATGCCACTTAAGTTGAATGTAAAAAACCCAACATATGCAACATAAAGAAACAAGGCATCTCTCAAACAAATGCACCTTAAAGCATACATTTAGGGGCAACGTAAAAATATAAACATGAGTGTAATATTTTGTGGTAAAAAGGAGCACATTGTCTAGCTAAGGGGTTAGTTTGACAAGAAATTGTTAAAGGCAGGGAATCAAGAGAATCAATTTATAAGCAAATACTTGAAGAATAGGATAAGGCTTTACAGATTATTCGCTTAAGACTTAAAAGCCTAACAGGACGCGATCAGTGAATAAACCGAAGGAGTTATGGGGAACAATAATGGCATGACCTGAAACATAACACTTGCCTGCGCATGGCTTACGTAATAGAGGTGCTCGCTCGACTCTTGTAAACGTCAAGCATAATGCCAAGGATAATCAGAAGACAGTGCGAGTAGCTGAGATGTAGAGGTGGCCATGCTTTCCAAAACAAAATATTCCTGTACAGTAGAGTCCTAGTTCCGGCAGCCACTGCCAACGCTTTTGGCCATTACTATTATCCTCAAGTCGAATGTCCATAGGTGACAGTGCCTTAGATGCAATTCCTTTACAAAACCTTTTCAAAATATAAAGTACAAAAAACAAAAAACTTTAACAAGTTGGTTTCGTTTAAGAGCGATGATATGCAGATGCAGAAAGTTTCCTTTTTCATATGGTTGAACAAGAAATGTGTAAATGAAGTAGAAACGAAGTCTTCCACAGGATGTTGAAAATTACAAGGATTGTGTGATTTATTTAATTGCTTGCTACTTGCCACACTTTCTCACACTGACGCTCTCTCACAAACCATGCATGCTTTTTATGTTTTGTGCTGAAAGGAAGTATTGCAACATCATCGTCCTGGCAACCAATTCTTTTGTGTTACATGTTATAAGAAAGAGAATTTGTATGCTTTTCAGACATGTATATTACTTGTAAGATTATATCCTTGATGTGTAGCAAGCACCTTTTACATATAAAATAAAAAACAGGAGAAAAAACCAAATATACAATGTCAAACTGTTTTTGTGGATGATTTCCATTCCTGTGGAAAATTGTATAGGGTTTTTATACCAAAGTGACTAGTTATTTTGGTAGTTTACCGTTTATGGTTTTGTAAGGCTTGCGGGAGAACGATGCCAACAGTTTGAATGGGAGGTACATATAAGAAATGAATTGTTACCGTTGTTGCAGTAGCAGACACGATATCATAAATGTTTATGACATAAAGTGTTTTTCGTTTTGCTTGATAGAAGGAAACAGGGTTTGTAATATGTACATGCATATACATACAAATAAATTCTAATATTTCTTGTATTGTATTTTAAATAATGAAAATGGAAATAATTTTCTTTTTTCCTGTCAACATTTTTCATTTGCTGTTGCTGCTTCAGCTCCATTTCCTAGACAGAGTAATTCTAAGGATTCTGCTGGTAATAGTTAGACACTTTATTTTATTGATTATCTTAGAACATGAATTTCAATTGCTTTCAATTCTTTGGCCAAAGCAATGCTTAGTGGGGAAAATTCGTCATAACTTTTTTATGCAAATAACTGTAAGGTCACGTACTGCTCTATTTTCTATTGTGCCAAAGCTGAACAAACGGCCACTTCTGTAGCACTTCGAAGTAAACCTTCGTTCATGTTAATTAAACTTTTAATGCAAATGGTGAGGCGAAAAACTAAAGCCCATTTCAACAAAAAGGACTAGAGGTGCTGGGATTTTTCGCAGTCTATTGGGAATTTAAAAAAATGAATTCCTTATAGTTAAAAGCGTATTAGACTCAAGCAATTTCATTTACTTTAAACTCCCTACCCACAAGAGAGAATGACAGAAATAAATCGCAATCAGCTGTTTTCCTCTTAACATTATATCGAAAATATTGGTTAGTGGAAAAAGTATTTTCGTATTTTGTCAATAGATGTAGTTGCAGTCGTATATCTCCAGTGCTACCAATCACATTGCATTAAACCATATAATATTGGAAAGGTGAGATTTTAAGCTTCATTTAAATTTATAGTGTTTTCACACTGAGGATAAAACCTGGTTTTAAAACAAAATTTGGTTTTAACTTTAAAATCAATCCTTAAAACCTGCTTTTACCATACAAAATAATTCTCATAAAACCATTTTAAAACCTTTTTCGAATTGGTTTAAATTAGATTTTATGAAATACAACCTTGTTTTATTCATTAAATATTCAGTGCTACCAAGTTAGAAAGATTGAAAACAGCTGATAATTCATTCACATTTACAAATATTCATTCACAAAATGTAAAATCATTTCAATTTTAGAACACATTTTTAAAATTTCTTATTTTTTTTATATAAACAATAACAGCTGTCGTACAGTTTGCCAATTAAATGTGGGAAGAATAATTACAACAAACACACCTATTTCTACAAAAAAATTATTTTATCATTAACAAATTTATTTGACAACCTGTATTATAAAGCCTGGTTTTTTCAAAATTGTATGTGAACACAAAATCAGCTGTTTGTAGGTTTTAAGTTAAAACCAGGTTTTAACTTTAGGTGTGAAAACACTATTAATTTAAATTCAGCAAAGTTGAGAAAAGGTTCCAGCTGTTCTCAACTTTGCTGAATTTAAATAAGTTAAAAATATATCCAAAGTTTATTGCTAAATTAAAATAAAATTTTACTGAAATTCGATTATACAATTCGAAAAAAATTGCTGAAAATTTTCTCTATGTTTTCCCTCAATATTTGAAATTGAAATATATTTTTGAAAATTTAGTTAAAATTTCGCTACCATACACAGTACCGCCAGGGTAATTTATGTAAAATACATTGTATATTTTTAGGCGGATTACTTTCTAAAGAAGTTTAGATAGTCCTGTCTTACCCAGACTAATTAATTCCTTTTAAGATTAAGTCAAGCTGCAATAATTTTTAACAAATTATAAAGCATTAGCTAAGCACTGAATTAAAATATCATTGTTAGTGGAAAACGTGGCCAACCCCGTAAAGATGTATGCGTGCCTCTGTCTCTTTGAACAAGTTCGAACACCGTTAGATAATTATAAAGCTGAATGAAATCTTAAGGGAATTATAAAATTGCATTAAAATAAAAGCTTAGATGATGTGTCAACATGCAACGTCTCGAGGGGCACATGCACAAAACAAAAACCAAACTACAAAAATCTCCTTAATAAAATTTAGATAACGGGGGTGCACGAGTCCATTGACAAATATGAAAAGAACGTAAGAAGAAGATTAACAATGTCTTCTAACAGAAACGTGTATGAAAATCTTATTTTGTAATAAAATAGAAAAGTTATTGTAATTTAATTAAGTGACAAATATGTCATACATCTTAGCAAATATGAAAATTGAATGCATATTTTCAGGGGTAGATTTTTGATAAACTGACCTCTCACCCTTAACAGCGACACATACAAAAATGTGCGTTTGTTTTTGTGTGTATGACCAACACAGCTTTCCCACTGCAGGTGGGGTTGTAGAACTTGAATTCATTTTTAAAATGTTGTCACACTATTTGCGGTTTCATAAGCATGTCATCAAAATTGTTTTATGCAACATACTTCCCGGCGTGTTGTTTAACCACATATATGTGGGCTTTTCGTCATGACTGTTGCTTTACGGAAATTTGCCACATACACAAGGTTATGTTAATGATAAAATGAAGCAAATTTAATTAACTCGAAATAAGCACTGACAAGGAAAATTAGATTAACAGCATTTATTATTACAGGAAGTGTAATAATGCCACATACTCGTACTTAAACTCATCATATAATGGATGCTTTTCCGTCATAATCTAGGAGATAGTTTCGTGATAAAATGACTTCCGTCATGTCTCAGCGACAATTCGGGGTTCCAGGCACCTTTCACTCAATCCAATTTTTGACTACTTGGGAACCAATTTGCCCGCATTGTGTGAACGGTGGCTTGAATCTTGGCTTCCAAGACTTTAGCCAGTCTCATAAAAGTCTCAGAGAAGAGGTTAAGTCGCACAAAAGCGGAGGCAGCCAATTGGACCACTTTTCTAGTGACATACCGTTCTTAGCGGATTAACATTTGCGAAACAGTTGAGCCGTTTCTTGCTCAGTTCCCAATGCAACTAAAATTGTATTCCTTCTAACTCTTATTGAAGACCATATTCCTCTGTTGTTTTTCGGAACCAATTGAAATGGAAAATCCGTAGGCCCTTGACAGTTTAATGTGGAATTTGGGGTAATACCTTATGAATGATATAAACTCGTGTATTAATGCTTAAACAGCGCAAGTTTAAGTTTAGAGGGCGACTAAAATCCTCACTGACTTATTCGATCAGCTGTAATAGATGGTTTGATTCGTTTATCATATGGTGCCGCAAAGATGATTTTTAAACCAATAATCAAGTGAAATGAACGGTTAAACATATTCCAGGTCACTTCTAATTTGTTTTATTCGTTTTTCTTTGGAAAAAGATTACGTGGCTGTCACTCTCACACCGTCATTATTAATTCGTTTATCATATGGTACCGCAAAGATGATTTTTAAACCAATAATCAAGTGAAATGAACGGTTAAACATATTCCAGATCACTTCTAATTTGTTTTATTCGTTTTTCTTTGGAAAAAGATTACGTGGCTGTCACTCTCACGCCGTCATTATCAATGAAACGAAATGCAAGTCTAAAAACATGGTTTCCATACTCTCTAGACCACATATAATTAAATCTAATTGAGATACGAGAATTACTTGAATATGTTATGGAAATAAATAAAAAACGGAATAAAATAAGAAAGGATATGTAGCAGCTTAGCTCTTTTTGGAGCTGGAAATGTCACTTTCTCTGAATGTGCAATGTCATCTAATAAGGCACCATTTGGTGGTCCTCTCCTCTATCGTGCGAATTAAACAGTAATGTGTGTGTCACAAGCCATCCTTTCGAATGTAGATAAACTATCAGAAGTTTCTCTCAACTTCTTCAGTGCTTTCCAATGACATTCTTTTATTACTGTTAAGCGTTTTCTCTCGCCGGAAAGTTCTTGAAAGTCATTAACACATCACAAGCATGCGTTGACCTTTTTGGGTTTAAAAAACAATGATAAAGGCCAGGAGTAGAAAAAATCAAATAAATTATATGAAGAAGGAATCAAGTCTTTATTAACTTTTCTTATATTTCTTTTATCAAATAGTTTCTCGCCGCCACCTTTTTATATTTTTCTGTCACTACTCTTAAACAAAGGAATTGGCCACTTCCACAAACTCCATCTGAAAGCAAGAAGCTGCAGCAGTTGTCCTTTAAAAAAAATTAAACGAGTTGCACAAAAAGTATTAGCAGTAGTGGGGATCTTAAACAAAACATTTCCGTTTTTTAGTCCAAATGTATTTTGTTGTTTGTGTGTATTTTCCCTTAAAAAGAGTCCCCTACATTTTCCTGCTCAAGAAAGGATTTCCACTTGTCATTGTTGCAATAAGTAGTGGCTTCTGTGAGTTCTTTATTCATATTTCAGCCGAGAAAAGTGGAGGAGACATTTTTTTTGTTTTATTTTGCTGAACAAAAAAAAGGATATGTGTTGCAGTTGTATATGTGAGTGTGGTGTGTATGTAATTGTATAATTTTAAATTGTTTTTCCTTTTGCAAACGTATGACTGGTTATTCGCCAGGTTATATAAGATGCCTAAGTGTTGGTAAGCATTTGCGTATGTGTGAGTTTTTTCTAAAAAAAAAAACTTCTTTGTATTACGGATGATTTTTTTAAGAATGATTTCAGTATTGTTCTTGTCATGTCATCTGTGACAACGAAATCCGACCAGGCTATAGAAAACGTTATGGATCAAAGAGCACGATGAAATGTAAAGGGGCAACAGTAGAAAGGGTTTTACAAAGTCAAATATGCTGAGTTCGCAGAACAGAGACCTATATCTCAGGTTGGCACTGGCGTGGGGATGTGTCGTTTTTTCGTTTTAAATAAACCATCTCTTTTGAGTTGAATATATTCAATAAGACTGTCATATTTTCTTCTATGTAGCGTTCGTGAAAGCCATACGGGGCATTTTTGTATTGCATCATACTGGATCTGAGAGATCATAAAAATTATTTTGTCTTATAAATGTTACGGCTACTATCATTCGCACTGTAATCTGACTATTTAAAAAGAGGCGTAACAAAATAGCGTCGTAGATTTTACAGCAAGATATTTTTTGGTTCAGGTGATAAAAATATTTGCTCTCTTGGTCGTATGATATTTATTATTTTATGAAAAATATTCATAAAACTTGTGAAGAAATAACTGGCACAGAGTGGAATTTTTAGTATTACAGCTGTTTAGAAGTCTGTTTTATACACCCGCAGAGCTAACTTAGTGAAAAGAAATTTTTCACGGGTTGAACTATTCACTGCATGTACTATATTTAGATTCCAGATGTATGCATATAAAGGAATTCGGCGCCAAAGAAGAAGAATAGAAGGCGATTAGTTTTTGTAAAAACTCCAACATTCATAAACTTTAGCTAATATCGAATGTAAAATATAAGAAAGCAATATTTACACAAGCTTAGAGCCGTCTGCCGTGAGTCGAACTCCTCGGTTGCGTTATTCAAGTCGTGTATGTCTGCAAAGTTAAGTTAGTTAAAACATCTACTTTGAAAATAATACTCTTAGTGCTCTTTACGGCGAATTTCAATCACATGCCTGTTTTCTTTTCATCTCACTATATGTTTTATTGCCATGTGCTTAACAACAGGATTCTTATTCATATAGAAATCCAGCTACCACAATCAATATCAAGTATGTTATTGCTCTGTCCGTTTTCCTCTTGCTTTTCTTCAACTCTGTCTTGTTATTGTTATTAAGTGTCATTGACTTTAAGGGCAACAAGAATTTATGACTGAGTTTTTTTATAACTTAAAAACTCTGACTTATTAACAGTGCAATTTGATTTTACAACTGCATTTAAACATTTAAATGCAAAATAACTTCAGTGTAATTGAGCCTATTATTTAAATTTTAATCTTTTCAAGTGTAAATGCGCAGCGATCTCAATATTGGAACAGTCAAGTATAAAATTGATACATATGCCAGAAAGCCACCTGATATGGTAAACGTTCAAACAAACATATTAGCAATCAGCTGTTTCATGCTAGCAATGGAATTTGTAGACTGAAAAGGTATCATGTACTCGATCTACCACATATAAATTGATTCGATAATTAAAAAATTTGAAAAATAAATAATTGAAAAAAAATTTTTTTTTCTTTTAAATGGGTAGTGAAATAGGACAAAATTTAACTCTCTAGCGGGCTTTGGAAAAAATTTTTTTTTCATTCTAAAAGAAGAATAATGTTTCTATAGAAGAGGCACAATTCTACATATGCTGAATAAAGGATTCAAAATTATAATTTGAACTCCCCTACCTCGTGGTATAATTTGGGGCACCATTCAACGCTTTGATGTAATGGTCTCTAACAGTGGCTCCTACTCAGGCGTACAAATGCTCTATATAGCCGCCAAAGCATTTATAAAACTATTCTTTCCTTTTATACGCCCTCCACTCATTTTATAATTTGATTGTTTTATTAAATTTTATACAATCTTGTATATTTCCCACAAAAATAATTTCTTGCCAAATTTTATTAAATTTTTAATTAGTAACTTTGCCAATTTTGTTGAATTATGAAATAATCAAATGTTAAATTCATCACATAAATTATTTAAATCCTTCTTTCAGCTCAATAGCAACAGAAAATGAATAGTATGAAACTGAATATTAAATATTAAATTGAAATGTTGCATACCCTTAGGAATAAATACAATAATGTCATGCAGCATAAGCGAAAGGAAAAAAAACCATAATAAATATTTACTTCCGACACAGCAACCAATTTAATTTAAAATTTTAAAGAAGTAATTTTAATAACTCTTTAGAACAAAGAAAGGTAAAAAATATATTTTTGCACAAAAGCTCATTTATATTTATTATTTGATACAGTGGAATCATGATTTAAGAAACTAATTGCTATTTATAAATTAAACAAAATTTAGTTGGTTTTAAAATTGCTGAATATCATAAATTTCATTACTATGGAAGCAATTCTCTTTCGAGGACGACATTTAAATATACAAATCTACTTATTCCGTCCAGGACCAAACAAGTTCAAAATCTGTCAGAAACTTCTAACATTCAGTTTTGAATACAGTATGTGATACACACTAGAAGTGTCCTTTTCGATACTTTGCATACTCTTTTGGGGAAGGTAGGAGTACCATCATTTCCTATAACCGATAAGGAGAAGCAGTATTCTGCCTTAAGTTGTACCTGCTCTTTGCCATTCCGAAGTTCAGCCAACTGGATCGTACAAAGTGAAGCAATGCTTCGAAATATCCAATTTACACGAGCAAATTTTTCATGTCTAATTTTATATGCGTGAAGATAAATATGCCGAAATGAAATAAATATACTTTGACGTAAGAGCTTACGTAATTACAAAACCATCGTTATTTAACACTCAAATATTAAAACAATTGAAATTTGAAAAGATTTCACGCAATCTGAATTGTATTTGTGAAAAAGTCTGACATAGGTATCGTATGAATTTCCAATGACCTTTCGCGGATGTTGACCCTTTTTCGACTCACCTTTGACTGTACCATATTTTCACCCTATATACAAATTCTAGCCAAGAGTCTTTTTCGGAATTGCACATGTGATCTTTTTAAAGAAATCTGATATTCGCCATCGTATAATTATCATATATTATCGTAGAATTGGAATTGTATTCAAACTTTTAACTGATGATGTTGGCGTGGCCAATAAGTAAATCCTTCTTGAATTATTAAAAGGATATGATAAAGGATATTAGGATATCTTATTAAAATTTGTAATTGGTTATTATTATTCGCTTAGTAGAACTGACTTCATTCTATGCCATTATCTCTTCTAAACTTTTTCCCCGAAATAAAAAATGTTCACCCTACTGTACTTATCAAGTCCACAATATAAGTGATTTACAATAAATTTAATTACAAAATAAATTTAATTAAATAACACTCCTCATTGCACACACAATACAGCCAGCAGAACAATTAATAAATTTCCATTATTTTAAATTAATTCAACGGAAATCTGTGGCGACTAAAGGCGAATAAAAATCACATGTTTTAGATAAGCGAATTAAAAAACGAAAAGAGAAAACAATATATAAATTTAAAATATAATGAATAGTTATGTAGAGCGTATGATTCTAATACGTTGCATAAAATAATTTTTACGCGAAACATTTGAAAATAAAATTAACGAAAAAAGTCACAAAATACAGCGAGTTTACCGGCGAGTAGAATTTATATATATATTTTTTTTCTCTTCCGACTTTTTTTTTGCCAGCTAACAGTTCTATAGCGAAAACTTCATATCGTAAACAAGGTGTTAGACAATTTTCAAACCGCCAAAACCACAGATTGAAAAGGCATTTGAAAACTTTACAGAAAGGACAAATAAGCATTCCAATGCCAGCCTTTCCAGAATAGAGCGGCGGTACAATATGCTCAACCATCTTCATGCAACATGAACCGCAAATGAAACATTTGAAATTTTTTTTATTTAAACCATTACAAAATAATTTTTATTTTCTACAATTTTTTATTAAATTGGTTGTAAAGTTTATTATTTTAATAATTTTATTATTTGGCAATTTATATAAACCAATGAGTTGACAAGCAGCTGAACATTTTGTGACACTGAAAGTGTTTCAAAGCCACTTGTTATTTATTTTTGCTTTTTTTACAGTTTTTGAGTTGTGGTTAATTACCATGATTTAGTGCGGGTAACGAGGGTGGTTTCAAAATTCAATTGCCAAATGGCTAACTGTATTCACAGTTTCTGCCTTAGAGCCAAATAAGAAAGCCTTAGAGCTGAAATAAGAAAACAAAGAATACAAAATGTTTTTTAGAGTTCGCCTAGCCTAAAGTCAGAGGTTGTGGCTGCACTCCTCCAATAACACTTCCAATTTTGATTTCCAAGCTTTGAATTGTCATTGCTTGATCTACTTATACTAATGACTTTTCATAATCCCAAAGTGATATTGTCGGGCAATTAATTGTACCATTACATGAAATTATTCTTTCTAGGGCCGCTATGTGGCATGTGTCGCTGTACCCTTAGAATTACATGTTTTCAAGCTGATTGCTAGCTCATTGAGGTACGAAAATTTCTACTCATGTCCCCTTCGCGTTAATCTTTCGCAGTAACACTCTGATCTTCATTGTTTTTGGAGATATATAAACTCCGCCCAAGCATAAACATTATCTGGCTTTCAACGACACTTTGTAGATGATCCCCACGCCAAATTCCACAGTTCTTATTTATTACGTAATCATTAAATTATAAGCATATTTTGTATATTGGACTAATTGACGAAATTGCAGCGCCGATGACCATTCGGAAATAATTTCTAGGCAATTTCAATCTTGAAAACGTTTTCTTTCGACACGACACTACACCAAATTGTTGGCAGAGATGACGAATTGAATACTTTGCCTCTTCTTTAATGCTTTCTTATAGATGTAGCCGCTCATCTTATTCAGGATGCACTTTTAGATATCTCTTATCATTTCAGAGTAAACGTGCTCTGAAAAAGAACCATTCGTTGTTATTTGAAGGTAAAGTTGGAAATAACGATAAAGTTGATGAGGTGCAAAATAAGTTTGACGAAATAAGTTGACTTGAGGGGGAAGGGGACCCTCTCAAAAAGAGAAGGAATTGTTTTAATGCATACCCCACGCTAAGTGATCTATGACGATCACTGTAAATCCGAAAGGATTTATCTCTCTCCGTGAAAAAATGCATTTCTTTGGCCTAATGAAAAGTCACCGCAAACTAAACCCAAATTGTTTGTCAAACAGAGCAACAAATGTTGCCAACTTGTAATAAAACTACTTGTAAGATATATTTCTAGCCCAATGGGATTTGGTTGCTCTAGACTTGGTTAGTCCAAAATAAAAAAAAAATCCTGTTTCAATTTTGATCTTCCTGACCATTAAAAAATATAGAATATATAATAAACATATGAAATATATAATAAAAATTATTAAATAAAACGAAAAATAAAAACTTTAACATACCTTTAAATTTGATCATTTTTGTAGTCAAACGTTGCATACTTTTGGGTGGTGGTTACCTTAAAAATAAAAAGAAATAATTGTTCGTCATTTGAATTATAACATACAAATGTTTAGTTGCTTTTATTTTAAAGGCAATAATATTAATTAAATTTTATATATTAAACCACTAAATGAAAATTGGCGGGGAAGGTTACAGTGTGCGGAAAAGCACTTGCCATGAAAATTATTCAAGAAAACCTTTCTTTGAACTGAAAATAACTTTCCATATATTTTAATTTTATCATAAGTTATTGCCAAAGTGCCATATTGTTCTAACTTACAAACTACATATAAGTTTACATCGGTCCTAATAAATATTAATTTAGATACAAATTTAAAAAAAATCGTTTTTATTACAGATACAAATAAATAAACCAAGTCATGGCTGGAAAGAAGCAGTTGACAGAATTATTGACAAAAAATTAAATAAACCGATAAATAATTAAACAAATAAATGTCAAACAGCGCATTTTTGAAACCTTTATTTCTTCTATTGACTAGAAGTAAGTTTGTCGGAATTTCCACGCGCCTTAAAGCACACTTTGTTTAAAACAACTTCAGGCAGAGAGAACGACAACTTCCAATACAGATGCAACATGTTGTATTCGAATTAACTTAATGGAATCGGAGAGAAAACATACTTCCTAAAGAAATCTGAATGGCGCATGTGCATGTTTACAAACATTTAGTTCAACACTTTTGTGCCCCCACAGGCTTAGCAACATGTTGCCAGTAAAGCCTATAAAGGATTTGTTTGCTTTAATTTGGCTTGCCGTAATGACATCACTGTAAATTTTTTCTTTTATCTTTTTATTTCTGGTTCGGCTGATTCTATCAGCTTCCAGCCCACTCATGTTTTCTGTAACAGCTTTTTGAATAATTTTTTTTATCTGCTCTTACCGAGTTATTTCTATTGTTTGGGATTTGTAAGAGGTTAAATGTCATTGTTTGAACATTTTTACAGTATAAATATTTATTTTCTATAACTAGTGAAATTTCCATGAAACCGAAAACTATTATATAACAAAAGTCCTTGGCCGGAGACAAGGTTAGCTTTTGCAAGAAAAAGCTAATATGAGGAAAGTTATTGAACATTAAACAAATTCAAAAAATTTAAAAATGTTTAAAAGGAAAATTTTATACTTTTTAGTTTTCATGGAACAGGTTATATCAGTTCATGAAGTGGAATTGGAGCATCTACTAACGAGCCGACCAGAAAAAACCAGCAGATTTAGTTAAGTTCTTTTTTCTTGGGACTGCAGGCCAACATTTTTCTAAGGAATAATTATACGACAGAAGTGAACAGGCTTAGGGAAATGGACCCGAGATGAGAAATAAAGGAGTCTAGAAAGCAATGAGAGAAATAAAGGTTTTCCAGAACTATGCTTAACATGCAAAATTAATATTTTAGGATTTTCAAAATTAGGACCATTATAAACAAAGGAGGGGTAGTCGATATTAAAGTCGATAAAAATCGCTCTTAATGTCATTACTTTAATTCGCACAAAAGACTCTACAACAATCGCTGAGTTCAGTTAAGGTAACTTGGATTGGGATATTAACATACTACTAAATAACTAGTGTACAGTCAGATATTGAAACAAGCTTCAAACACTCATGCTCTGAAGCTACCAAATCGTCCATGAGATCTCCAAAAATTAATGTAAAACAATCCGACATCCTCTGCCATATTTCTCCGTTAACTTTTTAGGGATACACAATAGAATAGTGGCTTATGTGAATATTTAAACAAATGAGGTCTACAACAACTAATAACTGTAAACTAGGACCCGCATACTACTAGAATGAAACATCTAAACTAAGAAAACTACGGTACCCCCGGGGTTAGCGATGGTACAATATAGCTTGACTTGTTTCTATACTAGTTTGGCAAATGGTTGAGCCAGACAGACAATTATTAAAAAAAAAATCATGTGGGGGTACACTTTAGTGTCTCCTTCCCTTTTGTTTTTAATTTAAAAATATTTAATTCTCAACAGAAAGATATGACAGCACAATTTCAGACATTCAAAAAGTGTCAGAATCCGTAAAGCGAATTAAAGAATTAAAAAAAGAATTAAAGGACAATTCTACACAAAGAATTCGGTTTGCTCTGTTTAACCCCCTTAAATATTTCGATGGAACATATTTTCTACATTTCTATGTGGATAATTTACTTCAAGGATATGCTGAAGTTGCCCACAATGTATTAAATGATTTAAGTTCACAAACATGCAAACATACATTGTTTTAATATCCTTCAACTGGCAGTATTTTGTTGTAAATTTTAGCCAAATATTTTCTTACACAGAAATTTTGTACCATTTAAGGTGAAATACTTTAATTAAAATTGGCCAAAGTAAAGAAATGCAATTGTTGTATTAAAATATTTCCAGTTTATATAATATAATAAAGCAATTGGGTCAAATGTATGCAAATAAGGACTCCGTGAAGGAATTTTTAATACAAATTGTGAAAAAATTTTTATAAATGAACGAGCCCACACAATTACAAAGATTAATATTTCCATAGAAAAGGAAAGTGAATACAAATTATATTTCAATGCTGTAGATGTGGCAGCAGGACTGATACGAGGGTTGCTCGCATTATATGGCCAAAGAAAAAAAAATTATATAAAATTATATTATTTTTTTCACTTTATTCTAAACGATGAAATTATATTATTTTTTATATGTTTTTTATTTAGATAAACAATGCAAAAATTTTTATTGTGTTTCCTGAAAAGCATATTGTCAACTAGTGGTTTGCCGATTAAAAAGTTTGCCTCGCTTTCACTACTTCACTGGCTACCAAACGGTAAATGCATAAGTAACTGCATATTTAATGCACCAAAGCTTTTCGAATAGTTTTAATAATAAAAATTAATTTATCAATTACATTTAAGTGAAGTAAATAATTTTAACTTAACAACTGTTATTCGAATAATTTTTATTAAGGCCACTCGATTAAAGGTTTTCAAATCTTTCACTTTTTTCATAATATTGTGCAGTTGGTGCAACGTTGTAAATAAAATTTTACCCCAGAAAAAACTATTTTATTCAGTTTGATGTTAATCGAATCATTTTTATTTCTTTTTATTTTAATTCGATTATTTGTTTTTAACAACTTTTTTTTTTTAAATAAAATCTTTCCTAACAAAAAAATTTCTATTCAATTTCATACAGAATTATTTCATTAAAAAAAAATAATTAATTACATTCTGCTTTAACAAATCATATATAAGCAATAATTATTATTCGAATAATTCTTATTTAGATAATTCCATTAAAACCTTTTTTATTCATTTGCTACATATTCCGATTTATTAGTAGAAATCAATTAAAAATAACGACTACTTTATAAAGACGTAAATTTTGGTGGTAAGATAATAGTTGTAAACTTTGCTGTTCTACTAACCCCTTCCCCCTACTTCCGGTACAATGCAGTTATAAGTAGGATCCAATTTAATAGTGCTGGTCATAGAAAAAACCAATTTTAGTTTGCGTTCCTTTTTGTTTCATTCATCTTCAATTCAACAGTGATTAAAATCCACTTAAAAGCAAATAATTTCCATCTAAAAGAGCAAACGAGTCCTTACAGGACTATTATTTAGAATTTTATTTTTTACGAGAATGCTACTAATTTTTGCTGCTTATCTTTCTTTTCAGATTTCTTCTTAACTTCTGTATACCCCCTTTATCACCAGAAGCCAAAAATGGGACATTTTTAATAATAAAGCTGGAAATTTTATACAACTCTGTTCTTATCTCTCCCCATTTCGTGTTACATTTTGAAAGTTCAGTACAGGCTGCTTCATAATATTGAAAATATTTTTTTAAGATTTTATGTCACCCACTGGTTTTTATTTCCTTATATTTCTTCATAACCGAAATATTTATTTATGTTCTGCCGCAAGCAAAAAAAATTCGAGAAAGAATACGAACGAACCCATTGTGGAGAACCGCAATAGAACTCACTTTTTAGCTTAATAATTACTTTTCCTAATTCTAGTGACAACTTGACACACTCTCTCTGTCATTTAATTCTTAGCTCCTAGTCGATAATCTATTGAACAGATTGAATATAAAATTTTTATTGTCCCATAACGTTAGAAAAATAAAAGAAAACGCCGTCCAGTTACAAGTCGTGTATAAAATATTCAAAAGTCCTGAGGACATGCTTAAAAAAAAAGCACTTGACTTGTCAACACAAGTCATTTAAGTCATTTGTAATCATTTGGGCGTTAAAACTTACAAAAACGGATTAAAAAGGGCGGAAGGCAGGCAGGCTGGCAGGATAGCAGTCAGTCGCAATAGGAACTACGTGTGTGTGTGTCCGTACATCCCCCTCGTACAAAGAAAATACAAATTCATGCAACCAATAAAATGTTTTGCTACAATTTCCAATGCTTCTGGCTCACTTGGCTTTAGCGATCGTCATAAATCTTAATTTAGGTTCAAAGCAACTCTTGTGTGTACATTTGCAAAAATATAACAGAGTTAAGCACACACAGCCAAGCTGGAAAACTTCATTTCCAGCCAAAACTACGTGTACGTCTAAAGGCGTGCAATGGTGCAACAAAAAGTATTAAGCAATCAGATACAGCTGGAGCATACTCGTACAATAAGATTAGAGAAGATACTGGTAAAATGCTGGCCCCTTACTTTACCATACCATACGGTTAGCACGCTGGTCTGCTTGTAAAAATTGAAGGCAAAAAAAAAGAAAAAAAAATTTAAACATGCAATAAATGGACAGTCAGCTGTTCGCTGATTGTATAACAGTTTAACAGTTATATATCTAATTAATTTATTATGGTATTTTACTAAAGTAAAATATTGACTCAACTATATTTATAATAACTAAGTAAATATATATGTACGAGGTGTGATCAAAAAGTGACAGTTATTTTAAGATTCCTGACTTATGTATGTTGGATTTTCGCCCTTCTTTTTTCTGTTATATTGGCACTATGATGGCACATGTCTGCTATATATATATTGGTAATATCAGCCATTTTGGATTGGCAGTTTGTCTTTGATAGAAAAAAAGGATAGTTGTGTTTTGATGTGTTTTTCGATTTGTCATTATTTTTTACTAAATTTTAAGCAAAAACAACGCCCATCCGATGTGTCGAATATCGTCAGCGACGAATCAGATTTCCTCAAAAAGGTCATAACTCGTGGCGATTTATGGGTGCATGCCTATGACATTGAAATCAAAACCCAAAATCATCCCAATGTAAGCGTCCAGAAGAGCCAAGACCGGCAGAAGCTCACTATTTTCATCGATTGCGATGGCGTGGTCCATTATGACTTCTTGCCACAAGGTCGTACAGTCAATAAGGAATACTATATTGAAGGAATACTATATAAGTATATAGAAGTTGAAGCAGTTGGCGCGAAGCAATTCTTCCAATCATGGATTTTGCATCATGATAACGCACAAGCATCGAAGTGTGAGGGGATGCCAAGAACAAATCCGTAATCATTCCTCAACCAAAGTATTCACTAGACTTGGCTGACCTTTTTCCTCTTCCCAAAACTGAAGACACCGATGAAAGGAAAGCGTTTTTCTACTTCGTTTCAGAAATGTTTCAAGGTTTGGAAAAAAACGCTGCCATAAGTGTATTACATATGAGGGGTATTACTTTGGAGAGAACAATATAGTTATTGATGAATAAATACCTTTGGGAAAATTTAAAATAAAGGTAATTTTTTGATCACACCTCGATATTATTTTTTACACCTCGACTCATATTTTGTCATGAGGTTCGCGAAGGTTAGAACGGTAGGAAGTAAGCTAAAGTATGGGCCTCTGCACCACACATAATATAATAACTATATAATAATTTCATTAGTTTATTTCTCCTCTTTGGTTATGGAAAACAATTGATATTTTTTCATTAAGCTTTCGAAGGATCGAACAGCTGGAAGTAAGCTGCACTATGGACCCCGGCATTATTAACATTCTGCTCTGTAACTTGTCAAAAATAACTACACTGATTCCGCAATGATGAAGCATTCCGTACACTTTGGATGCACTATTGCACGTCTTTAGTATGAACGTAAGATTGCGATTACAGTATTTTGTAACATTTAATGATAATATCCTTTTGTTTCTTCCCCCAAATGCTTCTTTTTTCTTTTACTACCAAAGGGAGGATTGTGGCCATATAAGAGCTTTTTTTTTCTTCAGCTGAAGCGAAATAAAAGTATTTGCCGCAATATTTTAAGCGGAAAAAAAACTGCACTAGATGATTTACATTTTATCCCCCACATTTGTAAAAGTAAACCATTTCATATTCATTTGTATGTAAAAAAAATAATTTTGCTTTATAAACACACAAAAAATAAACATGTATGTGTGTGTGTCTTTTATTCAGAAAGCTTTTGGCTATATTTGCATTTGTATTTTTATTTATAAATTCTTTCCTCCTTTCATATTATTAAAAAATATATACATGTTGCCGCAGTATTTAGCGGAATGCTATTTTTTATCTGTTTCGCAATAGAAAGAGAAGGGGGGCCAAATGTTTGGCGAAAGGCAAACAATAAGAAAGATAATTATTGGGAAGTCAAAAAATCTATTCGACTTTTTCGCGAATAAGATAAATAGCGCATAGAGAGAAAATGTTTTATAATATTTGTTTAGAAATTGGATTAAATTTTAGGGCGAATGTTCTCCATGCGGAAGGCAACTCGCACAGCTCTCTTCTCGCTCGTCTTCTCTCTTACTAAATCTCATAATATTAACTTTGAGAAAAAAATAGCATACAACTGAAATGAAGTCAAGCTTGATAAATGTTGAACCAACTCTGTAAAAAGTTATGATCAACTGGACTTGGTCGAAGCAATACGAGATTTGAAACCGCTAAGGATTTTGACCCATAGCAGAACTAGTAATAGATTCTGAAGGACATAATTCTTTGGCATGGGTCACTAGATTTAATTTTATTTGATAAATTGGGTATGGAGAACACCTCGGGGTTATGTCATGGGAGGCGTTACTCTATGCTAACGTGGATGAGTGAGTATGCAAGAGTCCCAGCAGCAGTTAAGAAAGTGGTCTTATCGTAGTGCGAAGATACAAAAATTTCAAATAAAAAAAAAATTCAAACTACAAACTACAAATGACAGCTTCTGACAAACAAGTCCTTTTAGGCCAGCACAAGGGAATGGTAAGGATATGCAGTTTCTTGTCAGAAATCAATAAATTGATCTATACACCAACATCATTGGACGCGCTAATCAGCCAGATAATTTAGCTTAGGATGAATATCTCCTGTCTTAGAACCAGAAGGAAAGAAAGAGAGAGAGAGAGAGAGACATATAGACATAGAGAGCTGGGTAGAGAGAGGGAAGAGATTTAATTCAATAAAATCCTTTCACGAACAAAGAAATTAAATTTTTTTTATGGAAAAAGATATTATGGAATCGTTGCTGAAATTGTATAAATAAGAAATTAACGCAGGCATTTAAAAAGCAGTCTTCCGAATTCTTTCCTAGTACTCGGATGCCTATAAAAAAAGGCGCGAATAGGGAGTCTAGTGTATTATACACGTATAGCCTTTATGAATTAGTAAAAAGATATGGGAATTGGAGGTCGGTAATTGCCAGTTATATGGCAATTTCATTTTGCCTCCATATGGATATTGAGTTCAATACACGGAATCAATAGGACTTTTTAAAATCTACAATATATTCTTTGCTAAAGTTTTTCTTTTACCATTTTTCTTTTTCATTACTTACCATGTACATATTATATTTTATTTTTAGCATTGCAACAGAGAAAAGAGTGGAATTTCCTTTAGAACTTATTCATCAAAAACAAAAGTAAGACAAATTACATGGTGTAAATGTCACACAATTGGAACCTCTTTGGAAAAAAATATCTAAATAAAAGGTATTTATATTTACATTTCATACAAACACGGTTGATGTACGATATAATTTAATTTTCATCTCCCCCAAACCTCAACTCCAACCAACTAATCCTGAGAAATAACAAGTCAAATGTATAAATGAATTTTCTCGTCCCAGCAAGTCATTCATTACAGAATGACATACATTTTACATAAAGAAATAAATAAAAAATTTATTTAAATTATATGACATGCAACAACCACTCTTAATTTCCATCTGGCATTCACACAAGCCTTTAAAGGCGAATGGCAAGTAAGCAAATTGAGAGCGTTTGTAATTTTAAAAATGGGGTCCATATAAGCCAAAGCGATGGTAAATGGGTAAATGTAATATGAGAGTCTAATCCAGTATTTTTCTTCCTTTTTCACTTAACATGTATTTACGTTTCATTTTGTTCCGTGACTGTGTGCCAAATAATTTTATTTAGTAAAAATATTTACTCATGGTTTCTCCTCTTATGTAGAGGGTTATCATGCTTCTGTGGCGCCTTAGATTGTGCAACCCATCGTACAATATATAAAATGACGGCGTCATTTAATTTTTTTTCTCAAAAAATAAAGATGACACTTGGAGTATTACATCGTTGTTGTACTTCGATTAATAGGCGGTTTGCAATTTCATTAGGACGGCAATATGGGGAACACATTGTATTCTTAAAATAAAAATTTGGTGAAAAGATGAATTCCAGCAGCGCCCTACAAGAATGGCGATTTCATACCTCTCGTACAATACAACTCTTTCCCCTACTCTTTTATTGAATTTTAAAATCAAAATTGTGTACTGCGGCAAAGAAGGCTGGCGAAACAGCCTCCTAGTCCGTAATATTTGACTCCTCTCAATTATTTCCTCATCCTCCAAAAGAACTCACTGATTTATGCTAATTGAATTTAAGTTAATGCCACATGACCAGCACTGCTTGAAGGAGTAGTGCAAATATTAGATGTTAGGAAACTCCTCATAAGGTACAGCACCAGTGACAGGACAATTCTATTGGGTTGATCATCTGACCGAAAAAAATAATAACACAAAGAGATAATAAAAATACTAATTTGGAAGAGGATTGACGATATGTAACTAGCCTAATCCATTGCTAAAGTATCCTTTTAGCTTAGCATAAAGGTCTGTTGTTTGAATGCCTTGAAATATTCGCAGCCATGAATATGAGATAATTTTGATGAGCGTCATGCCAATGGGGCTATAAAATATTTGACAAATTTCAATAAGACAATTCCAGCAATTGTACGGTCCAGTTCTATGAAATCTATTATCCTGTCATTTTTGCTGTTTTAATACTTGAAATTAAAAGACGAGATTTTAATATTATATGACGCATTGGGGCACCAGTACCCCAACAATTCCAACTCATTTCGTTTGCTTATCATACAAAACTTTGTTGTTTAGTTGAAGAAAGGAACCAACTGTGATGCTGCTTTCTTTGGTCCTGGAAGACATTTTAAAGCAAATTATTTTGCAATGTGGCTGATTACAAAGTTGCGTACAGTATACAGCACATTCTTTGAATTGAAAAGAAAATTAAGGATGTATTGAAAGGGTAATTGTAAGGAAATACCAGCGACAACACAGGCGAATTTGTAAGAAAATGTTTATGCTAATTTCTTATTATTATTATTATTATTATTATTATTATTATTTTGTTTTTCTTCTTTCTTAATACATAAATTGATATTAATGATGATGATAATAATGTTGTTGTCACATTTAAATTATGATAAACGAGAAGAGAAATTAACGAGGAATATGATCTGCAATAATAGATGTTAAATTTTTTACATCAAATTAGGGACACAATGAGTTCAATCACACATTTCGGTTTCCTTGTATCCTTGTAAAAGAAATAAAATTTTAAAGAATAATAATGAATGATTAAAATCAATTGTATACTCAATTAAATTTAAATAATTTTTATTAACCCCTTAGAGAGCGGTAAGGCACTTTGTTTCGTATGCATACAATTAAAATGCTCATACAGGGTGTTCCAAAATTATTAATTGTAATATCAATGTACAATACAATATATAGTATTAACTTAAAGAATACAATAGCCAGCTCGAATCAAAACAAATAACAGCTGTGCAAATGACTTACCCAACGGGCAGTGTTGCCACAGTATACAATTGTTATATATTAAATTTTTTTACTGCAAAAAAACTGGTTAGGAACGTGTAAGTCGATTTGTGACAGCCTTAATGTTCGGGTACTCCTGTTCCATTATCAAGTATTCTACTAGACAGAAGATCTCAGTTTCGATTACTGCCTAGATCCCGGATATATTTTGTATACAGGCTATAGAACAAAACTTTTAGGTTGTGTAAGCAGTGATATATTTCGATTTTATATATTAAATTTACTTACACTCTTTTAATTTGCATTAATATTTTAACATCTAACTACTTTTGATCTCCTGTTTGTTCCATCCTCTTTCCTTGTTCATCACCCAAATAAATCTTGCAATTTAATACCTATTTGTAAATTTTTTTTTAAAGATATAAATCTTATGAAAATTGTGTTCTTTCTCTTGCACTGAGAAAAACATAAGAAAACTAAACGAAATTACTAAAAATATAAATCACTTTCTGGAAAACAAATATAAAAATTGTTCGAGGAAATAGAAAAAAAAACCTCTTTACTTCCAGTTTGAAAAAGAAAAAGTTTTCAGATTTAATAGGAACTAAAAGCCCTTGAGCAATCTTATGCATTTTTTTCTTACACACACAGAAGATGGGAAATTCAAGCTCACGAAACTAAAAAAAAAATATATATATATATATTATAAATCCTTCCAAACTACTTTTCATTCTAATACACAAAAGACATCCTTTAGACATGTAGTAGTCAAGCCGGCATCTTATGCTGCATTTTATTTGACTGAAACTTGTTGAAAGGTTGCATTTGTGTTTTGTGGTTCTAAACGCATACAAGCATACATGCTAATAATGTTGCAAATGTTTGTGGCTCAATTTAAAGTAAAAAAAGCTGCAAAAGGGGTGAGTGAATAACATTGAAGTTCTGGCGAACGTATCCATTATAAAAGGATGGTTTTAAAAAGAGCAACAAATGTCTGTAGAATAACGAGTTATAGACTTATTATCTGCCAATTTTTTTTGTTTTTTTTTTTATAAATCAAAAAAAAAATATTTTCAAATGAAAACAATGAGAGATGAGTGTGTACTTGAGAAACGTATGAAAATTTATTTTATAAAGCCTTCACGACAAGTGTGGGATAGTAATGTATTATGGTTCGACTACTGCAGGCAATATAAGAACGTTAGGAAACACAAAAACTCAAAGAGGGTACTAAGCATTTGATCTTAGATCTTCTTGCATTACACCGAGAGCGATAGGATGTTACATCTTTCCCGCTCGGAAAAATATTAGACGATTTACTTTCTAAAATCAGCCGCATTTCTTGCATGTCGGCACTTCACAAGATTTATAACGGCTTGCTCAGAGGCTATAGTGTACGATTTGTTATAGATGCTATTTTAAGAAATAAGTTCAAGGTAAATTCGAGCATAACTCATGCTTCTCTGTCAACACTCTGTCAATTTTTGCACCTTTCACACCCATACCCGACGCTTTCCAACTTCTTTCAACTCTTTTTATACACCTAAATGACCTGAACTATATAGATGGCACACTCATGACCTTATGACGATCTGTGAGAGAGCTTTATCAAACGAGAAATGGATGTTAGTCACTACAAAGCACTGAAGTGCTTCAATTTCAGATTTAAAGGGACCTAAACCACAACTCTCATTATAGAGCAGTGCTTCCGCATGGAAGAGATGGTGAAGAATCTAATCGGTTTCAGAGATAAGCATTAGAGATGGAACTCATACTTTGTACAAACTACATTTGTGGAATAATCTCTCTTTAGATACGACACATTCAATCCAAAAATACTTTATACTCTTTATACTCTTTCAAATATTATATTTTCCTGATTCCGACTAAAGGCAATAGTTTTGATAGTTTCGCCAAAAAAAGATGTATACAAAATAAATCATTTTTTTTTTTTTTTTGGCAAGCATTCCCCCTCTACTATTTTGTTTCCCAGATATACAAAATTCTTGATATGCTGATTGTAGGGTGTTAGTACTCAGAAAATGAAATTGTTTTATTATAAAGAAAATTGGGTCTTAAGAGAGTCGACGAGTTTCTTCAACCAAATTATATCTTCATTTCTTGTTATTTCTTAAAATGATTGCCTTCTCTTTTGTTAAAGCATACGTTAAGGCGCTATGTATTAGAAAAGGTATTTGCTTGAGGATATTCACAGATAATTATATTCATCATATTCGTTCGTTAAACCGTTATCTTCAATACAAAAATATAATTTTGAAAGAATGTCAATGAAATTATTTATATATAAGGAACAATCCGATGTGAATTTATTAATAATGATGAAACAAAAAAGAACTACAAAGCACTTCTCATTTTTAAATGCTTTCCATCTCATATACTTTTGCCTATTTCGTTCTCGGATTATTGACATCCGTGGTGCTCCTTGGTTTTCCTACGATTTTACCAAACTTTTTAAATTTGTATAAATATATTAAAGATAATGTTTTAAAACAAATTGCCACCAGTTGGCCTCAAAATAATATTCCCCTTAAGAAGAAAACGCTAGGCGAAGAAAAGTTAGAGCTATATAAGTAGCGTTACATAAGAGGTAGGATGAAAGAATAGCTGATGAAAGGCTGGTGATGATAAAAAGAAATGGTGGGTTAAATTCGAATAATGCGTAAGCCATCCGCTTTTATTAATGAGCTTATTCGGCGATTTGATTTTCCTGCCAGATAATTCCGAGAAGCCATCAAAATTATTTTGCCTACTGGATGAAGCGGTTTCTATTTGAGAAATCAATGCTGTGCATCTGAATCTCCATGTGGAGCAGATTGGTTTCATAGAACCATTCAACCCGATGTGATTCCGAGCTGAGAGGTAGCTACATCGGAAATATGACGATATTCGTTCTTAAGTAGGGTTCCTCTCCTTACCAGATCTTCTGCAAGTAAATCATAGTGTATGCTTCCATATCTCTCTGCAATATTGGCGGCAATACTTGATATATTCGGGTTTCTTTCAGTTAGGCGGTTCGATTGTTCCTCAGGCAGTATATTATTCTTTAAAAGTCCAAAATTATTTGGTTTTGAACGTCACCTTCACTCGGTAGCCTCGCCAACATTTGTATTTCAAAATAAAAATAACTCTGAAGACATTGTTTCTGCAGATGAGGACAAAGTATTCTCGATGTGAGACCAGTTTGCTTTATTGAATCATATGGGCGGAGATCATGGCATTCTGACGAGGAAATACCCCGAAAATTATCTATGAAGTAATTATTATGTTCGGTTTTCCCCCATAAGCGCGTGTGTGATAATGTAGTAGATAATGTATTCGTTCTTACAAACCCAGAGGAATTCCGGTGTTTCCCTTTCATACCACATTAAACAGAAGGATATTGCAATATTTTTTTCAAAATATAGTTCGAATAAGATAGCAATACTCTCAGCTCCTGGATCTATAATTGCTATACTTCCTATGAAAGGAGAAAAAACTGTAAGTACCCCTAATTAAACTTGAATTCTCATTACTGCAGTGCTACCTAAACACACCGCAAAAATAATGTTCATTTGTAAAGCTCATACTTTCTAGTCAGTTTATGGATTCAACATGATAGTTCAATTTAAAATTTTTCCACACTTCTAACTGGCTTGCAGCTTGTTATTGGTCGAATATCCTTTTTGTTCTCGATGCTTTTTACAAAATAATACTCACTGTTGACCTCAATTTTTAAGTCCGTTGCCATTTCCTTCACTCATTTGCAGCTTTTTATTTTGGGATTCACATTTCCAATTTCTTTGAGCTTCATGTAAAATAGTTGTTATTCTTCTTCAGCTCTGCGTGGAACACTATTGTAATAATTTCCAGAGGCTTTAGAGTTTTAGTTCAAAATTACAACTATAAAAATATACAATGTTCACATTTGCTCACACAGATAGCGAGTACCGGAATAAAAAAAAATTATAAAAACAACAAGAAAGTTTCAATTTGATACCTGCTCGAGCAGAGAAAATCCTTCAGAAGATGAAAATGT
This sequence comes from Ormia ochracea, assembly GCA_963402855.1. Taxonomy (NCBI): domain Eukaryota; kingdom Metazoa; phylum Arthropoda; class Insecta; order Diptera; family Tachinidae; genus Ormia; species Ormia ochracea. The sequence continues at coordinate 15,544,878 of OY727107.1, read as the reverse complement.
AAATAAACATAGAATTAAGTGTGCATGCATGTGTATGGTGCTCACACATATTCGTATAATCACATATGTGGGAATAGAACAATTTTCTTTGCAATGTGTTCAAATAATGAAAACTTGGTTGCACAATGGGGCACCTATTGAAGGCTTTACACACTGGAATAAAGGTTTTGAGAAAACGAATGGAATTAAAGCCAAAAACTATTTGCTGGTATTTCACAGTTTTAATACACTCAAATTTCCACAATGCTGGATATCTTAGATGAGGCTAAGAAATAAAAGTATTTGAAGTATCTGAAACAATGGGATGTTGATGTGAAGGTTATGAGAAAATCAAGGGGTAGAGCAGCATAATAAAAAAGAGTTTTCTTTATTACTGACATATGCACTCTCCTGTGCATCTATAACTGAAGGTATTCTGTAGTTACTATATTTTTATAAAGGCAACCTAACAAAGCTTGTTCTTTCTACCGTGTATTTCCCTTTCAATTTTTGATCCTTAAGTTTGGAGTGTGCTTTTCGTGCCCGGTAATAAATCAAAGCTTTCGCATAATAACGTTTCACCAGCTTTAATTACTAAAAGATTCATAGCATTTAAAGAGGTCAGCTCAATGATTAAGAACTGAAAGGTTATTCAGGAAGAAAATCATGCTCTCTTCAATTATGTGTCGAAGGTTTGGCAAGAAGAACGACAAGTATCAAAATATGCACAACTTCAGCGGCGCATGTGGAACAAAAAAGCATATCGTCTATTAACATGAGGTAGATATCTTTCAGCAAACCTATGTCTGATGCTAAGAAGTTCCTTGGCGTAAAAAATTGATTTCATGACACTGCAACTACTATAGCCAGCTAGTTTCTTTGCAGTCACTGTTCCTCCTGGAGCAGAGGAATAGTCAGCCAGTAGCAGTGAATGGAAATTGTCGTCTTAAGCACCACATTTTCACCATAGGCTTGCCCACCAAATACTTTTCACACAGGAAAATAGTTTCCCATCTTGATAGTTCTTCTAGTTAGAGAGTTCTTGTGCACACACCCAATAGTTGGTCAGTTGCCTTGGAGACATTACAACTTAGAGCATTTTACTTTGTGAAACTCACCACACGAAATTCAGAGTGTTTATAAAAAAATTTTAAAATTTTTGTTACAAAACCTAGATTTAATAATGTAACCGGAATTTCAAGTTCAATTACCTGCCCATAGTGACGCCGGATTTCTATGAATGTCAGAGAAGGTAGTTGTTCAAGTTTTTATAGCTTTAAACTTAATTTGCCACAGTTTGTTTACAAGTGTGCATGTTTATACTGCTTTTAGCCGCATATGGCTCTGACAATATTTTTCTGCTTAATATCAACACTTTTCTAAAGCCCAAAAGAAAGGAGCCCCATGCGCATTGATAATAATTTCTTTTGCTTAAATTCTTTACTGCAACACTTTTTATTTATTTAAAAAACCGAAATATTACCTTGCCTCTAAGTAATAAATTTCGACTGGAAAGTTAGCCACGACTGAGCGCCATACTCGCTGAATGCCGTGCCACATTATATTTGTTAATTTAGTCAAAGTAATTTAATTATAATATATAAATTAGCGCAAAACACATTTATTAATTTATATCTAAATACAAGCCCGGAAAATGGTTGGTATCTAAAATTTGGATCACAGCTGAAGGACTTTGCGGAATATTCTTACGTCAGCAGCATCCAGAACTTTGTAGTAGCACCTAATTATGAAACAGTGTGACCTTAATGTGGAGAGTTCTTTCAAAAAAAGAGTTTTAAAATATCTCTCTGATTTATCTTTGTAATATGTACATGGAAAAATGTCTTATAAGAAATGCAGTTACTTTTCCATCTGTCCGTCATGCGGCGTCCGCAGAGTCTACGATTGGTGGTTACAATTTGAACATTATTTACACAAAAACTAGAAGTGATTGAAAAACTAAATCTCCTCATTTATTAGGCTCGTTTTATAAAAGTTACTGGGATGTATACATATGTCCGTATCCATATATATATATAACGTTGTCATTTAAACAGCTGATACGAATGGAAACAAGAAAAAGTCTTATTTCTATAGAAATTAAAAAAAAAAGAGCCAGACTTGTTTTCGAAACTCAATAGAAGCAGCCGAGATGGTTTATGTTGAATGAAAATGGCTTTTAAAAATCCTCCTATTAGCCTGAGTTGGTAGGGGAAAAATCCTGTTATTAAAGTAAGGCCCATCTTTGATGATTTCCAACTAGATGCAATTAATGTTAGAACTATAGGAGCTATAGAACTATATATATATATAGTGAGTATTGTTTTGTGTCACAGCAGACAAAGCTGGTCATGCTCTCTAAGTCCTCAAACTTGATGTCCTTACTTTATACAATACATTAATCAACTGCACTGATTTCTATTTGAGAAGTTGTTGTGCATTCTTATACCGCCTCTGAGAGTCCATAGTGAACAGTTGGTGGGCTTGGAATGAATCGTACCTTTGATATCCCAGATATCAATATATATAGTGATTATAAGTAAATTTTTTGAAGCCAGTCCTTTGAAGCTTCAAATGGAAGTTATGGCATGTTAAGAAACTTGACACGTTTGAGCAGCAATACTAGTCCTCTTCATTTTCTACTGGGCATTAGTACAAAAATATATGCTCTAAATACTCGAGTTAAAACCTTTAACCCATTATGTTCTTATTCACGAATTTGACATCCGAATATTTTTCTAGCCAGTTTGTCATAAATGAGTACGAAGGCATAATTCAATTTCTTCTTTAAAACAATCTGGAAAAGTGGAAAATGGCATTTCTTCTTTGTAAAAATGGCGTAGCATGACGGCGTTTTGAAAGCCTAAATCTGTTACTAATGAGTTGGTAGCTTTTCCCTGAGCAGGTTCCTGCTGAAATAACTGCTCAGCTGTGAAGAGCTTTAACGACTTTCGAAAACACACAATGGAGAGTACTTTTCGTTTAAAATATTAAATTGCTCTTCTCCAGAAAATACCTCATCTCAGACTGCTTTCATTGTAGAAACTGCAATCTACATTTATTTTTTGTGTTTCAACTGCTCTTGGAGCTTTTTTTACATTGTACTCGCTTATTTATGATTTTTGCAAAATTTTAATAAAGTTTATAACAAATTACTTCAAACATTCCCTGCATTTGTTTATCCTCCACCTGTGCAAATGCACAAATTATTAAGTTTCCTTTCATTGAACTGACAGCTTCCAAACATAAATGAGTACATTTTGAAAAATGAAAATAAAGGAAAAAAGAAAAATCGCAACACAAACTTTGTTTTCAATGCAAAAATATTTTCAGCGTTATTCCAGTACAATGATTTTTCGCCATTTATTTTTCAAAAAATATATATATGCGCAAACCCAAAAAAGGTTTTCACAAAATGCATCTAATAAATAAAGTTCTTCGGTATTTCTTTTCTTCTTTTGTAACAACGAACAAAATCCTGTTTCAACAGACTGAAGGAAAAAATTTTTAACATAATTTTAAACGCCTGCCAGAGAATTAAAACTTCTTCCAGCTCAACTCAAGTTAGTTAAGAAATGCAGAATGTAGTTGTTTGTTGCAAAACAAAGGAAGGAACAAGCATTGACTTGGGGAACACTATATCGCAGAACTGCAAAATTAAAAAGTACTTGTACTGTTCGCATCGAGCGTGACAATTCAAACGGCGAAGGTCGCAGGTTTGATTCCTGCCGGCGGCAGTAATAAACATAAAACATGTGTGAATTGTTCGGCGAATGTTTAAGTGATAAAGGAATAGTCGCTGGTCTCTTAATATTTGCCAGCATATAATTATAACACATACATCTAAGAATATACACCCTCCTTCCTTTAACAGTGTAAACCATAACTAAATTGACTACCAAAATCAGCTTTACGTCTTCTACTTCGTAAAAAAGGCGGTTTTGCATTGTATATTAATAAAATTATTTTATTTAAATAGAGTTAGAGATTAAGTTGAAGTTTCTACTCAAATTGTAGGAAACCTCATTCCGACAGTGCACAACAAAATATACCTATTCGGCAGTACATGAAGCATCATTCGGTGTATTAATAATTTTCACTTTTTTCGTCATCATAATCCAGCAGCACTCAAACCAATTTTCCTTCAGTAGGTTCTGATAATCTGTTATAGGAACTATATAATATTTCTAATTCTTCTGGAGTTAAATGGGAATTTGTAATAATATCATTAATAACAGCTTCAAGTTCGGCTAATCTTGCAAGGTTAGCCCAGCAGGAATTTCTAAATTTTAAAGGAGAGTATGAAATTTGGTTGTTATAATTAATACTTTGAGTGTCATAATACACTCAAAGTATTTTTGACGTTTTCAAATCGGGAAGCTGCCTTCCCATATTCATTTCCTCCAACTTACCATCTCGATCTGCTAAGTCCGACCCTTGTTGAGGTCTACCCATTACCAATAAGCAACTCGATGCCAACAACAAAATAACAGCAAAACCGTGCATTTTTTTTTTTGTAACCAATTGCTCTACAGTCTTATGGAAAATGATATCTGACAGACACTGGCGGCTGTTTATATAGAGAAATCAAAATGCGCAGTCACAAACACTAAATTCAAAAGTGACTCTAATCTAAGCAATAGGGTGTAAAATGTATAAGTGTAAGTGGTACACTCACAAAAAAAGAAAGGTGGCTCGCAAGCGATTTCGTTTCGTAGTGTGAGATGAAACGCATTCTTCGCTAATTTTACTTTCATTTGAAATGCTTTTGAGCTTGAAAATTTTATGACTTTTTTATATATTTGTTTGGTCCAAAAGACATATAGGGATGACGAAAATCATTGCAAGATATCTTACCATTTGTGCACAAAACTTGTGATCACAAACTATTCATATTCTGTTGCTACTATATTAGGCGAAAGTTCGTGGTGTAAGCAGCGCCGGCAAATTGAAAAATATAAAACTTATAAAATAACTCAAACTGCAATAAACTCTGACAGTTCCTTTACACAGGCATGTATGTATGTACATAGGCAGGGTCAGGGTTGTATATCTTCTTCTTCGTTTCTTCAACAAAATCACATGCGGTTACATTTCATATATCATTTGAAACAGTGAAATGCACCAGTGAAATTCTTCACACACATAGTTTTTAAATTTTCATTTATTAAAATAATTTATTTTACTTCTTCATAAATATTATCAGTGTACGTATGGAAGATTCAATAATAAAGATTCAGCAATCAATGTGGCTGTTCATAACATAAAAATGGGACAGCGATTTTGGTCTAAATCCTTGTGTGCTTTTATGAATTAATTTTTTAAACAATTTTATTTAGAAAGTATTTTTATAATACTGTTTATTTTTTAATTTTATGGGCAAAGTTGTAAATCTGTTTACTTTTAGAAATTCTTTTCTATATCTAAGTTCGTGTAGGGTGATGGTGCTAAATATAAGAAATATTAATATTATCCAACGCTTTGTAACATTCGAAATATTTGATCATTTCCGTGCGAAGAATGTAAAGCCAAAACCTCTCCAACATAGAGCGCACCACATATTTTAAGTTATATGGGGAATCTTTTTGTACCAGCAGGAGGACAAAATAACCACTTCATTTAAACCTTAGAAGAATAGATCCAACGATTTAAAATTTAATACTTCATAGAAAATTTATTATCCACCGTAAATACATAATTTAAATTTTTACGTCCATTGATTTGTGGGTTTTGAAAAGATACTGTTTAATTGCACCGTATCATGTGTAGAATATATATCTTTCCCTTTCATTTTGAAAAAGTTCCAAAAACCGTTATAATTGGCATCTCTCACATAGCGGGTGCCAATATTGCATCGGACCCACGAGGACTAACTATGAACTATTGCCAACATTTTGCAAAAATAATTATGGTCTTCCACTCCTCGAGAATGTTGGTGGAGCGCATCGCCTAATTGTCGTATGCGGCTTGCCTGTCTCATTTGGTGATGATTTTCAGCTAACTCATATCCCTCTTATCTCTCTATAGGATTTTGCTTTTTGAGGGAGAGATAAGAAAGATATACTTTAATTTTATTGTTTCTACTTAACTTAAATAATTTTAAAGCAAAAACAATTTTACCTTGATTTCAACTGTGGACTTAAAATTTTTTAATCTGATAAGAAGAACACTTGGTAACGCCTTTACCTATGGTTTTAAGCGCAAATAACTAAACAATGGCGTATAAATAAAATAAGAACAACACAAGAGATAACGCAAGTACTTTAAAGATAATTATGGGAGATTTGGAATATTTTCATTAAAACTATATTCCACCGTTAAAATCTTGTAATCCTATCAAAGCAATAATTTCCAATGTCTGGTTAATAATGACGGCGATCTGTTCTTCCAGCATATGTAAAGTATACGAGAAATATTTTAAGGTAAGTTAAGGGATTTCGGGCAATTAAGACAATACGCCTAAGGGCCTCTCCCCTAGTATTACCGAAAAATACCTGAAATTTTCGTGAAGTAATTAGGCGCTACTAAGCGATTTAAGAAATTGATGCCTCATTAGGATTTCTTCTCATATGCTTGTGCGCCGTCAAAAATCGGCATTTTCATTGAATTAAACTTTACATGGAAAGTAAAGTTACTTTCGTTACTCAAGATACTTTAGTGTTAAGGGTGACAATTAGAGAAAGCTAAAAATTTTTTTTATTTCCTTAACGTCAAAAAGAGATTTTAAAATTGTTAAGTTTGTTTCTGTCGGTAAATAACCAAGAGAAAATGGGAATTAATCATGAACTCAATGAGAATTCGAATGATTTAATTATAACTTCATTTCAAAATGGCTGATATTGCCAGCATATATAACGGGCATGTCGATAGCATTAAAATACTCGGGCTAACCTTTCAGAAACACTACAGATGGACCACACATATTAATAAAATGATGCCTTCATTAAACAACAAACTTAACAGATTAAAGTGTCTTTTTAACAAAAAATTTAACTGCAATACGTCTACACTCTTAACAATTCTAAATTCAATACTCAAAAGTAAAATTGACTACGGTATATATCTTTATGGAAACGGTCCAAAATCCACGCTCAATAAAATAAATACCGTATTAAATACTGCAATGAGGATAGCCCTTGGCGCTTTCAGAACCACCCAAACGAACAGCATGAAATTTGAATGTAACATTTTACCCTTCCCAAGTAATGTCGATCTTCAAGTTGCCAAGCAAACCAAATATATTCTTTTCAACGACAATTCCCCTATCTGTAAATCTGTGAAAAAAGTTACTAAATCCAATAAAGTGTACAAAAATCCCAGTATTCTACAAAAAATACTCGATTTTTGTAAAAACACCGGAATTCCCATTAATTCCAATAAACTCACAAAGGATACATTACCAAATCACTATCTTAACTATTCTGTAATAAATGCATCACTTCGCAAACATAAAAAAACTGAAACTCCAGTGGAAGCTTATAGGACCATGTTCCACGAAATTAAAGAGGAATTGCAAAAGCAAAATTTTACGATGATTTACAGTGACGGTTCAAAAAATGGGACCATTTCATCTTATAGTATGGTCTCGGACGATTCTCTTATTAAAGCATCATTGCTACTAGTATACAGTTCAACTTTCGCCGCTGAAATTATAGCAATCAATGAAGCTATAGAATACGCGCAGAATACAAGTGGTAAGTTTGCAATATTTACCGATTCACTAGCTTCAATCGATTCAATCAGTATTACCTCAGATGATTAGACAAAGACTTATCTTTAACAGCCCCAGAATAATACTCATCTGGATCCCAGGTGATGTACAAATACCGGGTTATGAACACGCAGATGAAGAAGCAAAAAAATCCGTTAATATCATCTTTTTACTAACTACACCCAACTATAATTTCGCGGACATAAAAAACATATTAAAAATACTTTCTCACAAAAACTATTCGAAGTTTGGGACAATTTCTCAAATTGGTATAAAGAAGTAAATCCAAATAAAATGAGAATAACCAACATGTTTAAAGACCAAAACCACAATTTTAATAGACGCGACCCAGTTGTATTGACTAGAGTCAGATTAGGACATACTATGATAACACACAGTCATTTATTTGATAAGAACCAGAAAAATGTATGGAAATTTTGCAATAAATCAGTTATTTCGATTCGATTATTATGCGAAAAATTCAAAATTCAAAGAAAAAAAATTTTCAAAAATTTAGTATGTCTACTAATATTTTACAAGATACGACATTAGACAATTCAGTTCTTTTATTGGAGTTCCTTAAAGAGTGTAAACTTTATCACTTATTATAAACAAATAAATTAGTTTCACCATTTATGTTCAACTGTATGAGCTTAAGACCATAGAAGTTATAGCTGATATCCTAGCACGTAAGCTTATAATTAAGTTATTCGTCTTATTTCTATATAAATAAAAATAAATAAATAACGGGCATGTGGACCAACAGAAAAGAGAAATGCGAAAATCGAAAATCGAACATATGTAACTCACAAAATTTCAAAACAAGTGTTATTTTTTGATCACACCTCGTATGCGCGCACAATTGTATACTACTATAGGAAATAAAAAATTGATATATTTTTGAAGAGTGCACTGAGAGACCTTTCCCCTGATATATAATACATCGCTTACTTTGTTTTATTTACAGCAGTTTTATAGCCCCACGGAGGGGTAAATCCATAATGGGTAGCAAGCTTTTCTTGCCTGCAAATATTAATTCAAAATACTTTTCAATACTGTTGGGGTCTCTTTCGAATTTTTCATAACTTTTAAGGTGACCTCCTCTTATTTGTACACTACTTCTTCTCGCCTCTTATCAGCCCCACTCATTGCATACTTTTATTAAATTTCTGTAGATTGCCTTTCAAATTAAGGGCGACAGCAATTTCACGCTGCCGTGTATAAAGATAGATTGGCATAAATTTACAAGAATGTCTTAAATGCCAAAAAAAATATTCCCCATAAAAAAAATTCTTTTAAGCATGAATACGTGCCATGCAAAATATGGCATGTTTCGTTATTTTAAATAAATCATATTTAAATCTATAATTTAAAATAAATTTTTAAATTATTACTTTGCATTACTTACATACGATGAAGGCAGCAGTATTTGTCAGGTGTGGGGTAAGATTAATAGCCAATGGACGTGTTTAGTAAGAATAAGGAAATGAAAACTTGAAATTTTAAACACTTGAGTCTTTCGGAGCTTTTTAAAGCTCTACAATGTACATTTGCTCGCCGGCCATGCCATGGCATTCTTAAGAATTTGTTTCGCATGAGTTTGGAAAATCAATTTTATAATTTTTAATTAATTGCCACTCTGAAAAAAAGGACAATGAACTAAATTTGTTTACGATGGCAGGCAGTTCTGATTTGTCAGCTGACGTTCCAATAAAGAAAAATAATGAAATGAAGAGAAATTAAAGCAAAAAATATTGAAATAGGAAATAGAAGTGACATTACAAGAGTTCAGCTTATTATAACTAATTGCTCAATTGGATTGAAATTGATCGGCTACCAGGAGAACATATCGCTTGCAACTGTAGTTTTCAGGCGGAGAGCCTAGATAAGCTTGGGGGATGCCAGGGGTATGTTGCTTGGTTCATGTTGCAAACGAATGTAGTTTGCAGGTAAAAAGGTTGGGGATGCCTGGGAGGTAGTAAAAGCCATACATAATGTATTTGAAGCGATAACCTCGGCTCTTCTCTTTTACATATTTCCATCCCTATCTCTCTCTCTTTCGTATTGTAAATTTGTTGTGTATAAGCTGTGTTGCCAGTGAGAGCAATTTTTAATTGGATTTGTAAATTTGTGATTTTATCTTCACCGTTTCCAGCAATGCCGGGGAAGGTTATATATCCTTACCCTACATACTCGTACAATTCATTCACGCAACAATCTGGTGTTGTAGATTCCACACTATTATACAAATATGATGGCAAGAAATTTTGTCCTTGTTGGTAGAAGTAAAAACAAATCTGATAGTATAAAAATTGTCACTATATCTTGTCAAAAAAATATTTGTCCCACAGATGCATTTTTGGGACACAGTATCCTACTTTTTCAGCAACCTTGCCATATTTAACAAATACTACGATTATATAGGATAGTGATTCATGACCTTATGGAATATTAATTTTACAGTTCACAACATTTATTTATTTATTGCTATCAATAAATGAATAAGAAGAAGCCATTGTGGCGTTTAAATGTCTATTATAAATGGATATTATTCTCTTTAAACAAATTAGCTTATGTGGCTTTATAGTCAATATCGATATTAGACTACTATTCAAAAGGGGTAAACGTACTAAAGATTAAAAGATTCCTTATATTTATAGTTCTGAAGGATTTTAGTTGATTTAAGCGAAAGCGTCAGGATAAGTAATGTAAAGAGAAAATTAAAAATAGGGAAGAAGCAGATTAAAGGTTGTATTTAATTTTAATCATATTGTGATTATAAACCCCAAAAATTTTCATCATAAATTAATATAGAGATCTGTAGGTGAACATACATATACGAGTATATAGAATATATATGAGTGGTACTTAATGTTATAAAATTTGATTGTTTATGGTTAATTTTTGCTTAATTAATAATTTAGAGAAAAATCTTTAAAATTGGTGCAGAACTAATATGAGAAACTTTAAATATATTATTGTATATTAAAATTAAATAAATTAAGAATTGGTATACCCCAAAAATTAATTACAACACTATAAAGTTGGTTAACCCCATCCTAGCACAATAACATCTAAGCAGAACTAATCTAGATGACAACAGTAAAACTGGTCCAATCCCTTTAAAGCGTTACAGTTTAAATGTCTTCCCTTAAACGCATATTCGATTTTTATTATTGTAAGAGTAGAGAAAAAATTATGTGACATCCTACACCTATTCAGAGTTGTAATACTACAATATTGGATTTGACCTTTATTTAATTTAGGTGTTCGTGGTTGGCTAAGTGGCGTCCCACAGCTTTTAAAAATTGTCATTCTGCAATATTGAATTTGACCTTTATTTAATTGGGGGTATAATTTGGGTTAGGTTGTGATTCACAACTACTAAATGAACTATTTCTACTCCTACAATATTGATATTTATTTTGGCATTACTTCCTGGAAATGGGCACGCAGTGGTTTGAGGTTGAGGCAACAAAAACTGTTTACGTTTCCCCTGTGCTTAAAGATATTATTTGTTTCAGCTTCATTTACAAAAGAAATGGAAAATGGTAAACAAAGAGGAGTGAATCCAAGGCCTATATAAAAAAGGTTAAAAGGTAAATAAAATATATAAATAAATTGGTTAATAAGACATACAAGCAATACCCTCTAACACTGTTTCTTAAATCCTTTCGTGTTGCCACAAAAAGCGACAGCAGCATAAAAAATATATTGAATTAAATTGTAAAAAAAAAAAAATTATAGAAGACTTTTTAGTCTTGGAAACGAACTCATTACATAACAATTGTTAATTCAAAGTTAATGAGACACTTCCATTCGCAGGGCAAGTGATACGTATACACTATGATATAGCCCTTTGTAAAGGGTGATTTTTTGGCAGTTACACAAGTTTGGATCATAATAATAAACGGAAATATTATTTTAATATCAATGAGCGGGATCCTTGCGAAAAATAATTTTATGATACTTAAGTATCATATTTGGTCCATAATGCCGTCAGAGCTGGGGCGGACAAGATATTTTTTTTTTTGTATATATTTATTTACAATCTATTTTACAATAATAAGCAATTGGTTCCCTTTGGAACCAATAAATTAAATTATATATGCATTTGAACATCATATATAAGGATAATGTATTTTACTAGTTTGTTATAATAGATAAACCGGAATAGCGATTTTCATGAAGTTTCGCCAGTTTTCTAACTGTCACTTGTTTATCGAAATTGCCAAGAGAGGCCCCAAAGAAAATAATGCTAGCTGCTCATTTAAATATACAAAAGTTTCTTTGCAGCGTCCTCTTGAAGCACCGTCCTTTTGTAACCACATGGTAGCAATAGTAATCCAGCTCTTTGGGGTTCAAAAAAAATTCTAATGACGTTCCCCTTGATACTAGCACTCTGGCCATAAGCGTTTTTGGAAACATATACACCAAATACATCGCCAAATAGCCATTCTCTTTGTATACAAATTTATTTCAAGAACAGCCTGTAGATTTTCCTCACCCCAGAAACCACAATTCTGCTTATTTTCGCACCCATTCAACTAAAAATGCTTTTCAGCGAAATGGAAATTTATTATCAATATCCATTTGAGCTTCAACACATTTGCTGTGTCATTCCAATATCATGCCAAACTAATATAAAGACAACTATCAGCTGTTAAATGGCTTATGAAATAAAGCAATGTTGCCAAATCAAACTTTTGTATCTCTAAAAAAAACACTCGTAACATACAAAGATGCTCGTAAATTCATACATACAAAAATATATCTACTCCATGGTAGACTTGTTTCATTAAGATGGCTTTTGAGAAAAATTCTAACATTTCAAATGTTTTCCTGCGTCGTACTTTTTGGCAAGCAATCGTAAAAAAGTAATGCTAGAACCAAATTAAGGTAATTTGATATATAAGTGAAGTTGCTATAAAAGTTCCTTTTGAAATGACGTTTGCAAATGAAATATAAAAATTTCAAACAAACATTAAATTAGGAAATTTGTTTTTATTTTCAAAAAAAAAAAATATGCCAACAGACGGAAAGATTCTTTAAAATTATGATGTAAAAGTAAAGAATATTGAAGTAAATGTTTGGAACATCAAGGGGGAAAAAAATTGTTACCGAAGTCTATATAATTAAACGTCAAGCATTGAAATATTTGGCAAAATGTTTCCTCCGAATTTAATAAAATATTTCATAAAAAATATATAATGTTTATTTAAATAATTTTTTTTAATATATATATATATAAAAATATATATATATTGTTCCTGCAAAGAAGCCGAAAGCCTTGCAGGTTAAATTAAGTAAAAAAAATAACAATAATTTATGCAACTGTTAAAACAATTCAATTTTAATAAAAATTAAAATATTTACATATAAAAAAATATTCAAATAATTATGTTTAAAAAAAATTTTTTTTTGTTAAAAAAATAACTTGTAGACATCGACAAATCAAAGGCAAAGTACTATAGAAAAACCTAAAGGACTTGCATACCTCTAAATGTTAAAAATTTTATATAAAAAATTTTTCATTATATATTATATTTAAATAAATAATTAATAATAAAAATACACTCAAAATAAATGATTTAATAAATTTTTATAATGTAAACATAATAAATAATATAAAATTCTCGATAAAATTCAAATAAAAATAAGCGATATCGGTCTGGTAAAAATGAAACCCCTTTTCATTAGTCCACAAAATAAATATTTTAAATTAAACAATTCTTGACATTTTACAATGAATATTTGAAAAAAAATGTTGCAGGGATGTAAAATAGTGGCACAAGTGAATGACATTTTAATTTAAATAGACAAGGAAGAAGAATAAATAGTATGAATTGAATGAGAATAATATAAAATCAAATAATCCAGCAGTTGAAATAAATAATTCTGTAATTGAACGAGTCGAACATATAAAATATCTCGGAAGAAAGTGAATTTTAGTGAACAGATTGAGAGCTGATAAGCAAAAAAAAATTGATAAAAAAAAAAAAAAGTTTTATGGCAAGAATCAGAAACAAACTATATAAAACTGTGGCAAAAAAGTATCTTTAATAAATATTTATTCCGACATGCGTTTATATAATCCATTTAGCATCAGTGTAGAATCTTCAAAATAAGGCCATAAGGATAACCTTAAAAAGGAATGGAAGGATATGTGGTTTAAAATGGTTAAACGTAAAACTAGGACCGTCGCACGAAACATGAGTCTGCATCGGTCCAGGTGAAGAGGTCATTGTTTTAAAAATACCTCAGAGAAAAATTAATTCATTTGCTGAGATTTAATTCAGAAATAAAGATTTAATTGGGGAATCCCCTTAACAAAAGAGTTGGCTGAATGGTCCAGATAATAACAAATTCCATTAAATATATTGTAAAACAATTTTTGGTAATAATATTTTCATAAAAAAATATGGACCATATAAAAACTATCCAAACACAAATAATATGGCGTATATCCCTTTCCATTATAAATTTAACGCACTTAATCCATCATTATATATCATTGTGGCATCTATACCACAATGCCGTCTTCATTTATTACCCGGTTTTCTTGTGTTCCGTATTGGAAAATTTTCAAGTACTTTTTTCCAACACTTATTTATTATATATCTTTAAAATATTGAACTGAATTGACAACAATTATTCACATTTCAATTTAAAATATATATTTATATATACATATATATTATATCCAGCCATTGCTAGACAAAATGTGATGTATTCCGCTGGACTGATTGCCACTTTTTCTATATATCTTTTTGTATAGCCCCTATCGTTTATAGGGTTTTTAACCTCAGTTTTGATTAATGGTACATCCAAATTTTTGTGTACCCCACATTTGGATTTCGTAGTAGCAGGTAGGCTTTAGAATGGATTTATACAGCAAAAGTAAAAAAATTTGCAATCTAAACATAGAGTGGAATTCCTGCCCATCAACCATTTTAATTGAACTGCTTTTAATTTATTTATCATTTGGGTTAATTTTCTGTCATTTTGTGACATTGCCAAGTTAAGCGTCTGCCGAGGTGTATTCCAAAGTACTTGACGTTTGAATGTTGAGGTATTATCTAATTATTGTTGGTAATAGGTGGGCATGTATCTCTATGTAGAGAAAAAGTTATGTGGACACATTTTTGTTTATTAAGTTTTGTTCTCCAAGTCTTTAACCATTTTTCCAGTTTCATCACGTTATCTTACAAATTTCTGGATGCTTCCCCGAAATATTCGTGGGTAGAAAGGTCGTGTCATCAGCAAAGGTAGAAGTATGCACGTGATTATCCTCTGGCATATCGGAAGTATAGAACAAGTATAATAACGTTCGTAGAATGCTACCTTGTGGGACTTCGGCTCCAATTGTTTGAGCTAATGATAAGAAATCACCTCTGTTTAAGAACGAATTTGCATGTAGATAACCACCCAACAAATTAACAATATTTTCTGGTAAACTACCTCGCAACTTATTCATCAATTCAACATGACACACTTTATCAGGTATACCAAAATACCATTTTTCCTCTTAGCTGATGCCACAGATAAAGCTAGCGAAATATTTTGAAAAAATTAAATATAGCATTTTTATAAAAATAAAATAGAAATTAAATCGCTTTGGAAGCTTTTGTCTTAAACGGTTGAGCCTTAATGTATGGCCGATTACAAAAGCTTTTTTCGACAATTCGGCCCAGCGAATGTATTCTTAACTACGGCACAATGCTCTCATCTTTGTAAACTGAATATTTGCCATATTGAAAAAACTATTTTCAATTTATTCCTTTACAGTAAAACCCGCAAAATTTAAATGGGCAATGAAAGTAGATTAAAGCAATTATAATTTAATGCACGTGTTTAACTGTGTTGTGGCCATAACGTGATTGTTTGAAGGTGAATGAATGGCTAAATGAGAGAGCAGGTTGTAAGCGCAAGCAACAACCCCAACCAGCAATGCAACATCCAGCCTGTGGAACAATTAAGCTCCAGCATCAGGTATTAAATAGTAATCACATATTATGGAGGCCTTGTTATAGTGAAGGCAACTTGAGAGCTGTAACAAGCATTAAATTAATGATTTAATATAAACCCAGAGTCTAACCCGCCTTCTTTGCAAAGGAGATCTACAAAATTGGTTGTGAGCGAGCAAATGTATTTAAATATTAAATTACACCTCTGGGAGGGTGTGAGTTTGATAAAATTTTAGCTTTGTATTTTACAGTTATAAGAACCATCTGCGATTAGTGCAGGAGTAAAATTTCCTCTGATATATTTAACTAATTGTGTATGCCTGGCAGTTAGTGAGCGAAAAGTTTGTTTAATGGAAATGCAATTCTCTGAGATAAAAATATCATTTTAGTATAGTATATAAATCATACTTCACAGGAAAAACTCAGTAGTATTACAACCATAGTTTTATTTTGTAGTCTCGAGGAGTATGGCCACAGTATTCCAGCGAACAGAAGACAAAACAATTACTAATTGCTTTAAATATTGCCGCGAACTATATCGTAATTATATGCCTATTGCGGGATATTATAAAATTTATTCACAGAGAGTGGGTTGCTCATCAGCTGACTGTATGGGTCAATGATATTAAAGAGAATCCATCACATTATTCCATAAATTCTTCGGTGTTCATCTGGGGATATCAAGTAAATACTGGCAAAAATGCAGTGAAATGCAAATAACTATTTATTCTACCGCACTAAAATCTTGACACCACTGGTTCCAGAAGATCTACAAACAGCTGATGCTGTTTTTACACTACTCATTACTGTTTACTCTACTCATTAATTAAAAGGGAAGTAAAAGAGGAAAGCTGCCTGTAAATGTGATATTAACATTTTCTTAAGAGTTCCCCTCAACACTCTCAAAGCGGAAATATTGTCAAGTGACAACATGTTGTCTAGTTAGTATTTCTGCTGTCAAGAACTTGGACCTGGCATTGGTGGCAATGAATTATTTATTATACAACAAAAATTTGTAAAAGGATCAAAGGTTTTTCGCAACTATCTCTACAACATAAAAACAACATTAATACCAAACCCCTATCAGCTGTTCTACCTCCTCCGAGTTCCGAGTCGCAGCCCTTGGAAGTTATTTTTAGAGGTGCCAGACTGTTCCCAAGTTTTTAATTAAATTTTTATAATATCCGCTTCGAATGCAAAAATAAAATAAATCTAAAGAAGATTTCCATATAAAAAAAGCCACTCTAAACAATTTACCATAACAGTTTATTTAAACTTCAAAACTAAATGTATTTCTCCCACATACCCATTCCCAGCCCACACAAAGAAAGAAAATAAAATAAAATAAAATTCTTTGAAGTAGGTGTTGCAATTCTTCTTCCAAAGCCAACCTACTTTATTAGGGCATCACTTCTGCAGTTGTTGTTTTCTTGCTATAATTCTTTTTCTCTTTTTAAATACTGTCTCCAAAATGAATTGCATACATTAAGGCGTTGCTTGGCTAAACACACTCGTCTACCACAAAACAAATTTTTGGCGATATTTTTAACAAACATTCGTTTGTAGAACGTGCTTTCAAGAGAGCCCGGGATTGCTAAAATTACTCTATTTAATTTAACTGCAATAAATTATAATTAAAAATGCCAAAAGTTTAATTCTCTTCTATAATGAAGTTTAATATGTATTTTAAAGAACTAAGTGGGAGGGGGTAATCCAAAATAAGTACAAAAATATAAATCTACATTGTAGTAAATTTAAAAGTCCAACATTTGAAAGAAATGTAGCGAAAATAAGCACATAATGTAATAGATAAACGAGAAACGTTAAGAAATATGAGCTTTTTAACAAGCTTATACAGTTCCAGATTATTACGTCTTGTATTTTCATGAATAGTTGCATACGACTAAAAAATAGAGATTAGTAAGTCATTTTAATATTCTCGTGATACATATCATATATATATGTGATCTATATATACAAATATATAACGTGGTTTCAAAATTATAGGACTGGAATTCGACATCTGTCAAGTTGTTTAACCAATTTTTTTCTTTTCAGTTGTAAGTCTGACATTGATGAAAATGGATCGATTAACTATACTACAAAAATGTTGATTCTGCGACAGCCACATAGCGTTTTTTAAGAGGAGATTATGGTTTACATAATCGTCCAACTACGCAAGCAATTGGAAAAATTGTGAAGAAATTTGAAGAGACTAGAGTGGTTACAAATATTGTAGGGCCTGTGCATCATCGTTTCGCTCGTTCCGCTTAAAATATAAGTGGTGTAAATGAAAGTGTTGCCGAAGAGCCTCGTCGTTCTCAGGAATTATGACAGTCTGACGGCACATTATGGCGCATTTTGCATTTAGATCCACACGTACATCCATATAAATTCCAGCTCAAAAAACAACTGAAGCCAGCTGACCATTTACAATGTCAGTTTTAAATGGGTGCTTGAGCAACAGGAGGCGAACGGCGATTTTTCGAACAACATTTTCTTCAGCGTTGAAGCACATTTCTCACTCGGTGGGTATATTAATAAACAAAATTGTCGTATTGGCAGTTCTGATAATCCTCAAGTAATTGAAGAGAGCCCATTATTGCGCTCTTTGGTCCGAAGGTGTGATTGAACCATACCTCTTCGAAAACTACAGTGGAACGACTGTTGCCGTCAATTCAGAGCGTTATGGTCATATGATAACCAACTTGTTCTGCCTGCTATTGAAAAATATGACTTGGAGAATATGTGGTTTCAACAAGACGGTGCCACATACCTCACAACTCGAGCGAATATTGTAAGAGACATTTGCTGGCCGCGTAATTTCTCGTCGAGGTGTTATTAACTAGCCACCAAGCTCATGCGATTTGATATCATTAGACTTTTTTTGTGGAGCTACGCGAAAGACCATGTTCATTCAGATAAACCTTAAACTCTTGAGCACTCAAAAACCAACATTTGTTAAGGTATGGCCGCGATACCCACCAATATGTATCAAAAATTGGTCGAAAATTACCTAAAAAGAATCAATACTTGCAACACCTCGCGTGGGGGTCATTTAAATGATGTAGTGTTTTACACATAACGTCAACGTTCAAACTTTATAATAAAAGAGAAATATCATCAAAAAAAAAAATTTTATATGATATTATATATGATTTTTATAAATTTTATTTATGTTTAATTTTGAAACCTCAAAATGGATAACCCCTTATATATGCGGCCTAACAAGGAGTTAACGCTTGTATGTACTTTTTTTTTAACTTTAATTACAGTACACCATTTTAGTAGCTTTCGAAATATTGAAAAGGTCAAGCAGCCACCAGCGACAAAGCACGTTCAGGACGCATCGTAAGGTCACAACTCCTGAAACGACTAGAAAAATTCATAAAATGGTGATGGAGGAGCGCAGATTGAAATAGTTTCACTGCTTTAGAACTGCACTATGAAAAGTGATTTAATCTAGAAGGAGCTTACCTTGAAAAACAAAATAAAAGCCGGAAACTTTTACCCCACCCCTCCTATGTAAATAATTTTTATATTAAATATATTAATAGAATACAAGTCGTTGTTTTATTCCCAACTTCCTTTTCGGATCATTCTCCGAAAACTCTTATTTATATACTTTTTAATGATGAATTCGTGTTTATATTACTTGTCTCGTTCATACTATATTTTAAATAAAATTTACAAGCAATATGTCCGATTTTGGTAAGGTAAATACCCTATTCAAATTAGAGTTTTTTTTAGTGTTATTAGCGCTTTTTAGAATCATTATCTGAACACACCTATTTATATACTTTTTAATGATGGAATTGTATTTATATTATATTTTAAAATATATTTGCAAGCAATAAGTAAACCCAAAATGTGCGATTTTGGTTAGGTATGTACCTTAGTCAAATTAGCGTTTTTTAGTGTGGTAACACCACTCCCCTGGTTGAAGGGATTATGCGTAATATTTTCATTAATAATTTTGATCAATAAATTCTATAATTCGAATAAATGGAAATTAAAAGTTCTTATAACAGCCTTCTAAGTTTATATATAATAGTTGTCAAGAATATAACTATATGAAAACGCCAACTGGTAAGCATGTTATGTCCATAGCAACGACCCTCATATGTGAAATAAGTATTTCTCTAATTGTCTCACACGACTAGTTTATCTCATTTATCATGGTTTTAATCTTCACCGATGAACATTTTATGGAATTTATATCTTATTATCTAGCAGTATGTTTTGAGCATAAACTCAATGATGGAAACTATCCCTCTTATCTCTGGAGCATTTTAGTTTTTGAGGGAAAGATAAGAAAGAAATTCTTTTAATTTTAATGTTGCTACTTAAAGTAAATAATATTAAAGCAAAAACCAATTTTACTTTAATTCTAATTGTGGACGTAAAATAAACTAATTCGATAACACGAACATTTAACGGTGTCTTTTCCGACTGTTTCAACTCCAAGTAAGTAAACAGTGGTGTGTAAATAAAATAGTGTGATGAAAACAGGAGAAATTAAAGAATTTTCCTTTAAATGCAGATTTCATCCAATTGAAACTGGAGAACTTCTAAGTACAGTTCAGTTTGAAAATTTCTACACTAAGCGACTCCCAGAGTAACATTATGGACTTGCATTTAGTGGTTGCATACTCTCCCGCATTCAAATCTAACGAAATGGTAAAGGTAACGAACAATATGAAATTCACCGCATAACGCCTTGTATAGTTCAGTACGTTGAAGCCTGATGTACATATATAGATTGAGCTAATCCAATTATAAAGTTGGGTGACGCCACCCTCTAGTAAAGAGGATTTCTTCTGCTATGAGCTTTACCTTACAGACCACCAGTGACAAATGCCTATCCAGCATTAGTTTAAGTGATAACTAACAAAGCCCAACAGGTCACAATGAATACTAATTTCCCCTTTGCCAATGTCTTTGCAAAATAGAAAGAGAGATGAGATAAGACAAAAAATCCCTCATATATAATGACAAACTTAGTGATTATAGTGCCTACTCTAATTTAACTATAATGCAATAAATTTTAACGTTTTGTAATTCAAACAAACATTACAGAGTTGCAATTTATAAATAGATGGATACAAAACGATTAAGTTTTAAAGGTCAATTTCTTTGACTCAACTCTACAATTTCTCACAGAATTTGAGACCACAAACTGTACGATTTTATTTCCAACCATTTTCACTTTGATACATTTTTAATATCGTCTTAGGAAAATAATGTTTCGAACCAATCGCGACAAGTTCAGCTTTTTTAAGCATACGAGGTGCATACATTTCAAAATCGCAAATACAGTTAAGCAGAAAAGTTTCCTGATAAAAATAAGCAGCGAAAATCTGCCAAAAGCAACTGGCATACAAGAATAGAGGTATAATAATAATAAATTTAATTTCCCAAGTTTTCCGCAATAAAAGAAATGAACACTTGTATCTGATTTGCAAGTCCCAATCCTCGTTTTCTGCGAGCCTGCATCTTTTAGTATCAGTTCTCCACTTCTCATATTACAAAATAAATACATAAAGTTTATAAAACAAACTTTATTTATTTATGGCTGGGTATGGGTATTAATCTGTATGCATACGCACACAGGCACACGTGAACATGTGCCTGCGTCTCCCTTATCCAAGTGATGATGTGTTTATTTGTCGGAATGTGGCTGTGCTTAAAGGGTAAAGTAATAAAAGAGTCTGTGGGGGAATATTTTAAAGAGAGTGTTGATAGAAATTTATTGTTTATTTCTTCAGGGAGCAACTTACACTAACACACTCGTAGACACGCTTATGAATGTCTGCCCCTGCTGATGATCGAAAAGCGAAGAGCATTACATATACCACTAGCCATATATTAACAGGACGTTAACTTTTATATGAACTTTATGATGGGAAATTAAAGCAATTGCAAGCATAACATCAGACAGAGATCCAAGAAAGTCCAACTAATCAAAGGAAATCAGGGGGTTGTTGGCTCTTCCTGATAAACAGAAACGATTTATACGACAACATACTTTGGAAACTTTTTGACAAAAAAACTTGTAAAAGAAATGGACCAGGTTGTAAGGATACCTCAATAAGTGAGCAAGACTCAGCTAAACACTAGCATTGGACGGTACGAGAAATTCCTATCATAGATTTGGATTCCACAAGCATATTTCTACAATTGAGGACTAGTCGCCGCAAATTAAAGTTAAAACGAAGTCCTGTTCTTGACCAAGTTGCTATAGTGAAGAGCATTAGCCGTTTACAACTGGGGATAAGCCAAACTCAGAAGTCACCAAAGGCTGTAGTAAGACATAGCATTTCGCTGGACCAAAGTATTATACGCTAGCTAGATCTTATTAGCTTTCTCCTCTCTTCGTGATTGTCTCCGTAAGGCATATCCTAACACTCGTATACTGGATTAATTGAACTACACAGGTAATGGGCAATAGCATAGCTAGGAGGAAAAGAGCATTTAATTTATTTATTCTTATTTTTCAAGTCAATGCAATTGTTATATACAAAACTATTAAGGGCAGATACTCTTGGAAAAGGGTATATAAGATTCGTAGTCTATATACAGCAAGATGATATATATTCAAGTCAAAAACAATTCGCTGTTTCTTGTATTTGGATTTGAAGCAGACTGGGATACAAGTAGCAGCTTTTACGTTCAATTGGATGAAATCTGCTTATAAGAATTGAATTGGTTGCAAGCAAGTGCGAGCTGGAAACAAATTACTTTGTGGCTGAGAGAAGAGAAATATATTGATGCAATTAACGGCGAATGGGAATTACACGTAAAGAGAGTAAAAGAAGTCTTATTGGAGCATAAGGTCTGCTGACAGTATACTATCCATGAAGGTATCATATATTTTGTCTGCAGGCCATGCTTTGTTTAGAGAGAATCACAGGATATCATACCCATGTTGAGAGTGGGATGGCTGTAGGGAATCACTTCGGAGGAGGTACTTGAGTTATGTGAATTGCTATGTGGAGGCTCTCTGATCTCTCTATTAAGGATTAGTGGTTGTGACAACTAATGTGCTGGCCATAATCAGTTTTGAAAGGAGTTGACAAAAGATTCATTAATATAATATAGAGAAGGTCACAGAAAGGTTACCTATCGCTTTATGGTCTTTGTATAAATTCAAGGCAAATTGAGCAAATGCTAACCTTCCACCAACTACGCAAACTTGTGCGCATGATCATTATACATTAGACCATAACATTATACCAATTACTTAGAGTCTTAGATTACTTGAGACGATGCGAAGAGAGACGGTGTTTAAAAATTCTGTTAGCTGGAAGAAACCGGAAGGTTATCCGATGTTAGTGCGTGCAGTCTTGCATGTAGACCGGAAATCCATCAATGAATGGTATAAAAAAGGAAATTTCGTCGGGACTTAATCATATTTTAAATTCCTCGTGATCATAAATCAGGAATTAGAGAGCACAAGTTTGTAAGATATAAGTTCTGGAACTCAAACTTTTTAAGCGATTTTGTAAATAAAGGATATTCTGCAATGCTTTCACTTTATTGGCTGTCAGCATAGAGTAACACCACGCTATTCCGCATTTTCTCATACTTTAGCCAAAACCTGTTAACAGGTGACGTTTAAATTATAGATACCACTTCCTACTCCGAAGTTTGTATTTCATACAGCCGGTTAATGTGTGCTGCATTTGACATCATACCACCAAATCAGCTTTAATCCTTGTACGTTTCCCTGTTACAATTTATATTTATAGTGTAATTTCGTAAATTGCTAACAGCAGACATAATAATACAATATGTAATATTTTTTCCACATCGTTTATATTTATGCCATTAAATAAATCCTGATAACGTGGTCCATGTCTGCAGAGAACGGCTTCTCATCTCATCATGTGTATAAAAGGATATGTATTGTCAGCTGCAGTTTGTACGTTCATGAAACAGTCATTCTAGATTTATTAAATTATAACTCAAAGAGAGAGGCCTCCATAGCAATAGAGAGGAAAAGTATGTGGTTCATAACCTGTTGGGGAAGGAGAGCAGAATTGATTAGACACAGAGAGGTAAACTGATGAAACTTACTTTCCTATTTATGAGTATTCTAACATGAGAATAGTTTTTTCTTTTTTTCTTCTTTCTCGTGTACTAAGTAACGTTTTTCTCCCCTTCGCGTTTCTCCATTATCTTGCTAATGTAATGATACCAGCTTAGATGGTGCATTTTATAATTGTGTTGTTTTATATATTTTATCCTTCGCTTTGTTTTGCAAGTAATTTAATTCCAAATAGTAAACGGGAAAGTGTTGCAGTAAAGCTTGCTATTTATATTTATTTTAAATTTATAAAGTGTCTGTGTAGGACTGCCAAGTGGTTGGGAATGCAGAAGCAGTTTTATTTATAAGCTTTTGTTGGAAAAAGTATTACTGCTTTGTTTTTTTTTAAGGCTTTGCTGCCTTTAAAGGGATCCTTATGCGCCAGGATGTGTGAGTACTTTACTCTAGAAATGTCTAGTCTATTATAACATACGTAAAATAATTTAATTGCCTGGAAGTGAAAAAGGCTTTTTCATAAGTTTTCATTTCCTTTTCCTTAATGTTTATTAGGTAGACCATAATTAAAGTATTTTTTTTTCTTTTTTCTTTTAAAGAGAATTCCCTTAAGGAGCCTCTAAAGGTTTATGACTTTATTAGACTTTAGAATTGTTACTTTTTGGGATTAATTCAACCCTTCTCAAGTGTAATAAGGTAATTATTGGTTAATCTGGGAAAACGCACAAATTCGGTATTTAAATTCTTCCTTGAATTTTATAGAAAAGGTTCCAAAAGTATGATGCCTGAAGTAGTTAACATGTTGTGAAGAGAGCAAGTCAAAGAGGTGGGTATGAGAGGTCCCAAAAAATAAACCAATACGAATTTTGCTAATCTACCTTACAATGCACTAGAGCAATTGTTATCGGAATTTGTTATCTAAGCGGCCTTCTTCCTAAATGTAATAGAGCAAACTTCTGCGAAATAGAATGATTTCTTAAGATCCAAGGCATTTCAGCACCGTTAGCTGGTCACGTTAGCTAGAAAGCACGTTAGCACGTTAGCGTTGGACGAAGGGTCGGGAAAATATTACTCTCACCTTAGTACAGGATCATGAAACCATATATGGTAGTCTTATTGCCGACTATATGGCAAATCTTGGAAGCTTACTGAGATATTCTATGGATTATTTCCAACTAGCTGGAAATTACCATCTCTTGCAAGTGCCTCACCTCGCATGGATCTGCCTTACATCGAGTTCAAGCATTCAAAGTAGTGGCACCAAAATACTGTATCATGAAAGCGCCAAATCGCTAAAAGCATTGGGCGAAGGGTCGGGAAAATATTACTCTCCTCTTAGTACATGGTCATGAAACCATACATGGTAGTGTATATGGCAAATCTTGGAAGCTTACTGAGATATTCTAATATGGATTATTTCCAACTATCTGCAAATTTCCATCTCTTGCAAGTGGCTCACCTCACATGGGTCTGCCTTACATCGACTTCCATCCTTCAAAGTACTGGCACCAAAAGACTGTATCATGAATGCGACATATCGCTAAAAGCGTTGAGCGAAGTATCGTTTAAATATTGCTCTAACGGGGTACGGCGCCAATAACCCATATAGTATAACCATACCTGGTTCTGCCTCACATCGACAATAGTATGCTCTAGTCTAGACGCTAAGAAATCTCGCTACGACTTAAACTTACTGAGGCATCAACTGCGAAGGCATAGTCATTGGCCGCTTAACTTTTAGTGGTAACCAATAAACATAACATAAACTACTTCAGCGTGATTCTATAGCGAAATCGAATCACTGAATGGAATGAATGTCAATAACAGCTTAAGAGTATGTAATTTACCGCTACAGGTGCAACAAATGCTGCCAAGTCCTCTGTAGCACTATTTCCTACTCTTAATGACGCTTTAATTTATTGCATTAGTAGATGATTCTTCATTGACTGCTGGCCCTAGAACGAAAAGAACAGTTGCACTTTTTCTCAAAGTATCAAAATCTCTACGCCGTGCTGCGGTCTTAACCGAAATTGTTTTCGGAAATTAAAAATAGTTTTTTCTTTGCAATAAAAAAATTAACTTTTACCTATTGAAAGAGTTTCTAAAATTATTTCCTTTGTAGGTCATTGTTTCAACAACATTTAGTTTGTTTTCATTCTGAATATTGTTTCCCTTTTAAATTGTTTTTAGCGATTTTTTCTTCTATTCTAAAAGCCACTAAAAATATCAAACTTACTGCATTTGAAATAAAATAGTTCCTGAGCAGAAGGATTTACTACACTGAATGTAGTAATTGGATATTTTTAAAGTAATGGGTGTTTTTCTTTATATATGGATTTTTGATTTCTTGCCGTGGTAATTCGGAGAGAAAATCAAAAGATGTTCTGCCCAATAGAATGAAGCCTTGATCTTCTATGGGGGTTTGCCGAGAGTACAGGGTATGGCAGGCCATAATGGCAAGCTCGACTATATCCTCGTGGGCCTCGAACTCACAACTTCGTCATGAGTTGCTGATAGAAGTTACTTACTAGTGCAGTCTGTGAGATCAAATTACTAAAGAATTTATAGAGGAAGTGTGGCCAAGTTTTTTATAACAATGGCCAACTCTACTCATATAGCACAATGCTTTCCGCCTTCTCTATATTTTTTTTTTTTAATTACAAAATCAAACGCTTAAAAACCTTTCCTATAAAATGCACATGCTACCATTTAAAAAATCCGCAACTTGATAATCTGTCTCTCAGCCAATAAAATATAAAATATGTAAGTGTATGGCACACTTCAATAGACACATGAGTTTTAATGCATTCCAATACTCGAACTAAACCAAGCAATACTTTTTTTACCAATTCATTTTTAATATTTGCCCTGCTTTCCTACTACTCCCTTCTCCTTTCTCCCTGTACATTTTTCTCTTTTATTTACATAGTTTACCCTTTAAAGCATTATTGGAGTATTTGCATTTCGCTGCCAACGGGATTTTTAGCACAAATACGAATACACACCAATACCAACACAACACTCTCGAGTTACTGATGCTTGTTTGCAAAACATTTGTTCAATGACAATTTCTATGGTTGCAGCGACATCAGCAATACAGCCAGCTGTCTACCTACAGTGTGTTGTGGCCTCTACCAGTTGCAGCTGCTGCTAAATGTCGCCTAAGGATAGGCTATAGTATTTTTGTTTTCCTTCAGTAATACTTTGTTCAGTTTTACTATCTCTTTCTGTATCGTGTTTTATTGAAACTGCACAATTCGAAACTGCCATTAATTTATCATATTTATTTGTAATATAACAACAACAACAATAACAACAAGAACAACATTTATTTACAACATTCATTATCTAGCAGGGACTGCAGGGAATTAAAAAAACAACGTGACCAAGGCTTTGCACAGGCAAGCCTCTTCAAAAGTGTAGCCATGAGAAACGTTTTAGCAGAGATTAAAAATTCCAAGAAAATGAACAAGAATGGTAAGAAGGGAAATGAACATGTTTTTTTTTAATCGGGCCATAGAAAGTACGTCTATGGAAATATTTTTTATTAGCCGAAAGTTTTAATAAAAATTTTTCTAATTTTATTTAAAAGCAATAATTCAAAAATTCGGCAATTAATCCAAGAAAAAGACTGCAGAAGAATATATATTTTAGTAGCTGGTCGCCTTCAGATATGCTACGTTTCTGGTGTTTTGTAATCTTTTACCCCAGCAGTTGTTATAGCGAAAACTGTTGTTGTATTTCCATCCGCTGCAACTGACACCGCAAGACTTTGCCCGACAACAAAATTTTAAGAAGGTGGTTCCAAATCCTCCCACAGTTATAATTTCCTTGGTATAATTTCCATTTTATTTCATATTTTTGTATTACGTCTTTCACTTTTTGTTTGTTTTCGGTTACAGGATAAGGCTTAAGTGATTGTGCCTAAAGCATTTTTAAAGTTCTGTGTAAACGAGTGCAGGATGGACTTTTTTTTTGCAATTTTTTTTTGTTTTTTTTTTTGTTTTCGCTTTTTGGTAAATGCAATTGCGAAAACTTTATGAAAAAGTTTTATAGTTGTGTATAATTTTTCTATAAACAAGCAAAAGTACACAGAGAAAAAAAATGTCAGGTCAATAAATAAAAGTTGAATTGTATTGAAGGAATTTGTTTATTTCTAAGATCAGCACACGGAGCAAAGCCGCTACTCATACGGATTGTGTTAGAATTGTTAGAAAGGCATAGTGCAGAGAAGAAGATATATGGATCAGTATTGCCTCTGGGGTAGTTATATGCGCTTACTCCTGCGCCATTTAAACATTCGAACAACTATTAATAAATATGTTGCTAAAAGGATGTGAGAAAAGCTATTTATAATTTTTTTTATGTAACCGCCGTATATAGGGTTCGAACACAACGACGAACTTATACGCGTATATATATTTAGGAACTATCTAAAAAAAAGAGTGTCCTTTTTAGCAAAAGGCAATACTTTTTTCTATTTATATTAGACGATCTGGTTGACGAAAGCAACAGAGACGAGAGTTCTTTTAGTATCGAGCCAGTTTAGTGGTATTGGTACCATTTTTGTTATAGAAAATAATATACACGTTCCTTCACTCTCTGCATAGTAACATGTTTTCTATGGATTTAAATTTGGAACCACAAAAAAAATGTGAAGTGAATCGCGGCATTCAGCCATTAGCATAGTGACCGCAAATTTGTATAATAATAAGTAATCAATCTAAGCAAAATCAATAAATACAAGTTTCGGTCAATTATTTTACCAACCGAAATCAGCGAAATCCTATGAGTCCTCCAGCTAATTACAGTTAATTTTCTTTTCATTTGTGACCACAAGTAAATATTCTACGAACTTTAGCCTAAATACGTTTGCAAAAATCTAAACTGATTAAGAAAAAGAAATTTTTTTTTAAACACTTTCAAACTTCGAGCAAATTATTTCTCATAGCGTATTTTTGCTTATATCTGCTGAAGGGCCTGACGATAATGCGACAATTTTTGGGTTTTTTAAAACTACTCAAGTTTCTCATTTACACGCTCATGCTTTCTCTTGCTCGTGCATGGTCATGTACAAAATTTTGTGGGTTAGTAGTTGCAATAAATAGCGTTTGTATGTCTTTATATGTTTATATGTAGATGAATGGTTTTGAAAGTTTTGCATAATGTTATATATTTGCTAAATGGTGTGTAAGATTTTGGTTTATATTTATTTCTAAAAAAAAAAAAAAATATATAAAATAAAAAATAGGAAGAGGAAAATCATAGACAAATTTAATGAAAAGTTGAAATTATTTTAAAACTCAATTTTATTACGAATTATAAGGGGAATTGTTATAAATATTTAAAAATAAGCCTAAAAGCATGCAATCGATTTTTCTTTTTACTTAAAATTATAAAATATTAAACATCTTTTTGTGGCCGCCATAAAAAAATTGTATATTTTATGGTTATTGTTTATTATTACGTCATGTAACCAAAACCAAAAAAACCAATGGTTTTTACTCCTTCCCGTGTATAATTAATAATAGAAAAAAGAATGCCTTTCAGATAACAAAAAGAATGTGAAAAATTGTTCACTACAGTTAAGAAATGTTTTCCATTTACAATATTTATTGCCTGGAAACCACAAGCCACTCACTATTCATGGACTAAATGTGGTTAAACTCTATTTTAATCGCACAATTCAAAGATTTTCTTTTTCGCATAACATCAAATATTTTATCAAAAAATTTTTAAAGTCGGTCCAGCCTGTGTAATTTAACAGTGGAAATTACCTGTGTAGGTATGCATGTGCAGCTGTTCCGCAGGATAATTGATTGCACCATAAAAAGTTAATTTGACGGAAAAATAATTTATATGAGGCATGATATCGTCAAAATTTTTTTATGTATTCAGAAAGCTATTTAGCAAAGCAATGAGTAACACTAATTCCCATTTACAACGCAACACTTTATTTATATAAATTTATAAGGCAGCTTCTTAACATTTTATTTTCAATAGTGTGGTTAATTAGTAGAGGTTGTTGTCTCTGCTGTATTACGCTCACTTAGCAAAGTTGTTTTCAAAACTGATTCAACTTCGGCATTTTGTACACTGACTGCAAATCGCATAATGATCGCTTGTTATAGGTGTATAACTGGATACATCAGATCAATGTAATTCGTATAGACTTTTGCTGAAACCTTAAACATTACAGATCATGCTGCACTATCCTACACAGTCGTGGGATTCATTGATATGAAAATCTGATGTGATTTCATACTATTTTAGAAAATCTCACGAAAATAAGGTGGCACACTATCATACAAATTTTTGTTCCTTAGTTGAAGTAAATGCAACTCTGATCGCATGAAAATTGTAATTTTATGAAAATTTTCATAGGCTTTTGCAGATCGTACGACTTCTCAAGTCAGACAAATCGTACGATTGTATAGGATAGTGAATCGTGACCTTAAACATTTAGCTAAAACTCCAGCGTTTAAAAGTTAAATAAAAAAAAGGAAATAAAGCTTTGCAAAAGAGCAACAACAACAATAAACCCTACAAGTAAAACATTACAAACACAAATACATGATAATAGTTCGTTGCCAGCGGAGCAGCAATAATTGCTCCGTTGAGATCCTTTAGAAACCATAATTTTTAATAACACTATATGGGGATACTTTGAAAGGCATTCAAGATAAGAT
The DNA here is from genome assembly GCA_963402855.1 of Ormia ochracea. NCBI lineage: Eukaryota > Metazoa > Arthropoda > Insecta > Diptera > Tachinidae > Ormia > Ormia ochracea. The sequence continues at coordinate 15,514,488 of OY727107.1, read as the reverse complement.
TCTCTAAAACGATTTTTAAAATTTATTAACTTTCAAGAAGTAGTAGAAAATTCTGAGTAGGAAGATAAATGATAGACGTAAGGAAAAGGTCCTGGGTATATGCAGAAGGATAAGGTGAGTAAAAATGTTAATACCAAATAGTTTGTAAATAAGAGAAATTTTGATACGAAAATACCTGAAAATATATAGTGGATTCCTTCTGCAAGACCAAACCAACAGTTAAGGGGGAAGATTAGCCAATATTAAAAATAACAACTGATAGGATAAATTTTCTTCAAGCTTAAAATGATAAGCAAGCAAGCCTTGGAGAGATATAAAATAATTTAGTAATATATTTTGTCGTCCTCTTCAGCATTTGCCTGTGTAATAAATTTACTTCCTTTATATAGAAACGATTTTCTTTATTAGATTGGAAGTTAAGAAAAACTGGGCAATAAAGAAAGTTTCAATCTTGTTTGTAAAGTCTGCTACTTACAATAAATAGCTAATGAAGCTGCACTGCCTTTTAAAAGCTTTAAAGCTTTTATATGGGGTTCTTTGTCATTACGAGATTTTTAATTTAAAACAATATCTTTCTTTAATGGCTCATGCCATAAAATGAAATGCATAATCGGCATCACAATTATCCACAATTTATATCGTCAACGTTACTACGAGTTAGTCTCAACAATGGCTTTGTCAATAGCCATAGACTCTTTATGTGTAAATATGCAGGATATTTTCCCATGCTTCACAACTTTTTCAGCTGCTAGATGCTTTTTTCCAATCTTTTATTTATTTATTGTCTTTAAGCTGGAATTACATTTTTCCTTTCTGTATATTTTTCCAGCGATAAGTATATTTTTCGGAAACAAAATGGTTTTTTTTAATGTATTTATTTTGCTTTATTTCACTGATTCTTTAGGTGAAAGGACTACAAATAAATTTTGATTAAACAATAAGGACAGATTCTAGAACTGACATACAAATATTGTGTAGATTAGATTGTCTTCAGGCTGGAGGAGACATTTTCATCTAAATTGTATCTCAGTTTTAGACAGTGGTAAAACCAAAGGACTTTTAACTATTAAGGACAGCAAAGTAATAGCTAGAACAATTGTTGGGGAATAATAAATAAATTTAAAAATCATATTTTCAATTACAGAGTTTATCAAAATAATAAGCTTCAAAAATTGTAGAGCTCTGCAAGAGATGAACGAACCTAATATTATTTTCTTTTTTCATATAAAGTACTGATACAGTGAAGCATAGCTTTCAAAAACGTTGTACCAGATACCAAGCAAACGGACAAAAAAAATTAACCACATTGTAAAAGATGGCCGTAGACAAAAAGGACGAGGTCTTAATGCGAAATGTGGAACTCCTTCTCGTTAGAAGTTGAATATATAAATAACTTTCAATCAAACTTTTTCTCACAAATCCGCATGAATTAACTAGTAACACAAATAGTTTTTCTTCAATGGTTCCCGACTAACAATACGATTCAAATTTGACTTTAAAAACACATTTTATTCGATTACTTTTTACTACTACAAATTTTTTTTTTTCACTTTATATAAATATAAAATATATAAACATAAAAATTTAAACTCTAATTTAAATATTCGACTTAATTTATTTCAAAGATCGCTTCCCATACAAAAATATTGCACTTCATTTATTTTCTGAAAAATTTTTTATCCGAATTTTTTATTGGAATTTTTCATTCGATTTTTTCTTTAGAACAAATAAAACAAGAATTTTGTTTAAAAGATTGATTAAAATATTATTATCTAGAAAGAATTTGTCACGCACAGATATTGATTGATATGATTGAGAATTAGTGATGAAAAATTAAAGCTTTTGTAATGTTAGAAAAGTTCCACATTTGGCATTTTTATAATTCTCAAATACCATTTCCGCTTTTGCGAAACTTACAAGTGAAATGTTAATTTTAAGTAAAATGAAAACCCATTATTTTTGTCGAAAGCTAAATTTTAGAATTTTATAACCAATAAAGCTTTATTGAACTTTCATTCGATAAATTTTATTCGATTAAATTTTTTGTAATACTTTAAGATTGCGAAGAAAAAAAAATTAATCAATATTAATAGAGCATAATTAGTTTAAAGTTCTGATCAAAAACTATATTACCAATTTATTCCGAAAAATGCATATATATATATATATATATATATATATATATGTTTGTGTGTATGTGCATGATTCTAAATAAATTGTAGAAAACAAATTCCATTAAATTTTTTTAAAGTCAATTTTTTGTACAAAATTTCTTTCTACTTTACTCAACTTTATTCGATTAAATTTGGCAAAAAAAATTATTTTTTATTTTTATTTTTTTTTTATTGGAAAAAAATTTTTTTAAGCACCTTTTTATTAATTTTTTTTATGGAGAAGAATAATTAAATTTATGTAGTTCATTTACGAGTAGATTTACTTTAAAATTAATTTATTTAAAACTTTATTTTGACTAATTTATTTGATAGCAATTTTATGTAAAATAAAACACAAATTTTATTCGAATAATTTTTCTAAATAATTTCATTTCGAATAACTTCATTTGATTAGACTTTCCAAAATTTTCCTTTTTTCAAATTTATTTGCAAAAAAAATCTATGAAAAATATGACCATGAAAATTTGTATCCGAATAATTTTATTAGGTTATTTTTTAACTGTTTCAATGACAAAGTTGAGAAAAAAATTACAATAAAAATGTATTTCGAATAACTTTAATCGATTAAAGTAATCCAACTAATTTTATTTAAATGTTACACAAAAATCAAATTTTTTAGGAGGAAGAAAAAATGTTATTAAAATCTAAGCAACAAAAAACTTACCCATTTGGAAGATTGTTGGACTCTTCTGGGAATCTGAAAAATAAAAAGAAATATTTCATTAGATTTTGGGTACATCTCTCGGGTTACGATGCCGTATAATTAATTTGTCTCAACAGTTTTATTGATGAAGTTATCGAAAAGAAAGTGTAATACTAATTTATTTCGTTTAACTTTATTCGATTAGGCTTATCCAAATTATACTTTTTTACCATTCCATTGAAAAAAATTCATGATATTATTCATTACGTTTATTCGAAGTATTTCATTCGATTAAATTTTTCTAAATGGTTGGAAAAAATTATAGAAAAAGTTTTTTTCTACCATTTGAATGGAAAATTTCGATTAATCTTTGGTTAACTTTAATCGAATAAATTTAGTCCAAATAAATTAATATTACTATATAATATTTTTTCCATACAATTTTTGTAAAATAAAAAATAAGCAAAAAAAATTAAAAAAAAATATTCTCTAATAAATTAAGTGTAATTAAATAATAAATCAGCTGTAGGAATAAAATTCATCATTTGAAAAGGTGATGTAGTCCGTTCTACACGCTTAATGGCAAGTCTAAAAGCGTCTAGAGTAAATTATAAGCACAATTATTTTGGCAATTTCTTTCATTACAGAAAATCTGTCTTACAAATTTCATCAGAAAGTCTGATTCAGTTAGTGACATCGTGGCATTTGTATCGGCTCTCGCTAACTAGAGTCAGAAGAGGGCATCTGTATGGTATTTATTTTGAATAATTATTTTCGACATGCGTAAACAATGGAGTAGGAATTTTTAATCCATTTGGAATCTTCGACCACAAATTGTATACGGGTTTTAGACTTAGTTGTTGGGGTTAATATGGTTCGCAGTAGGCATCCTTTACTGGGAGGCGCTAAGAAAAGTACACCAAGGCAAGCATGTTTATTTTAGATCAGTACTCAGCAGATGAGCTTCAATATTTCGCTGAGCAGTTTCCTTGAGAACGGCTGCATGAGGCAAAAATCGAGAATCCACACGAGAAAATTAAAAACGCCATTTTTTATAAACTCATTTAATTTTGTTTTACTATTTTGGCAAGCTGGCAACAGGGCTACATGATATTTTATAAATGTTGTTCAAGGTGATGGTGGGGAACGCACCCTCCATCACTACTACCTGCATTTAATTATCTGCCCGCGGTTTAATGAAGTCCTCAGCAACACTAAACACCACCATGACACACCACAAAGCCACTGTCAGTCATAATTGTCATGGCTGATAAGCGGTAAAAGAAGCATGCAATTTTGGCAACCGTGAGAAGGTGAGACCCCACCTTCTTAACACTTAACTAAAATGTTATTTGAGAGTAAATTCGTATCGGTTTTGTAATTTAATTAGCTAATAGACAATTTCGTATTCTTTAAACGCAAATAGCTGCAGTAGAATATTTAGCCGTTTTTCCCCCAATAATTTATAATTGATTTCTGTTTCCCTTTACAAAATTGTAACTCCAACTGTCACTTCAACTGATTATACATATATATATTTTTTTTTTTTTTTTGCTTCAAAACGAAAATTTTTTTGCTTTCAATGATCAGTAAAATAAAACTGCTGAAATCGCCTGTGGCAATTTAATAGGCCGGATATTTACACAATGGGAAATGTAATGACAGTTTGATAGATTGAGTGTGTATTTGTTGTCGTTAATGTAACAGCGCTGCGCCGCTCACTTATTGTTTGTCATTAATGCTGTGATACAAAAATTCAATTAATACGTTATTGGCTGTATTGGATTCCTGTGGCAGAAGTATTTCATACTCCGGCCAGTTTCCGGGGATGATTTCGTATTTACATGAGTGGTTCAAGCAGCAGGGGGAAAAGCAATTATGCTTTTTCCAATATTCATTTTTAAAAACGAATAAAGTATTAATGTGGCTGTTGGGAAGAGCAAGTGGATTTAATGTGAAGAAGATAAATTTTAATAAGGGGAAACAAAAACAGATTTTAATTTATTAAAAAAATAATTTTGCAATTTCTTTAAGGCTTGCAAAGGGCAAAGGGTTCGCTAATAGAAACAGTTGTAATTAAAAAATACATATGTATTTAATATATGAAAGCATTTGAGCCGTTTTCTGTAAAAGCGCTCTAAGTCCATTTTCACGAGAAAAAATTTAAAATATTCAAAATGTATAAAATTTGCAGAAAATTTCATATTTATAAATATTTCACAAAAAAAATCTAGTAATTAATAAAGTTAAAATGGTCTAGTTGCAATTTAACTATCCGAAGATACCCAAATTGTCCTATATAAATCCTTTAGCGGATTTTATGTGCAGCAACATTGCAAATGATATGAACATTTTTAGTTTCCTGGAATTTCGATCTATCCCCATTTAATAGGAGATAAAAAATCACTAAATTAGTTCACTTATCTTGAGGAAACCGCATCAATAAAACTATTAGGTGTTAGGAAATTATTTGAATTTGAATTATTTATTATTTGAATTGATATCTGGCAGTGGAAATTGGATAAATTTAAAATTTTTTACCTTATGCTGACCTTGGAAGTGTTACCATGCTTTCGAAGTTTTTAAAAATATATATTAAATTATAGGAATTATTGGTAAAAATTCTTTTTATTTTCTCGCTAACCACGAACCATCTCTCTGAAGGCCTACATGGACGGTTGTATTAAATTTAATTTATTAAACGAAAATAGTTTGTATATTCAGCAAGAAATTGAAAAAATTCAATAACAAAGTTTCGTTTATGACTGATTCGAGGTTCGTCAACTACAACTGGCGATGGTACTGGGTTCGATTCCCAACTCTGACAGTCATAAAATAAAAAAAATTGTTATCTCATCGTTTTCTTTCCTGCAATAAAAGTGTTGCCCTGTGAAAAAGTGCATTTAAAAGAATCTTTTGTCCACCCTGTGAAAACGCAATTTTTTATCGAACGGAAATAGAACACAAATTAGAAAAAAGTGCGTTGCCTTTTTTTTAACAGCGAATAAGAAACATTTATGTATATTTTATGAAATGTGTAAACAAAAATGTTCAGTTGCCACATTGTTAATTCTTCTGCTTAAGAAAACAAAAATTTTTTATTTTAATACCTCATATAATTAAATATCCGCATTGCTGTCTGTTGGTTGTTTTACACGTCACCAGATATAAAAATAACTATTAAAATCGAATTTTCTGACTCTTTCGACTCAAAATGCTTTTTTTATCTGGTAACATTGTCTGAACATTGTCTGGTAACTCTGGGCATTTTCTGCCCTGTCGGGGCAAAAAGTGCAATGCCTTTCCCCCGCGAAAGGGCAACATTTTTACAAAAGAGCACGCAATACTTTTAGAGGGCAACATTATTTGGAGAAAACAACACAAAATTGCCCACCTTGTGGGTAGTGTTGCCTTTTTTTGCAGAAAGGGAAACGCCATTAGTCACTGAAGAATCAACATTGACCACCAAACAATTTGCATCGGAGATCATGCCCTACTGTCCGTCTTCTGGAGCAGAATTTTTTTTGGTATTTTATCAATTTAAAAACAATCAATCAGTAGCAAAGGCGCAGAGTTGATCATGGCACAAATCATTGAACGACTAGGAGTTACCCCAGAGCGCAGGACTAAGAAAAAAAATGTTAAATGTTGAAAACTAATTTTTGTTTTAAATATCATGCAAGCTCATATTAAAAGCCAAATTACAACGTTAACAACTTTTCCATAACTTTTATATTTTTATAATAACTAGTTTAAGTCTTAATACTTTAATTTTGCTTGTTTATGTTGTTGTCAGTTATGCTTTTGTATTTGCCTCTACATCTGTCCTTCTGGTGCCATAATTTTTATGTGAACTAATCTTTGTCATCTATGTCTCTTTTTTCTTCTATTTCACTTTATCTTTATTCATTTAGAGTCGTTTTATTTCTATATTTCTATTTGCAAACATTTTACATCCCAGCAAACAAAATTATCTTCGCTCTCTAAAAATTATTAATACGTAATAGGCGAATGAATAACGCGCAGTCTACTAATCTCGAGGAGGCGGTTTCGATTCCTGCCTAGACCCTGCCTATACAAATTAAATTAGTTAAAAAAAAAAACAAGAAAAAAATTTAATTTTATTATTGAGGGGTATCAGCTGATTTTAATTTAGTTTTGAAAATCGTTTTGTTCTCAAGGTAGGAAAATTTATATTTCGAGCGCGGCTACAAGTTGAGTCCTAAGAAACAATTTAAGACAATCTAGTCTCACAAACCAAAGTGTTTAAATAAATATGGGGAAAGAGGAATACAAAAGATAAAACTGAAACATCAGCTATGTGACTACCTCAAATAAGAAAACTCTATTCCAGAAAGGTCGTCCAGTTATATTTGGCTAATATAATAAAAATGTTAATATTCAATATTCGCTACAAGTTTAAAGTGGATACGAGTATTTATTATATTATAAAAAAGTTTTACGGTTTATATGTTAATTTGTCTGATTCACGGCATTTGAGATGTCTTTAAAGCCAAAATCATAAATAGACTTTAAGAAACAATTTCGCACAATTATTAAGCAACTATAAAAACTCATTTCCAAAAAACAAAATGAGAATTGCAAAAGCTCAATCACAAAAGAACAAGTAAAATTGTACCCCATAGAGTGTGTAAATCTATTTTATTTATTATTTATAAATTTTGCTAAATATTTATTAACAAATTTGCAAGTATTCTACTGTGTCTGGCATAAACATCAAATAACCCCTGAATATATGCAACATTTTTAATATACCGAAAACTAATGCCTAAGGAAGCGCAAAAAGTCTCTATCCAGATAGCAATTTTTGTTGCGCCTATTCCTGGTTGGGTAGGTAAAGTAGTTGGGAATTTTTGGGTAAGAGTACAGAGTTGTATGCGCATTTGACATTTTATATAAAAATATATTCTATGAAAACTGCACACCTAGAATTTCATAATGTAAACACTAATGCAATTCCATATATTTGGATTTTAAAACATTGGAGCAACAAAAGCGACAAATGTGAATAGAGACTAAGGCCGTCACAATTGTCTGGGTTGTTGACTGGAATTTATTTATTTTTTGTTGCTGCTTGTCGTTTGTTGTTGCTTGTTAAACATTTATTTTAACTAAATTCTTTGCGCCAAAAATGTAACCTGGCTAATCTTTTGCAACAACAATAACAACAAAACATAAAAAAAAATTTTAAAGCATGCAACATGAATAGGAATAGGGCAACAAAAAAGCAAATTGCAAAACAACGAAAATAAATGTAAAGCACTGTATTTAGACACCTGGGCTGGAAAAAAGGGTAAAATGAGAGAAAAGGAAATGTTTAGGGCAGAGTAATATGAAATGGATATATTTTTATGAACTTTAAAAGAAAGCAGACTTTAAGGGGCCTCAATACACTTACATATTTTAAAAATAACTGTTTGCGAGTGAAAGAGCTGTTACAGTAGGCTAACAGAAACAAATAGTCACAGGTAGACCGCATGTGTAAATGTATTTACACCACAACACGACTACAAAGCTGCAGAACTACTTCTGCAAAAACAGAAATAGTAACGCCAGTATAATAGAATAAGTGAACTATAAACTTTCAAAATTATATTACTTTATTTAACAGCAGATAACAGCGCAAAATGGATATTAAAAAATGATTTAGCAATTTAGCAAAACATATTTTCACATTTTTGTATGTCGTAAGTATATCTGTAGTAAGTAATTTTATTTTCTCAAATGCGAAATTTTTTAGAGTGGCATCATTGAAATATTCAATGCTATCATTCTTACAGATCTCTGCTGAGACAGCTGATTTTTCACCAAGTGGAAGTGGATGCATTTGACAATTTCGGTTCTTAAATCGTTAGACACAGCGATCATGACATTTTTAGGTTTATCTGGTTTCGATGTCAGTTAAGTCAGGCTGTGCCTAGAAACCAGTTACAAAACAAAGTTAAAAATCAAATTCATAATACTTGAATCATTTGCATGTATTATAACAAATATTTCGGTGTCCTAAGCTTCAAGATGTAGCATGTCAATCTCGGGAAACATGGGCACCAGAACTTTCCAACCAATTCCAGTGGTTTTTCAACAATTGAAAAAAAATAATTATAATTCCTAATATTTGAATCCTTTACAAGAAGGGACTATAACAAATGTTTCGGTATCCTAAGCTTCAAGATGTAGCATAATAACAATCTCGGGAAACAGAGGCACCAGAACTTTCCAACCAATTCCAGTGGTTTTTCAACAATTGAAAAAAAATAATTATAATTCCTAATATTTGAATCATTTACAAGAAGGGACTATAACAAATATTTCGGTATCCTAAGCTTCAAGATGTAGCATAATAACAATCTCGGGAAACAGAGGCACCCAGAAATTTGCAATCAATTCCAGGTGTTTACTCTTTTGAATACTATTGAGATAGAATACAAAGATATTTCATGTGCTATACACGCCATGCACTCATACCTCCCACTGCAGTTGGACTACACCATCCAAACCATCATCTACAGATCCTTTTTGGTATTCAATTTTGATATAAACTATATACCAGCATTGCTATGTGTATCTCCTTTTGACAGGCGATAAAACGAGATAATCTAAATGTTTCATTTATTTTCTTTCAGCATCCTCAATGTCACCATATTTAAAGCTTGACATAACGATCTTGTTTAAATTTTATGTGGCAATATAAACGAACTAATGTCATTAATTCTCGCCATTTTCTTTCTTGTTTTCCTATCTTGTATTGCCATTGTACTTTTTTAGGGTCTGCTAAGCTGGCTTAGCAGCTTCTACCTAAGAATCCGAATGCTTGCCAGCCAAAAGATACATTGCATTCACAACCAACAGACAAAAAGGACACACTAAACAATGCAGTATACTTTAAGGGATATGTGGTATAATTTGCACAGCTAATGTAGATGAAAAGAAAAGAAATTTTTTTAAGAGTTTAAAGGGCACAGAATAATTGTCTAAATTGTTTTAAATTTAAAAGAGAATTTGTAAATGGTTTCCGACTTTAAAGAGTTAAATTGAGTTTTTAAAAGCCAACCGGCAGTTACTTACTTGGAAGGGGCAAAACTAATAACTAAATCGTTTTTGCGGAATTTCCTTCTTCCACAAAAAAAAAAGTCAATTTTGATTAAAAAGTAATAACAAGAACAATAGCTTTGCTGAATATGATTGACCGAGCCACGGCCAATATCTTGCAATTTCTGAAAATGCCGCAAAGTTTTTAATCCCTTTTTCCCATCATCTGTTAATTTTTTTCCCCTGGGCAAAAATGAGCAAATCAGATTGAAATTTTTTAGCCGAAAATTTATTCAACTAAGCTTTTTTTTGTCTTCTGTACATTCTCAATGCAAAACAATAGTGCTTTTTTTATAACTGGTTCGAAAATGAATTAAAATTTGGTTGGGTAACGACAAATATGATTCAGATGCGGATTTAGTAAAAGGTTGCCAATTGAAAAAATGAGACAAAAAGTAAAGCAGTGATGGCATGTAGGAAAACATAGAGGGGGGAGAAGGATGGAAGCCACTAAAAGTTTTATATATAAAAGAAGTAATTGTTTTTAAACATATAAGTAGAGAAGCTAGACTGGTAACAAAGAATGCACAGTGGGGCAGAAGCTAATATATTTTGAAAAGTAACATAACAATTTCATAATATTTTAAAAAATATCTTTTTTGCGATTTTCCAGATTACGGTAAGAATTTTTCGCTTATTCGAATAAATCTAGTAGAAATTATCTAACAATATGAATGATATATTTCTTTAAAAGGATATTTTTAAGGCTTTTATATACCATAGAAACCGATTAGTATTTGCATAGAAATTATTTGAATAAAAAATTATTTTTTAAATAAAAGAAATTTTTCAAAATAATTATTTATATGATTACTCGAATAAAAAGTATTCGAATATTAAATATTTAGTATTTAAAATATACTGAAATCCCAAAAATAATACTCAATTTCATATTGCTGATACGAGGGTCGCTGTGCACTGTAGCTGATTCTTTGCAAATCTTTGACCCCTTTCAAACACATCATGTGTACTTGATCAGATCCGCTTTTAATTTTCTTTAGAAGCTTTACGTTCATGCACATATATTTTTTTTGCTTCATCAAGTTTCGTTTTCTTTACGCACAACCTTATCAGGTTTTTGGAATTACATTTTTTTATAATTGTCAAATTAACATTCTGCAGCCAACTTCAAGTAAAAACTTAAGACTTGACGATTTCAAACTGATGTCTGTCACACTTAGAAAATTCGTTGTTCGAAACTTTTAAATTATGCTTCGCTTGATCTCACAAGACGTTAAAACAGGCATGTTTATGTACTTGGTTTTACGTCCCAATAAGGTGAATTGATGGCGTTGCCACCTGTTTTTTGTTTTAAGTATCCATATGACCAGTGAGTGAGATCACTAGCAAACTATTCCTCCTGCTAATGGCGCTAAATCAATGAAGTGTAAATGGAAGCCTTGAAAAGTTTAGAACCAGAGAACTGGAAATTGTATTAAACGGAGAGCCGGATCTGCAAATCTAGTTATATATTTTAGTCAGTTAACACAGCAAGCCTTTACCCACAACCTCAAACTTTTCCAAGATTACAAATTTTGATTTCGCTCTGGTGTAAGCCAGTGCACAACGAAGCAGTCATTGTGAAATCTCTTTTACAAAGGCGATATCTCATGTACCTTCTGCCCTACCACCCCCTCCCCCCTTCTTCTTTTATGATTTATTATGTGAGCTTCAGCTCGCCTGATTGAACAATATTCGCTGTATAACAGTGAGACATATTTTTTGTTTTTGGTTTGGTGCAGGATACTAAAATTTAAATCACTCGTCACTCGTGTTCATTTCTATTTTCCATTTTTTTTTCCTGTGCTAAAATATGAATTGAACAAACCAGTTGAAAAAATTTATATTTCATTTAAGCTCAGAAAGAAATTTCCCTGCAGTTCCAAATGAAATAGAATTAAATTCTTTTATTAATAGTTCTTACATTGTATTTCATTTCTACCACACATTTACTGTTTTATTTTTTAATTAATATTAAAGAAAAAAAAAAAAAAGAAAACTGAAAAAGGAAACTTGTTTGCAACATGAGGGGGGAACCCCATTTTAGCTTTAAGAAATGTTTGGATTAAATGGCTGACGATAAATAAAACTTAAATGTTAATGTGTGTTCAGAGGAATGGAGTATAGAGAGGTATACGTATTTTCATGCCGGATCCTGTTTAATATATACGTTTGTTAGGTGTCACAGTAGTGTACAGCTTAAGCCATAAATAGGAACTTCCTGGGAGTAGTCAAAAGCTCATTTAAAGAGCATATATTTTTCAAGTTGAAAATTCTCCAATTATCTATCGTGAATAATTTGCACTCTTTTCAAAAACGCAATAGTAAGACATTTTTCCTTTGAAATACAATCTCTTTAAAAGCTCACCTCAAAATAAATGGCTTTGCCAAAGCTGTTTTTGCCATTTTTCTCTAATATGTATTGTTTTTTATGGTGAATATTTAGAATTTTAAAAAATATTTTTTAGTTCGATATTACTAAATAAAGTTGAAGGCGGCGTCACCCTCAAAAGGATGCAAAATAACCAACTTGAAGCAACTAGTTTTGTAAAGCTTAATATTTCTGAATTTCTGACTCTGAATTTCTGAAGTACATGAAGTAATAGAAATTTTAATTGGACTGCCAACTAGCAGCAGAAGCTTGTCAAGCAGCGATCATTGTGTTTAAGAATTAAAATAGTATTTAATAAACTATGGATCAGATTTATCAGATCACCGATTTGTAATGAACTCAATGCTAAAATATAAGTACTGAAGCTTCCACATAATAAAATCTTCGAATGCCACTGCCAGCAGGCGCCTTAATACGAGAAAAGCCCAGCCATAAAACGGGCTGTCATCGTCTTGAAAACAGCTAAAATTAATCTGAACCAGTCGGAAATTCCAGCTGAATTTATTATTACTTAATGGATATTCAACTTAAAAGCTAAATTCTTATTCATAATTGCACAATTCTTCTTCGCCTATTAAATATTTCCTATGACTCATTCTTTTTTTTTGTTGTTTTATGGAACATTTTAGATAAAGAAAGCTTTATTCACGTTAAGAGAGTTAAATGAGTTTTCTAAGGTCTAAGAATAATTTAAAAGTAGCTAAAGCTCTGGAGACCTCCCAGAGCGTAGAGATTTGTGTTTGGACACAATACCCTAATTAGCTTATTTGACGATTGTAAGGGGGGCACTACATAGGCCTTGCCAGGTTATCTGGAAAGGATTTAAATGTAATGTAGTGAGTGCTCCTGCGGAGCAAAGCAAACCTTATCTCGTTATTTTTCCCTTCGACATTTAAGTCAAGCAGCAAAGTTAAGAAATTCTAGGCAGAACCGAGTTTTAGAAAGAGCTAGTACATAAAAGCGATCCATAAGAAAAAATCAACGCAAAATCAACCCATAAAAAAAACTTAAGTAAGATGTAACACAGCTTCCATGATATGGCCCAAACCAACTCCTAGCTTTTGTTAAGGTTACAGAGATAATACTGAAGCGAAAACCAGAAGAGCTCAAAGTAGCCCTAAATTGATGATTGTATCCCAGATGATACTTTCACATTGTTCGATTTCCATTACAAACCTTCTTGAAACAATGTGTGACTCTATAAAATAGAAGACCAACAAATAGATAGGGCCTAGAAATAATCAATTCTATGAAGAATAACTATTAACTATATATTTACAATTTTCGGAACTAGATGGGCACTATCAAACGATTTGGAAAAAGCCTGATCAATTCTAACCGTCTTTTCTATGCGAAACATAATGCTGGACTTACGAGAAAGCAATATTGATAGAGAATACCGTTAGATTTTTGCATCTTAGCCAGAAGTGGAGTGGTCTGCATTCTTACTCTCTTCCACTACGTTACTATCACTCCTGTTATTTGGCAGAATTTTAATAATTGCTTTTACTTTCAGACGAAGTGAAAGGAGTGTAAATTGTTCGCTGGTATATGTGACCACTTAATGATTCCAGCAACAATTAACACATGATATATTAAAGCACATAAACGGAGCGAAGATATGCGAAGGAAGGAGAATTTATCATTAATTTATTTTGGTTTCTATAGAAATTATATTTTTCATTTAAAACTCACTTTCATTACAATTCGTAAAATCTGAGCCACGTTTACACATCTGCTAAGACCACGAAGAATTTCCGTGGCAGAGCAGCAAGAAACTATCGAGTTAACAACAACACTTAACACAGCGCAGATATTCCTTTTAAACAAATACAAAAACACATAAAAAAGGATGCTTTGCCGTACTCCCAAGCAGACATTTTTGGCACTGGTGAAGTCGATGAGGTTTGCTTGCAAACCAGGAGCGGTACAGTGGGGAAATAACAATAAAATATATACAAAAAAAAATAATATTTGCATTCCTTTTATTATACATAATATTAAATGCAATCTATATATATATATACATTCATACATATATTCATTCACAAGCGTGTCCCCGGAACGTTCTATCACAAACCAGAGCAACCGTTAATTCGTTTATAGTAAAGCTGTTATCTAGTATTCCATCATAGTTGCCATATGAGAATAAAAGTCCACTAAATAGCAAAATATTTATTTATTTATTTATTTACCAATTATTACAATTATATGAATATAATTGCAATATGTATGGAAGCACTGGCTAGTGAGGCCTTTGGCTTCTGGCTCCCCAGGGAGACGTGTATACTAACCATTATACCATCGAGGGCCTATAGCAAAATATTCTTCTGAAAAGTTTGCACATGAAATTGTTTCGCATTCAACTGCTGCTTACTATTATAATAAATCAAGTGATGCTAACTTTTTTCCTAAAACCGCTACATATCCATCGCCAGTTATTGCAAATTGACCTTCCACAGAAATCGATGAAGAGCAGAGAGTGTGATAGAGAGAGAGACACACACCGAGAGATAGAGAGGCACAGAGCCACTCACAGAGAGAGAGAGAGAGAGAAATTTCTGCCTGAATGTTTTTAGTATGAATCCTTTTTTCTTTTTTTAATAAAGAAAACGCTTTACTGGCGTCTACAGATATCTCATAAAATGTTCACACTGTTGTACTGTGATATTACATGTTATTAATTTATTACTCTGGTTTTCCACTGTCTCGTCTTGCTTGTTACTCTGTCATAAAAACCTGAAAAACGTCAAGTTCAATTTGTTTTTCTCTCTCTTTGTTTTTTTTTTTCTTTAGTCCCAGTCCCTTCTCTCATAAAATATTTGACCATGCAGTACAACCGCTTAAATTTGTTAGCAATGAACAGGGCAAAAAGAAGAAAATATGGAACTCTTTAGGGCAGCAAAAGCTGGAAAAAGAAATTCCGCAGTCAGACAAAAAGAGCAGTGAATGGCCATTGGGTTCTGTTGTTGTAGTTGTTATTTAAACTGTCTGGTGTTAAGCACCACAGGGTTCAATTTCAATTTAACCATAATGTGGACTCGTATGTCTTCTTCCTTTATCTTTTACTTATTTTTTATTTCTTATTCAATTTAATGTTACTGCCCTTTCATGATATCTTAACAATTTGTTTACGTAAAAAAAAAAAGGATTCCAGAACTTTTTTCTTATTTTTTATGAAATATTTGCGGTTTTTATTTGTGTCCCACCAGCCACTAATGGTCAGTTTTTTTCGGATGTTGTGTATACAAAATGTGTGTGCGGGATGGCTTGCTAGTATTTGAGTTATTGCACAACAAGTGTAATAGTTGTATGACACTATTTTATTTAAGGATATTTTTAGTCCTTTTTCCTTAGCAGTCATTTTGTGTTTTATTTCTGTGTTAAATGTGTACATAATGCAACCGCAAATGTCAACATCGCTGCCGGTATTATTTTAAAACAACATTGGCAATATCAATAACAAATTTTTATTGGTTACACGATTTTTTTTTTAAATAATCTTTGCGAATACTCTTTACAAGGATATTGGCTATAAGTGACAGAATAAAGAAATATCTTACGACAGCTAATAGTTACTTTAGATAACATTTACAATTTTAAAATGTTTACCTAAAAGTATGCAGCGGAAATAGAATTTAATTAATTATATTTAGACAAGCCATGCTACCGTAATTAGTACTTGTATGATGCTCAACTATAATAGCAGTTTCTAAAGATATGATTCCGCTTCCGGCCCCCAGCCATCAAAACAAAAATGTCGTAAATTATTCTGAAGCAATTTAATATCGCAGGTAGTAATTGTGATTGTAATATTAAGGTGATGAAGGTGTACTCACTGCTCACTTAAGATATACCAACAAACAATTTGCATGCGAGATCATATCCCTCTACCCTACTTGTGTAGCAGTATTTTATCGGCGAAATAAAACAATTAATCAACAGACACCAAAAAACAACGCAAAGGCGCATAGTTCACTAGTACATCGCTTTGCCGTTCCCATAATTCTCATAATACCCGCTGCCGTTTCACGTGTAGCAACATTAATGAAATATTATCAAAAAAAAACAGCTAAACAGGTTGTAGTTAGATGTTAGAGGCATTTTAATATATCGCTGCCACACTGGAGCTTCCTACCAATACAGGCACAATATTTAACATAAGTAGAGCCTATTCCCTGACTACTGGCGATAGGAAAAAGAACTGAAGAAGCACAACCACCAGCTATTTCTTTCCATACATGATATTTTGTATTTTCGAAATATCATTCAAAAAATTCTTACTCAGAGCCATTAACGCATAAATTTTGGAATCCCAATTAAGAGAATTTTAAAAAGCTTAGAGTTTGAAATGTTAGAACAAGTTTGAAGTTTGTTAACACATCATTCAAAAGTTTGTGAAATTCGTCACAGTCACTGCTTGTTGGTTAAAATCATATAAAGTATATGAGTGACACCGTAGGCAAATAAATAATGCACTGCCTACTAAACCGGCGGTAGCGGGTTCGATTCCTTCCTAGATCCTGCTTGTTTTCCTGCAGACAAGCCGAGAGTTTTACATATCAAATTGGTTACAAAAAAACATAAAGCCTGAGCAAATTTCTTAAATGAACTGTAATAGTTGCAACTCCAAAGTGGCCATTCTTCAATCTGCAACTTCATATTATTGGAGAGCTATTCCTATATTCAGAGCAAGAAGAAAACTTCTCGGTACTTCTTCCAAATATTTTCGTATGCTTTTTTCACACGAACCTTTGAAATATTCATTGTATGTTACACATTATTCGATGCTCAAATTAACCAAGCTTTCCTCAATTATTGCCTCATGGCCAATTCCCAGCTAACCAAAACGGTTTTGAGCTTAAGCTTCTTAAAAATAACTTTATACGAAAAATTATTATTGTTAAAAATATAATAAAATTACACTTTAAATACTTTTTTACTTTTAATACCAAACACGCTTCATCGTTATCCTTTTTTACCACAAATTTCCTAATCACATTCCTTCCATTTAACTTGATCACTTTTTGCACTTTAAGGCAAATTTTGCCAATCTTAACCCAGAAGAACAAGATGTTTCCCACAACAGCACAATTTAATTTTTTTTTTTACATAAAATTTCAATTTAATCATCCTACAAAAAAAAAAAAAAACTGAATGAGAAAAAATGCCAGGAGGCTGCTATAAAACAAATTACAATCAACATTCATAAAATTTTCCATTCACGAACAGACACTCACTGGCACAATACTCGTACACATTAACACATTGATTCTCGAAAGCACACATTCGGTTAGAAAATCAGTTTAAGAGATTTTTGGGATGAAAATAATATTAAAAGAAATAAGGAAACGTAAAATCATCATAATATTTGCCTCATATGCAAAAACGTGCTTTCAAAAGGATATTTGCAGCAGAAAAAAGGAAACCAGCAATGCAAGAGTAACAACAACACAATTTCTGCTTCAACAGGCAATAAAAATCACAAATTTCTACAATAAAATTTCAAGCAAATTTGCAGTGAAGGCTTTCTGATGAACCCTGGCAAAACATAATGATGGGGGCCTTTATAAATTATCAGGGGAAAGGTTTTGCATTCCAAAAACTTTAAAACACACTTTCGTATCATTTGTGCAGGTCCCCCCGTAAATGATCGTATACTACTGAAGAGGTTTGGGAAGATGAATTCCAGAAGTACACACGATGCAGGTAAAATGCATTTTAATGCTACATGGATCATCGAAATAGTGTCCCCAATCCATTCGTCACCATTAATGACAGAGGCTGACATCACAGCCTGACATCAATCACGCAAGACTCCTTTCACTACGTGTCAAATCATCTACTACATCCCATAGCGGCAGATGTTTCAAAGGTTACACCGGGGGTACCTACCTATATGGCCTAACCCTACGGTGTTCTTAAGCTCCTTGCTAAGACTTTTGAGTCTGACCATCTCTTACAATTGCGGTCACAACTTTAGTCCTCTCTTCGAGGTGGGAAAAAGTTGTGCCGTGGATAACACCTTTAAGCCTACTAGTCCACCCACGAGCATAGCAAATATCACTAAGATGAACACAGTACACTTTGGGCGTGCTACCACGGGCAATAAGACAGCAACAGCACCTCTGCTTTTACTTTTATTTTTCTTCAGTACGTTTTCTAAGGAATGCAGCTAGTAATTCGAAAGACACAAGAGCATGGTGTAAACACATAAGCCGCCATAAAAATCTTTAAAATTTCAGCTGGAAGGTTTCGCTAAGAAGAGTAATAAGATAAAGCCAGATCTATCATAAGCCACCAATACCCCGCATTTTCTTTTATTTTTATTCTGTAGATTTTCTAAGGAATGCAACTAGAGATCAAGGACTTTACATATATATGGTCTAAACACGTAAACCGCCATAAAAACCTTCAAAATTTCAGCTGGAAAAAATTCCCCTAGCAGGGGAAGCCTGCATTTACTTTTATTACTGTTTAATACTGTTTTATAGGGAAAGCGGCCTAAGATCAGGCACTGCAAATACTAGCTATTCTAGAAGCCACAAGGTGCCACTCCTTTGTTGCGCTCAGAATTCCGCCATCGTAGATTCTTTTGCATGTGAGTTTTTGAAATTAAAGGAGAATGCCCCAGCCCAATACCAAAACCGAGATGGCTAATGTTTTTAAAATTATGGGAATAAATTAAGGCCTTTAATGCCGGCCAGCCTCATCTCCAGTGAAATTCGAAGCTGCTCAAGTGCATGTTTTCTCATTCATATCTAAAATAACTGATGCAGTTGTCAGTCAGTCTTTTTGGAGAATGCAGCATATATGTCAGCACTTCCGGCATTTTTGAAATGAAGCAGTGAAAAAATTTAAATCTGTCTCCTTCGTGCGACAAACATACACAAAGGGAAAATCTAACACCACGGCTAAAGTTAAGTAAGGAAAGGTATCACGTAGTATCACTAGTGAGCAAAGATAAGTGATGCATACCTTTAAATAAATGCACAGAGCGGTGCAATGGCTGACTAAGTGTTCGTACCGGCAATAACAGGTACTGGGAGTCGTTCAAAGTCAGCACAACAAGAAAAAGATGATGGCAAAACTATAGACAAACAGCAGCAAACACCACTTACTACTCTAAAATGCAAATAAATGTCATGAAAAATATGTTAAAGTGGGTGACATCTGTTAAGCGAATTCCCTGTTTACACCTTACACCCTCCCCAAATGACTGTCATAAGACTTTTTATTCTTACTTTTATTTCTCTCAAATGAGACCTTATAAAATCGCAGTTTTAGGAACGAAATCACAAAACCCAATTACAAGTAGGATATAAAAGTAACATGACTTTTATTTTACGAGTAGTGCCTGCCACAAAATATTCTTGACAGTGCGCTCAAAAATTATTTTGAGCAAATGATCACACAAACAGTAAAACATTTTAATTCTTCATAACTTTTACGATAATAAAAGCAAATCATTTGAAAAACAAATAGCCGGTTGAAGGATTTATTTACACACTTCAATTAGCTGGATTGAGCACAGTGTAACGAAAAGTATTACAAGGCCTTAAAAATAATACTTAAAAATAAAAAAAAATAGAATTTTCCTGAAAGAAGACAATATAAAAAAACACTCTGTTTACATTTATAAATAAATAAAAATTGAATTTAATAAGAAAAAAAAAAAAGAAATAATTAAATTTTTTTATTTTATACAAGTTAATATTAATTTTGATTTTTGCTTAATTTTAACGGCGATTTAAATATCAAATAATTAAATAAAAATTTAAGTTTTAAAAAAAATACAATTTCGGAAACAAAAAAAATAAATTCTAAATTAATTTCAAGTATAAAAAATTCTTTAAAAATTTTAGTGGAGGCATTCATACGATTGAACATACTCACCAAAACGCACGTGATTCACTAATATATAGTAGATATAATCATACTATTCACTATCATTCTGTATGATTCACTATCAGCGATTTGTCACATATGACGTGTTCGCTGAAAAAGTATGAAAGTGTGTGTTAAAAATTCTACTGTATCAAATCGTACGATTTGCAAAAGTAGTGAAAATTTTCATAGAATCATGATTTGCCGCCGATCAGAGTTGCATTTACTTCAAACGGCTAAAAATTCATGTGAATCATGCTATTAAGTGAAGCATTGACAATGTTACCTCTCAAAAAATGGAACACTGAAGCTTTTCGTTACAACTTTCATTGGAGACAGAGCTTTTAATTCAACAATAATATTTCTTAGTCCAAAAATTGACTCTGATAATGAATCCGGTCTTTTAATACCGATTATTGAACTAAACAAATAAATTCTTATGAACTTCAAAACCGTCTGCTCGCACATTCACGCAACAGAAGTTGCTACCATGAAAAATAAAATAATACAGTGGAACATCGCTATAATGAATCTGCATGGCAACTGCAAATCTCTACAATATATATTTATATATTTCATTTAATATATAACATATTATATATATATTTAATATATTTATATATTATATTGTATATCTACATATATATTTTCCTTAATTTAAATCTCCTTAAGATACCAAAATTAATATTCCGTAGAATATTAATTGCTTACTTAAATCTTCTTAACGCAGATCATTATATAACAACTCTTTTTTCGGTTCATGTTTTAATCAACTTTGGATTAACAGGGATTATTATTTATAATTATATTATTATTTTTTTATTTAACTTTATGAAATTACTTTAAAAAAAATGTTTCGTGAAAAGGGGTATGAAAGGGGGCGTGGAGCAAGAAATACAATACACCGGAAGGATAATATACAATTTGAAGCAAATCTGTTAAAAACTGTACGTGGGAGTAAAAATTGGGCGTAAAAGTGGATTTGGTCGAAAAAAGGTACCCTATTAATAATTCCAGAGTCCAGAGTTCATGAAAATGGTCCGGCGATTTGGTCTCCCATAAGGAACAAGCAAACAAATAAACAAATATATATAAATATATATATATATATACATATACAGGACCATATATATATCTGCAACCAACTTCAGACTGCGGTCACTCGTTCGACAGCGGTGAAAATTATTCCAGTGACAGCTCATTATATTGTTTACAAGCGTACAACAGCATTTTGGTGAAAATTTTCCAGAAAAAAAGGTATTCGTGATGGAATTCAAGCGTGATAGTGTGATTTCTTTATATTTGGCTGGAAAACCACAAGTGGTTTTCGAACCATCGCTCGTTACCGTGATACTTATAACGTAGCCCGACGTCAAAGAAGTGGACGGAAGAAAACAGCAAAATGAGTTCGGTGTAAAGCCATTGAAATTCCAAAAAGTGCAAGAACTTACACCGCAACAGAAAGAAAATAGACTCAAACGAGCCAAAGGGTTGCTTCGCTTGGCCGCAAGTGGTGAACTGCCGAATTTGGTTTTCTCCGATGAGAAAACATTCGTTGTCCAGCAGTTTGTAAACAAACAAAGTGATCGTGTTTACTTGCCAAAGAGGTCAGCTGAAAATGTGCACCTTCGGTTGGTCACCAGAACTCAAGCGCCGTCCACGGTGATGGTGTGGGCCGCCATAACAGTCGATGGTCGCTCTTCGCTCGTTTTAATCGACAGTGGCGTCAGAATAAATGCCCAATATTATCGCGAAAATATTCTGGAGGGTGTATTGAAGCCTTGGGCATGCAAACATTTCGGCCGCAGACCTTGGATATTCCAACAGGACTCAGCACCATCGCACTTAGCACGCGTCACCCAAGAATGGTTACAAAATGAGGTTCCTCGCTTCATTTCCAGCATACAATGGCCACCAAAATCTCCGGATACCAATCCGTTAGACTATTGTGTCTGGAGTATTTTGTAAAGCTAGGTTGGCACTAAAAAATATCTAAGTGTCGATCACCTCAAGCAAGCGCTTCGCCGGGAATGGGCCAAAATACCACAGAGCAACATTCGGGCAGCGTGTGACGCTTTCATTGGCCTTCTGAAGGCCATAATTCGTGCCAAAGGTGACCAATTCGAACAAATCTAAACTTATTCTAAAGCTTGATGCTATTTCCGACATTTTTTGCTTTCATTCAATAAAATTTAAAAAAAAAATAAAAAAATTATGGCGTTTTACTTTGTTGCAGTTTTTTACCTCACCGTCTATATATAGGTTAATATTATATATTAATATACTTTGAATTATATAAGCTTAGTTTTTGAAATCAAGTCACAATAGAGGGAAATTCGATTGTATGGCGTTACCTGAAATGCCAAATCGTTTAATTAAGAAACATTTTCAATAACTTAATTTATTTGTTCAATAATTATTTTAATAACTGTTTTGATTTTTAATTAAGCAAGCCGTTTTGCATTTCATGTAACGATATATAACTATCAAAAATAGTTATTAAAGCATAATAAAAGTGACAATTTCTATTTATTAATCCCATCCAATTGCTCAATCATGTGAGATAAATTTGGAATTTAAATTTATAAAATATGGCAACATTAGCAATAACTTAATACTGCAAACACGATAAGCAAGAAACTATACAGCGTAAAGGTAAGTGAGCATTAAGGCCAAATGCAGCGTAAAAGGTTATGCTGCAATTGTTTAGCATAAGAAGCGTTATTGCAACACTATTCTAAACGGCCTATTTTTTATTATAGTAGATATAATATCATGTATGTATTGTATGTATAGCGGTGGTTTGCTTTAGAGGCGGGTCGAGTGCAAAAAGTTTTGTAGCAGGAAATGAATCAGAAGAATGTGAACATGGAATTTTTAACTTAATTGATTATTGTGAATTTACACACGTACCAGTATGAAGATAAATACGTTGCGTTAAATCCGTTTTTAAAAAAATATAGCATGCGATATTTTTCTCCACTTATTCCATAAATTCGCTCACTACATCTTTAAACGAATGAAATTTATATGGAGATAAAGGCAACTCATTAGGTTACCAAGCTGCATTTGTGGAATATACAAATTGTATTTGTGAATATTCAAACATTCTACAACTGTCAGATTTCTGAGTTGACTAGCTCTGATACCTAATTTAACAAAAAAAAACATCATAGTGTGAAAAGAGACTATGAGAGAAATAAAGATGGGGAAGAAGCAAGAAAAAAACAAGCTCCAACTACATTTATTTACGTTCTGAAGCACATTGAATTGAAATCGCAAGAAGCATTGAGGCTCTGCATAAAGGCTCTGCATAAAGGCTCTGCATAAAGGCTCTTCTAAAAGGAGCAAATACAAAAAGTTTTATTATTTCAGTTACATTTCAATTACGAGCTATTGAATTTTTCGTAAGCAGGACTCGTTTATAATAAAGCTTACCTTACTGCTAATTCTCTTCCCGCTGGCTGTCAAATACGAACCTTATTAGACACGTACTAGCGAAAATTCGCTACAATGCTACATTTCGCTCATCATATCGTTGTAGTCTTATTGTTTTTAATTTTTGCTTAATTCCAATATTTGTGCGATAAAATATTTACTTTATTTTATAATGCATGCATGAGCTGAGTAATGCAACATCTGTTGCAAATTGCTTTACACTTTTTACAACAACAAGAAGCGTATGAGGAAGCGAAAACAAAATTGGAGTATAATTTTTTTGTTTTTATTTTGTTGTTTTTGCTATTCAAAACCCATACAGATGTATTTGCAATTGCATTTGCAAGCAAGTACACATGCTAACACACACTCGCATTTACACACGCAGAGTTGCATTTGTAGTATTTCTTTTTTAGGTTGGAAATAAATAAAATTTGCAAAAAATCATACAACATAAAAAATAATACAGGAGCAGGACAGGACGTATGAATAAATAAGCGTGCAAGTGTGTTTGTATTGGTGTGTTTATGTGCGTGCATGTATGAATACATGAATTGCAACGTGAATCATAAACGAGAAATGCTAGTCACGTTGCAATGTTGTAAATAATGCATGACATCATGTGGAAAATATAAAAATTTCTTATTTAAAGCGTGATGAGGTTTGAATATTTTTATTCTTTTGCGTGTTTTGCATGTGCGTATGGGTGTGTTGCAGCAACAAATGCACGATAAATAAAGCATTCATGTGAAGTGTTCTTATGTGGCTGCTTTCTGCTGCAGTTGCATATGCAGGCAAGCATTTAAGTGAGATCGTGTATACATATGTGTGTGTATGTGTGTGTGCGCGTGTGTGCATGTGCTTTTTTTTGGTCAATTAGCACATTAACATGATTATGAGGAAATTTTTATGCACGCACCACAAAATTGACACCTCAATTCATTTGTATAAGAGCATAAAAATCTGTACAAACTATGAATTCTGTATTTCATTTTCTGTAGTGATGGCACGACTACGGTCAATATAATTAGAAATAGAAAAAAAGATATGCCGCACGAGAATGATTATTTGGCGGATTTATTAGCAATATGGTCTGGCTGAACCAACTTGTTAGGAAATTGTTAAATGCTTTTATATACGGACAGTGCTAAAGAGAATTTTATCTCCACCTCTCCACTTATCGGAGAAACAGTTTATGGGGTAAATGTAATTCCCCTGTAACCACGAATGATTATTGAATCTCATGTGATTTGGATAAATTTTGCAGAAAATCCTTTTCGAACACCCATTATAAGTGAGAGTGTCCAAATTATAAATTACTTAATGTTACCGAGTGTAATCAATAAAACTAATAGTAGAGTCTGACAGTTAAAGGGAAAGTGTACCCCCTATATATAAAGTGTTCATTAAGTATCGTTCTCTTGGATAAGCAAACCAGTGATAGTTAGTTTGTAAAGCTCCAAAAATCGCGAGAGCAATTTCTAAAACTGTTTTTGACATACACCAACTGTCAAGCACTGCTGTCAAGACCACTTCTCTGCATTAAAATATAAATGTTTATAATTTATCTCTTATGATTTAAATAAAATAAATGAAAATTTTCAGATATTATTTAAAAGTATGGCACAGAGTATTAAATTATTATAATAAGAAATAATAGAAGATTAAAAATATAATTCGGATTTGAATCGCAAAAAGAATTTTTGTGTCTGAGACAACCCCACGACTAATAAGAAATCTCTTTGTAAATTTAAATTATATTTTTTTAATTTATTACAAATTGGGGTTTAAAATAAATTTTCTTTTAAAGCATCTGTGTAAGGCATTAGCTTTGAGATGAGTTTGTAGGTCCTATAAATACTGCAATTATTTATTCTTGTACTTAAGAATTGATTCTCGTTGCAGTGGTGGAAGGAGGACTCTTCCACAACTCATGGCTTTAGCATATGTTTGCAAAACTGAAAAAGTCTACTCTGAAATTTAATTTTTTTACTCATTATTATTCCCTAATATTTTGCTAAATGCTGTATTGCTATGTTCTGATTAGAAATTTCTATATTAAGTATCGTCTTTGGCGATTTATGGCGATTTATTAAAGATAAATGTAATTGCTGGTGTTTTTAAATCATGCTGTCAAATTCAAGCGATTTTTTCTCGCTGAAAAAATCTTCAGAACGGTTGTATTCGGCATTTAAGATATGAGATGATTTATATTAGATTGGTAATACAATTGAGACGACTTACAGTTAGATTGAGGAAAACTTTAAGTAGCACAATTTAGTTGCATGTCTAAACAGGGTATGACGAGCTACCAACAAGCATCTTCATTTGCCTTTGAAGTCTTGATCACTTAAACACACGCTAAATAAAACAAAAATAAAACATTTTTCCATTAACATGTATGATTTGACTAATAAAATTATAAAAAAGGATGCCCCAAAGCATTAAGAGCTTTCAAGCGTATTCCTTAATTGATTTACTGCAAGCAGCTGAATTCACAACACCCGATAATAACTTTTAGCTCCTTGAATGTTCAAGAATGTAAATGACTGCTTAAGTGTGTTAATATTCATAATAATAAGTATATTTTTCAATATCCTGCAACTCCCCTTGCAAAATAACTTAAATCTCAACATTAAAATCCTTTTCGTTAAATTTCATTTTTAATAAAGCTTTTCAATTTGTGCTTCTTGCAGTTTCTATTATACGAAGGGGTGCTCAAATTCTCTTCTGAGCTCGTATATAATAAATTTTTCCTAGAGAAAAAATAAAAAGATGACAACAGAAATTTATTAAAAAATTATAAAGCTAAAATATACCAAAAAAAAAAAAAAAAAAACATATATATACATATATAAAATAAAAGGATATGCCAGAGCTCACAGAAGAAGGAACTGCGAACGATTTGAAAGGGAAAAGAGGAACACATTTAAATATATTGAAGAAACGGAAAAAAACAGCATGTGTGAATGTGTAAGAGGAAAACAAGTAGCACTTTTATAAGCGTGTGTGTGCGTATGTGGATGTGTGCGCGCGTGTGTGTAGCAGAAAAATACAATTTAAACTTATAATATCACCAAAGCACAGATCTCTACACACATTTGGAATCACCTTTTGAAGAGCGGAAGCATGTTTAAGTGCACGTTTTATTAAAAGAAACGGAGGAAATTTCTTCTACTTTCAACTCCTTTATTGGTTAACCTTTTAAGTAAGACGTTCTTAAGCTTTCATATAATCGAAAAATATAATATATTATAAAATATGTACGATTTAAACTTAAATGACATCAAGAAAGACATAAGGAATGTATCGAAATTAGAAAAATTTAAAGCGAAAATAAGGAAAAAGGATTCTGAAAAGTAATCTTTGCTCTCAAAAGGTCATATGACGTACCGCGATCTTGTACAAGAACTAATAAAGGATTGAATCCCAAGAGTTTGGGGGCGGGAGATCGAAAGATTATATCAAAATTTTAACGCGGACGAGGATCAGTATTCCCAGTACACATTGGCGGAGCACTAGTTTTCTCAACGGATTTGTCACTCCAAGCGCCTTAAGACTTAGACTCATGGAATACTTCATACGTCCACTTTGTACTTTCCCCAAAACAAAAACGTAGAGATGGCGATGGGCATTACATCAGCTGTTTTTAACGTAAACAAAATGTTAAATATTTTCAAGATTACTTACCTAGATATAACGGACACTGATAGACTACAAAGTATACAAACGAAGTATTTTATGTCGCCCTTACGGTAAGGAAATACGTAACTGTATATCAAGCGGTTAAAGGAATAGATGGTCAGGTGGAGGGCAAAATTATTACCCAGTGTAACAATAACAATAGAAATTATGGAGTAAAATAATAATCCGTATTTGAGTTTCGGATAAAAAATCTGGCTTGCCTATCTTGTAAAGCCGTGATTCACTGTCCTACAAAAATCATAAGACTTATCAAGTAAGACATTGAGGTTAGGAATTGTATGAAAGTACTAAAAATGCATCTCTGTGTGTGATTTGCCAAACTTTATGAAAATGTTCATAAAATAGTACTTTCAATACGATCAGAGTTGTATTTACCTTAAGTAGCATCATTTTTATACAAGCATGTATCGCCTGCATTTCTTTGTTACAGGATGGAATCACGCGTGCAGGATTCATATGAGTGTGTGGTATAGTAAATCATGATCATCAAAAGGAAATACAAAAACATTCCGTGATTTCAAATTTATTAACGGATTAAGAAAAATGTGTGACGACTTTAAACAGTAAATTTCAGTCAATTTATTTAATAAAAAAAATATATATATATAGGGTGTCCCAAAAGTAACGCCAGATTTACATTTGTAGCCATTTGTAACGAAAAATATGCTTTTTAGTATGTGAGAGTGATGACGGCATACTCACTGATCACTGAATATTTACCAGCAAACAATTTCCATCGCAATACATCTTCCATACGCCATAAATGCAATTAGTTTATCGTTTATTTGATATGCTCGTAGTTATCTAGGGATGCCTCTATAGTTTTTAATGTTAAAATTAAAAATTTTACTAAATGAAAAAAAAAATTTCCCTTGTTGGGATTTTTGTTTCGACACCAGCAAATAATTTTAATTCGATATTAAGCAAATTACACAATTACGATTTTAAGCAAAAATTCCGATAAATATTTCCTTTTAAATTATTAAAAAAAATTAATATTAAAAAATTTAGGAAAAATTTTTTCAATTTTTCTAAAAAAAAAAACGATGAAAAACTTAAAAAAAGTCTTCAATCAAATTCTTATACCGTTTTTACAAATAAAATAAAAAAAAAATTAAATTTTTAAAAAACGTTTCATAAAGAGGAATTTTTATTTATTTTTTGCATGGGAAATTTTTTTTTCAAATAATTCTACGTAGTTCTTTGCTTAAAGGGAAATTTAAAAAAAATACTTTAAACGATTTAAGAAAATTTTAAAGGCAACTCTTTTGAACTTTCAACTTTACAATTTAAATCTAATTTTGCTTTTGTATTTTTTTTACCAAAACTAATATTTGTATAGAATTTAATGTAATTTAAAGCCTGTTGATTTGATTATATTACTGTGTAACAATGAAATAAAATACATTTTCAAACAATTTAAAATTTAATTGTCGAGAAGTTATAAAACCCAAATGATAGACATCGAAATTGTTTTAATTAAAAACAGAAGCCAACATTTAATTATGATTTAAAGATTTACGATTTTAATACAAAAACAGGAGGCGTATAAGCAATAAAAAAAACAAAACTTGAATTTCATATAGAAAGGCAAATGTTTAGAGGCGTTAAAACGGAAGCGGAAGTTGTGCGAATACAAGCACGCACAAACAGCCGCAAATATAAACTAAACAAAAACAACACTTTTACATGCTTCTTTCCATAGAAATTCAAATGCTTACCGGCCTGACTGTTCAAGGTGCCCTTTAACTGAACTGAACTGTATATTTCACTTCTATATAATTTAAGTAATAAAGTAAAAAACGATATTCGCTTTCATATTTATATGCGAAATACCACGAAGCAGATTTTGATAGCAAAATGTAGTCTTTAAAAAATACTTTATCTTAAACTTTTTCCCTTTGAATTTTAGGAAACGGAAGTTGTCTATTATGCTTGCATTTTACTTAGTTTTCTAAAAAAAAAAAAAAAACAAATAAAAAATACGGGGAGAGAGAGAGAGATAGGGAGGGTGTTAATTTCCTTACACAAAGTATTTTAATGGTTTCTGATTTTCAGTTGTGTTTTGTTACAACGTTTATATCTTTTTTCTTCTTATTCGCTTCTCCTATATTTATTTGCAGTTATAACACATTCTATCTATTACATAAATTTATATATTAAAAAAAAAAGTAGGGAAATAAATAAAAACACAAACCTACAAAAATATTTGTTGACGATGTTTTAAACTTTAGCAATTGCAGGAGAGAGGCAAATTTAATAAAACCAACTACTTTTTCTTTTGTGGTTGATAAGAAGTTTTTTTGGAGGAAATGTAGCCCCATGATCAATTTCTGCTTATCCTTAATTGTATCAACTCTTTATTAGCAATTCCTTTTTTTGTTCTACTACAAGTTAAAAATTTGGATTGGAAGAAAAGTGGAAGTGATTTAAATCTTGAAATTTAAGTCTTGATTTAAATCACTAATTTTTAATTTGTTCCAACAAACAATTATTGCAACAGGTCACCCTCGATAAGTTAAACTTTTTATTTTTTAGAAAATTTTGAAAAGCTTTTTTTTTCTAAGCGATTTTTTTTCAAAACTGAGAAGTATTTTTAGTTTCCCCAATAATTTTTGGCACGCGAGTTCAAAAAAGTTTTTCTCTCTTTACTCTTCGTGCACGAGTATAAAAATCATACAGGAAAGAAAAATATATCTTCACATCTTAAAGCCATTTAATTCAAGATCGTCATCGTGTAAACTTGGAAGATGAGATTGGGAAAAACAGCTAAGCTTAACTGTACCAGTAGCTGCATTGTCTGTCGCGCAAACTCTTTAGCAAGAGGCGACGTTAAACCATTTAGTAATCAGCCTTTTTGCTCTCTCCATGTGATCTACAATAATTTCCAATAGTTAAACGGCACTAGTAGATTAATATACACGCTACAGGAAAAGGCTTAAATCATAAATGGCATTTTAGGAATTGTGGTGATGCAGAGGACCAGGAAATTATAACAACATGGTTGGGCAAGTCATGCCATTCAGCCATATAAAGAAAACCGGAGATGTTTTATATGACAGTGGAAAACCTTTTAAAGTATATCACGCAACTTACCCATCTTTAATTGATATAACGAAAGAGAAGGATCTACACTATTCAACAATGTATTACAAATTATTAAATTTTCTTGTAATTTAACTTAATCTAAAATTTAGATTTAATATATAATTTTTTATGACCTCTCGGACATTTTAAGTAACTTTGGACTAAACTTTGCGAAACTTTAATTATGCCGTCATTCTTCCAGTTTTTTGTCATCCCTTTTAATGCTTTTTTAATTAGAGCCGTTTTACAATATGAAACTTTCACATTTGCCATGTTTTAATAAACAAGACAAGTAAAACTAATACAGTTTGAGCCATTCCAGTCCTCTCCTTCATTACAAAAGACAAAAGTTAACCAGCAAATTTGGATGCGCATTCAAAACTGTTGAAAAAAATTAATTGATTGTAGTGTCTCGAAATGGAAAATGTAAATAAGTGAAATGGGAACGATCATTGGAATCTTGGAATTCTTCTTTTTTTCATTTTACGAAACGCAATAATGACATATTAATTTTAAAAAACCGCGCTCCATTTCAATAGAACAATAAATAAGAAAAGACAGCCCACAAGACATATGAAATTTTTAGGTTGCTTTCTATTCCAGATTAGTCCCGTTCTATAACTGCCTGGTTCCTTTATTCTCTAAATAAAATGTCTCATCAGCCATCATTGCAACCATTCAATTGTTCCTTGCCTATGTACACATATACAGAAGCAAACATACATAAAACACCAGCAAGAGAAATGTAATGAGTAACATTTTAAATATCTACTTTTAGGAGCTTTACAAATGTGCTTTAACGTTTGCCACAGTCGTCTATTATTATTGCCGTTGCAGTTATTGTGTATTTTCCTTCTGGCTGTTGGCTGTTGTTATTACCAAATTTAGGTACATCCCTGTGTGTGTGTGTGTGTGTGTGTGTGTGTGTGTATGTGTGTGTGTATTTATTTCGGATATATTTGCCCAGCACACATTTAGATTTCGTATAACATTAAGAAGGATTTGCTTTGATATTGATGTGAAACCATATACGCCCTTAAAATAAACGATTAATTTAGTAGCACTACGAAAATGTTAATAGGAAGATCTCCGTACAAAAATGAATAAAATAGTGATGAAAACTTGCACAATAGTGCAATTCACCAAATGAGAGTTATAGTTTTTAGCCACCAAAAAAAATTTTTCCACTAATTACATATTATTACAAAAATTTAGTAGATTCTAGAGCTTAATGGAAGCTTAAAGCTGCCTACACAGAAGTAATTTTATTATTAATACGAAAAAAACTGTAAAATAAAATCCTCTTTATTATTTTTAATGGTGCATAAATAAATAGTGGTATGTGAATATATAGAGTAATTTGATTTGTTTACGTTCGGTTTCAGTTTTACAAGTAGAGGGTACGGATAAGAATAGCTGGCTTACGAATTCTAAAGTCATCTTTTCTGCCCTATTACATCCCAGAACATAATACGATTTCTAAGATATATGCAAATTTACCAGTTCTAAAGCCATACTATTTAGTAAGCCTTCTTATAAATAGCCGAAGGACATTAACTTTAACGATGTAGTCCACATTGGGGTAATGAAACTCTGCAATTATTTCAGCCCCACATGATGTTCCTAGATGCTGTTATCCCGATGACTAGATATACAAGACACTGTCAGGGGTTTGTAAGCTCAGATTTAACTCAGAATTTTCTTAAAGAAAAGTTAGCTTTTAGCTAAAATTCCAATCTTCCTGGTACTAAAATTGCTAGACACAACATTTCGGATAAAAACGCAAGCTTTTTTCATCCGGGAGGAATGTAAGAACTTCAACATTAAGCATGAATGTATTTACAAAATGTAAACTGTCGTTTTTCGAAATGTCTCGAGAGCATAAATTGTAAAGCTTTCAGCAAAGAAATTTCGGATGTAGTGTTTGCTGGCTTGTCCCCATCAGCACGTTTATATTCGTATATTGTGTGTTGTGAAATTGCTTTTAGCTCGGCAATTTGCTTTCTTGAGCACCATGTTTCTATATTTCAACTTTACCGATTTAAGAAGTATTAATGTGAAAATATTTACGTTTGCGTTAAGTTGCATAGGGTTCTCCAATACAGGCGAGCAGAAAAGTAATAAAGCCAATCCTTTTGTGAAATGATAACAAAACTATTAGCTGCCTTAAAATGGAAACGTTAAAACCGCGTTCAAAGAAGAAATAGTTCTATCCATTTATCTTAAATGACTACAACATCGTTTGCATAGCAGCCTTCTTATTTCTGTGCTTAAAAGTTACTCCACAAAACCATTTTATAGTGGTCTGCCACATAGATAAGATAAGGATTGGTATTATAATCCTATCTCAGGTCTGGAACTTAAGCTTGCGCGGCAAATGACAAATTGACCCCGCTCTCTTCGAAATGCTCTATTGTAAATCGGGAAAGAATTTACTTAAATGAAATACTTTAAATATTTGAAAAATAAATAGTGAAATATTTGGTTTTGTGGTATACATTTAGGCTTTAATACAAAATTTGAGGTTAGCAAAATCTACATGGTTGAGAGGCATGTTTCGTAACAGATCCCAAAGTGTGCAACAATATTAAAAAATAAAAAATGTTAGATGCTTACTGTGTCGTTTAGCGTTCACTGTGATCTGCGATAGCTCCATTTGATAATGGAAGCATTGAGATCATTGAAAGCAGATTCTGTAAGTTGCAGGAGATGTTGTTGCGACTGCTATACGCTAAAATTTCCAAATGGTAGTGGACCATTTCCTACAATTCATTTGAGGAAGCTAAAGTCACTTATACTATATAACAATAGGGATCATCTGCCAAGATCAGTGAACACGTAACGTTGCCTGCAGTCCTTACTTATAAGCTTCCGCCCCAGTTCTCTTAAGTGTTACATATTCTCTTATAAACTTCAATTGGTTGCAGAAGACAAAGTTCTTTTGCCGTTCAAATTATTTATGGAATTCGGTTCCAAGGCATACCTTAGCGCTCGGTATGCGGTGTTCTTCTGCATTCCTTTTCCAATTTATTTTTTATCTGCCGTTTTGTCCAAATCCAATGCCACTATCAAACGTTGCCGAAGACACTGCGAAGGGCCATTAAATTATATGAAAATTCAAATTTTGAATGCATTATTATATCGCATTACGTAACATGGTACGCAGACACCTCAGACTGATTTATTATTCAGGGTACATCTGCCCGCTAGAATTAAAAAACCTTCCATACATTTTTCTCTTCACGATATTCACATTGCCTTGCAGGAATTTAAGATGGCACAGTTCTGATAACATACTCTTATTACAGTGGTAATGAGCGAACGTGTGATAATCGCAATTTTCTGTTCTGTTCTGACCGTTAAATTGCCACTTTGAGGAAACAAAAATTTGGCATATGTTTACTTTTATTTCGTTTTTATTTATTAAAACTTTAAAAAAATCTAAGATTTATAAAATTAATAAATTTTTTCCTGAATTACTTATTTAAAATCTTAATCTTAAAATTCTAGTTACAAATTATAAGGAATTATAAATTGTATATGAATATGCAATTGTGTGTTAAATGGTTTCATTTCACAAGTTAATTTATTGAGGAAATCCCAAAAGTATAAATCATTTAAGATTTCTCTAAACGTTTCCGTTTCTCTAATAAATATATTTAAAGTAACGTGTTATTTATTTACATTAACCTCAAATTTTGCAATAAAGCCTAAATGTATGCCACAAAACCAATAAGATGTATATGCTCGCATAAGTATGCTTCAAATATTTAAAGTTTTTCAATCACAATCAACAATGGCACGCACAAGGGAAAAAATAATTCTAATGTTTTATTTAAAATCTAAACAAAAATATCAATTGCATTAATTTGCATTCGAAATTATTTTAAAAATTCAAATTTACTGAAACAGAATTGAACACAAATAATACACGGAGAGAAATTCATGTCCACAGTGTAGAGAAAGTTGAAAATATTACTGTTGGAAATGTTCTGCAAAATTACGAGATGGTTAAGAATATAGCTTTTATAGAAGCTTATTTATATGAACTTAGGTTCTTTATTAAAATATACATGTATTGTTACACAAGGTTCCCAGCCCTGCCAGGTATGGAATCTTAGAGCGAAAATAAAAGTTTACTATGGGCAGTTGTTTTACTATAATTTTATTATAATTTAAATAAAATATTGTTTTTAAAAAATAAAAAAATTATAATAATAATAATAATAATAATAACAATAAAGAAAAAGCTTCTACAACAAAAGCTTCGAGAAGCATATTTCTTGGGAATGAATCATAATTTTCCAATTTCGATTATAAACGCTTTATGACATAACCTTAACAGTTAATATAAAAGCATTTTCAAACAGATATTAAAAAATGTAATTGGGCTTTTGGAATTCTCATTTGATCCATTTGTTTTGCATTATTTGTTTAAAAGCTTTCAGCCAAATGTCAACTGATAAATTTAACTTTGGCACGAAATAAGATTCAAAGAGGCCTGAAAAATTTATTCAATCTTTTATAAATCGTAAATTCGTAATGTAACGAAAAGAACCGGCTGTAAAAAAATATTATGAAAATATATTTATTTATTAACAGAGTTGCATTTTGAATATCTTTTCTTGTGCACTTTTTTTATATTGTTGTCACTTTACTTCCCGAAAAATTAACGTGATGAAATATTTATTATATTTTAAAAATATAATTTAACTGGGGCCGCATAAAATCTTCGAAATTTATGTAATCCGTTCGTTGTAGGTCATCAAAACATTTTTTCTCAGGCAATTTGTATGTTAACGCAAAGAAATTAATTTCCTGGATATTTATAAAATTCCCAAAGTAAATTTGTAATTTGAAAGTAAATTTCTATAGTATTTTTGTGAACAGTAGCCGCCGGGGTGGCAGACCTTAAGCCCATTATATTATAACTAATAAACAAACTGCTCCTTCTCTCGACAAGTAGCTACGGCTGGACAATAAGAACCATAAGACAATCACAATATATGCAGTGCGAGCGAAACGCAAAACTCTCGAACAAAATTAAGAACCAAATCCAGACCTGCCCCGACCATATTTAGGAAATAATAAATACATATTAAATAAAATCATTTTTTTTTAGTCAAGAAATTAAAAGAAATTGAAAGTTTTTAAGGTTTTTTCAAGTGGTTTTTTCAATTATGGTTCCCCACTAGAACGAGCCTACTATATCTTTTGAAATTTGAATCGGATAACAAGAGCAGACATGCTACTCCTGCCAGCTAAAATATAGAATTTTGCCAGAAAATTTATTATTCCCTGAATGTATAACACTCTTAAGGTCAAACGTTAGAAGTTATGAAGCATCAGACCTCGCATCCTCAGCTTTTAAGGTCACTTTTGTGGCCATTATAAATAAAAAAATTCAGAAAACAATTTTATAAAATTTAAATAGACTTTTTTACCACATTTGTGGTTTCTCAAAGCCCTCAAATAAAATCCTTAAATCCTTTGAAATTGATTTTATCAGAAAATAATAAAAAAAAATACTTTCGTATAATGTTTGTTATTTTCTTAACTAATTTCCGGTTTGAATACTTTATTTTTTCCTCTATTGCTGTTTTTTAATGCATACTTTTAGGCATATTTTAAATAACTCACTTTACAAGTTACTTCATCTTATATTGATATAAATTTAAATATGAAGACATACATTTGTAAATGATAAAACTTCAATGTTATTTATTACATTTTTCACATATACAGTGGGTGGCATAAAAAATGTATATGTTCATGTTTTTATGAAAATGAGCCGATGTCTTCTGAATGTGTTATTATAAAGAATATTAAAATAGAGAACATTTTAATTTACAATAAAGAGAAATTAAAATTGACAATGGCGGAGAGATTTTATGAATTTGACATTAAGGAGCCTCTTCCCTCCACAGTAAGTTGAGGCATGTTATGTTATTCATACTAGAAATGAATATTAGGCAAATATCGGCTACGACTACGTTAGCAGGAGCATATTTATTGCAAGAAATGGTTTATCTCCAATTCAAACATTTAAGGTCAAATGTTCCCGATAATATCATGACTTCCGTCTGAAATCGATTGTGATTCAACGTATCCTCAAAAGAAAACGCCTAAAGGTATTACATCACATATCGCCACTTACAGAAACCACATGGTCGGTGATGCTATCGATGCGTATGTGAAGCATAGCTCTCCCTACCTTGCGGAAAACAAACAGAAACTGAATAATCCTTTAAACGTACCATTTCCTCCACCGTTATTTTCAGAAAACTGAGACCACATCCTCGCAAAAGATCAATTCCCTCACAAAACAATCAAACATTGAAAATCTTCTCAGCTCCTCTCTCCTAATTTTCGTGGTCAACGTCACAAGACTCGGAGTTGAAAATTCGACTCCATATAATTCTTTAATGCATTTTAAGCAACCAACTAGCAAGCACGAGAAATGAGCAAATCTGGATTTTGTTCAATACTACGGGCCATAAAAGCAGTATTCTCAGCTCATCTGAAGTTCAGCTTATCTTTATATTCAGATTTTTTTCGAGCATTATTAATAAACTCCTCCTCAGCTTAAAAGTGGGCAATAAAGTCATATGCCAGTTCATTTACCAAAAATTTTTGCATCCGATTCGTCTTATATAAATAATTCAGAAAACATTTTGGGTAGTACTACTCCTAAAAGTGGAATGCCTAAGAAATTATTACAATGATGATGTTGGGTCTGAAGTTTCAGTAATAAGAAATGTGGAAATTGTCAAGTTATCGTCGACAAATTTGTTTGAGTATTATGTAAATAAAATCCGACTTACACAAGCAAAAATGTGTACGTGATTTTAATTATTTATAGTCTACAATGCAATTGCAGACTACATTATATCATAATTTGCTTTTGCAATAACATTCATCTCTTCTGGCCTCTTCTCATTTTCCATAGGAAGGGAAAACAGTGCACTCAATTTAAATCAGTTTAGGGTAACGGAATACGCTTTTACAATCTCCAAGTTGTGGGTTAAAGAAGAACGTGGACTTGAAATAAAAATCTGAAATCTGCCCAACACATGTTTCGTGGAACATTCTGTAGTTGAATGTATTTCTACTTTTTTCTTTTGCAGGAGCACTACTCACGACAATGCAATGTGTTGGGATTAGGTGAAAGGTGGAGAGTACAGAGTAGCTTTCTACAACGCTTCTGGTGTTGAACAGTGAAGCTGCTTTAAACAACAGCGAAAGAGAATGTATATAGTCAGATGTATAGTCATAGATGTATAGACATTGCAATTTGAATTATTTATTTTTGCTTATTGTTGGTTAATTTTTTGTGCTCACTATACATGTGTAAATAGTTATTTAATAGATATTACTCATGTGTGTTTCAAAGTAAATGCATTTAAAGAAACAGTAACAAAACGAATAGATTATATTGAAAGAACATATTAATTTTGTAATCCTAAAAGTATTCTTTAAATAACGAAAACATCAAGTTTTATTAAAGGATACTTTTAATTGCAGGAATATAAAAAAAAATCAAGGCTCAATAAAAAATAAAATAATAAATATAAAAATATTCTTTGATTGTGGATTTGTTTACATATTTATAGGCTTCTTTATATTTTCTACTTCAACTTTATTACTTTAATCCTTTTTTTTTTTTTTTTTTTGATATTCTATTTACTTAAGGCCACTGTATTTAACACAACTGTGGCAATTTCTTTACGAATTCTTAGAAATTCCTTACAGTTACGAATGACGTACACACTCTCTAATTGTTTTATTAATTTATGTTACATAAAATGATTTTTATTGGCATATTCTTAGAAGGAAAGTCATTATTTAATTATAATGTAAATGGAAATTTATTGCATAATTGATTGTATAAAAAGTGTAGTATATTTTACGGGTTATTTATGTGAA
The DNA here is from genome assembly GCA_963402855.1 of Ormia ochracea. Lineage (NCBI taxonomy): Eukaryota > Metazoa > Arthropoda > Insecta > Diptera > Tachinidae > Ormia > Ormia ochracea. The sequence goes on along the minus strand of OY727107.1, from coordinate 15,476,126 downwards.
ATTGCTATTGTTATTTGTGGTCAAATGAAGCAGTTTTAAAACAAAGAAATAAATTATGTAGAAGCTTTATCAAATTATTACCAAGCGAAGTTGGATTTAATTGAGTTAGAAAATTTTCTTAGTCAATGACAGAATTAGACACATTTTAAATAAAATAAATTCGATCCTTAAATGATAATGATACTACAGGAAATAAGTATAAGACAGTTTTTGTTTCTTTGAAATACATTTTTAACGGCAAAATTCTTAAATGTCAAATGAGGCTTTTTTTTCTACTCCTCAAACTAAATTCTACAAATTTTTTAGAGTCCTTTACTCAAACTAAATTCTACAAATTTTTTAGAGTCCTTCGCCGTTTCTAATTAAAAATTTTCATCTGTAGACATATTGCTGTTCTTGAATAATTTTTACTCTTCATAATTAAATTTCCTATCCGTCTATTATTTGTTGTGCTGTGCAGGGCTTGATTTTAATCGAATTAATTATGCTTGAGTATGTATGTATGGACCCACATCTATAGAAAACAACAAGCCAAAAACTCTGGTTGTATATAATTTGATTAATTAACGCCTAAATGTATGCAGACAGTTTTTTCTACAATTTCAATTTCACATGATTTCTCTTTTATTTCTATACTTTTGCTTTCATTACCTTCCCTTCTCCGACAGTTAACCATGAAACTGAGTTTAAAATAAAAGAGTCTGTGGAATGGTATAGACACTTTATAACCGTCAGCCCTTCATTGTCCGTTTATTGGTGGAGAGGAAAGGCAACTTGCTTTGTTGTTATTTTTAACTTGGCAGCAAATGTATTGAAATGTATTTTTACATTTTACAAGCATGATTTTCTCTCAACAATTATTGATTTTAATCTATTTATATCTCTATTGCTGGCAACAGAACCAAACATAATCCAGCTTAAGGAATATAGAAAATATTAAGTAAAAATAATGAATTTTTGTTAAATAATGTGAAATAAAACAAAATTACGTTACGCTTTTCTCTACGCCATAAACGTTTCAAGTTTGGCTTGATTGCTGTCTAAAAATACTTATAAACACGTACACAGACTTTTTGTGATCACAAGATCATGCAGCAATATCGTTGCTTCTGCTTCAGCCGTGCGAAGGCTACCGGATAATAACCTATACTAGCCATCCAGAGGTCGCAAGTTCTATTCTTGCCCGTCCCCTGAGTGTTGTCCCGACGGTACCATAACCTTCAACGCAAAGTATGTAACATAAACATATAAGAGATTAATAGATTATATTGGCAAATTTTATTTCTTAAGGCCACCAGGGATTAGATGACGCCGGATAGTAGTTTGGCAAATATACGATAACCGGTTAGGGAAGGGGCGATTGGAGAAGGAGTTTTTATAAAAATTTATTCCATGTGGGCACCACAAATTCATGTCGTGAAAAAATAATGTCATATCCGCAGGAATTATTAGGTTTCAGTTACGAATTCTCTCGTTTCTCTAGACTATACACCAATAAATTATCGGTGGATCCAATTATCGGCACTCCGAAGCTAATACAGATATAAGAGTATAGATTTCGTATGATGTGAAGTATCTTTTACCAAGTCTTAAAAACCGAGGCAATACAATGTTTCTTTCAATAGCCAGAACAACGACATCCGATTTTTCTATAATTCTAATACCTCCAATAATTCCTATTATAAAAATATATTTGAATGATACAATCTGTTTACTGATATAATGTTACACCCAGGACGATATTTCCTTATATTTGGAAAACTCTCCTGTTCTATTCAAGAAAAAAAAAGCAACAAAAAAGCTAGACCAGCAAATATTAACTTTTCTTTTCTGCTATCAAGGTTTCACTGTATTTATTATCTCTATAAGCGACCTATTTCTGTAACTTTTATATCAATTACAATTGCATTTTTTTTTCATTAATTATTTTTCTGACTACAGAGTCAGAAAAGCAATATGATTTAAGTCCCATCCGTTAAGTTCTCTACGCCATCATTCACTATTTCCATAAGTAGTTTGAGTGGTCCAAATGCAAGTACCTTTTAAAAAGGTTTTAGGTTTGCATTAACTTATCATGTTAGTGCCCAACTGCGAAATTGAATTGCTTGTTTTATTCATGACCGTCCACCCCAATTGGGGAACATTTTGTCTTTTTTGGACATAAGGACCACTGTGACAATGACCTCAAGCAATACTTTTCTTTTTTATTTTTCTGTTATTTTATCTAATTAATTTCAATTTTGGTTTTGCCTTAAATGGGTTAAGAGTGCCCTGAACCTAAAAATCATAAGACTAAGGCCAAAAATCTGATACGGTGAGAGAAAATCATTTGTGTAATATAATAAACTATTTGATTGAATTACAAAAAAAAAAAAAGTTTGCCTAATCTGGGATACGAACCCAGTTTCTTCAAAGTTGATATAAACTAAAATGATGCGTCTCAGTCGTTGTCCATTTCACAGAATATTTTTGAAAAATAATCCAAAAATTTAATAAAATGTTATCAAAAATTACAGCTTAACTGCGGCAAGTACGACACAAGCGGCTTTGCAAAGAACTGCTCTGCTTTCTCAAGCAATAGTAATTTTTGATAATTATGGTAAAGTGAAATGTACTAGAAGGGATGATTCCTGAATCCTTGCCCCACAGAAAAAAATGAACCTTAAAATAAATTTAAAAGTTTTTATAAAATTTTATATTTAGTGCAAAAATAACGAGTTTTTAAAATTTCAATAAAAAGCTTTAAGACGATTCTGCTTTATACGTATAGAGGATTTTCAAGAGTGTTTAAATGGAAGTAGGAGTGCACCCTGGCCAGGATGCCAGCAAAACTTTTCATTGCCAAGGAGTAAGCCGAGAATTAACTCGCAACATATAGAATGCTTTTCTTACTTTGCGGATGAATTAACACCACAGAAGAAACGAGAGAGTATGTATGTGTTATTGTTTGCTGGTATATGTTATCCGACTTGTGATAATTAACCCATGAAAGGTTAAAGGACTTGAGAAAAATTAGTGCAATGATTTTCAATAAAATACGTCTGGAATACACAACTTGAAGCACTTGTAGTTGAGGAAAAAAAACTATTTTTTTATTTATAAAAAAGTTTTATGAAACTTATAATTATAACTAAAATGTTTCTTAACAAAATTAAAAAATTTATTATTTTTCCATCTGCTGTTAAAGGTTTCCTTTAATTTTTGAAAGTTTAATTATTTTCTGTTGTGTTTTGATTCCTTCTGTCTAACTTTTTGCTGTAACCTCCTATGCAGCCAAAATTACAAATTTGATGTATTTTTTTAAGTAACAAAAGAATTTTATTTAGTTTTCTAGTAAAACAATTTTAAATGTTTCCTTTACTTTGTTGCAAAAGATTTAAAATTAGAGTGAACTTGTAACTATAGGAAAATGTATGTAAAGGAAAATGTTTGTAGTACATATTCGTATGCAATTGCAGTTCTCATCGTCCACAACTCCCAACGACATGCTACATTTTGGTAAAAATTAATTACAAATGTATGTTCCTGTGTTTTAAGGTTGGACGCTTATGTGATTTTCTGCAAAACCTTTTAACCGCAAAAGAAAAACAAATGGAAAATTAAGTTGTAGATGGATAAGAGAACAATGTATTCCGGAATTAAAAGAAAACAATTTTTTTTTAAATACTTTATTCAGTATTGCATGATACAATTCTCTATAAAGTATGAATGTAGTTATAAAGATCGGTTCTGAAATAAAGTTTCGAACCCTGTCTGCTAGAGGCTTTTAAGGCATGATATTACAAATCAGTGGGTTCATTATTGTTTATACTTATAGGGTTAAGTGAACACCTAATGGTATGCTGCATAAAAATGTAAAACGCCAATGAAAGACTTTCTCAACTCCTTTTCCAATTGCAAATTACTGCCTACTTTCTTAGTTACTTGTTGCCTAAAGGAATTGATTAATACCTTTTAAATACCTCTGGTCTTTACACGAATTTTATACAGCGCAATGCCACAAACATGTTTATCATTCTGCCTACGTCATGTGACTTAATGTGGTCTAAAAATGTATGTTTTTTACACGGAAACTTCAAATCACTTTTATACAAACATTATTTTTTTCTAGGGCCACCATAAAAGGGAAATCGCCTACTAATGGAATGCATTGTGAGAAAATTATGAGAGAGGCATAGTGATACAGAAGGCAATTATTTTGCCAATGAGGCGATATTATTTTGGTCTTACGAGTTTTTCTATTTCAAATTATTTAATGAATTCATTCTATAAATGCTTTACCAGGCTTCAGCTATGTTCCAAGATATTTCTCTTCCTGCACAGGGTGCAGTCCTACTTCTATTAAAACGCTCCTGAAAATCTTCTATACGTATATAAAGCAGAACCGTCTTAAAGCTTTTTATTGACATTTTAAAAACTCTTTATTTTTGCACTAAATATAAAATTGAATAAAAACTTTTAAATTTATTTTAAGGTTCCTTTTTTTCTGTGGAGCAAGGATTCTGGAATCATCCCTTCTAGTACATTTCACTTTACCATAATTATCAAAAATTACTATTGCTTGAGAAAGCAGAGCAGTTCTTTGCCAAGCCGCTGGTGTCATACTTGGCGCAGTTAAGCTGTAATTTTTGATAGCATTTTTTTAATTATTTTTACCCGTCAAATAAATACGGTTTAGAAGGAAATAAACGAAACGTATGTGATCTACTGTATATAATCATTAGTATGAATTGTTTGCTGGTAAATTTTAAGTAACCTGTCTCTTAACCACTCCAACAACAACTAACTGATGAGCTGTTATTTTTGATACTGGCAATACCATCATTTTTACACACCACATCGGGGTGCAGGTCTGCAATAAGGAGACGTCAGACTTCTCACGACTGCCAAAAAAGTTGTGAGTCCTTTCTTATGTTTTTGTTTAAATGAAACTTCAATAATAAACTGAAAAAATTTTTTTTGAAAAGGAGTATTTTTTTTATGATTTATTTGCGCTAAACTGTTATAAAATCAATATTTAGTAGAATAATAATTTTTGCACCTTTGAAATTGATTATTAAATTTATTGGCTTTTGATTTTTAAAAAAAAATTTTTGGTACTTTTTAAAAACTAAACAAAACGAAAAAGGAGTATGAAAAAAAGGATTTACATGGCATTTTTAAAAGCGATGGGCCTTAAAACATGTTAGAGGTTCAACAAGAAGACCAACATATAACAGTCAGCGTTACCCAACCCTGTACTCATTATAAGTGAAACTAAAGTTTAATAAAAGAATTATATTATAAAAATATATATGTATATTATTTAATGGGATTATAAGAAAAAAATATTAATTTTTATTTTTCCAAGGGAACGAAGAAACTTAATATTTAAAAATAAAATACAACATTTATATCTTCATAAAACACAAAGACCTCGAACTGAAGGAATAATGAGCACTTATAGGTCGTTAAGTATGTGTAAGTCCAACAAATCATTCATCACAGGATCTGGATGGCAAGCATTTTAACAATTTCCCTTTTTTTATCTCATTTTAAATATTATTTTTGGACAAAAAATCCTAGATTTTATAAAAACAATATTATTTGTTGAAAAGTTAATAACATTTTGATGCATTTCAAAGAATTAATAATATTTGGTCTTTATTAGGCGTCTGAAATTTTATTAAATTAGTCTACTAAAATCATATAAATATTATTAAAATTTTTGGGAGATTGTAAAAAGAGGGTCTAGTGTATTGCATTTGCATGACCTTTTCGTTTGTAAAAAGAGGGTCTAGTGTATTGCATTTGCATGAACTTTTCGTTTGTAAAAAGAGGGTCTAGTGTATTGCATTTGCATGAACTTTTCGATTGTAAAAAGAGGGTCTAGTGTATTGCATTTGCATGAACTTTTCGTTTGTAAAAAGAGGGTCTAGTGTATTGCATTTCCATGACCTTTTCACAACTAATAAAAAAACAAAATTTGCTTGATTTATTATATAGCAAATAGCAAAACAACCCACACCAACACATATTTCATTATCCAAGCCAATCACTCACACTAGTGCATGCATGTGCTCTCTGTCTATTCTCTTATTCATTAAAAAATAGTATACATGCAAAATTTTTCAGAAAATTTTACTTACATTCTCCTTGCAACTGAAAATGATATTTGCCTTTTGAAAACTTTCTTTTACGTAATTGAACGCTTTCACTTTTTTTTCACAATTTCATTACATTTTTTATTACATTAAATTTAACAATAATTTTAATTTAATTAATTTCACTACACTTTCACCGCAATAACCATTTAATTACTCCGCGCATTCTACCACCAACGACCGCACACTACTGACATTGAACTTGAACTGGAATGCGTGCTCTTATACAATAACCAACTTGCATAATCTTCAACAACTGAGTACACTAACACACCAACGCACAATCATGTGTAGTGAATTTGGCAGTGATGGGTAGTGGAGAGCTCAATTTTTTTAACAGTTTTGCACTCCAAAAAAAATTTTATTTTATTGCTAAATGTGTTCCTTTTTTTTAAAAAAAATTCGATATAAAATTAAAATATAAAATTAAGTTCAAGGCCACTTTAAACAATGTCACAATTTTTTATTTAAAAATTTCCGAAATAGTTTTTTGAACTATTAAAGATTGAAGTAAATTAAAATGAATTGGATGCTATATATACTATTATATACCGCCAATCGGACTAATCATATTGCAAACTCTCTTTTTTACAGTTCGGAAATTATTTTAAAAAATTATTTATAAAAAAATTTATGTCAACATTCTTATTTTAATACTCTTATTTATCTAAAAGAGATTTTTTTGTTATATCCCAGCTGATAGTGCAACTGATAATTGGAATTGCTAACAATCTGTAAAAGATCCGTAAAAGATTATATAAAGTAAGTTCGGTAATTGTTAAAGTTATTTTCGAATGATATCTTAAATTTAGTAATATTTTTCAAATATCAGCTGATTTGTATGCACTTGTCGCACTAGGCTAATGATGTTTATTCGACAACCTTCATCAAACTTTTCTTAGAACGAACGGAAATAACACTAATTAACAAGTCCACCAGATAGGAAGTCGCTGTTTACACGAGTAGTAATAAAACGTTGAAAAATATTGAAGCAAAATTATATAATACGAGAAGTAGAATTTTTTTACTGAGTTGTTAAAACTTGGAAATTTTGAATTTATTTAAATTATTTAAATTTAATTATTTAAATGTAATTGGGCAAAAGTACTTTCTTGAGTTGTAAAGATGGGCTATATTTATGCCCCTATTATGGTTCACAAGACTTAAGTGTATTGTTGTAGAGCAAACAACACAACATCTAGATGATGTATATTTCACAGGGTTGTTCTTCAAAAAATGCATCTGACAACAACACTTAAAAACAACTGTTGTAAACCATAATCGCAATTTCAAAAATACAACATCAAATTTACAACTGTTGTGGACCATAGTAGGGGCCTTAACATTTCAAACCTGTGTAAAGACATTGTATTTCTTGTAGGAGATTTTATTTTAGCATAGATATTTAAAATATATATATATTTTTTTATGATTCAGCTCTATTCCCTCCCAAAATAATAAATAAAGATGATTTTTACAGTCATGGAATATTTAAACAGATTAATTACCCCTGATTTACATAAAGTAATTTACTTGGCTCTTTTTTACAAATATGCCAAAAAAACATTTTAAACATTTAAATTTCCCACCACTAGTTTTTTTGCCAATATGATCTTCCTTACAAAAACCCATCACTGGCACTATCATGCTCTCTCATCACTGAGATTTTTTAAGAGAAGTATTTACACACAGCTGGATTTAATGTGTGTATGCAGGTATGTGTGCAAGCAAGATAGATGACTACAGTGTATGCAATGTAGTATGGTGGTGTAATGCTTTGAAGCAGTTTATTGAACTCAGAAAATAAAATTAATTTATTTATTATTAAACTGAATTATCAAATCAAGTGGTTTATGGATTTAATAAAATTTTTTTCACAGATAAGTGGATCTTGTCTATGCATGTGTACATTCTAAATATGTATGTGTTTTTGATGTGCATACATTAGGAGGGTATAACCAAAATGCTTTCCGACTTTAAGCCGAATAAGCCGAGGATTTCAAGAATTTGGTTTTTAATTTTTTTGTTTGTATTAGTAAATAAAAAAATTAATTCGTTGTTTGAACAAGTGAAAATTTTGTAAATAAATATAAATTATAAAAAATTTGTAAACAATTTGCCGTTGCATGTAAATATGATGTGAAATCTTAAGATGTTTTTGCAATTATCATGATTTTAACATTAGAGGTCCGCATGGAATTTAATAGCCAGCTGGTTTTGTTTTTTTCTATTTTCAATGCTTCTTCATATTTTTTTGGATGGCTGGGAATTTAAGGAATTTAAATAGCTTTTAATTATTTGCGCCTGTCAATTATTTGCACATTTTGTAATATTTTCTATTACAGGAAAATAATGGATATTACTTTCTAAAATTTTCTGTTTTTTATATATTTTTTTAAATGAACCAACTTAAGCCGGATGAATTAAAATTATTAAATAAAATTATTTAGAAATAATTCGTGCACTAACAAATTTTTTGTTTTGGTAGCGAATTTTTATTATTTTATTAATTTTTGGAGTCTTAAATCGGTGAATTTGCTTTCAATGGCGAATTTGTTTATAATAAATTGATTTGAATTCGCCTTAAGCCAGTTATAATTCAATTAAAGTGTATTTCTTTTCGATAATCTCATGTTAGAAACTTTCTGAGTTTTGGAACCACCCTAATGGCATATAATTTGCAGTGACCTTCAGAGAATGTCATTAACTCCTGTTGCAAAAGCTGGTAAACAAATTCCTTAAAACGGCTTGTTATTTTGTTGCACACTGTAACAAATAAATTTCTACACACACACTCTTGCAAATAGAGAAGATTTGTAGGATTTCAAGAGAATTAAAAGTAATTGGAAAACTTTTCATTCAAAGAGCGGAAAAAATATTTAGAATCTTAACAGAGATGGAAATCGTATGGCATTGTAAAACGGCCTCAAAATCACAATTTATATAATTTTTAATTATTTTCAAATAATAATCGTAGAGCATAAATATGTAATAAATTTTTGATGTAATTTTTAAGTCCAAAAGTAATAGGAGGGAACAATTAGATTACAATATGCCAGAATAAAAAATTTGTAAAAAAAAACATTAAAAAAGCTAAATAAAAAAAAATTTATGTTTTTTAAATTAAAATTATTCCTCTTCAATTTTGTACTTCCTTTAGAGGATGTAGGTCCTTCGCCCCAATTGCCATAAAATTGCTATAAAATAGAAAAACCGGTTTGCCGACCCTGGACAAGCTTTTAGTTCATTCATGCAAGTTATTCCATTCAATTTTTTAACCAAATAAATACATTTTTGTATGGCTTTTTAACATGTTTAGATCGGTACCGGATAGGTTTACGTATTCTAAATTATATGAATTGAAGTGATTTGAATTTAACATTTATTGTGATGAAGTGCCTCTCAAATTATTTGTTATTATGAGGACTCCTGAATGAATTAAAATCAGTATAGTAAGCAAAATAGAAGCATGAAACGGATTAAGCACTTTCGGCATTTCGTTTTCAATAGCCCGCTACCTTAACAGTTGTCTTGGGCCAACTACTTTACAAATGGCTGGTAGCGGTGAGCCATCCAGTAATAATGTTGAACGGTTCGTCCAGAGAAGCCACTTTCAGGTCGTGGTGAAAAAGTCTTTTCTAGATTATTAATTGTGAAAGTGGAGGCAAAAAATTACGTCAAGTAATGAGTCTAAAAGGTTTCAATGCCGCTGGGTAAAAGCGTGTGGTTACACTTTTTGCGCGTTCTGAGCTCAGATTGATGAAAAGCAAAGAATTTTGCTATGGAGTGTGTTGGCGATCCGCCAAATGGATTTGAAACAGAAAATATCGTTGTAATGCAAAGGCATATTAAGAAGTTTATTTTTGACGTATTTAAAATCTGTGATAAAATCCGATTCATTCACTTCCTAACGATCTTTAAATGATCTTGGTTATACTCGGGCGAAATTGCACTTTAGCTTAAAGTTCATTAACACCAGATCTCCGGCTTATAGACCATCATCAAGTGCCCCTTTTTACAAGCACTGGGACTAAACAGCCAAAGTGCGGAAGAAAGTGAAATACGAAGCAAAATACATAATAGTTCGATTGCCTTTTGCTTGATGTTTAGTGACTTTTAGTGACACATTTAAGACTGTCTATGCACAACTTAAAAATTATATTTAAAACTGATTAGTTTGGAAAAACTCACTCTTTCTTTCAGTTGAAGACGAACATGAAAATGCAGGAAATAAATTTGTTTACTAAAATAGAAATATTTTACTTTAATTCTTAAGTTTGCGCAGTGAACTTGCTCGAGTGGTGGTGGATGTTGTAGCGGATGCGGCCGCACCCCGACGAAAACGTGAATGCGTGCCAAATTGTTTACCAGCTGCCAGCATGGCTGTGGAGCCGGAAACTTCATCCTTTTCAGGTAAATGAGCCACATGCAAGATGTCCCATAACAATTTACCATTTTCCTGCGAGTCCAGCATAGAAGCCAATTCCGCCTTTAAAAAATAGTAAATTATTGAAAGGAATGAAAAGAAAGAAGTAAAAACTCATTAACCTGAGACTTCTTCAACAATTCCTTCAAGCTGCCCCCCAGTCTCATTAATTTATGAATGTTACGAGTGTTGACACCAGGTAAACGTAAAAGGAAGTCATAAATATTGGCATTAAACTTTAAATCGTCGTGGGCGCCGGTATCATCACCGCCTACAGCAGCTGCCTCCTTGGGATCGGGTTCCGGTTTGCCCAATTTGAGTTCTTCAAACAATTGGGCGGTGGCATAGGGACTAGGCGACCATATCAGGCGCAGTTTGGGAAAGTGCAATGTTAAGAGTTGTAATTTTTTTACAATATCCGCATTGGAGGAGGTAGTATTCTGTGAAAGCATGTATTTCCCCTGTAAATGAAAAGGTTTATTTTGGTCGAACTCTATAAGAAGTATCGGTTTGGCGTAATGGCGTTGCATTTGTATGCATTGATTGTACAAGCGGCCAGAATTAAGCGAACCTATTAAATCCGATATGGATTTACGTTCTACACAAATTTCCGGCGTTAAAATATAATCACCGATCTGAAAGAAAGCAATTCGATTTTATTATTATTCAATATAAGTTTTGTGTGGGCAAGTTGAAATCCACAGGAGAGAGATAAATGACATGTTAAATATCTGCGGTTTTAAACTTGTGATATATTTATGTCATTTTAAGATATTTGCTTACTGTGATTGTAACTGGCAGCACCTGAATACCTCTCTTATGTATCAGGCATGGCAGATCGGAACGAAATTCCCGCATATCCACTATAATTTTGGGGTTTTCTTCAACTTCGGCAACTTTGTTAAGCTCTTGGCCACCAGCTTTGCGGCTTTGAGCATTGGCGGACTCAACAGCTGCCGGCTCTTTATATGACTTTAATAAAATAAACGCCTCATCGGTTTTGCCATCTTGATATTCAGGTATAACCATTTTCTATATAAAAATATACTCGAAAAAGTTTTAATATTTAGCAATATTCTATACTACAAATTTACGCTTTTCGTATCGATGATTAGTTCGAAGGCTTGCTTCTCTCTTCGTAAACTGGTGAGGTAGGATTGTTCCTCCACAGTTCTGGCATGTATTAAGAAAAACACCTTCATTCGCTCTTTAGCTGAACGTTGTTGGCGGGCTTCATAGATTTCCAATTGTCTAATAGCTGTGACATTACAATGATACATTACAACATATTGGGGACTAATTTCGTCTAATATTCTTGCTAGGGCCATTGAGCTTTCTCTTTCGGTTTTGAAAGTTTGGAGGCATATCAGGGGTTGCTTATGAGACGCAATTGCAGCTGTTATATCTAGATTTTCCATGTCGGGAAATGGTTCAAATATTGAATTGTCAGCGTCGGCATTAGCTGTCGCGTCACTGTTTAAGTGCAATAGCTTCTCATCATCAGCCTGAGTCTGGGTCATGGTAAGCATGTAACTTTCTTGAAAATAATTTGCCTCTACATCATCCAAATCGTTTGATAAAAGCTGAGTCAGTTCATCGATTTGTTGTGGATTCTCTAAATCATCCATTTCATTACACGCAATTTCTGTTTTGCCGATTGTCTGGCTTCTATTTGATTGGCGTTGCGATAAAGTAACTTCCAACTCCTTCACTGTTTGCATATTTTCAAACATTTTCCCCAATTTGCCTATGGGAATCTGTTGCCTCATTGCTGTATAGAGTAGAAAACGTTCGCCGCTCTGTGTTAGGAACTGCTTCAGCTGATAACATGTTCTGCTGTCTTGGCAGAGAATAAGTACTTTCGGCGGGTCATAATTATCCGGGTTTGAGCGCTTCATATCTGCTGGTATTTCGACTTTTAAAATTTCACTTAAATACTTCCATTTCGGACAAGGTTCTGGCTCGAATTCTGAAATCAAGTAAAAAATATAGTAAGTTATACGGTTCAGTTGTCATTCCAGCCACTTTAATCACATTTCATTAACTGAAAGCTCACCTCCATTTTCGTTGTATACTCGCTCTTTTGATAGCTTGAATATTTGCTCCGCTGAGTCCAATAAGATCCAACCGGAATTGCTCAGAGCATACTCTGTAGTTCTGTAACGTTTAATCAAAGCATAAGCGCTTACCGCATCATTATACATAGTGGCTCTGAAATGAACAAATTTTAAACATTTTATTGGATTTTTTTTTTAACAAATTTTACGGACATCATTAAACTTCTTAAGATCTTTAGATCGGCCACTATCAATTTGGTTTGCGAGTTAAGTTGATGCCATATACAATCCAACTGAGCCTGTAATATCTTGTGGAATTTTTTCGTTACACAATTCTCCACAGTAATTTCCTCCATATCCACTGTACGGTTTATGCGTTTTATTTCACGTACCAAATAATTCATGATATCGAGTATATGAGTTTGTATCATTTTCATTTTGTGTGGCAAAGGAACGTTTAATTCTATAGTTTGAGCCTCGTATGGTTTCAATGATGCTTGTACAGTGGCATGAAATCGAGGCCATATATAAAGTTCTTTAACAAATAAATTGCGCATTATACGTTCAATATGGCCGTAGCCGATTGTAAAAGACTCTGCGCTACTGGAAAAGGCTTTTATAAAACCAGTTTTATTTTGCTGCCTGTACAATCGTAAAGCGAATGCCTCTTGGCAGGATTCAATAATAGTGTGGGCTCGTAATACAATTATGCCAGTGATAAGTTCTATGGGTATGCGGTTTTTTAGAAGATCTACTACTAATATGCGCGTGGTAATGAATTGTATGCCGCCTTCTAGGTACACACGTTCCCTGGCAGGTGATAAAAACATATAAAGACAGCAATTAATTGTATGTAATTTTCAAGTAAAATATTCTATTTGCTATGGCCCGTTGCAATATGAAAATAGCTTAATTGCATTGGCCTGCAACTTACCTTTCTTTAGCTGTATTAGCCACTTCATGTACGTATTTCTTCTCCAATCTTGCTTTGTAGTACTCTTCTTCCCAATCCGAATTGTTTATAACCAATACCAAATTTCCAGCATCACTATACACTTTTAAAATATTCAAGACCACACGTTCATAACTGAGGCCTCTAAGCAGAAAATTATAAAAAAAAAATCTTGTGGTTTAATGGTTTGGAATACAACGCATACATTTACTCTTACTTGGCACAAACCATTAAAGCGTCTGCATGTACCATATCCAGAAACATTTGTTTCTCATACTCCAACAGGACAACATCTTTTCGCATTAAATATTCTTCCGCTGTAACAATATTGTTCAACTCCTCGTCTTCTGCTCCTTGTTGAGCTCCAGCTAATGATGATTTACTACATGAAGGTTGCTCTTCATCAATATTTTTATTTCTAGATTCTAAATTCTCCATTTATTTAAAGTGTTTCTGATTTTTATAATTATTTTTCTAAAATTCCTTGAAAGCCGGCAAAATTTTGTTTGTTTGTTTTAATTGGTTACAGCTGTTTGACTTTTATTGTTTATATTGTAACAAGTACTGTATAAATGTGATTCTATTAGAGTTGGGTCTTTGCTAAAGGTGTGTTTACATGGTTGTACAAATTATTGGAGTGTGTAGCATGTTTAGACGAATAATTTACTTAAAGTCACACAATACCACTTTATGAATTGTTTTATTGTGCAAGACAGTTGTACGATTCATTTACACGAAAATCTGATAGTGATTTCCTCCTATTTTAAAAATATCACATGAAAATAGAAATAATGGTTCCACACTATCATACAAGTAGGGTGCAAATCAATTTTGGGTTTTGCTGATTGAAATAGAAGCAACACAAAAAATGTCATTTCATAAAAATTTTTATAAACTTTTGCTTGTTATAAAAATTTAACATATTTTGTAACACTATCCTATTTTTCAGCAGAGATGCCACATTTTGTAAATCGTACAACTGTGTAGAGTAAGGAAATTATAAATGCTGATAACTTATTTAAAACAGATGGCTTATTGGAATATATTTCAAAGCAGCACCTATAAAACAACGAAGCTCACACAACATAGCGATTCAGTAGGGCACTCAGCTGCTGTCACCAGAAAGTTTCTTCGTCCTCTCCTGAACGTGTTACAGCAATTTGCAAACGGCCTTTAAAAGGCCGCTCAGAACATGAAGAAGACAACTGCTTTAATGTGTGAATACCTGCTTGCATTGGAGGATTCTTAATTTATTGTGCGAATTAATATTAATTGATAGTTTATAGGAATTGTCAAAAGTATTGCACAACTGATTTTAATTTACGTCAAAGTGATTTACACCTATCAAGCATGATTAATAGTTTTGCCAACATTTTCCCTCGTTTGATAGTGTGGCCATCAATCTCATCAGTCAACAGTCAACCACGTACAAAATGATGCATTCATGCTGGTTTTTGACTGATAGTGCTCGCCAAAAGCTTGAACATTGTAAATTTATGTGTAAATGGACAACGAAATTGATATTTTAAAAGATGTTATATGTGAATATGAAATAGAGCGATGTCTTACAGAAATGCTTCCCTTCGCTGGGGTTTCCATGTTGTCTAATCAACTAAGATATTGTGTTTCATGGTTGATCGGGTGTAGCCGCCTTTAAAGAACTGATTATAATTATAATCTTTAGCAACTCTGATCAGCATACTCTTTCCGACTCCACTTTGCCTTTTTAATTCTGGAAAAGTTACAGATTGACTGAAAACTTTTAGCACATACTGTGTAAGATCTCTGTATATTCGATGAACAAACTCATATCAAATTCAATGGGAAATATTGCACAATAATGTTACAAACGTATGGCTAGCTCAACATCAAAATGATATTTGGCGGCAAATCAGTATTTCGAGATCACTGCATATTTTCTTTTCAATCTTTCGCCCCAAAATAAGAAAAATTCCCTTATTTTTATCAGTTGGAATAAACATCACGTTCTGCGTCTTAAAATATAACAAAGCAGGAAAATAAACAAAGTAAATGGAGTGTTTTATTAAAACCGAAATGCTTAAGATTAGTCATGAAATCTGAGTACAATCCCACACTGCGATAATAATAAAAAAATTTAAAGACGTTTTTTTTATGCGCATGTGTGTGTGTGTGTGTGCATGCATACACAATTGCTTCTATTTTGCAAATCGGCAAATTCTAAGCCACGAAATTATTTTAATTTAATATCCATCAGAAGAAAATCATAATTAACACATCGTCAGATTTTTATTGCTTTGGCGCACCTGCCACACGATATGACTGGCTAATAATAAAATGACTTGGTAATGAAATGTGTATGCAGTTGCATGAGCTTGTGCAGGCCTGTAAGTGCAAACTTTATACATAGAGTTGTATTTAATTCAAGATGCTAACGAAACATCTGTTTGCATCATATTTATGCAATGGTATGGCAGCTGCAATGACATTCTGGTGCGATTTATTAAAATAGGATGGAATCAAATCAGAGTTGTATGTGAAGTGATCGTAGGACTAATGGTGAATAGGCAGTATTCACTATCGTACTCGATCGCAGGATTTGGAAATTATTATTTTTAAACATGTCGTGGGGTAAACAAGTAAATAAGTTTGTCAACAACAAATGGCCAAGGTCGTGAGTTCGTTCCCTATCAGCTGTAGTTATGCAATAAAAATGTCTCTAAAAACTTTTTCAGCTGCTTTAACTTCTCCCGTATTAATTGCTGTGGGAATATTTAAGGTGGGGGAGGCATAGTCGGGAAACAATTTACATCGATAAAGTCATATGTTTGGCTATATATGCTCTTCTGCGTTTCTTCTGTAGCTGTAATTCATCGGGGAAGAAAAGGACAATTAATAAAACACTTTCAAATAACAGTTAATAAACACCTAATTCTCTTCTATATCTTTCTCATTAATCGTGCCAAAAATATAAGAATAACAAACTGCCCCCAGTTTCGGTCCAATAAACTTGTTATATCTTCTATCTCTCTTATAAGTCCGGCAAAAATTTTCAACTATAAAGAGCAAAGCATGGTTCTCTATCAATATCTCTTTACTGAAAATTCCGGCACATTGCATAGCTATCCTCTGAGCGTTGGTCCTATTTCGCTTAAAAATTATTCTGTCTGCTCCATCTTCTGTAATACCCAACCGGAACATACTCGTTTATGAAAATGTCATTTACTAAGAATAAGAAGTGCTCCCTCATTAAGAAGAAGCACATTAGCTTCTTAGGATAGCTACTTGGAATATGTTTTTCTTACGGATCTCACAGGACCGTGTGAGAGAGTTGCCATCATTATGCAACCCATACACGATACAACCGTTGGTACAACTTGGACAGGTTGTAAACAAGATTGAGAGGTGTGTGGGCCTGTTGTATGAAGTTGTGTCTCGGTTGTATGAAAAATCAAAATTTTTTGATTTTTTGGCAAGTTGTGCCAACGCGTTGTAACGTGTGTTGTCTAGTCATGCGACTTTGCACATCATTCTTTAATTTTGCGAGAGAAAGATGTGTCGTCGTTTAATTTGGTTTTTGAAAGCAGAGAAAACTAACGTGAATACTAATTAAAAATGGAAGACACAACTGAAATGAGACTAGAGCACAGTTCTACGATGAATTATTTAATGATAGCCCATATTAGTAAATTATATGCAATTAAAAACAGTTCATTGAAGTTTTATTTCTTAAGGTTTATGAAAAATCTTTTAGATTAAAAAAAAATTGAATGTCAATAAATATTTAATTTACTTAAAGAGCTTTCAATTGTTTTATTGCTTCACAAAATTTAAGCCTAATATGTTTTGCTTCGTGGGAAGCGTGTTTATAATTTGTTGGTTCCAGCTGTAAATTGTTTGCAAAATGAAATTGTACGTCTGTGGGCACAACACACAACTTGATTACTAAGCGAGTTGTACCAACGGTTGTATCGTGTATGGGTTGCATTAGAGCTGTAACAATGGCCGGTTCGGAGAGAGATTGATTTGTGTGCAATACGGATACATAGTTAAAACCAATAATGTCAGCAATGGGGGTTTAGCCTACGGCTGCTGGTTACTTAGATCGGTGCTTAGTTATCCTTTAAAATCTCAGCCTGCTTTAGACATTTCTTTCAAATCTCGCTATTTTTTGCGTTTTGGCGCATTTCTTATTGCAATGTACCCTTTTTTTTTATCGCAGAATCTACTTCCCAAATAAAATGTGGTCTAATGCATACCGAACAATTCTGCTTGTTCTTTTCTCGCTCATTCTTAATGGCCGTATCCTAAACGTTTGGCTAATTTGCTTGCTTTCGCAAATTAAGCTCATTGCGCTCAAAGCTTATAATAACTCATTATAAAGTTTATTATATTTTTTGATTTTGTTTTTTTTTCTCATGATGCCTTGGAGGCAGCTCTTCCTGCCTACAATATTCCTCTTTCAATGCATAATAGTGAGATGAATAATGCACATGTGTTAGTGGACTAAGGGAACCTACCAGTTTGAGATGTTCCTTTTCATGCTTTTGTTTCAATATAAAATCTCGTGTGGATGCTGCTCATAAATCAGTCTAACAATTGCGTTGCAACGGACAACATCGAGTGGCAAAATAAAAAAAAGGGGGGGGAGTAAAAAATATTTTTAAAATATAAATTCAAAGAAAAGAAATGAAAAACAATTCAAATACAAAAATCTAAAGAGCAGAGTAAAAAATAAAATTGCTTTTAGAATAATAAAATTGCTTCGTTTGGTGGCGTTTGGTTTTGTGTTTGGCGTGTCTGGCGTGTGTGGCGCTTTTAAAATTCAATTTATTACATTCTATGATATCTGCGAGTCGAAGGAAGAGATAAATGAATTTTACAATTGCTTGTAATAGATCGTTATAATTTTCTCTTAAATGGCATTAACAATGCATGTAGAGGTAAATTGGATATTATAATTAATTAAATTAAACACCGAGACCTTTATTAACGCTCTAACAAAAAATTATCATATTGGTATACTAAAAATAATTTATTACATTTTAATGGTTTTCTGGTGAAAAGTTTCTGAAATAGAACATTAAATATTGACGACTACTTTGCATGCCATGAGGCACTGCTTGCTAAGAGTGAGAATATTTATTTGCATATAATAATTTCGCTCCTAATAATTTTATTTCCTGCATGATTGAACTCATTTGTAGACCCGCAACATTTCTACATTGGAGAAACTAGCCCAAATCATGCTTCGTTATACGACTATTCCTAAAAAAAAATTTAAATTGTTATCTTTTATACCAAAAAACTTATATCCAACATTGGAATTGATTACTTTGGACTATCCGGTAGTTCCGAAGCCTATTTCACTATTTCAGATTATGCGAGAAGTTTTCCTTTAAACCACTGGATATTTATGTAACTTCCAGTTAAAGATAACAAATTAAATATCTGGAAGGGTCGGCCGATCTTCATAGTAAGCAGTCATAAAATAAAAGTAATCTCATGTATAATTCTCAAATGCTTTAATATCTCATGTGTTAACTCATGTTTCGCTGCTCACTTTACATTTCCCAGCAAATAATTTGAATTAACTATAATATACTTTTGAGAACATACACCCTCCTTGCTTTGCTCTGCAGCGGTATTTCATCGCCAAAAAACCACCTTCTTTCGTCGCAAAGAAGCGCCCTGTCTTCTATCCCTTTCCCTTTCGCAGGCCACTTGCAATATGAGAACTAATACCCACAAGTCGTTAGACTTCCCAATAACTCTAGTGTTTTCAAACAGAAGATATTAGCGACTTTGAAAGCTTGTAAACTTGTGGCAGAGGATTTAATACAAGGATGAGATATCACAATCTACATTGAGGTCAGGTAGTGCTAGGAGCTCTGCAAATATATTGTATCAAATCAAGCTGGTTGGCCTGTTGAATTACTAGTGGATGAGAATTTTTGGCGCTAACGATTCGGCAAGGTACCTATCGATGCTACATCAGTTAAAGAGCGATTAAGTGTTAAAAACGAGAATTGCGTGTTACAGAGACCAAGACGCAGAAATTTTTCGGCATTGATGAGCTAATATCCTTTGAGAGTGAGAACTTATTATGCAAAGATATTTTATGATTGGATTTCACAAAAATATGGACGCTATCATTGTTTCTGTTCTGGGAATGAGATGGTTCTGCCATAGTTGAATACAGTGTGCTACAGTTTACGTGAATTCCAGCCTATGAAGGCTTAACTTCACGGTGCACTTAGCACTGAGTAAATTAATGCATTTACTAAGCCCCTGTGCAAGCACCGGTGGCAATTCTTGATTAAAAGATTCAGTTCTAAACAAGCGCCTTGCTAAGACATTCGGCACTGTCCAAGCCTTACCAATAGGCACTTCGCAAGAATAACTCTCCCACCATCTTCGGGGTAAACCTCACCTGTCTACTCAATTCATGCAAGTATAACAATCGAAGAATTGCGGAGGGACCGCCCTCAGAGGGGAGAATCATCCCACTGCCTACTAGCGTCTGTTGAATGGCCACAGCACCTAGATAACTAATCGCTTGACCCGATCGTATCGAGCATTAGCATCAATGCGATACCAGCCACTCAAGAGAAATCTCCCAAGCAACTTTTGGTATCAACCACATGCCACCACGTGATCTCCTAAGAGGCCTCACCAAAAACCGGCCACAACTTCATTCTATGTTGTTAGGCCGGAGCGAACTTGGTCTATGTACAAAGTCATTAAAGCCGCACAATTTATCCACAAGCATAATCAATTAACTCCGTGGAGTGTGAACTAAGTCCGTCCTCGCTAAAAGTTCGGTTCAGGTATTGTGCAAACCCAAAATCACCCATAAACCTATGCGATAGAAATCCATTGTGCGGCTGCCGGTGCCCGTGGTGCCACTATATAGCCACTGGTGGTGCTTTCGGAGAGAACTCTTCTACAATATTCAATTCTGCATCGATTAGGTTATGCTAGACCTAATCGCAGACCAACAAGCATAGCTTGCCTTTACCTTTTAATTACTTGTAAGTACATCCGTTGCCATGTTATTTCATGGATTGGACAGTGGCAGACAAGTTTTACCGGTGTCTGCCAAAGGTCAAGGTCTCCCCAAAATGCACCCCAACAACATGTAAATGTCACCAAGTTGCATACCGTACTACCCTGGGGATAATAGTTGAATACAGAAAAATATCTTTGCTAGGTCTCTTTATGACTCTCATAGCCACTGGAACACAAGCGGAGATATCACAAGTCCAATATGTTGCGACGCCGGCCCTGCAAACGAAATTTAATGCTAAAATCAGCCGTTATAATGTCCAGCCACTGCTAACCAAAATAATCCAATTTCTGAATGTAGAACTTTGTATCTATGATTAAGCCTGTTATAGATTAGTGGCCTTGACTGCAATTCTAGATTGCCTTGAAACCACGAACTTTATAATTGCGACTTGGAACATTTTCTTTTTTAGAAGCTTTCGGAGTACCGCATAACTGAACAGAAGCACAGCGGCTTATCTTAGGAATTGATTTTATAGTAAAAGTTTAAAATTTCTCTCATTAAACCGAACGATTACCATGTCTGAAATACTTCTTTGAAGCTTTTGAACGTTATTAGTATTATATTTTATGAAATGAACTTTAGAGAGACTCTTTTTTTATTTACAGTCGGACAGCATGTATGATGGTATATCACCTTCTCGGGATAATCCGCGCTTAAAAGCAAATATATTTTCACAATTTATATTTGCTTGGATGATGCCCTTGTTATATAGAGGATCTAAGCAAGGGCTTAAAACGGAAGATTTACCAAAATGTTTGCCTGATGATGAAAGCGAGCTTTTGGGTGATAAGCTTCAGAAGTATAAGTGTTGAGTAATTTGTAAAACTTATTAGCTTTTTGATTAATTTACAGGAATTGGCAGGAAGAACTTCTGGCAGTAGCAGTATCGAAGCGGCAACCCAGCTTAAGAAGAGCTTTATGGAAAACCTTTTGGTCTTCAGCGCTGCTTGACGGTTCAATATGCTTTTTCTATATAATGCTTAAGTAAGTGCATTGTAGTCCTTTAAGACGTTACTATCGTAACGATATCAAAACCAAACTTTTCATAAGAAAAGATTATGATGAACTTAAATTATTTGGAACTCTTTGGCATTCGCATCATACACAGACTGGATTCCAAAACGTCAATTGTTTGTATCGCGGAAAGGTATACGTAACTCTTTTACTCGGCATTTTACATACCTTTATAACCTAAATGACGGAATTGTGTATGAACTTTCTATGAATAAGTTTTGGAAGTTAAACATTCTTTAACTTTTTAATTATTTTCGATCATGCATGCGGATAGCAAATACTGGTCACACTGGTACACTCTATTTTGCTAAAGATAAATACCAGGCCTTTGGCAACAAAATGGCGAATATTGGCCAAACTTTTTTTGTTTTCATTGCATTTAGTGCTTTCACAACACTGCACCGAAATTCAGAACTTTCAAAATTTTGAGCAAATTCTACTGGATCTTTACCAGATTTTCCATACAAAACAAAATCTTCCCCATTGGCCAATTTCTGTAAAGATTTTTTTTTTTTGAATTGGAATTCTCGTGCAAATCTTCTACTACTAGATGAAAATCAATCTCCTTTCCATTTACTTATTCTCTTTCCACAGATCCTTGATACCTTTATTACTGGCCCAACTACTTACAGAGTTGCAAAATGTTCAAGATTTGCCGAAAAGTTCAAATATAACAGAGTTGACTGAACGCTTCATAAGTGATACGAAATTAAATAATACCTTTTCCAATACAAACACTAAAAGTCCAATTTTGGGTCAGCAGTTAAAAGTCGATATGGCCTGTCCTTGGCAGGATATTTATATACTTGGATCTTTATTAGTGGGTTTCACATTTATTGGTTGCATTATCAATCACCATGTGGATCAAAGACAAAAGCGTATGGGAGCTAAAATGAGAATCGCCTGTTGCTCACTTATACAAAGAAAAGTAAGTCTAATTTGGAAGAAGCCTTTCAGATAATTTTTTCTTCCTCTATAAAAAAAAAAATATGCCAAATAATATCTCGTTTTAAAAATATAAAAAAAAATTAAACGAGTAAACAGATTTCTTAATATGGCCACACTAATTACAAAGAACGTTTATCTTACTGACGAATTCGCCAGTCGCCCCAATTGTGTTCCTTTCATAAAGCAGTTTTCAATTAAGTTTCGTATGAAATATTTATTAGTAGGGATCATTTTAATTCATTGTTGACTTTTAATATATATGACTCATAGATATTTTTTACAGACCGAGGAACTTATAATCTTCCAAATACAAATTTTATTTATCGGAATATTTTTTAAACTTTGATTAAAAAATGTTAATTTATTTTCAAAGGTCTACATATTTTTAATAGAGACTCTATAAGTCCACACTTTTCTTACATAGATTTTGCAATACTTTCTACTTAAAACACGCAGGCACTCTGGTAAGCCTTGTTTAGAATTTTTCCAGAAAATGTTAGACTTAAATTTAATATTTTTATATCCTTCTCAATTGCAAAGGATGGAAGGATATATATAGATTTGATATGGGGATAGTAAATTGTATAATGCCAGCTTGCAAACCTATAAAGCCTATAATGAAAGTTTACTCAGCTTTGTCCGTCTGGCCATCGTTTTTTTGGTATCTTTGTTTCTGTGTAAATTAAGCTTACATTTTTCCTTAATATAAGAAATTA
Source organism: Ormia ochracea (assembly GCA_963402855.1). Taxonomy (NCBI): domain Eukaryota; kingdom Metazoa; phylum Arthropoda; class Insecta; order Diptera; family Tachinidae; genus Ormia; species Ormia ochracea. Next base: position 15,452,819 of record OY727107.1, on the reverse strand, counting down.
AAAACGCATCTGGGCACACTTTTCTTAACATCATACAGTATGAAAACCACCAAAATCGGATTATAAATAAAAGAAATATAGCAAAAAATGATTTTATAAGTTTGTAAGTAGGAATGATATAATAAGCCATAAAGATCGGGAAGCATAAAATTGCGAACCAGCCGCAGCAATTGCCTCGCCGTCATGCTCGCGTTTAAGTTCTAGATTTCAATATTTCTTAGTAATGAGAAATGTAATGCAAAATTAAAGTCTACTTCAACGCAGTATAACAGTAGTATATAAAAGTGGCTATGGAACATATTCTTGGAAGATGTTTTGAAAGCTATGTTATCTTAGACAGCCGAGCATTCTGTTCATTTCGAGCATTTTTAAGTTCCTGACCACGCTTGGATTTTTATAGCTAAAGTCAATGACAACAAATTTTCCTCCTTTTTTAAAATTCATTTCGATTTTCTCCCTCTCTCTCTCTCTCTTTCGCTTTCGCTCTCCGTCTCTATATATATATATTGGTAATCCTCTCCGTGTTTTGTTTCAGACTACCAAACTGTCCTTGAAAACCTCTCATAACATTTCAAGAATCGGTCATATTGTCAACTTAATATCCAACGATGTCAATCGTTTGGATAATGGTTTCGTCTTTGTGCACTACCTCTGGATTCTACCCATACAAACTTTATTGATTTCATATCTGATTTGGCAGCGATTAGGTTATGCGGCCATAATAGGAGTAACGGCTCTGCTATTTCAAACTATTCCCGTGCAAATGTGCTTGAGTTCTTGGACGGCCACGCTAAGGCAACGCGTTGCACAACGTACGGACAGCCGTATTGGTAAAATGAACGAACTTATACGCGGCATACAGGTTATTAAAATGTATGCTTGGGAGTCCTGCTTCCGGGAAGTGATAAAAGAATGTAGACGGCGCGAGATACGTGAAACACGTAAAGCAGCTTATTTAAGAAGTTTTTATTTGAGCAGCATGATTTTGCCGGAACGTCTAACTTTATTTATCACTATTGTGACAGCAGTTAAGATGGGTACACTGATCTCAGCTGATGTTATATTTGCTATTGCGAATTTGTATCATGTCTTACAACTTGTGGCAGGCATATTTTGCCCCATGGCCATATCATTTGCGTCTGAGGCATTTGTTTCCATTGAACGCATAGAGAAATTTTTAATGCAGCCAGAAAAAGAAATAAATAAAAGATCTTTGCCGGATTCTCAGAATGCTTTAGAAATACAAAATGTCACTGCCAGTTGGGATGTCAAGGTAACGCTGAAAAATATTAGTCTTAAGGTGGCCAAAGGAAAATTGTGTGTCATAGTCGGGCCGGTTGGTTCGGGAAAGGTAAGTAGATACTTGTAAACGAACTAAACCAGGGCATTATTCTCCAAGGACTAAAAATTAAAATCTTTCCGATTTCTATGTTTTGATACGAAAGCTTTAGAAAGGCGTTATGCAAATAGAAATCTGTCTGATTTGTTTCTTGCTATGCGTTACAAAAGATTTTCAAAAAAATTTTCAATCTAACTTGAAGAGCAATAAAATTGTTTATATCAACTGGAATATAAAAGTTAACCGACCGTGTTCGCACATCAATCGGAAAGAGCAACTGTAGCGTTCACGCACCTTATGATCTTGGCAATTTTCGCAACGCATTACACTGTTGCTTCAAAGTGTATGCGTGGTACCTATTAAGTAGAGAGAAAAATTCGCTAAGCAGGGAACTTGTTGGCCACCCCTGATTTAGAGTATTAAAATTTTGTAACCGATTTCGCTGAACTTTTATTGAATTTGTCATGTTTTGCAGAGCTCTTTGCTGCAACTCATATTAGGCGAACTAAATGCGGATCAAGGGAACATTAAAGTTGATGGTAATATTTCGTATGCTTCCCAGGAACCATGGCTTTTCAATGGCACCATTAAGAAAAATATTCTATTCACTTTGCCCTACTGCCATAAACACTATCAAAAAGTCGTAGAGGCATGTTCACTTGTAACGGATTTTCAACAGCTTAAGTATCAAGATGCTACGGTGGTGGGCGAAAGGGGAGCCTCATTATCAGGTGGACAAAAGGCACGTATTAACCTGGCTCGTGCTGTTTACAATAATGCCGAACTTTATCTTTTCGATGATCCCTTAAGTGCTGTTGACTCCAATGTTGGCCGCAATTTATATGACAAAATTATAGGCTCACATGGCCTATTGCAACATAAAACACGAATTTTGGTTACGCATCAAACCCAGTACATTACCGAGGAAGCGGATTTGATAGTTTGCATGGAAGATGGTTACATTAAAAGTGGCAATTGGCAGACAATGCGTGACGCCATACATGTTGTTGTTAACAAACCGAACAGGATATCTGAAATTGCTGCAAAGCAACCGTCTTTAGATGAGCATAACACAAGGGATCAAGACACATTTGGAGAATGTGATGCGTTACTCAATGGGCAAGCAAGTTATAGAAGCATTTCAGTCTTTATAAGGTATTAACATTTTCTTGGGTTACAGCATAAAAAATATGAGGTAGATAACGGGAAAGAAGAAAGCGGGCAACTAATTGCTGAAGATCAAGGTGGAGGCTGTGTCAAGGCCAGTATTTGGTGGGCCTATTTTCATGCTGGCAATAATATGTGTGGACTGATTTATATTATCTTTATATTGTTGATATCGCAGGCGATTTGTAGCGGTGCAGACTATTTTGTTAATATATATACAAAAATTATTTTTATGGAGAAGCAGCAACATCACAACTCACTCATATCCGAGAATGTTTGTCTAACAGTTTATTCCCTACTGATAGCTACAGCTGTATTTGTGAGTCCCTCTTTCCAAATCTTTATTACTCTTGTTCTAAAATAATTCCTCAACTTGCAGATGGTTATATATCGCTGCTACTTGTTTCTGAAAACTTGCATGCATGCCTCTAAGATATTGCACGATCGCATGTTTGGCTGTATTCTAAAGGCTACTATGAGGTTCTTTGATAGTAATCCCTCTGGACGTATATTGAATCGTTTCTCTAAAGATATGGGTGCTATAGATGAAACTTTACCACGTTTTATGTCTGAATTCACCCACTTGGCCCTAGTTATGTTGGGTGTTTTGGTAGTAATTTGCATCGTTAATTTCATGCTTTTAATAGCAGTTGCTTTAGTGGTTTCGATAGATTTTATGATCATAAAATTGTACTTGCGCTCCTCGCAGGATCTTAAACGTTTGGAAGGAATAAGTCAGTGGAAATGAATTCTGTTAAATTGTTCATTCTTCGACTAAATATATTTTTTTCAGGACGCAGTCCCGTCTTTTCTCATATATCAGCCACTCTGAGCGGTTTAACGACAATACGTTGCCGTAAACGTGAAGCCACCATGATCGAGGAGTTTGATAATCTGCAAGATATTCACAGTTCTGCTTATCATCTGACCTTAAGTTCAAATACTGCTCTGGGCTTGTGGCTGGATTGTGCTAATGTATTAATACTCTTAAATTCAGTTATATTTTCGTTTATACTTCTCAATCAGGGTAAGTGGCTCTTAAGGTTAATAAATCAGTGAAATAGGATTACAATTTAAGTCACTAAGCAGGGCTGCCATACATTTATTTTTCTCTCAAATTTAAAAACCATTTTATGAAATCTATTCTTATTTGGGGCACCCTTGATCCTCAGACTTCCTACAGCGCAAATATACGAGCGCACTTAGAGATGTTTGTATTAATTTCAGATACCTACAGCGGCCACGTGGGGTTGGCTATCACACAAGCCATGATGCTTACAGGCATGGTACAATATGGCTTGCGGCAGCTTGGCGAAGCCTTTCAACAAATGACCAGCGTTGAACGTATATTAGAATATACAAAATTAGAAGGGGAGAAGTTTGTTGGATATAGACCCCCGGGAAAGTGGCCAATCAATGGTGTCGTTGAATACAAAAATGTTAACGTACGCTGTCATAAGCAGGGTCAGCTAGTTTTGAAGGATATAAATTTTAAGTTGGCTTCCGGTTGGAAAGTTGGCATAGTCGGCCGCACTGGTGCTGGCAAAACATCACTGATTTCCTCCCTATTCCGTTTATGTGATTATATTACTGGTAATATATTTATTGATGACCAGGATACGTCTCAAATGGATTTGAGCAAGTTGCGCTCGAGCATCTCGATTATACCACAAGAACCAGTGTTATTTGAGGGTACCATACGTTACAATCTTGACCCGTTTAATAAATATGAAGACAGTGATATGTGGCAGGCGTTAAAAAGTGTATGTATTTAAATCTTAAAAATAATATAAAATTAAGAAGTTCTAATTCTCTATTTGAAAATATCCTTCTAATATGAGGTTTATTTTTATGCGCTTCTTCTTCCTTCTTCTTCAAAATGGGTATTTAGATATATATGGGTTTGATATGGAGATAGCAGTTTCTACGATATTAGTTTGCGACCCTATAAAATATATACATATATTCTGGTTCCATAAGCTTTGACCGTCTCTCTGGTAGTTTGCCCTCGGTATTTTTTGCCATTTTTGTTTCGATGTAAAAAGAGCTTAAATTTTGCTTAAAATCCAAAATTTCAAAACCCAACTGTCCAAAATTTTCCAAAATGATCTAGTATAAAATTTGCTAAAATCGAGTTATAAATAAAAAGGATATAGATGAGGCACAGCCAAGTGATTGGTAAATGTGTAAAATTAAAGTCAACATCCTATTGGAATATCCACAAGGGTTCTTAGAGTTTCTAACTATTAAAATGTTTTACAGGTCCAACTGAGCCGAGATTTATCTTTGGACTTTGTAGTGTCCGAGTTCGGCAATAATCTCAGCATTGGTCAACGCCAACTAATCTGTTTGGCGAGAGCTCTATTGGGAAAAAATTCCATACTAGTTATGGATGAGGCAACCGCAAATGTAGACCAAAAGTAATTTTAACTTTAATGCTTCTTTAAAAAGATTAAATTAACTGTTACGCATTTTCAGAACCGACCATCATATACAAGAAACCATAAATAAGAATTTTTCTCATTGCACTGTAATAACTGTGGCCCACCGTTTGAAAACGGTTATGAAATCGGATCGTATAATGGTTTTAGATAATGGCGAACTGAAAGAATTTGATATACCGTATAAATTATTGCAAAAGCCAAATGGTTTGTTAAAGCAAATGGTTGAAGCAACTGGTAATGAAGCAAGTTCCCTAACAGCCATGGCCAACGAATATTACAATGAGAAGGGGTGAAATATATTAAAAAGATTTTAAAAATGTATATGTACAAAAACAAAAATGGTTCCAAAAAAAAAAGAACGAAAAAAACTACAAAACTACAAAAGCATTTTATTTTCCCTAAATTGATCATCTGTAATATCAACCTGTTGGAACGTTAAAACCCCCATTTTCTGTTCTCCTCATAAATTATTAATTATTCAAAATTTTATAATTAAAAACTGAAAATTTATTTGTCACAAGACTGACACTTGTCAGAAATAGATATCATATCAGATTTTTTTCACGGCTGCAATAAAGCTAATTTATATATTTATGGGCCACAATGAAAAGTCATAATTTCTTTAGTATATGGTAAGTATGCGTTCGTTTCAGTTATGAATTCTCTTGCGGGGGTTTGAGGCATCTTTGAAAATGTATTTACACTAGTACCATCCCCACACGAATAGAAATTATTGAGATTTGCTCTTTCACTCATGGTTCGTGGGCTAACCATACAAAATTTTACCGTTATCATACGAAATTAAATAGATGTTAGAAATCCCCTTCAGTATTGCTGTCACCTCTTAATGAATTCGCTTTGATAATAGCCGTACTAAATTAGTCTGCAAACGTTCTGGCAACCTTGTGTATTATACAAAAATACCACATGAAATAAATGTCAATTTGTTTTTTACAGTACTTTGGAAAACATAAAAAACAATTGCACGTGTTGAAAAATAATTATTCTGTATTTTTTAAGCAGTTAAAAAATTTCTAATTTTATAAACAACACAGTTATCGGTATGTAATCAAATTAAAAATAAATTCATATAAATAAAAATGTGACAAATTTCAGTTAATTCGTCTGCCTCTTTAGTAGATTTTTTTGTGCCGATAGTCGATACTGCCATAAAAAATGTTTGAGGAGCCGGTATCAGCTTATAGCGTGTTCAAGGCAGCGAAAGATTCATCAAACGGCAATAAAAAATCCAAGAATAAACAAAATAAAAAAAATTTCCGTAACGGCAAGCCGAAAAGCATAAATTGCAATACCGCTCCGCAGTATTCTGAAAAAGTTGGAAAGTTGAGGACTACAAATGGAAGTGGGCAAAGCAAATTTAAGAAAAATAAGATTAAACATAAAGGCAGTAGCAAAAATTTTAAATTAAAAGGGAAACTTGAAAACAAATTACAATCACAAAAGGTTGTGGAAGAATCAAAAGGACCTGTAAAGTTTCCAAAAGATAAACAAATGCAGCAAGCAGAACCTGTAATCGAAACATTGTCGATGGCTGATAGTTCATTAAGTGATAAAAACTGTAGTCCAGTTCCAAATGCGAATGCAGGCGAATTACCAAGAAAAAGGAAACTCAAAAAGGTGCAAGAATCCAAAGTAGCAAAAACGTTGCTTCAACATGAGTCCGAGCAGTCAGAACATAAAGATACTTCCACCGATTCGTCAAAGGAAAATGGCGAAAAGTTTCTTAATACGTTAAGCAGCGTAGAGGAAGGTGAAAAAACTTTTCAATGGCTGCTCAATCCAGTTACAGTAAAAGAGTTTTTTGATTCATATTGGGAACATAATGCATGCTATATTAAGCGCAATCTGGCGAAATATTTTAGTCATTTAATTTCGATGAAATCAATAAATCAAATGCTGCTGGATAATCATGTGGAATTCACCAAAAATATAGATGTTACATCATATGAAAATGGTATGTGAATGGTAAATTTGTGTGTGTTTTGATATCTCCTTAACTTGCATATTTTGTAGTAGAACAGAACATTTGTTACCATATATACATATATATAACGTATATCGTTACAACTAACTGCTACAATTGTAAAGTTTTTGATTATCGTTAATACCTTTAAAAACAATTTTTTTTTTATAAAAAAATTGTTTGTGGTCCAATCATCTTTTGCCCAATACTAAGTTTGTGTATGTGTGTTAAGTAAGGGATGAAGTAATCAAACTTGAAACCGATGTTCTGGCCACGTTCTCGTTCATGTCTAGCAAGTTTTAAAGGATATGCTTTTCCTACTTGCCATCGACAACAGAAGACAATACCGATTATTTTTCTCTTATGTTGCAAATTTTGCTTGGCAGTATTGATACTTATCGGTGTTTGTTAATTTGGTATTCTGGAAGGAATATTGGCATTAATGTTGTACTTAATTGTTTGTGACTTGTCGGTATTGTCTTCCGCGGTTTTCATTACATTATGATTTGATTTACACGCATCACTTTTTCTTTTGAAAAAACCCCGAGTTTATAACATGGAGAGAATGAGAGGCAACGAAAAACAGACTTGATTTATATTGAAAAGCTATATATAATATGACCATTCTCATTATGTCTTCATATTAAAAGTGTGTGCCATAAAATACTGATACTATGCGAGTATTAGAAATTTATCATTTTAAATGAGTTCCCAAAAAGATTGCTGAGCGAAAATCTGATGAAATCCTCTTGACATTTTGGAAACCATAAAAAAATTTCCCGATTATTATCTTATCTTATTAATGATTTTATATAGATCGTTTATTTTATTGGCGATCTTCTGCAAAAAATTATTATTCGCAATTTTTAATACATAAAAGAGAAATGAAATAAAATTTCGTTAAGTAAAAAATTAAAAAAAAAAAATTGTAGCAAAGTGAGAATGCTTAATTTTATAATAAAAGTTTTTTTTTATAACTTCATTATTCAAAGGGGTTCGTAAAACATTAAATCCTGAAGGTCGTGCTTTACCACCTCTTGTTTGGCTTTACTATAACGATGGGTGTAGTGTTCGTTTGATTAATCCTCAAACGTTTTTGCCTGAACTTTTTACTATTTGCACCACAATGCAGGAGTATTTCCACTGTTATGTGGGAGCTAATGTTTACTTGACTCCGCCAAATTCGCAAGGGTTTGCTCCCCATTACGATGATATTGATGCATTTGTTTTACAAATTGAGGGACATAAAAATTGGAAAATGTATAAAGCGCGTAATAATTCAGAAATACTGCCAAGAGACTCATCTAAGGATTTTTCGCAAGAAGAGATCGGCAAACCAGTTTTCGAACAGGTAAATAATTTTTTTTCATTTACTTTAATATAACAAATTTGATAATATGATTTTCTCTTTTAAAAGACCTTATCGCCAGGCGATGTTTTGTATTTTCCACGCGGCACCATACATCAGGCTTCCACAGTCCCTGGCTCTCATTCGTTGCACATTACATTGAGTGTTTTTCAGAAGCAATCATATGCCGACTTGTTTGAAAAAATGTTGCCTGTAATGTTAGAAAAAGCCATTGCCAGCAATGTTAATTTGCGAAGAAGTCTGCCTTTAGAGGTTTGGCAAAATGCAGGCATCGCTTTCAATAACGTCGACACAAAGGAGAGAATGGTTTTCATGAATACTGTTGCCAGCCTGTTACAGACAATTACGGATACAGTTCCTTTAGAGGAAATTGTAGATGACAGCGTAGATCAGTTGGCCAAGAAGTTCCAGCATCAAGCTTTACCTCCCAAAATTCTACCAGAAGAAAAGTCACGCACTGTTTTTGGCTCCACTTGTCATTTTAACAAAAGTGGCGAATGTGTGTGGGATTATGATATAACAGATAACACTTATATACGTTTGTTAAGGGCAAATATCATGCGCTGCGTTACAGATGAGGGAAACCTACGGCTTTATTATTATTTGGAAAACTCGAAGGAATATTGTGAGCACGTACCCAACTATATAGAAATTGAAGAGAAACACTCTCATAGTATTTATACATTAATTAGAAATTATCCAGAATATATGAGCGTATCACAATTACCTTTACCAATAGAGCAAGGAATTGATTTAGTTACAGCTTTATGGGAAAGAGGTTTATTAATGATGAAAACTCCTTTTAGTTCAAACAGAATGAACAATGATTTGGATAATATGTGTGACTAGAGTTTTTTCATGAACTTTGAATTAATTATTGCTTACTTCTTAAAGTAAGAAGTTAAAAAATTAAAAATGTCTTCTTTGCATTTGAATATAAATTTTAATAAGAATTGCACAGTAGCCAGCTTAATTTAAAATCCTCAAAGCGTATATTGTTTATGATTATGAAATAAAAATAGATTTTAAGACAAACAAAAGTTGTTTCATTAAGCCCAACATAACTTATGAAAAAGAAAAACGTATTTTTTTATTTTATACTCTGACTACGTACGTATACCTCCAGAAGAGGTACATCGAAAGATAACTCACACGGTAAACATCTCAGCCCTCTATATAAAACTGGCTAGTTTGCATATTTAATATTTTAAATACAGAGGATATTAGTAACATGGCAGGTGCAACAAGCAGGCTATTCAGGACGATGACTTTACAAAATCAAGTGAATATGCACGGAATTCAGCAATGAGTATTTTATTTCTATATATATTTATTTCCTTTTATTTCTATATATGTTCAAATATTGACTAAGGTAACTATACTAGCCCAGGCTGACATTAAAAGCAAAAACGAATATTTTTAGGTATAACTTTTTACCAAAAGTAATTGTCTTTAAAATGACTTCACATATACATACATACATTTACATTGAATATTTCTGTTCTACTTACTGTTTCTGAATTTGGTTGCTGTTGCTTTTTCACATATCTAGACGTTACAAATCGTGTACTAAAAATTCTGTGTTAGAAATTACATGTACAATTTTTATGCTGCCCTATAAAAAAGGATTCATCTTGAACTTGTGTGAATAAAAGCAGGTGACTTTCTTTTATAGAAGTAATTTTGTAAATAAAGACATTCGCTTGAGACCTGATTGTGCTAGCGGTGTCATACATATTTTGACGGCGGTGACTTTTTTATTGGCTTTGTTCGGTGGCACCAATAAAAATAACATTTTTCCTAAGCAACATCAAGTGATATCAGTTCTCTGTGCATTAAATCGGCATTTTCGTGAAAATTTTTAAGAAAATTTACTTTTAAATAAAAAAAAACATGCGTTTAACCAATGTTTTGCTGAAAAAAGTAAAAAGCAAGTAAGTTTAATAATTGAAGCTGGAAATATTTATGTAAGAAAGGTTTATTGAGAAAATCTTCATTTCACAGGCGAATAATGGTTCTAATGGAGAGTGTGGTTAGTGGCCACCAATTCAATACCTTTCGTGATCGGCTAGCAGATAAAATAGAGTTAATTCGGTTTGATCCATACAGTAAGTTAATCTGTAAATTTTATAACTTTTGTTAATTTATGCAATTGTTTATTAATTTTTGCTAATGTCTAGTACAAATGGATAGTGTCTATCGGGAGCGCAAGAAGATACGCAGTGCTTGAGTGTAATTCACTATAAAACCTTTAATTTTGTTTATTTTAATTAATAAGTTCCCTTTTGTTTTCAAATTAAAGAAATTAAAAGAATACTGTAATACTGTGAAATCAAATATGAAATTGGGTTAAAGCAAGATTCTATATGGAAGTCCGGTTTAAAAATAAATTAGAAACTGGTGAGTGTCCTTAAGTAAATTTCTTACTGCCACACTGTTGCAGAACTGTTGGTTAAAAATCAAATCACAAAATTTTGAATGAAGAATGGACCAAATATATATTGGAATAATTGCAAAACTGTAGTGTCCAGCAAAAAACTATTTACATGTTTCATATCCATTTAAATGTTACAAACTTGTAGTTAATTTAAATCGATTACGTAGAGATTCCTTTAGATATTTTTTTGGGAAGGGAGACTATAAATAATTTTTGGATTTTTATTCTGAATAATGTGGAGCTAATTTGTATGGGTCTCAGCATTTTTTTGAGCCCCACAGGCCAACAGTATGGGGCGAAATGCACGTACTATACGGAAATAAATTGCTTTGGCAATTCAGTTTGGACCATCTGTTCTATATGAAGTATAAAGGTTTGCAACAGATATAATTGATGGGTTGGTTATCTCCTTTAATAGAAAGTATGTTTGATTGGGCGTACAAATTTTTTGATTTATTTGAATACAGAAGGAACTTAATGAGGATATTTAAAATTTCCGTTGTTGTGAAGCAACCATGGAAATCTAATGGCTTTTTGCACTTGTTCAAGTTCATTTAGTATAATACATTGATTATTTGCATTAAACTGTCTCATTCATGTTATAAAATTATGCTTTCGAAAACAGATATTTGCCACTGAAGTAATTAAACCATTTTCAAACTATTCTATTGATGTGGGTGACTATTCATCCCACTTGGTAACGTGTTTTTCAATTTTCTTGATGCGATTTTAATTTTAAAAAATATTTATTGTTAAAATATTAGTAAAATATTATCGTTATTATATTAATTGAAAGAGAAGACTAAAAAAAAATGGAAACAGAATATGAAAATTAAAAAATTTTGAATTTGAAAGAAAATCGTCAGAATTTGAAAAAGAAATACATCAGCACAATTAAAATAAAAATTACTCTAAAAATAAAAGCTAAAAAACAAGAATAACTTAAAACTGAAAAAAAAAAAAAATTTCAATTTGCATAACGATGAAAGAAAGTAATTGAATAGAAAAAAAATATATGAATTTGTACATGAAGAAGATGTACATCGACATTACTGAGAAATACGCAAGATCACATAAAATCGTAAAAAATAAATATTTATAATAAAGAAATAAGAAATCCGGACGATGACATGAATAAATCGTAAAAATGTAAAACATTAAATATAAATTACTAAAATGAATAACGTCGACATGACAGAAATCGCCACAATGAAATGATAAAATCGTCAAAATTAATTAATTTTCCATATACAGGCAGTGAGTTGTAAAATTCGATAGATAAATAATAAATATATACACAAATATAAATTATGGAACTGCCTTCTTATTAAATTAATGCTAACGAACGTAAAAAGGCAGCGTACAGAGTAGTTTTTATATTCTTTTGCGCTTTAGTTGAAGCTTTTTTTTTAAAAGTCTTTTATTTGTAAAACTTTTAAATTAAATTAACGGTTATTGCTGAAACACAAGAACACAAGACGCCAAAAACCTCAAAAATTGTTGGGTTTTCTTCTTAAGTAATTGTGCAACTAGAACGAAACCAGAAAAAAGGAAAATAGCAGAAAGTCATACAAATTAGAACTTTTGCTTTTGTTCTTTGCCAAGGCTCCAACAACAAAATGAAAAAAAAAAAATTCAATAGAATAAAGACATCGCATTTAATTGAAAATCAATCGAAGCCTTGCAAGTATATGAAATGTAAACGGAGGCAATAAATAGCGTTAATTGCCACGAATATGGCTTTATTCAGCAATTCCATACATTCTTATTTTAATATTATTCTCGAAATACTTAAAGCTCAGCTTTTTTTCGGAAAAAATCAATCGGAAAGTTTAATTAATACTCTGTTCACATACAAATTTAAATTGGGTCCATGTAATTGAAACAAGTGTTCACACAAACTTATATCGTTGAACAAAACTTTCTGGTGTCATTTGGTATTGAAAGTAATTGAAAAAATCTGGAAATCTTGAAATTGTTGCCTGCGTTTTTATCGCTAATGTGCACTACAGCAGTAACCCTGTACAGGATATTTGGTATCCAGTAGGGTAAGAGTGTACATAAATAATCCACCGTTGCTCGAATTGCGTTAGTGGACGATTAGATAGATAATGAAATATATGAAGAGCGGAATGATTTTATTGAGGATCTGAATTTTGTAGAGACGCTACTCTTTTATTCTAACTTAAGGATTTTTTACGAAACTTTTTCAGTTTTCTAGACAGGAATTTTTAAAGTTGTGGTTTAAAAAAAATTGCAAATTATTTAACATGCCTTGAGAAAACAGTAGGAGTGCAGACAGGAATTGAACCCAAGAACTACGTTTTCATAGTCCTCACTTCGAACTACAATGTTTTCTCCACTTTTTGGAGAAAAATATTTCATATTTCTTATTTCTGTGAGATGCATTTGTGGCTTAAAAATTATAACTGCACTGTGTGATGTCCATGTAAGCGCATGACCGTTAATGCATTTCCGTTTCTTGAGGGTTTTCATTTGCGTTTTGTCAAAAATCATGGTCAATAATGCCTTCATGGGCAAGTTCTTTTGCAGTTAGAATTTTTTTTATGGGTTTTCTTTGTTGACATTTTTCTTGGCATCTGCATTTGACTTACATATATGTATATATAAAAATAAATATATTTATAAGTTTGAAATGTATTGAATACAAATAATAAGTAATTTACATATTTAACGGTTATCCGAATAGAGACTGCATTGACGTAATGCATTTATTTGCATTTTATTCATCCTTTTTTGGAGCATATATACAATGCAATAACTGTGTTGTATTTGCAACTCTGGTCATCAATCAGAACAGCTGATTCTTGCAAATAACAAATTTAAATGATAATACTCTTCTTATTACTAAGGCCGAATTCATTAGGTGACTATATTTAATAATAAATAATAATTGTCATATGGGCCAGCTAAACTATAAAATTAATGTTTGTTTGCTCGTATTTATCCTTTTAATTTTGAAGGAGGCGAAGGGGAGATGATAACTTACATATTTCGCAAATACTTAAATTGTATTTGTGAGATTTCTCTTCGCTTATTTAAACGTTAGTGATATTTGAAAGTCTTAAGATCTTATAAGTTCTTATGCTAAATATAGTGTAATGTCATCTATGGATTGCCCAATTGCAGTGATCCATGAGAAAAGTGCGAAATTGCTTTCTTTTCAACACTTTGCATCACTGTTTTGTCGAAAACATTCTGTGTTAAATAATTTCAATCTTGCTGCCCAAAAATATATTTTAGTGGAGCTTAAAAAGTTTTAGTTTTATGATCTGTGATATTTTATAGTCAATATTAATCAATTTAATGCCATCTGACATCTATCATATAGAAGCCTATAAAAAATAAAAGGTCTTATGGGAACACCCATTAAAACCGTTTTTCGTCTGGGTTTCTAAAAATGCTTGAAAATACGATAACTTAATATTAATCGGCTTTGCGTAAATCTTGTTAAGACGTCAAAGTATTAATGAGATTAAATAATTAATTAAAATAGTGTTCTAACTAACAGCTGTAAGAAGTATAAACAATTAGTATTATACAACCACATACAACTGTTATAACGGCACATTTTGCCAATCAAGCAATGCCACACCAGTTTATATATTTAAAAAACTAAATCAAATTAAAGGCAACCTTAAAAATGTTTTGCAATACAAATCATAAATTCACTGACAATGACGTGTTTTTGTCATAGTTTTTAGGCAATATGTGTTTTCCAAGAGAAGGAAATGCTGAGATTTTGCCTTTAATTTATGTAAGTAAAAACAGGTAAATTTAATCTTCCTTTATCTTGCTTTCTGTCCAACATACAACCATATATTATATTATTCAGCGCTGTATATATATATATATATACATATACATATATATATATATAAGATAAGAGTTCTTAGGAAGCAAAAAAAATTAGACTAGTTGCTACTACAGTACGCAGGTGTACGAAGGTGGTACTAAAAGTATGCGAAAAACATTCAAGCTTCACAGTCGAGATCATGCCTTAATAGATTTTCATGTACACCTCCATATACACATAGTTGAATGTTCGTTATAATGGCATCTTTAAAAGAAAATAAATAATATTTGGAAGCTGTAATAAGTGTATAACAGTTATAGAAAATGGCAGACTTAGTACACACGCATCAGCTTTTCTTGTAGCCATAAAAATTGAAATGTGTATGAGAAAGTCTTTGTAATATTTTGCAAATATAAACTGACATTTAAATAAAAGGCAAAAATCTTTAAAATTTTATTAAAATACAATTATTCCATTAAAACAGTTATACTGCTGAACGACTTTTATAACAGTATTGAAATTGATACTCTGCAATACAGCTGAAAAATGAATATTTTTTATATGTAGTAAAGAGTTACTTCCAAAGAATAAAAACCAAATTGCTTTTCTAAAAATGAATTAGTTTTATTTAGTCTATTTAATAATACATTTATTTATTATAACCATACCTAAAAATTAATTAGAAACAGCATTTAATGCTTCTATCCCGTATAACTGTTTCTCTACTTTAACTGCTCTAGTCCGTATAACTGTGTTTTTGACAACACATATTTGACAGAGTATAGTTATATTAAAGAAAATAGTGGCTTAAGTGATGACACAGGTACATTTTCTTTACATATATATATAAAATTGGCAAACCAGATGCCAAAAATATGTAGTTGTTAACCGAAACCGGCATTTGTTTTCAAACTGTTATACGTCATATATACATACATATAAAAATAAGTATTTTTTGCTCGCTAACTAACTTAACATGCATAGCCTTAGGTTTGTCGGCAGAGAAACACCCAGTGTCCAGGCAGGAATCGAATATGCGACCTCCGGTTTAGTAGGCTGTATGTTATTCATTCGCCTACGGAGACAATTCCATCTTTGAAATAGATGACGATGCATTGGAGAATGAGTTCGTAAAGACAGCTTAGCGCCAGATATTACTAAACGCAATTATGAAGTTCCGTCACTCGTTGCTAATAACGTTAGAGTTTTCCGAAATTTTTGTTTAAGATCTAAATTAAAAATATATTCTATTAAAAGGACTCAAAAAGTCATATCATCAGTGGACCTTGAAATAATATTTTAAATCTTTTAATAATATTTTAAATTAGTTTAAACATGACATATAAAAAAAAGGCTTTTTTGACCTTGGTTACTAGTGCTACCGGCCTCGTTATTTGTATAAATAATAGCTCAAATGTTAATGTCAATGCGAACTGCATAATTGCTTGTGTGTAAAACTATATAACACAGACGCAAGTGTTTGCTGTTTGTTCTGCTACTGTTAAAATGTGGCTGTTGTTGTGTTTACAGGTTGTACAAGTGCTTAACATTACACACTGTCAACCAATGCTAACAAGGCTATAACGCACACGTACACAAACATACATGCCCACTTCTATTTACATTTAACAGTGTCACGTTTTTCTATCATCAATTTTTACATACTTACTGGCTTTTTTCCTTTCTAGATTATTTCTCCTCATGTTCGTCTTGGTTTTCTAGAAGAACGTTTTTCTTTTTGCTAAGAAAGAGAGCTTCAAGAACTAATTCGACTCGGCACACCGAAAGGTTACATGTGCGTACCTAAATGTGAATCTTTGTATACCTTTCTACAGCTATAACACACATACACACTTATACAAGTAATTGGCTAAGCTTTTATTACATTAAAAAGCTTTTCTGTAATGCTTTCAAAGAATTATTTTCTCTGGCCGCAGCTCTCTACGTAATGAGATGAGGAGAGCGTATAAGTATTATAAAGAAAAGGTTATAATGATGCCAGATGGCAAAAATTTTATGTACCACCACCAGCAGCTACTTGACTAATTACCTAACTGGTAGCGATAAATGATATATCGCTAAATCGTATAACTTTTGTGTACGTGAGATTCAGCGTTGCCATTGATAATAATTTTATAAACAGTTCAAATGTTATGCAAATTTGCTTAACGAAAAAGAAATTAGAAAAATTTATGTTAAAAAATTCAAAATTAATTTATTATATATTTCGAATATTTTTTTGTTTTAGATAAAATATGCAAAAACGACAAAGCAAGCCGTGTATAACCTGCTTAGACATAAATTTGTATTGAATTAGTTTATTTGAAACAAGTGTTTACACATTATAATTAAATCATGAGATCACGTTCTTCTCTAACTTTAGAACCACATTTTTAAAATAAACTCTCAATTTCTAAATTGAATATTTTAACATTAAATTGCTTTATGTCTGAGTAGGGCATTAACTTACTAAGAAAATAAGATCGAGAGTAGGCAACAACGATAATATTGAAATATACATCAAATGGTGAATGAGGTGGTTTCGGTGGTCCATTAGTTATATGGTATGTGTCTCGCTAAAAATAACGAAATTGGCAGATTAAAATTAATCTGAAAAGAGTATATAAAACAATTTAATTTTTTCTTTTTCTATAAATTATAAATTAAGTTGTGCTTTAAACGGTTTTTCCAAGTCTAGTTAAACAAACATAATTTTTTTCTATTTTTTATATCTAAATATAATTTGACAGCATTCTGCTCCAGTTGGCAAATGAACTACTAGACCGGAGGTCGTAAGTTCGATTCCTGCCTACAACCTAGGTGTTTCTCGACAGCTTTTCAAGGTCAATTGGTTAAAACAAAAAAAATAAAGTTAACAAATTAGAATTTAACTAATTCTTCCACTTTTTTTTAACTACTTTTCTCTCTTTCTCTCTGATAATTAGATATGTATTGTGAATTAGAAAGGTATAAATACGACCTGTTCTACAATTTATATTTTATATATCTTTTACCTGAAAAGCACGAAAGCTTTAACCTTTCGGTGTGAATTATGTGATTTATTTGTGTTATTTCGTAAAAATAACAGTGAAATGAAATCAAATTAGATAGATTAAGATAATTAAATAGATTACCTTGGATTGGAAGATTCTTGGAGTGGAAGAAGTTTCAATTCGGTTTATCAAAGAAAAAATTGTCGGTTTTCACACAGACGTACCCGCTGTTCCTTAGACAAATAATTTCAAATATCTATACAATTTGACAACAATATTTTAGTTTTATTATAAAAAGCGGAAATATTTTTAACGAAATATTTTCTTTTGAAGAACTAAAACAGATGATAATAAACAAAAGCAATTCTCGTGATATTTTAATAATTTTACAAATTCTTTATGTAACAATCGCCACAAATTTCAACTTATATCATTTAAATAATACATAATTATATATACAAAATAATGCATAATTATAATTTATAATAATATATAAAATTTAAAATCACCACATCAAGTTTTGTGTTTACCAAATCAATAAACTAGTTTTATATACAAAAAACCAACTGTGGCAACACCCAATTTTTCATACATTCCAAACACACATGGGAGAGTGTTCGTTAATTACATTAAAAGAGTGTGAAACGAAACAGAGAGTGACTAATTGCAGAGGCCTTAATGCTCAGGTATTTACCTAAAACGAAATCAGTTCGTGTTTAACATTCATACGCATCGCAGTTGCAATGAAATATTAGAAAAATAAAGAAAATTATATCGCTAAAACGGGAGAAAAGTATATATACTTACATATTTATATATACATACATATATAAAAAGTGAAATGTTTTAAGGAATAAAAGTAAAAAAGGTAGAATTTCTATAAAAAAAATAAAAACTTAAAGTGTTAAACGTGGCGATAAAGGAATTAAAAATATATAAATAAGAAAGTATGTTAAATCTATTGCTTAACTACTGTAAAAATAATAATTTTTAATGTGAAAATAGACCAGCTTTTCCCGACTCTATGTTGGCCCCCTTTATCCCTTTTCTTCCTTGCTATTCGTTATCCTTTGTTATCTTATATTCCTTGTTGGATTGTAATAAAGGAAAATTTTAGTGGTCAGCAAAATATGTTTTCATGAATAAAAGTTGTATGGCTTTAAAAATCATTATATAGTTTTAGGCGCGCAGGACTAAAATATAACAAATGCTGTAAAAATATAAAATATAAATAAATTAAAATTAATATTATCAAGCAGATTACAAACTATGCTATTTAAATTGATAAAAAGCAAACAGGAAAAAAAAATTAAATAATGTTGTTATTACCATCTGCCTGAAATGAGGCACCACAACGCTTTTAATAAATCTATAACGTCTTATTTTTCCTCTGCTTATATTTGTTTTGCAGATTTTCTTCTAGGCATTCAATGTTCCTTTACCCAACTGAGGTTTTCCCTTATTTCTTTGTGTGTTTTTAAGTGGAGTCATTAAATTCTTGTTGCTTATGTACAAAAGATTGTGATGTAATTTTCCTTGTTGTATACTTTTTGGCACGGCTTAAGAAATCACTTTTTTTCCTGCCGTGCCAAAAGGAACATACGGTCTTACATACATACGTGTACACACATGTTAATGCATGTATATGTGTATGTAATAAATTAAAAATTATTATGTGAATGCTATCTAAAAGTAATGTAATCCATTTCCAGAACAGGCGGATTACTTAGTAATTCGATATTTGTGCGGTGGACTTCCATTATACTCGTAGTTGAGCCAAAAACATTTTTAAAATTCATTAGCACGTTGTGATGTTCTGGTCGGTCTCCTTTCAAAAAGTTAATTGAATATGAAAAAGCTGAAATTCGGAAAGTTCAATTAAATTCTATTCGATCTTTATGTTTGATTAAAAAAAAAGTTTTTTTCGCCAAATTTTTTGATCCGCCTTTTTTTAAAAAAAATAATTTCATAAAAAGTTTTTACTTTAAGATTATTTGCCATTCATAAGATTTTCACATCTAAATTTAAATTTCAAAAATTTATAAATTTTTATTATTGTAAGTATCCTATATCGTAGGATATAGTGAAATGCGTTTAGAAGCCAACAGGAATTAATGTTCTACTAATTATTAATTATGGTATTTGTAGAGTAATTAAATTATACATACATAAATACATAAATAAATATAAATATAAATAAATTTGTTACTTTCCAAAAAAATTTCAAGTGGTAGAAACAAAGTGTGAGTCACTGTAAATAAATATTTACATGAACTTAAAAATTAAATGCAGTTAAAAAAGAAATAATTAATTACTTTAATTAATTACTGCAAAAAAAAAGGTAATTTTTCTCATGTTGGGGTGTGGTACTGTATATCGGTACAGCATATTTTCTTTCTGCAAATATATATTTATATAATATAAGCAAATGTGATGTCTTCTTTCTCGATTAACGAAAGAGTAATAAAGTTTGGAGCACGTGATCCAGACGGAAATAACTTCTATAAGCAGAGCAGTCACAGTGAACGGGCTTTAAGCGCATCTATGTCATATATTTTATTGCAAGGAAACAATTCTAGATTTTTATAGGAATCTATTCCGCATCTATTCCATTACGTTCCGCTATGGACTATTAATTATTAATTAATTAATTTCATTCTTAATTATTTAAGATGGAATAAATTTGTACTTAGTTCATTTGTATGTACATATGTAGGTATAAATTTACTTATATAAATATGTACACTGTGCATGCCGGGAATAAGGAAGATATTTTAAGAAATTTTTTACCAATATAGCAGATATTGGATAATAAAAATAACTATATACGGACAATGTATAATGTATTTTTGTATTTATTGTTTTGTAAAAATAATTTTTTTTGTTTAATTACAAAAAAAAGGAATTTTATATAATTATATCCCATGAACGAGTAATTCTGCCAGCTACAAATGGCAAAGGTCGTGGCATCGATCCCTGCTTTCGGCGGCCATATATATAATTGAAGCCGTTGATTGAAGTGGTGAGTAAGTTCTCAGTTACAAGTAGCTAAGATCTTGCGTTCAAGCCCTATCGCCAATAGTTAATTCTTTTGAATTTTTCTCCACTGCTTTAAAGCTCATGTGTATCCAAAAAAACTACGAAACAAAACTTTCTTTTCGTGTACACGAAGTAAAAGTGCCGTATCCGACAATGCCGTATCTTATACACACTTCTCGGAGAATATATTCCATAATTTTTTATTATACTGTATTGAACTAACTTTTAATTTCACATTATATTTCTCATTATTAGAAATTATTAAAAAAAAAATAACAGCGAGTTTGGCTGCGAGGCAAGAGCTGTAACGTGTAAGCCAACCCTTCGCATTTTGATACTTGCCGATATTTACGGATTGTAGCGCTTTTACTTATCAGTGTATAAAATTATTTCTGACGATATTTCTTTAATTTATTACCCGATTTTAATAATGTTGAGAAAATTCTGCGGGGAGGTGCTTTTAAAAGTTGGATTTTATGGCAAAGTTAAGGTGAATTTACAGCGCAACAAAACTACATAGGACAGGCGGACAAAGCTAAATCAACGTGATTTCTTATACCGATCCAGGTTATTTATAAGTTATATAATATTGCAGAAATAACACCTGCATATCAAAGCTTTATCCCCCTTCCATAACTTTTGATGGAGTGGGGCATAAAAAATAAGAAAATTGCAAAAGTAAAAGTTTCGTATGTGTGCAGAATCAACAAAGTTAAGTCCTTATTCGAGTGCTTCGTAGCATGCAGACATATTAGCTTTTTTAGAAAGCTAATTTTTCCCAAGAATTCCTTAAGGCACCCCTTTTACTTGCGGTTACCTTTTAATAAACACACGCTATTTATCATGCGGACACATGTTGTTTTTCATCTACGCGTGCTTTGCTTTTTTGTTGCCCTTTTCTTAATCAGCTTATTTTCTTTAATAAACACAGCAAGTTAAATGTAAATATTTAGTCATAATTTGTTCTTTCCTCATTGCAGGGTCTAATTGTTGCAATCATCGATTTTAATATTAAAAAAAAAAAAAAAATAATAATAAAAATAAATAAATAAATATAAACAAATTTTCACTGAATTATGTATTAATTGCAGCGGGAATAAATACTTTTGCCATCATGACTGTTTAAGTGGTAGAGAGTGAAAATATGAGAAATAATATATTTTTTTTATAAATTTAAATTTACAATAAAAAAATTTTTCTAAATTTTCTTTGCAACACATGAAAGCTCAGCATTTTGGTGCGATGATGTAGTTGCTTTGGGGAGTTATTCAGTGGATTATCATGTGTTTTTGTTTATTTTTGTAAAAAAGATGGAAGCAAAGTAGAGAACTCGAGCATTCACTTGTGAGCATAATTTGTTTGTTTGTTTGGATTAATATACTGTAGAGTTGCCAGATTATTTGCAGTGCAAAAAAGGTAGCATAATTTCATGTAGTTTAACACTGGAAGAATGTGTAATTAGAACACCAATTTGAGCAGTTTTTTTTTTTTGGAATTGCAAAGAGGTTCAAACCAGAGGGGGGAGAGAGAGAGAGCTTGTTAGGTAGTCTCCTTAGAATATCTGTATTTCTGCCAAAAATCTTGTTTACAATCGTTTGCATTAAAAACTGTTTCTTTACAAATAAGAGGTTCAAACCAGAGGGGAGAGAGAGAGAGAGCTTGTTAGGTAGTCTCCTTAGAATATCTGTATTTCTGCCACAAATCTTGTTTACAATCGTTTGCATTAAAAACTGTTTCTTTACAATTAAATTTTTTTATTTTGCTTGTCCGAGTTTCAACAGTCTTAATGCACCAAAACCTAAGGAGATAAATTTTTTTTTTTTTTTTCTTACTAAACCGGCAAATCTTTCAGCTTGACCGCAAGAAAACACCCAGGGTGTAGGCAGGAATCGAACCCGCGACCTTCGGTTTAATCGGCTGCGCATTATTCATTCGCCTACGGAGGCAAAGTACCAGATAATGTATAGGTATTTTCGTTTAAACCCCCACCAAAGTTTCGCTCCTCAATTTTCCCCTCCTTTTGAGCTAAATTTTTTAGAGGTGGCAATACTTTGTGTTCCAGCTAACCAGCCATAAACAAACATGGTGGTGGCATTAAATTAAATAAAATTTTAAAATTATTAGAGGGGGAACAACTTTATTTCTTTTGTTTTTAGTTGTTTTTATAAACACAATTGTTTGAAGTAAAAATGTAATCACACCCAGTGCATCGTATAACGAAAATAATTATACTGGAACGTGTTACACGAATGAAACTGAAACAAAATACCAGCAAAAAAAAAAAAAAAAAAATAAAAAATATGAGGGGCTAAAAAAACATCTTTATTAAATTATTGTTGGGTAAAATGTTGGTCCTACAAAAAAAAAAAAAAAAAAACGTGCCAGCTTCTGAAACTTTTGTTCCATAGCTTTTGAGTTTGTCGGTGAAAGAGTGAAGAGGTTTGGAAAAGGGTACAATGTTGTCTTAGGGAAAGAAAACCTTTTGAATTTGCTATACTGCCATGTTTTGACATGGAAAATGAGGACAAGCCCTTCAATTAGAATGTTATAAGAGTTATTCAAACCAAACCAAATTTTCATATTGTGAACAGAGTCTAATGGGGTAATAATTTAGTGAAGCTTTAAATGGCAATATTTTCCATTTAAACTTTATGACAGTAATTTAGTCGCTCAGTTAACAGTATGACAATTTTGGTTGATGCTAAAAAACGCATGTTCCTTCCCCTCTTGTTTATGTCGAGTGCACGATCTGCTTCAGGGACATCTAATTTCTTACACCGATGGACAGTCTGTTTGTTGCCTTGAGGTAATTGGAATCCCCTACAGTTGATTTCTTGATCTTAAGAATATATTCGCAGTGTCATCCTATTGCTCGCCATATGTTTTCGTGTTGTACTATACAATTCATATATTTTCGGTGCAGAATTTCCATTATTTAGAAATGAAGTTCCTCGCCATCTTCTATTACTCAAAATAGATATTTTTTGGACTTAATTATACTCAAATTTGTCTTCATTCAAGAACTTAATCAAACACAGGTAAATGCAGAGAAGGGGTTAAATCTCAATCATATTCTTGAGATTTAAGACTTGTTAGCAGTTTGTAAACCTAATAACGAATATGAGAGGTCTGTTGTTGCTGGATTAAGCTGTTTTCCCTTTAAATCATTGTTAATTACATATATCCGCCTAATACGCCCTCGTATTCATTTCACTCTTTTAAATAATGAATGGATGCCATAGCCAAAGGTTGCCTTTATGTCCTTGTTATTTCTTTGTTCTCTATTACAAAGCGGTGCGAAAAGTCGTTTGCATTACATCTCCGCATGGCAAAGACGAACATGTTGCAACAGGTGTTCATGGTTGAGCGATATTTTCAATCTTTATAATTTCCTACTGATTATACTTAAAGAGTATTGGAGAGAAATTTCGAAAATAATTTTATATTTAATTGTAAAATCGCGAAAAAAAAGTGGCGCTTAGAAAAGTCCTACCCCGCTTGTGATAAACAGTACTTTTGATTACACAATACCAAGCGATATCTCCCGATATTTGTCGATTCGTTTACAAAACTTCCACTTCTTGTTAAAATATCGTTTTATATAAAAATTGTAAGAGTACCATTTTTTACCGAAAGTCTCGAAAATGTACTTTTTTATTATTATTAATTTTTTTTTCTTGTTTAAATAACTGTAAATAACGAACTTTTCTTTTCTCTTTTTACAGTTATCGCTAATAGCAACAGTGTAGAAATTGTGGCAAGAAAAAGTGAACTGATACGATAAAAATATTGTTTAATAATAAAATTTTTACTGTGAGCCTCCTCGAAATCTAAACAGAATTTATTAAATTTAATAATGAATATAAAAAAAGAAAGTTCTTACAGTTTTCTATTAAATTAAATGTGAAAGTGGTTAATTCTTTAATCAATTTAAATAGTTAATTATTTAGTTTTAAAATTTATAAAAAAAAATATTTATTTTCATAAGAAAAATTCTAATTTAATCGTCTATATAATTTAATTGGCAAAAAAAAATAAGTTTGTGAATCTTCTTTAGGAGGGAAGTGGCACATCGAAAGTTGCAGTAACATGTGAATATCACTGGGATTATCAAAATTAATTTTCCAGGTAAGATTATTTTTTACTTGTACAAATATTTCACAAATATTCTACACTAGTATATAATACAGTGGGCCCCCTATAAAATTCAATAAGGATACTAAAACATTAAACTCATTCGTAGCAGCAGCGTACTCGAATACGCGGCTTCGAATGCAGCTTTCTAGCCAGCTTCACAAATATTTTGAAAGAAGCAGCAACTACTTAATATGTAAAGTGTATGATTCAAAAAGTCTTACATGACATTTTTGCCATTTTATGACATTATGATAGTATGACTTGAATATACCTATTATTTGTTTATTTTACTTTACTGAGCTTTCGTAATACTGTAACCAAAATAGTAATAATAACGCCGTCTTTTTACAAAACTAATGAGAATTTTTAACTAATTATTAAATTTTAATTTTGGAGTCATTTTCTGGAAAATATTTTATTTCAAGTAAGTGCAGCATAATGCACTGTTCGTAACGACATGACGCCGCAGCATCTTGCCAGCTCTGATGTTTAAGTAGTTTTGCTTCGTAAGCGAAAAAACAGCTGTTTTATATTTCCTAACTTTTTCTCTTTGCAATCGCAAATGATTTTTTTTACTTAGGGCTCTGCTTCACTATCCCACACAGCCGTGCAATTCATTCGCACTAAAATCAAAAAAAGAACAATTCCATCAAAATGGTGTTGTTTGTGCCATACAATCATACACAAATGAATCAAATAAATGTTTTCTTTGCTGATTGAAGAAAATGCAACTGTGAATGCATGAATTTTCTCATTGTACAATAAATTTCGAAAATTTCTGCAAATCGTGCGACTTGCCAAAAAATTATCTGTCACGCAGATACATTTTTAAGCCACACTGAGGTCTGCTTTTTTGACATATTTGACAAATCGTACGATTGTGTAGGATAGTGCATCGTGGCCTGTATACATATTCATAAGGAAACCAATAGTGTGGTATTGCACAATATAGATTATAGACTTGATGTAGATGCAATACTTCCACCAGCATTATGCATTCCAAGGTGGCCTACGGTAATGGGGTACACTATTAATAGCTAATATTTAGGTAACTGATTAATATAATTTATTTGCGGAACCACCAATTTAAAACTTAAATTAAATTATAAATAAAAAAAATAATGTATGGTTTTCATTTCTGTCTTTCAAATCGATTGTTAATATAAATGACCTCAAATCGTCAGGGTAAAGGTCATTTAAATCATTTTAAGCATGAACAAGTATAAATTCTCAATGTAAACAACATAAAGAAACTCGATCTTTCTTTTTAATGGATTTATAAACTAATAGTGGAATTGCTTTTTGTGTGCCGAAGAACTGTAGCCCAGGCACAGGGCACACTTCCATACGATTATAATACTGTTATTTGAGTCCTTTCAATGAATGCTGAAAAGTAATGAAATAAGAAAAATTCTGTAATCTGAAATGTGAAACTTTTTTCTAACTTTTTCCCCCCTTTAAGAAAATTTAATTGACATTTTTTACCCGGGGAATTAGTATTGAATGGAAATTGTGTACATTTTGATCATACAAGAAGTTGGACAGATAGATACAATATGTGTTGCCATAAAACTCAATATAACCATTATAATGTGTATTATTATTACTTTTATTGTTATTATTATTATTATTATTATTATTATTATTATTATTATTATTATTATTTTTAACATTATTATTTAACAACTTAAATTTTGGTTAAGCTAATTATTTCGCTTTATGAATAGTTAAGGTGGCACTTTTTCTAAAGTGCGGGGGGAAAAATATAAATGTTATGGTTATGAATTTTGTATTTAGCCCGAGAGGAAAAATTCAATAGACTTATGGCCGGGTTAGAAAAAAAACAGGTCCATATTTTTGGAATATCCCGCATTATACTGCAGTAAAGTGCTTTAAACCTTGAAGTTTGTGTTTTTGCCGTAGTCGAACACTTTTAACGATGTTTGCTGTCGTTTAAAAACACCTGTTTTTATTAGCATTCGCAACAAACGGGCTTTTAACGCTGGAGTTTGTGTTTTTACCGTAGTCGAACACTTTTAACGATGTTTGCTGTCGTTTAAAAACATCTCTTTTTATTAGCATACGCAACAAACGGGCTTTTAACGATGGAGTTTGTGTTTTTACCGTAGTCGAACACCTGTTTTTATTAGCATATGCAACAAACGGCCTTTTAACGCTCGAGTTTGTGTTTTTGCCGTAGTCGAACATTTTTAACGATGTTTGCTGTCGTTTAAAAACACCTGTTTTTATTAGCATTCGCAACAAACGGGCTTTTAACGCTGGAGTTTGTGTTTTTACCGTAGTCGAACACTTTTAACGATGTTTGCTGTCGTTTAAAAACAACTGCTTTTACTAGCACACGAAACAAACGGGCTTTTAACGTTGGAGTTTGTGTTTTTGCTCTTTGTTAACATTTTTAACGATGTTTGCTGTCGTTTAAAAACATCTCTTTTTATTAGCATACGCAACAAACGGGCTTTTAACGCTGGAGTTTGTGTTTTTGCTGTTTGTTAACATTTTTGACGATGTTTACTGTCGTTTAAAAATACCTGTTTTTATTTGCACAGGAAACTAAACACCAATTAATTTTGTTTTGCTTATCTTATACACAAAAACTTATTAAATTTCCAATTGTTGCTTCTAATTGTTGTTTGGAAATAAATAATTTAAAAGTAAACTATGAACTATAAACAATTTATTCTTTAAAAATATTATAAATTTTTTGCTAATAGTTAATAAGTATATTTTTATTTGTCGTTTGACAAGCACAAGTTTATTTACTTTTTTAGAGAAAGAGAAAGAGATTAGTCTTAGTAAAGTATTTACACTTGCTGATTACAAAAGCTCTCGGGAAAAATTATAAAAGATTCTTCCTTCGGGTTTTGTTTATAAATAAGTCGAAACAAATATATTATTTGTGTAAATATATTAAATATTATTTCTCTCGTGAAGGTCGCATTTGAAAACATTCTAGTTGTTCTTCTGAGTGTCCTTCAATGTTCGCATTTTGCCTGTCGGCGGTTCATTATTAGTTTTCCACATCCATTGGAATGCTAAAAGATTCCACACTAAGTAACATCGTTTCAGCAAACATTGCCTTCAAATATAAGACATAAGTCTTAAGCGTAACTTCGGCACTACAGTCGACTTTAATTAACAATAATTACCAAAGCTTTAGCAATCTTGTGTTTCTGAAATTTTTTTTTTGGATATGCCTTTAAAGTTGTATTCGCGTCCATTTAATTAAAGCTATGTCTTCCGTCCTTACTGTTTGTCATACAAACCTTTTATGCCTTTTCTTCTCATTGGACTTGTCACGTACATGACACGTTGTGGTCTTTTCACTTCTGCTTTCAGCACAAGTGAAATTTCAGGATGTCAGGTGGTGCTTAGTAAAATTTAGGCTTAACTCGTCTAAAACAATTTGTGTAAGCAAGTGCGGAGCGGCAAAAGTAGTTCATGAGCTTGGAAATAAATTTGACTTGCCAGGATACAAACGTGTTCCATAACGTTTAGGGAATGACGTTGCCAGATATCCTTCGATATTGGAGAGGTCAGTGGTTGATTGTCATATGAAACGGGGCGCAATATTGTTCTGGCCTCTTTTGATAAATCATATTGGATAAAAACTTCAACGTTAAAAGCTTGGAAATAAATTTTACTTGTCAGGATACAAACGTGTTCCATAACGTTTTAGGAATGACGTTGCCAGAAATGCTTCGATATTAGACAGGTCAGTGGTTGATTGTCATATGAAACAGGGCGCCATGTTGTTCTGGCCTCTTTTGATAAATCATATTGGATAAAAACTTCAACGTTAAAAGCTTGGAAATAAATTTTACTTGTCAGGATACAAACGTGTTCCATAACCTTTTGTGAATGACGTTGCCAGAAATCCTTCGATATTGGAAAGATCAGTGGATGATTGTCATATGAAAGGGGGCGCTATATTCTCCAGGTCTGCTTCAATAAATCATATTGGATAAAAAATTCAATTCTAAAATACTAAAAAACTTTTCTTTACGTTTTACAAAATGTTATTTGTGTAAGAAAGCTGATCGCATATTCCCTACGAATACAGCTGTTTTTGTATAGCGTACATGAAAAGAAAATAAATTTAAATGAGTTTTTTATTTAAATATTTAAATCATAATAAAACAAAGAAATATATTTTTAATATCATCCAAACAGCGTTTTTCTGATAGAAAACGTTTTGACATCTGCGATTGAATATAATTTCGATGCGGCTGGCACGTACAAGTCGGCATCTGAAGCACCATTTTACATTTTAGCATTTGCCTTCGTATTTTCTCAATAAATCTTTGAATATGCTTTTTTAGGTTTTTAATTGTTTCTGCTTTCTTGTCAAGGTAGAGACAAGTGGTTTACATAAATCAAATGAAAAATTGTAACGTTTCTGCTAATAAATCACGCGCAGTGTGTGACATGTGGCTCTGTCCTATTGAATTCACATGTCAGTGAAATTTGAATCAATTTTTTGGATAATTGTGTTACGAAAAAATTTCTAATTATTGTCAGTAGGATTCTCGCCATCATAATTTTTGAGGATATTTGGCCCATAAAGTCGACACACATTTGCGGATTATCTTCTCTACAAATGCGGTAATTCTGCTTTTTTTCTTACTGGAATTCATATCCGATTGAGATGAAATTCATTGTCCATACCATGGCTCTGGTGTAAGTCTATCGTTAATGAAATGTCAAACTAAAAAAGATCAACTATCAGCTGTTAAATAGCTCCTCAAATAAAGCAGTGCTGTCAACTCATGTTGTCAGTGTTGTATATTTTAGTACTTTGGCCCTGCAAATGCAAATAACTGTAAGGTCACGTACTGCTCTATTTTCTATTGTGCCAAAGCTGAACAAACGGCCACTTCTGTAGCACTTCGTTCATGTTAATTAAACTTTTAATGCAAATGGTGAGGCGAAAAACTAAAGCCCATTTCAACAAAAAGGACTAGAGGTGCTGGGATTTTTCGCAGTCTATTGGGAATTAAAAAAAATGAATTCCTTATAGTTAAAAGCGTATTAGACTCAAGCAATTTCATTTACTTTAAACTCCCTGCCCACAAGAGAGAATGACAGAAATAAATCGCAATCAGCTGTTTTCCTTTTAACATTATATCGAAAATATTGGTTAGTGGAAAAAGTATTTTCGTATTTTGTCAATAGATGTAGTTGCAGTCGTATATCTCCAGTGCTACCAATCACATTGCATTAAACCATATAATATTGGAAAGGTGAGATTTTAAGCTTCATTTAAATTTATAGTGTTTTCACACTGAGGATAAAACCTGGTTTTAAAACAAAATTTGGTTTTAACTTTAAAACCAATCCTTAAAACCCGGTTTTACCATACAAAATAATTCTCATAAAACCATTTTAAAAACTTTTTTGAATTGGTTTAAAGTAGATTTTATGAAATACAACCTTGCTACCAAGTTAGAAAGATTGAAAACAGCTGATAATTCATTCACATTCAGAAATATTCATTCACAAAATGTAAAATCATTTCAATTTTAGAACACATTTTTAAAATTTCTTATTTTTTTTTTATATAAACAATAACAGCTGTCATACAGTTTGTCAAATAAATGTGGGAAGAATAATTACAACAAACACACCTATTTCTACAAAAAATTTATTTTATCATTAGCAAATTTATTTGGCAAACTGTATTATAACAAAATTGTATGTGAACATAAAATCAGCTGTTTGTAGGTTTTAAGCTAAAACCAGGTTTTAACTTTGGGTGTGAAAACACTATTAAACAAAACAAATATGGCCAAGTACATCACATCCGTTTCTAGCTTTTCTTTTAACTATTTCTTTAACAATATACAATACTTTTATAGCTTCCGGAAAAAACAATTCCGCGTAAATTTCAAAGAAAAGTCTTGTTAAAATTATTTATGCTACTTAAGTATGCAACTGTGTACCAATAGTGACATGTCAGTGGGGCTTAATGTTTTTTTTTACACTAAAAACCAGGTGCTTAGTTCTCTGCTTTTGTTTCCGCATTTAAAAACTTGGTTTCTTTTTTAACGAAAATATATATTTAAAATTAAGGA
This sequence comes from Ormia ochracea, assembly GCA_963402855.1. NCBI lineage: Eukaryota > Metazoa > Arthropoda > Insecta > Diptera > Tachinidae > Ormia > Ormia ochracea. The sequence goes on along the minus strand of OY727107.1, from coordinate 15,422,001 downwards.
AATATTGAAATACGCAGCAAAAACTCGAACAGAAGAAACCAAAGCAATCAAGCAGCCGAATCTATTCATTAACGCACCATAAACTAGACGACAATGTTCAACAAAGCAATAAAAATAGAAGTTAATAATTCGATATGCTCTCTAGATAGATAAATTGACTTTCCTCTGCCACACATTCTTCTTTATATTTCCTTTGTTATTTGTCTCCCCTCACAATAAACTTCGCGTGGTGTGCATTTTGAGATAAGGCAACATGCTGCCGGTATCCGCATTAATACCCCTCGAACAAATATAAGATCAAGTGTTTAAAATATAATAAATCTGTGCCATGATATCAAATCAGACTTGCTTGCTGGTTTTGTAATTTAATTAGACAATTTGTAAAGAAAACGTATATAAAAAGAGGTCGTTAGTTTTATTAATTCAGATTTATTGCTAGGACAGTCATCAGATGCATAAATATTAGAGAAAAGGTCGCGATATATTATTAATTAACTGAGAAATATTTAGGCAATTCACTTGATTAGGCAATTATTTTTGTTGGCAGACATTTTGCAAAAATATTAATTCGATAGCTTCAAATGAGGTTTTTCCTCATTAGTCACATTTCCTAAATGAAATTTTCCCTCCTCTACTTTTATTATTGATAAATTTTATCTGTGAATTTACTCTAAACTTTCTCCTCGTATTATATTCTGTTTTAATTATTAAAAATTAATACTTTAAGATAATTACGAGAAGGAAAATTTAATGAATGAATGAATGGCTGATTACTTAATTGGCGATATATTTTAGCTTTTATTGTGGTTATATATTTTCTTGTGGGTGGCAATTGTGAAATAATAAATAATTGAGCATGTAAACGCCATTCAAGCCTTCCAAGTAACATGATGATGCATTTGCATTAGTTTCACAGCAAGCAATTGATTACATACAGTGTGTCAAAAAATTATTTTCAAACCGGAACAAAAGTAGCAGTTAATGATAAAGGACCACAATAACACTGGTCGACTAAACGTCTGTTGAACGATAAATACAATGTCCGTACAAAAATTAGTATCTGAGCATAAAATAATGTCCAATAAGACAGACAAAATTTTACTATGACAAATATGTCATTCTAAGACGGATACCAATAAATAAACCTACAGATGGATGCTAGTTTTATTCTGTCAAAAATCGTAATTATAAGACAGACGGTTGGACAAACATTTTATTCTAAGAAAGCGGATTACACTGGACGGATAAAAAGAAATCGCTGCAGTCTAGCACTAAAATTTCATTCTGATAAAAAGCTCAATCCAAAAAGAACAAACGGATGAAAATTAGAAATCGGCAACCTACCCTTTGGTTTTGGGTTCTGCCGGAACCACAAGAAAAAGATTGTCAAACCATTCCTTATAACGGTTCAGAATATTTATGGGGTAGATAAAATAGACGTATTTTGCACGATTATCGCTTTAGAAATTCACTAGAAATTTACTTAGAGGGGCCTGGACAGTATCAAAATATCCGCCAATCATAACATGAGAATCTGTATTTATTCCGGTATCACTCTCACGTGACCACAATATTTACATAAAACACTTTAATCTTCTTTCACTTGTTATCACCGCAGCATTCAACGCGTGTTTGAGACAAATTAGTAAAATTTAGACCATATTGTGGACTCTCCAAATAATAAATCAGACTTCTACAGATCACAATTTATAGTGTGTAAAGCAATTTAACAGTTTAGATATTGCGAATTTACTCCGAATTTTATCAATTTTGGACCAGCATTTTTTCGTAATGACTTTTCTATAGGCAATACATCTCTGGCAGTTATTTTTAAATTGCATAAGTCTATCAAAATTCGTATAATGCCGCTATTGTTTTTTTTTTTTATAAAAAATCCATAAATATAATTCAGAGGTGGGACTTTCATGTTCGTATAGCGTGGAATTTGGTTACAATTTGCATATAATGGAAAGATTACACAGGCAAACGTGCTTCCAAAAATGGCCAAAACCCCAAAAGACGCGAAAATTCATAATTACAATGTAGATTGCATGATACCATTTTAAATTATAAATTAATTTTAATTTTGTTAATATTTAGATTTTAAATAACGAAGACATCATTAACATCATAATAACATTGACATTTCATTTCGCTTTGCATAAAAGCTCGGGGGGAAAACAACTCCAAAGCTCAAATGTAATGACTGTATGCTACGTTGACTTCTAAACTAAAAATTAAAATAAATTACCGAAACTTATCCATTCCTTCTCTGATTTGTGCAAAATTAGATGTCTCGAAGCATATATATTTATTCGGGGAAAAAAATGGGGGAAACGAAATAATTTATTAAATGAAATACTAATTAAGCGAAACTAAACTTTTCGCTACAAATTTGAAATGTTTGTGTACTTTAAACTATTCAAAATTGGATTCCAAACTGAAGTTAAAGTTTTTAATTGTTACACCGCCAGTATCATTAATATAAATAACTTTTAGTTCCTTTAATCTCTGCCCATCTGTACATCTCATTACATTTTCTTTTTATTTGCTTTTCATTTCTTTATGAACAATAAGGTGGTTCCAAAACAAAAATTTTGTTTTTTAGGTGGTCAACATTTGGCACAAAACGATTCTAAACAATTTTGCTGGCGACGCCGCTTGTTACAGACCTATTGGCTTTTCGTCTAGTACGGGCGCCAACTATAGCCGGATCTTAAAATTTCTTTGTTCATGCCTTCGAAGGGGCTGCATTTTCTTCTCCTCTCGCGTTTGACTTTGTTTTCAATGGTTACTTCGCTTGATTATGAAACTTTTAATTAATTTAAAAGAAATTCCTATATCGCCCTTCCGAAACCTTTCCCTGCATACTCTGACTTCAATGGTTATTTCGTCGGATTATGAAACTTTTGAATAATTTATAATATTCCTAAATTGTCCTTCGGAAACCTTTGCATGCATTCTCTGACTTCAATGGTTACTTCGCTTGATTATGAAACTTTTGAATAATTTATAACATTCCTAAATTGTCCTTCGGAAACCTTTGCATGCATTCTCTGATTTCAATGGTTATTTCGCCTGATTATGAAACTTTTAATTAATTTAAAAGAAATTCCTATATCGCTCTTCCGAAACCTTTCCCAGCATCCTCTGACTTCAATGGTTATTTCGCCTGATTATGAAACTTTTGAATAATTTATAACATTCCTAAATTGTCCTTCGGAAACCTTTGCATGCATTCTCTGATTTCAATGGTTATTTCGCCTGATTATGAAACTTTTAATTAATTTAAAAGAAATTCCTATATCGTCCTTCCGAAACCTTTCCCAGCATCCTCTGACTTCAATCATTATTTCGCCTGATTATGACACTTTTAATTAATTTAAAATAATTCCTATATCGTCCTTCCGAAACTTTTTCCTGCATGCTCTGACTTCAATCATTATTTCGCCTGATTATGAAACTTTTGAATAATTTATAACATTCCTAAATTGTCCTTCGGAAACCTTTGCATGCATTCTCTGATTTCAATGGTTATTTCGCCTGATTATGAAACTTTTAATTAATTTAAAAGAAATTCCTATATCGCCCTTCCGAAACCTTTCCCACCATCCTCTGACTTCAATGGTTATTTCGCCTGATTATGAAACTTTTGAATAATTTAAAACCATTCTTTCATCGTCCTCCTGAAGGTTTTGACTGCAGCATCTTCTGGCTTTACTATAAACAGTGAGAGTTGAACTTCACTTAGGCAATCGTGATAGCAGGTGTCGTACTGCGGTTCGGAGGCGATATATAAAAACATTTGGCTTAGTCGTAGAATTTTTTTGTTCGTGTAGACGGGTAACTGCCTGTACTTTATTGTGTGGACACTGAACGTCCTTAATGCACAAGTTAGTTTTATTTTCTTTTATTTTTGGTCTACTTTCGTTTGTAAAGGGGGTGTTTGTTCTAGACTCCGTAACACCGAAAAGAAACAAAATAGAACTGCAAAAAAGTGAAATGAGGTTAATGTGCAACACACAAGCCTTGTAAATATTGAAATGTTGGTTTGATCTGCTTGGCTAAATATCGCAGTGGTGTTTATTCGTGTATTCTGAGTTGGGAAATGGTGTTCAATAAACATAAAAAATATACTTCCATACACGTTTATGTATATTTATAAGTAAAATGTAAAACAACTGTGTCTATTTAGTTCATTAAACCTTTTTGGCACAGCAGGCTTAAGCTGATGAAACGGTTCACATTAACAGCTTTGACACAGTCAGGTGGCAGATGGCAGATGGCTGATATCCGCTGCAGTCCTCGTTAACAATGTTATCAGCTTTATCTGCGACAGTGTATTCTTAATAAAAAATAACATTAAGTTGTGCTTGTGTGCGTGTGATTGGGGAATATGTGAGAGTAGTATTTTAATGTTTGCATTGTGTTGCCTATTTTTAGGCGTAGAAACGAGCTCAATCAACCTGATAATGAGTTTAATTGAGTATGCCTTTGATCCAATTACTTTTTAATGGCTTGTCTTTTTATGATTATTATTTTTGCCAGCTCATAGGAAGCCATTAATAATAATAAAAAAAAAAAAAAAATTAAATGTAATAAATTTTAAAATTTTCAATTAATACATACATACTTGTAATGCTTTTGAATTGCTTGCTTAGAAATGAAAAATGGGAATACGCATTTCATAAAATGTGAATAGTTTATGCTGAAATTTAACTAAAAATAAATAAATCCGTTTTTCGCCCAGCTTCAGCTCCTGTGGTAAAAAAATTTAAATTTTATTTTTATTAAAGAAATTCAACGAATTAATAAATATTTTGTCGTTTAAGCAAGAAAAATACAAAACCGATTTAATAAACAATTCCTGTTTTTTTAAACAAAAAAAAAATTATTTTTTTTAAGATCACCACTCTGAGGCTTGGCCCTTCTCATGAAGTCGGAAAAACGAATGCGGGCAGAGAACCAGTGTTGTAGTGCTTATGTTTTTAAAGTAGCAGCTGTTAATGGTAGCCATTTTTATTGATTGCTTTACTACGGTGATGAAATAGAGCTTCAGAAAATCGCCTTGAGAAAGTGTATAAGCCCAAAAGCTTGCTGGCATATATTGAAGTAGTTGAGAATTTTTTTTTAAATTTTTTCATGAAAATTATTCATATGACAGGGAGAAGCAGTTTTTCAGCAATTTGTTGTTGGCTACTTATAGCTGAGGCGGTCAATTGCACCGCCAATAATAATTGCTATATTTTTGCAATCTGAAAATGGCCATTTCATTTACTTTTTCCGAAAATAATGAATGCTACAAGTTAAAAATTTTTTTATTTTTATTTAACTGGTTGGCCTTTGAAAATAACGCCATTGTGCATATTTAGTTTGTTGTCAAAATTACGCCGTCCTATTGGTGATCAGCTCCGTGTTGTCAAAAACAAAAAGAGAAACTCTGCTGCTATAAATAAATCTAATTCGTTGTTATACACAGAAAAAAAAATTATTAAAAGTTTATTTATTGCATTAATTTTTAATTTTTTTTTTATTATTAACTAAACGAGAATTATTACAGTAATATACGGATATTGTAGGTGATTTTTGCGTTCTTGTAGTTGTCAGGTTTTACAAGAAATATACAATAAAAAAATTTTTTTTAAAAGTATTTGTGTTTTTTTTTGGTTGTTCATTGGCCACGCTAATTTTTTCTCTGAGTGCTTTCACTTTTGTAGTATTTAGAGCAATTTTTATTGCTACAGGTCGTTGTAAAGAAACTATATCACCCTAGGGGCTATATGTCAAAAGCCTCCAGCAATTTTTTATATTTTTTTCCCCCCAAAAAAACTTATTTTTGTCTAGCTTGGAATCTCTTGAGCATGTTGTGTAGAGCGTGTGTGTGTATGTGTGTGTTTTGTGTTTCCTGTTTTAATTTCAGTTTGCAACTTTACATGTGTTTGTTTGTCAGCATGAGTGTAAATTGTAATATAAGTAAATTCTTGCTTTGGTATGCGAACGTGCAAACAGTAACGTACATAACTTGAATATAAACGTATTTGGCACATCCCTGTTGGTGTTGTTGTTGCAGCTGGTAAGAGCATTAGCCGAAAAAAAGGAAATAAAAAAGGATGGGCAAACATATACAAAATGGAAACGATAAGAATTGAAATGTAAACAAGTACGTAATAAAAAATTCATTTTACAGCTCTTTTGTCTTTTATGTAAACGAAACAAGACAGCCTGTATAAGGAATTCCGTTTTCTCATCTAGAATGAGAATTCTAGAAACACATTTCATTGCGAATTGCTTAAAGTCCTTAAAATGCTTATAGTCCTTTTCTCACTTTATGTGAGAAAAAAAAAAGTTCAGCATGGCTGCTTTAAGATTTTTTGTAAGCTTTTGCTACACCAAAAAACTACAAAAGTGAATTTGAGAGTCCTGTGACTGAACTGGTAGCTGGGGTTTCTGCCAAACACTTGGTGTTTTCGAGAGATCGTTTTCCATAAATTTTTTCTTTTTATACTGTTTAAATATTACGTGTTTTTTTCGTGGTTCACAACTTTGAGTAGGCAACACTGTTTAATTTTGCATTTCATTATGGATAGATTTACAACAGAGCAATTTTTGTAAATGTATATTTTGCACTTTATAGCGGCCACAATTTTCCATCAAGGCGGCCAATTCGAATAACTAGAATAGAATAGATCGTTTAGGTAGCACCCTTCGCGTGAGGCCCAGAACACTGCGAACTGGAGAATTGGTATCTGGTGAAAAAGGAAGCATCGAAGACAATGTAAATCAGTCAATGAGTCGCAGTTCTTAGTGACTATATCATTCCACTTTATGAAAGGCTTTATGGTAGCACATTTGGCCTAAACCTATTCAAAAGCTTCACATGCGTCTTAAATTCGGAAAAATGGAGGTGTAGCACAAATTTATATTGAAATTGAATTTCCATTTATTCATCGCTTAAGCACAATGACCTCTGACTTATTAATTCATAAGCCTTTTCGCGATTCACAGTAAATTACTGTTTGGTGCACTTCATGGCACACAAAAACAATGTTGATCAAAATCACACCCTATTCTAATAAAGTCTTATCGCTTAAAGCAATTCGATCTGTTACGCTCCACATTTCTTAAAATCTTTGTTAAATATTGTGAAATATTTTATTTTATTCTTGCTACAAAATTCCTTTACTAAAGAAAGTTGTCTTCGCTGTGCTGCTAACTCACTTTCTTCTGTTTCAAAGGCAAGCTTCCTTTTTGTTTTCATATGAGCAAAACTGAGGGGAGGGCCACACGCAAACAAATCATTTTGTCCGAACGAGAAGAAAGGAATAGTGGCCTCAAAGTAGAGGCTGCAAGAATAGGGGTCATCCCTTGACTGCTGGTCTTAGAATAAAATAAGAAATTCAATTAGGTGGTCGCATTAGCCATATGTATAACCCGATATAAGACGTTCCAATTTGTTATAAGATGCCCTAATCTGTCCCTAAAATATGCGAGGGAAAGCTTCATGTTTAAATTCCGTTCTCTGTAATCTATGACAAACATGTGGTCACAGTGGACTAGTGTAAACGGGAACAATTAATTTGCAATACTTAATACTGAAACGACGCTTCATTTTTTTGATTTAGCAGCTCTGAACTTCGCCGCTGTATGGCCGCTGTCTCTACTCGCGAAACGTTTACACAATTGCGCCTGCAAAAAATTCTTGTTTCTTTCAAATCGTGTTTCATCACTCATCCAAATATTGCACCCCCCAAACATCCATAAGCATATAAAACAAATAAAGAATTATTATAGGTATTTTTTCAAATAATTTATTTCAATACTTTAAATATTCTCACTAAATGTTAATTAAAATGTGAAAAGTATAATTATATTTAACGGGTGTCCTGCCATTTACATTCCAAAAGATAAAAGTGGCATTGAAAAAGGATAATGCTCGCATTTTATTGAGCGCAATTACTTCTCCTTGAAATTTTTACATGTAAAAAAAATTTCTTTTTCATGCCGTAAAAGCCAGAATAACTTCCTTTCCATTTCACCACTTCCATCAAATGCATTTGCGGGCTTTTTAATTTATTTATTCATCTCGTTTCTTACCTGCTTTTTAATATTTTATAATATTTATTTATTATTTCTATGATAATTAACATTTTTAATTAAAAAGGATCTTTGCTTTTACAGCAAGCAGTAAATATACCAGTTCACTGTTTGATATAAAAATTTTATTTAATTTGTTTTGTTTGAATTACTTTTTGAGGTCAATTTAAATGCACAATGAAATTTCGCATTCGCAGCGAAGGCACAGGGTTCATTACTGAGTTGCAGCTGTGAATTGGCATTAATTTTAGTGTAATTAAATGGCTTCTAAAAATCGTAAATAATTTGGGGTATTCTGGCAGTTGATGCTGCATACAAGCATATATATTAATAGAACACAAGGTCACATTATTGTCTAACTTAATATTAATATTTTATTTATAATTATTTTTTTTTTGACTTGGAAAATAATATAAACAAAATGTTGTCTCAACTGAGCATAATCTATGATAAGCCTATTATTTTTTCGGAGGAAAGTAGGTGAACTCCATTGCACATCTTTTGGCTTAATGGATTACCTCAAAATGGTTTCTTATATCTACATGCGTTTTTCCTCCTTGTCTTTGTCTTCAACTGCATGTAGTCTCCGCCAAATCATATCATTTGAAGAGCTCAAGTGCTCCATCGAGGTACAGTTTTTTACTCGGCTGCATAGTTTGCACTCTTAAGAATATATTCACAGTAGACTAATATTTCTTTTTATTGATTTTTATCTGATATCAGGCCAACCATAATACTCTCTAATGGTATTTCCTTTATTACGTTCTCCACTTTGCCATCATATATTATATTTCACTTTCCATATACCCAGTTGAGGTATCTAAAATCATTTTGATAAACGACATTTCAATGCCGCACTATAATAATAATAACACGAACTAAATGAGAAGTCTAGCATAATGACGACACCATGCAAAAGTTCTTACAAAAACGATTTGTTTCCTTTATTATGTTCTCACTTTTGACATCATCTATTATATTTCACTTTCCATATAGGCAGTTGATGTATCTAAAATCATTTTCATAAACGACATTTCAATGCCGCACTATAATAATAATAACACGAATTTAATGAGAAGTCTAGCATAATGACGACACCATGCAAAAGTTCTTTCAAAAACGATTTGTTTCCTTTATTATGTTCTCACTTTTGCCATCATCTCTTATATTTCATTTTCCTTACAGACCAGAATATGGACTAGAATGGTAATAATACTAACTAAATGAGAAGTCTATCATAATGAAGAAAAGCATAATGCGAAAGTTATTTAAAACCCGATATGTTTATTGTTACGATTAGTTTTTGTTATTCTAGTCTCTATGTTTATAAATTCAATATTACTTTGACGACCAAACCGTATACATAAACACAAGTATACAGAGAAAGAGAGAGAGAGAGAGAGTGACAGTTCAACAAATCTCTGGTACTCGCAATACGGGAGGGAAAACTATACTATACAAATGCAATGATTGAGCATCTGTGAAGAAAACCAAATTAAACTTATAAGTGTTTTGTGGTTTCCTTTGCTTGTGGTTGAAATAATATTTTTCCCCCAAATTATTTGAGTACTAATATTAATTAATAATACAATTGTTGGCAACAAAAAAAAAAATATATAATTAATATAATTATTTCAAACACAATAAGCTTTCAAGTTCATTTGACTGAATTCAAAGACAACAGCCGCTGAGTAAAACAAGTAAAATTTAGAAAAATAAAATAAAAGGGCACATAAATAATGTCTCATCGAATTTTGGTTAGGTACTGTGGCAGCGATGTATCTGGAACCACCTACATATATGCATATATACAGGCTTAATCGTCTGACATATCTATATAAAGTCTGTGTGGCATAAAGGGTTATTTTTTTGGTTTTTTTTATAACTTATTAATTATTTTTATTACGCCGACAAAGTATTGCTAGAAAAGAATAATGAGGAAGGATGCGCTCAGTTTTGTAAATTCTTTGGTAATTTATGTTAAGTGACCAGCGGCTGTGACTTCATGACTGGAACATTCCAACAAACACTTAGAAATTCAGATAATAGAGAAATTGAAATGAAATAAATGAGAATTTCTTATTTCCTATAACTGCCGTAGATTGGAATCGAACACAGCACGCTGACGAACTTTCTACCTTAACAGTTTTTTAAGTATTTAAGTACAACTCATTGGAAATTTATTCTTTTAAAACTGCCGATGGGTGTACGATCCCACGACATTCGCTTTTCTTGTCATGGAATTTACTAACCAGTTCCCCAAAAATAAAATTCTGTATAAATAAATTATTCCTTAAATCGATAAAAAGGAGATTAAATTTTAGTGCGTTTTGTAGTCGCATGAGACTCGGCATTAGAAAACTCTTTAGTGTGATAGAATAGGGAAAAAGGGGGCCGGTATGAATAAACATTGCTCCGTTATAAGCTTGAAGCTTGCTCTAAAGCCCCAAAAAAATTGTTTTATTAAATTTAGTAAAATATAATTATGTATGACGGCGAATGCTGACAAATGTATGGCGCTCTACTCTCATACAAATTGAAGCTTTGACAATACGAATCACTTTAATGCGACTGTACTTTAAGGATATAAAAAGAAAGCATAAACTCAGGACACTATTCGCTTTGTAGTTGACACGTGGCATTTGCACAGTAATTTGGCCGATTTAAAGCTTACAAAGATTTGTTCTAAAATGTGTTATTAAATTCATAATTCTTAAGGGCAGCGATAAGCATAAAGCTTATTTCCTCACTCGTGTACTTGCCATACAAATTGGGGATTCGTTCATAGGAAACGCAGTTTAGAATATTGAGCAAAGAAAAGAAAGTTTCTTAGTGGCGAGTAAAATATTCACGTTCTGTCTAGAAAAATTGAACTTTTTTGTTTACCTGCCACTTCTGTCAAATTGTTTTGCTAATTTTAGTAAAAGTTTTCTTGTTCGTACGAATTGAAGGTTTGTGAATAAAGAACTGTTAATTTGGCAAAATGCGAATGAGGGTTTAAAGTTCACAAAAAAATTGCATTGATTAAATTAATTAATTTATTAATTAAATTATTTTATTTCGGGCCAACCTTTGAAATGTATAACATTTTGTTTCAAGCAATATATAATCGGCCAAATTAATTTAATTAAATTAATTAATTTATTAATTAAATTATTTTATTTCTTGCCAACCTTTGAAATGTATAACATTTTGTTTCAAGCAATATATAATCGGCCAAATTAATTTAATTAAATTAATTAATTTATTAATTAAATTATTTTATTTCTTGCCAACCTTTGAAATGTATAACATTTTGTTTCAAGCAATATATAATCGGCCAAATTAATTTAATTAAATTAATTAAATTATTTTATTTATTGCCAACCTTTGGCAAGAAATAAAATTGCTTTTGTTTCAAGCAAATAAATGTTAATAGGCCAAATTAACTTAATTAAATTAATTAAATTATTTTATTTCTTGCCAACCTTTGGCAAGAAATAAAATTGCTTTTGTTTCAAGCAAATAAATGTTAATAGGCCAAATTAGCTTAATTAAATTAATTAATTTATCTTGCCAACCTTTGAAAAATGTATAACACTTTGTTTCAAGCAAAAAATTTTAACAGTCCAAATTAATTTAATTAAATTATTAGCAAAAGTTTAAATTAAAAGGCAACTGATACGACAACAACATAATTTATTTATTTACTTACATAATATTACAATTACATGATTATAATTATGATATAAGTAAAAGCTCTGGCTGCCGAGGGAGTCGATTATTAATATAATTTATTACTCTTGGTTCTCAGAGATCTGCTTGAATACGTTTCAGAACTCCTGCTTTTGTATTTTCTAAAATGAATACTCGGTTAGCATTATTTTCAATACTTTTCTTAAAAGCTTTTGATTATTCTAGATTTAAAGCACATGTTTTGGGAGAGCATAGTTTGAAGAATATAAATAAATAAAAAAAATTTTAAACTGGAATATCGGTGTATTTTTATATGTGATAGCATTTTTGGCAAATGAAAGAACCCTCGAAAAGCATTTTTTGAATTTGGAGAAAATAATTAACTTTTCTTTTTATTTTTAACTGCCAATATTTCGACAACATTTAGAGGTTTTCATCAGGGAATCCCCTTCTTATTTTTTTTGGCTAAAACTGCTTATGTTATTTTTGTGTTTTTCGACCAAATGGGGTTTTATTATTATTTCAGAATTCATTAATTTCCTGCAAAGGTTTTCTAAGCAGGAATCGAACCGGCCATCTCCGGTTTAGTAGGCTGTTCATTATCCATTCGCCTACGAAGCCATCCGATTAAAAAAGATTATAATCAAATCTCTTAAATATCTTTTAAAATTATTTTAACAATGTATAAAAACATATTCGGACAGTTGTGTACACCTGGAAAGCGATGAGCTTTTGTGAATTATTTGAATATATTTCAAAGCAATCCCACGAAAACTTTAATAGTCAACACTGCAAGCAATGACACTAGTAGACAGTCATGTGTAAAAACGCCACAAGAGCAACATAAATATGAGTGAAAGTCCCCATACAAAAATAAAAATCGCTTTAATGTGAAAGTATAGTCGTATAGAAAGAACAGAGAGTGTAATGCTTCGTAGTTTTACTTTAAGAGCATGGGTTCGTGAACCCACCAAAAAAGGTTGTTTTTAAATTGTTATTAAATTATAAAATTTCCATCTTCCTTTATGCCACATTAAAATCGCAACTGGGGTAGTGTTTCCATCGGGTGTTGCATTAAATCTCTTTTTCTAGATTATAAATGATATATTAACGACTTTGCTTTTCGTAGAGCTTTTGTTTTTCCTCATTTAAAATATTATTCTTATAATTCTTAGAACTCATTTTTGCTGTTGTTGTGAAGTGTGTCAAGGATAACATAATGGGAATATTATGTTTGCTTCAAGTGAGGACGATCTTGAACACTGGCTGCATTAGGTTGTGGGGTCGCAATATACACTCCTGCTCACAAAGTACAATGAACTTATTATGTCTTGTCAACAACTTTACTAAACATAATATGTTTTTTATTACGTGAATATTTTTTCTAATTTTCATTTAGAGGAAATGCTATACTTTGCTTAAAAACTTTGCTGCAAAGTTCATTATCCTTTATACGTCATGAAAGAGAAACCATAAAGAATCTTTATTAATGAAACAATAGAAGTGATGGAAAATATTAAATAGAAATTGTTAAAGCTTTCAAACACTTATTGAAACATTTGGAAAGTCAAAGGAAAGCTCCTGAGCTCTTATATTATACCTACAGAGGAAAATAAATAAAAAAATAATAATAAAAATAGAGAAAAATGTTTCTTCAATTAATTTTATAAATTCTTTGCAAGACATGTTAACCCTGGCACCCGTTTCTCATTTGCTTAGGCCATAAGTATCATTTGTTAGTGCTCATATGAAAAAGACTTACAACAACAATGACGGCATAATTACTCCGCATTGCAATAGTAAGCTAGTAATTCTCGTTTATTTTAAAAGCTGCATTTTAAAACAATTCATTACAGACAGACATTAACAGTTTCGTAAATAATTTCCTTAAAAAAAAAAAAGGTTTAACTGGTGAATTAAATTTTTCGTTGCCTCCAGTTAATTTGAAACTTGGTAAGGTCTGCAGACAACTGCAGCATAAGTGAATGAGTTTGTGATGTGGACTCATGCTATATTTTTTACTGGGGCGCAATTTTCTATGACAATGATTACGTAGACGCTTACATCCTTGACGACCGAGTAGGGAAGTAAAAAACAGCTAGTTGTCATTTAAATGCAATTGTGGAGCAGGTAGTTTCTTTTATGTTATATTTTTTACTTTTTTTTTATTATATCTCTCTCATTTCATCAGGAATTTATAAACAAAAAGCACCTTTCCCCTCCGCTTTATCCCGGGCCTTAGTTCATTATTCTTCCATAGCCTAATGAATAATGCACAGTCTAGTAAAGCGAAGGTCGCTAGTTCGATTCCTAACCAGACTCTGACTGTTTTCCTGCGGACAAGCTTAAAGCCTTGCAGCTTAAATTGATTAAAAAAAAATAAATAATTATTGTCAAAGATCTAGAAAAACTAAAGATCTTTTAATTACGAGCATAAGTTAATTTGGCTGAAGATCATGTAAAAAATCGGGGAAATATTTCAATTTTATCTTGTATATAAAGTAATCTGTATGATATCATCTTTATTAGCAACTTTGCCCTCCTAATTTCCACCCTGTATTTGCAAACACTCAATGCATTTGCTTCCGCCTAGAATCCCACTCAAATATTTTATGTTAAGCAAGAGTGCAGCCATCCTGCAGCTCTTTCTGCAAAACCGCTTAATTGCCTTCTTTAACCCCCTCACACAAATTTATAATGCTTACCCGTTCCCTTTGTTTGCGTTCTACAAAGTTTTAGCAATCATTATAAAAATTTTATTACAAACCATTAAAAATTTTATTATTTAAAAGCAAATTTCCTTTATTTTTAATAACTTTAACACAACAACAACAAAAAAAGGAAGAACAAAACCATATTATTTTGCACTTATGCTTAAACCTGCTTGTGCATGCTTATGCGTGGCTAAGACTGCTAGCTATTATAATATAAGCTTTTCTCTGTAAGTGATAGTTGAAATAAATTGACTATACATTTTTAATAGTCAATAAATGCGGCAAACACAGGATCTCTTAGTGTGTACTTTGTCACAGATTATAGTGCCTGCACATGCATGCCGAGCCTTGCCGAGCCTTGCATGTGCTACGCATGGTTTATTAAAAACTTTCTGTGGTTTTTGGTTCGTCTCTATAATAGATATGCAGTTGTTGAATATTTTGAATGTATTAAAAAAATTATTTCTGTTATTGCAAGACTCTCACAAGTCTAAAAATTTAAAGGCCCCCATCGAAAATATGGTATATAAAAGCTTAAGCAAGCTTTCGCCTAGAATGGCTGGAAGGTATGGTTTATTAAACCAAACATTTTACAATTTTGCGTCCGTCACATGATTATGCTTACAAAATTTATATTTACATATAAAAATACATATCTCGTTTACTGATGGCGGGAGAGTGCAGCAATATAGAGTAATTATGTGATAATCGTATACCTAAAGTAGCACGAGTTCAATACTGACACTAATTAAAGAGGGTAATCAGACAACTCTATGGCGTATTAAATTAGCAGAAAAAGATAGAATTTTTTAAAAAAAATATTCGTTTTTGAAAATTTACACAAATTGGCTTAACGAGCAAAAATCGCCAGAACTGAAAAGTGGTAAAAAAGAAAATTGCAATTAGAAATATTCTCAAAATTAAGGATTTTCATAGAGCTGCCAAGATGAAAAACTCAAATAAATGGCAAATGATCTATAACATTAACAAATTTTTCATAATAAAAATAATCGGCAAAGCAAAAAGGGAGTCAAAGAAAAAATTTTCCAAAAATTAGGAAACACTTTTTTTTAACATTTTTTTTTTTAATTTTTTAAAATTTTTACAATTTTTTAATTAAAAAAATACATCATGATAAAAAAGCGCCAAAAATAAAAAAATTACTAAATTGGAGAGGAGTAAAAAACCAAAAAATTGTGGGAAATAAAAAAATCGTCAAAAAAAATCGCAAAAATAAAATGTTGCCAAAAAGCTATACTAGCCAAATTAAAAACAGTTTCTTTCAAAAATTTTTTAATTATTATTTACAGTGAAAACAACAACATTTCAATTATTCTATATAATATTTCAATATATCATTTCAACATTACGAAAATTTTTTGTAAAGCTACAAATTACAAAGTATTATTAGTTATTCCTTTTTTCGTTTACAAATTTCTGTTTGAATATGCTTGGAGAAAAATAAAAGGAGATCGGGAAATTAGCAGAGCATTAAAAGCTCTCAGAATTACTAAAATCGTCTATATAAAAACTTTTGTTTGATTGCAAAGGACTTTAATCGAATACTGTTACATATGCAAAATAATTAAATTATACTCGTAAACTTTCCTTTTGACCAGCAACACATTGTTGACTGCATTTAAATTGAGAAGGATACAAACTATTAAACAAAAACAACAGTCGTCCTAATGAAAATCGAACGTTTAAGTCGCTTAAAATTCGAAAAATTTGCATTAAATACAATTGTAAAAACTATAACAACCAGAAAAATCGCCAAAAATGAAAAAAAATGTAAAAATAAAAGCTTTTTTTTTAAACCTAATTTTTATTGGGAATCCTTCTCAATAATATTAATAATGCCAATAGCACACATTTATTTTTTGAAAATACTCAATTAATTATGCACTTTAAGATTGTTATTTAATTTAATTTATTTGTTGATTGTCAACTAGTATTAACGAAATTATTATTAAATATGAAATGAACTCATTTAATTTTTTTAAGCGGCTTTTAAGCTTAAAATGAAAACCAAATGCTTTTTAATTTGCAAAAATTTGTCAATGGAAGAAAGTGAATTAAAAATATTTAATAAACGTAAAAACATTTACGTTTTAAGGAATTAATGTTAATTACATATCAGGGATTAAAAATTAATTGGCAAAGGTTTCAAAGCTTACAATAAATATAGTTATCG
This sequence comes from Ormia ochracea, assembly GCA_963402855.1. Classification (NCBI taxonomy): domain Eukaryota; kingdom Metazoa; phylum Arthropoda; class Insecta; order Diptera; family Tachinidae; genus Ormia; species Ormia ochracea. The sequence goes on along the minus strand of OY727107.1, from coordinate 15,405,324 downwards.
ATAGCAGTTTTCAATAACATTAAACAAAAAAAAAATATTTATTAAGAATTTTCTATAAAACGACCAAACTTTCGTGTTAAGCTAATTTAGTAATGTTTCTAGAATTTGGAAAGTTTAAAAAAAAAATTGTTTTTATTGTTGTTTTTTTTTTAATAATTCTTCAAATGACAAGTAGTTTTGAAAAAATGCTTTTAGTTGCCACGATAACAAACAAATGCGATATAAAATTGTTAGTAAATTCGTTAACTACAGATGGTTGAGGTTGAGGTCGTGGCAACTAAAAGCATTTGTGGTTGCCACGACCGATCCCTACCCCCTCCAATAATAAAATGAACAAATTCCACTAAATTTTCTCAAGTGCTTAAACATTTCATGTGTTAAAATATTGTTGGAATGCTTTAATGGAGAAGGTATGGTCAATGGTCACTTAACATTTACCAGCAAACATTTTATATCGTTGTTCTTCTCTAGTAGTATTTCATCTCCCATGTATAAATATTAAATAAAATGTCAAAAAAAGCGATTTAACAGCGTCTATTTCGACGCTAAAAAAATCTACTCTCTCTTTTTTGTTGGGATGCCATATGATTTTAGAGTTTTACCCCCCAATTTTCAATTTGCTGATCACAAAAATTCTGTTTTTTTGTTGTAACACCAGAACATAGCGGGTAGCCCGCAGTCACGTATTTCATTGTGCCGGAAAGAGATGGTGAGGGAGAGAGATATAGTGAAAAGACTGAAAACATTTTTACAGAGCAGCAGACATTGTGTTCTTTACTAGGATGAAATTTCAGAAAGTAGCCCGTGCTCATACCTTGCATTATGCCAGAAATACGAAAGAGATAGTGAAAGAGAAGACAGGGCAATCCAAGGACATCGCACACTTATACAAGGTATTGTACCGCAATGGTGGAAAAATGTTTAGTGATAGAAGAGACAGAATAGTTTCCTTTTGCAGCGCCTTGGTTTAGAATTAGACCCATTTCAGTTGTCATTTGATATCAGTGATCAACTATTATTTGCTTTTAAAGTATTTCCTCGTACCAATATTTCTTCGGCGCACGAAAGAAAATGTATATACTCGTCTATCACGATACATATGATGTAAAAGCAATTGAGAAAAATTCATGACAATTTTTCCTTATTTTTTATAACTACCAGAAGCAGTTGGCGAACTTATTGACTAGTTAAGTATGCACATACGTATATGTTATAACATGATGTGTTACTCGTACGTAGTGTGAATGAAAATGAATTTGAGATCATTACAAAATGTCAAACAGAAAGAAAAGCGTTTAATTACTTACGTGGATTTGATTTTTGAAATGTATGAGAAAAAGATATTTTATCTCCTACAATTAAAATGAAAAATCTTCTAGTGGGAGACAAATTTTCAAAACTGGCAACTCTGCTTTTCTAGCCAAATGCTGGTCATGAGTTGAGCTTAATTCTGAGGGCTGGTTTTTGAAAAAAAAGAAAATGTTATTACTAAGCGCTGATTGCATTTACTCATGGAACTGTTGCATTTTGTATAAACCGGGGATTCCCCATTTAAAAGAGAACAATTCAAAGTACTTCGGGTTATAGAATTATTTATGCTTATTTTCCTTTGAAGTCAAAAGAAGTAGATCAATTTATCATTCTGACATTACTGTGAAGTTACTACTAGTAACTTCAATTTAATAATTATTATTAATAAAAATTGATTCACTAGCTATTAATATTAAAGAAATAATCCATAATGTTAATAAAATTAATCCATAAGAAATTATATCACACCCAAATAAATATGAAATATATCTATAATAATTAGTAAATCTATTTATTAAAATAAAAATAAATATTATCACAAATAAAAAAATTTGAACCATTCAATATATATTTAATATAAAACCTATAGGAAAAATAAATATAATTATTATAATTAATTTCAACATTAAAAAATATTAAATCTTTGAAAATAATCATTTCCATGAGTACGAATAATTGAAACTAAAATAGAAATACCTAAAGCACCTTCACAAACTCTGAATGTTAAAAATATCATACTAAAAAAATTTTCATAACTTATTATATTTAAATAAATAAATAATAATAAAAATAAACTTAAAACAATATACTCTAAACTTAATAATATAGAAAGTAAATGTTTACGATTTGAAATAAAAGAAAATAACCCAACTATAAATAAAATTCTAGAAAATCATCAAATAAAAATAAACATTAGTTTTAATAGTTTAATAAAAACATTGGTCTTGTAAACCAAAAATAAGAATAATCTTTTAAAACTTCAAGAAAAAAGAATATCTTTTTCATTAATTCCCAAAATTAATATTTTAAATTAAACTATTTCTTGAAATTTTTCAATGAATTTTATTATTTATTATACTTACATTTAATATAATTTTTATTAATATAAAACACCCATTAGCTATAGGTATAACATTATTAATTCAAACTTTCTTAGTTTGTATAACCTCAAGAATTAATATAAAATCATTTTGATTTTCATATACTCTATTTTTAGTATTTATTGGTGGAATATTAGTTTTATTTATTTATATTACCTCATTAGCATCAAATGAAATATTTACATTATCAATAAAACTATTATTATCATCAATTATTATTATAACTATATTTTTAATAATAATAATAATAATTTATAAAAACATAATCCCTAATTTTAAAAATTTAGAAACTTATATTATTTATAATATAAATTCATATAATTTAGAAAATTCATTATCCTTAAATAAATTATATAATTATCCAACAAATTTATTAACAATTATATTAATAAATTATTTACTAATCACACTAATTATTGTAGTAAAAATTACTAAAATATTTAAAGGTCTATTACGACAAATATTAAAAATTAACTAATGAATAAACCTATACGAAAAACCCATCCTATTTTACAAATTATTAATAATGCATTAATTGATCTTCCTGCTATATCATCTATCCTATATATATATATCCTATATATCCTATCCTATATATATCCTATAGCACTTCCTGCTATATTATACTATCAGCCCGCCGACGACAAATAACTAATTTGAAAAAACGCCGCCCATGTATGTGTCTGCATCAGATACAGTCTGGGCCTAAAGCTTCAAGATTTTTTAATTTTAATTACTAAAATTGTAGTAAACCACAATAAGGGAGTGATTTACAATTCAATTATTTAAACTTTATTTAGTTTCTATATCTCATCTATATATTTTTGTATGCTTGCATGTGTTTTATGTTATTTTTTAAATTTTGAAAACTTACGATTTTTAAACCGAAAAATGGTTGGGGCGAAGTAATTCATTAGCCGAACATTAAACATTTTTAAGCAAAATAGCCGAATCTCCATTGTGTTGCTGAAAAAAAAAATTCATTCGGCTTCAGTCGACTTTTATCAGCTGCCGCCGTTTGCTAATATTGTTCGGCTTCGTTGCCAGTACATGAAGTCTTGTTATAGAAACTCGATTGTATGTTATTTTATTTAATTAACATTAATTTTATATAACAATTAAAGTAAACAAATTTCAACAAATATTTGCTCAAAAAGATTTATTCTACTTGAGAATTTTACCTAAAAAGAATTTACGAAATTAATTAAGTTTAAATATAAATAATTAAACTGATTTATTGTTTCTAATTACTTAGGAAGCAGTTTATTTATTTTCATTTTTCAGAAGGTAAAAAGCTCAACTGTTGAATTAAAAACCAGAATATATCCCTACAATAATATAGAAAGGGCCTAACTTTTTTAATATAAAATAAAATGTAGTTTTTTGCATACTTCGTCTCATAATTATTAAATAATGAATTTTAATTTTGTTACTTTTTTCGGTGTAAAGTAACAAAATTATTAGTTAAGGCTTTTCTATATTAAAGTAGCTGTACGTTGGTAAATGTTTGTTTAATATAATATTTTTAAACATTGTTGCTTATCTATGTATGTAAAGGGTGTTTTTTTTAGAGTTCCATAAATCTAAATCATAATTAAATTACAAAATACTTTTATAATAACAATGTAACAATCTTTATTGAATTTCGGTTCCATTGCCGCCAAGCAATCTGGGACAATGAATGTTATTCAGCGTCATTCGGCATCAGCGGATGTATTACCGTTTGAATGCTGATTTATTCACTTAGACAACTGACTACATTAACCCAAAAGAAAATTATTCATTTGGGTTAATGTACACGAGCTTGGTAACCCTTTGATGGGACCAATTTGTGAAATTATACTTTCATCAAAAGCTTCTTGAGTAAATCAATTTTAGGGCGGTTTATGGTACATGACACCATAAAGTTGGATCCACATGTTTTCATAAATTCATTGAGAGGCGAAAAAAATTATAGTTATGTGACCACCGTTGTCCTATCACAATAATATTCTGATATCATTGTTTTTGAAAACATATGAGCCACGTACTCCGCCAGTCCATAAAGCGTATGAAACAGTAATTTTTTTTGTAGCTGCAATAGTATTTCCAAGACTATCGCCACTACAAATGCTACAATTCGGCTTATTTACATACACATTTTATCAAATCGGAGTTCATCGGAAAACAAAATTTTGTATTAGGATTTAGTAATAAAATAACTTTTATCGTCAGTCCACTCGCCGAAATCAAGCGCATACGATGAAAGGTTCACCTAAATTTCTGCACAAGTTTTTAATTTTTAAATCTTTTATGCCGGAACATTTTCATAAAATCTCCCATAAAGTGACAGAACGCAACCCCAATGGCTGAGAGCAGCGGCAAATTCACCTTTAGTGGATACTGTTTACTATCTCACAGGGTGCATATTATCATTAAGAGTAAAAACCGTCCGAAAATGATCCATTCATTGTTATTCGCATTAGTGCCTCTGAAGGGATATTATGTGCGCCATAACGTGCACCAGGTCCATGATAACATTGACGAGCCGAATAAATATTTTGATAAAAAAATGTAAACTACTTGCATAGTTGCTTTTGGGGTAAGTCTACCCAAAATGAAATGTCAAACCAAAATAAATAGAATGCTATTATCAGCTGTTAAATGGGTTGTCAAATAAACCTGTGTTTCATACTCTCCGTTATGAACGGTTAAAAAAATACACCCAATACTTAGACGTTTGTTTAATATAATATTTTTAAAGATTGTTGCTTATCTGTGTATGTATAAACAAACAATAAATAGAAAAATTATTTCAAGCTTTTGTTTGCTTTTTAAAGAGAATAAAAAAATCTTAACACGGAAAACCAAACACGACATGTTATTAAATAATTGGCCACCTGTTTACGATCAAAACATATTAAATACATTTGACTTTCTCTTGCGTGAGTTAACAGCTTCTAATAAAGCTTTTTTTAATAGCCACAAAACACAAAAACAAGCTTCATTATGAAATTAAATAATAGTTCTTTGCTAAAAACTTAAAGCAATTAAAATGTTCTCAATGTTTATAGAAGAATTTGAAAATAAAACATTCCCATCCCTGGACACATAAATGAGCAGATGTTTTGTTTTTTGCATTTGATAAGAGTAGAATATTAATAGGAAGAGATAATTGGTATAATTAAGAGTAAGACTGCATTTATCATTTAAGTAATCATTTATCTGGTCCTTTGTTATCCTTCAAAACTCTTAGCATTTACACTGAAATTCCTTCAAAGCGTTTAAGAGCGATGTTTCCACCAAAGCATTTTCTATGGTTATAAAGAGATTAAAAATTCGTTTAAAGAGATAAAACAGATGCTTTTAGACAACATCTGATAGACGTATAGACGTAAATGCGTGTATTTATTTTAAAAAAATAATTACAGAATAACGTACTTTTTGCAAAGCTCAAATGTTAATTTTATTAGTATCACATCTTGAGTGAATTGAGTGCAATTCAATATTACCATCCAGATGCAGATTATGAGGAAATCTTTAGCCAAAACTTAGAGATTTAGACAACTCCCAATTCGAAAAATATTAATTTTGGAATTTAGTCCGATTTATATATCAAAATTTTACCACAAGTGGTAATAAAGTATATGCTTACTTTTGCAATACCGTGAAATACTAATACTGAAGGGGTATTCAGTGTTCTGCGCATTAGTCTATTGCGTTTGCAACTATCTGGTCCATTTATGGCATGCGGCATTTTTTCTGAAACTGCGTAGTTTAGATAAATTCCGCAACAAAGTACAAAAGGTAATATTAATATTTGAAGCGTATAAAGTCATTATTTACAAATATCAGCTGTTGCAATATCAGAGTTGCAAAATAACACACGTCGCCAAAAAATACTAAAGCTACTTAGCGTTGGATAAATGCAAATTTTATATTTTATTAATGGATCTTAATAAAAGATCGCACATGCGCAACACTGTAGTACACCGCTAATATGAATAGATTCCCCTTTTAAAGAGTTTCATTTTGTTTAATTTTTGGACTAAAAACACAAAAAAAGAAATTATGCAGAGGTATCACTTTGCTTATAAATTAGATTATATTTGAAATTTAACAGTTTTCGTTCCACAAATATTTATAAAGATTTGATTCGATTATATCATTTCAAAGTGTAACTTATGAATTTATAAATAAATCTGCATTATATATATTTTAAATTATTTTTTTTTAACAATTCCTTGTTGGCAACATTTGGAATAATATTAATTTGAAAGGGTCCCCTTTCAGACATGAAAAGTATACTTGGCGAAGCTTTGAATTTGTTTGTGCGGGTACGAAAGAGACTGCTGTCTATGTCAAGTTTCCTGGTTTCACTTTTCCTTGTTACGTTCCTGTATTTATACGTATTTGTCGCTTTTGCATTTGACAGTTTGAAAAAAAGTTTTTAGAGCAAAACTTGTCGCCTCTGTACACTGAATAAAGTTGAAAGAAAATTGAGAAAATATTGTTAAAGTAAAGTTTTGTGTGTCTAAAAGGGGTCAACCAAAATAACAAACAAAAGCTTTCTTCTCTAAGCTTTTTATCATGAAATTAAAAGTTGCAGGCTTAAAATGCTGAATTAAATTTTTAAATACAAAAAACACAATACTCGTACATAAAAGCTACAGGTGTACATACACATACACAGTGCTCGTATGTATTTGTATACATAATGCAATTGATATAAAAACAAAATATTTTAAATTATAAAGTATTCGTATATGATTTCAATTCATTCATTTCTATTCGCAAACAAACTTCCAATAACTTTTCAAAAGTTTGACAACTTGTTTCAATTTTTTTTTTAATTTTTAAATATTGTATAATCCATGCAAAGTTTTAAAATATCAAATACATTTTGTTTTATTGATGAAAATTTATTAAATGACAGATTATTTCAATAAATTTATTTATTAAAATTAGGGCAATCAATACTTTATAAAGGGGAAAAAGATATAATTTAAAAACTTTATACTGACAAAAGTGAGAGGTTAGTATGTAAAGTGTGTTTTACAGTGTGTACATATATGACTTCAAACCAGCTTTGCTGGTGCATAACAAAATTTTTAATTCAGTTACATTACCATTCAGTTATCGGGGGCTTGGTTAAGGTCTCAGGTGGGGGTTAGAATCCTTAACGGTGATGTTCTTTAAACCCTAAAAATGATTTTCAAATCTTTATTAAATAAATTTTGCCAAGAATTGTACTCATAATGGCTTATTAGCCTCTGTCAGATCTGTTAAATGTTTTAATAAGGGTTTGACACTACTATAATATTGCTTTAACCCATTAAAGGCCATTGCATTATAATTAGTAAGCAAGTTTCAGACAAGTTAAGCAAGCTTGTATCTAAAATAAGACGAGCTTTTAAAATAATAATGCAAATAAAAAAAAAAAACAATTAGTAAAAATTAGTTGGCCGAGAGGTGTTCTAATATGTATATATAAGCAACAGCCCCATAGTGTTATAATAAGTTGTTAGTTAACATGAATTTACAATGTAATATGGCATCTCTATCTTGTTAAAATAGAACGCAAGGCAATCGTGATTGAGACATTGAAAAGAATACAACAAGTGGAAATTTTGCTAAGTACCACTAATGCCCGCCCACTGTACCAAACTTAGTACATCTCTCACGTATGTTTTTCTTTTTTTTATAAAATCTTCAGAAAAGTATTTTAATAGCGATAATAAAAATAGAATAAATAAAATTTTTTATGACTCATTTGGTCTTTAAAGTGACATTTTCATAATTTCTTATTCTTTCACTTAATGTTTTCCATTTTCAGTTTCTCTTTAAAAGCAAATAGAATAACTTTTATTAAAAAAAAAATAAAAAAAAAATAGTAAAAATAACAGAAACATGTTAAAAACAAATTTAAGGCTTTGGAAAGTAAATTTTGCATGTCTGAAAGAGGTCTCCATCAAGTAAATTCTATTCTAAATTCCGACAACTTTTTACATAAGAAAAGGAAGTTGCGAATATAAAAGCGACTTGTTATTGTTATATTATATAATATAATATAATATTATTATATTATATATACTACTACTGTTATACTACTACTAGTTAGTGTAATGTGGAAAGGTCTTAACTCACACTTTTTTCTGCAATGGATTTTTTTGTTTTTACTGATTTCAATATATTAATTATATATGTACATACGAGAGTGGTGTGAAAGGTTTCCGCTTTCATAAAGAAAAACAATTTATTGTGGTAAACTCCTTCTAGATTAAATCATTTTTCATTGCGATGTTCTAAATCAGTGATACTATTTTAATCTGCGGTTATTCATCGCCATTTTATGAATTTTTCTACTCGTTTCAGAAGTTGTGACCTCACGAGGCGTCCTGAACGTGCGTTCGACTTTTCCACATTCGGAAACCCATCACTTAACTTTTGAATATAATAGCAAACAGTCTTTCATTGTGGAATCCAGTTCTTCTTTAATTTCAAAATGGTGTTGCGTCTTCTAAATACATAGAAGTATGTAATGACTGCGCGCTTCTAAGTGACTCTCAAATACTATAATTAATTTAAATACGAATCTTGTAAATAATAAGTTTTTAAAATTTTCGGGATTTAATTACAAACGATGCCGGCAGAGCAAAGAAGAAAATGCCTTTGATAATCCCATTTACCTCTTCTTTCTCTCCGGCTCGCTCTCTCACGTTTTATTTCTCATTTCCTTCAGCGGTGGCGTATGAATGTTTTTAAATTAATCAATAAATAAATATCAATCATACGCTGGTGATGCATCAATCATAAGCTTTTTCGAAACACATACAAATGAGAATTTGTATCTAAAAATTCTTAAAAATGTATATTTTTTAAACTTTCTTTAAGAAGAAAGACTCCATTTTTGACTCTAAATTTAAAATTTAATTTCATATTTTTTTTTTTTAAATAATAATACACCTGTCTGCACCTTGGCAAAAGCTTGTCATTCAGTTTTTGTAGAACGTTTGACTAACCGTATGAAGCCCTCAACTGTAGAATTAAAGCTGATACAATGCAACGATTGTCATCGTTACATTTCATTGTACGGTTGACGTGCTGTTATTTAAGTTGCATACTGCAGCTGGTGATGCTGCACCTTCCTCATGATGATCGTGATCAACACCACCATCATTATTATTATTGTTTCCATTGTATTTTTTTATTGCACAATTTGATTGATATGAAAGGAAAAAACTAGAAAAAAATAAAAAAGAGAAATTAAGAAAAACACGTGATACTGCTGTTCCACTGGCTTTGTATCTCTATTGATGTGGTCTTTTGTGTTGCCATTAAAAATACACTTTTCTTCAATTTGTAAAGCAGCTTTCGGGGTTTTTTAATAATATTCTATTAACGATAAATATAAATGACAGCAGCGAAATATGTAAGGAAAACTGGCACAAATTTATACTGTCGCGTGAAATAATTTATGGGGCAGGCGATTGAGTAATGAAGAAAAATAATAATTTTTATGCAAGAAAAATTAAAAGACGGATTAAACATGAAGTCGTCCTTCTAAGCGAGCTGAACGGCAGCCATTAAGATTGAATACAAATATATATTAATTTTTAATCAAAAAAAAAAAAAAAAACAATATATATATATATATATATACAGGGTGAAGTAAAAAAACTGCAACAAAGTAAAACGCCATAATTTTTTTATTTTTTTTTTAAATTTTATTGAATGAAAGCAAAAAATTTCGGAAATAGCATCAAGTTTTAGAATAAGTTTAGATTTGTTCGAATTGGTCACCTTTGGCACGAATTATGGCCTTCAGAAGGCCAATGAAAGCGTCACACGCTGCCCAAATGTTGCTCTGCGGTATTTTGGCCCATTCCCGGCGAAGCGCTTGCTTGAGGTGATCGACACTTTAGTATTGTTTAGTGCCAACCTTGCTTTCCAAAATAACCCAGATACAATAGTCCAACGGATTGGTATCCGGAGATTTTGGGGGCCATTGTGCGCTGGAAATGAAGCGAGGAACCTTATTTTGTAACCATTCTTGGGTGGCGCGTGCTGAGTGCGATGGTGCTGAGTCCTGTTGGAATATCCAAGGTTTGCGGCCGAAATGTTTGCATGCCCAAGGCTTCAATACACCCTCCAGAATATTTTCGCGATAATATTGGGCATTTATTCTGACGCCACGGTCGATTAATACGAGCGGAGAGCGACCATCGGCTGTTATGGCGGCCCACACCATCACCATGGCCGGCGCCAAATTAATTTTTTGTAATTTCATTGGTGATTCGTAATATTTACTCTATTCGTGAGTTCTGGTGGCCAACCAAAGCTGCACATTTCCACCTGACCTCTTTGGCAAGTAAACACGATCATATAGTTTGTTTACAAACTGCTGGACAACGAATGTTTTCTCATCGCAGGAAACCAAATTCGCCAGTTCACCACTTGCGGCCAACCGAAGCAACCCTTTGGCTCTTTTGAGTCTATTTTCTTTCTGTTGCAGTATAAGTTCTTGCACTTTTTGGAATTTCAATGGCTTTACCCCGAGCTCGTTTTTCAATATTTGCCGAATGGAATATTGCGATATGTTCATCTCACGAGCCATTTTTCAGCCATTGTGACACGGATTTCGATCAAGTCGCTTCTTTACTTTTCGAACCATTTCTGCTGATGTTGCCGTTTTCTTCCGTCCACTTCCTCGAGATCGGGCTACGCTGCCATTATCACGGTAACGAGCGATGGTACGAGACACAAAAGATTTATTCACATTAAAATGCTGGAGTGCTCTAACGATAGCCACTTGTGGTTTTCCAGCCAAATATAAAGAAATCACACTATCACGCTTGGATTCCATCACGAATAACTTTTTTTCTGGAAAATTCTCACCAAAATGCTTTTGTACGCTTGTAAACACTATAATCAGCTGTCACTGGAATAATTTTCACAGCTGTCGAACGAGTGGTTTAGAAATGACAGTAGTCTGAAGTTGTTTGCAGTTTTTTTATCTCATCCTGTATATACAGTCGAATTTCCATAAGTCGAATTTCCATTAGCCACCAAAACAAGTTCGACTTATGGAGTTCCTGAGTTAGAGAATTTTTTCAAAATTTACGAATTTATTGAAAGACATCATACATACTGAAGAGTTATTTTCTTATTATTTTCATTAAAAATAGATTCCACTTTGTTTAAAGCTCTAAAGTGATCATCAGTTGTCATTTCATTGGCTTGTGGATACGAATTCAAAATTTTAAAGGAATCTAAAACATCATTCTTAGATGGCTCGTGAAAAAAGGTAATTCCCCCAAAAAATAAGGGTTTCCGTAACTTAAAAATAAAATAAATATTTCTTTACTCTTAAAACTTAGCCGAAATAGGGGATTCACCAAACAAAGAGAAAATGAAAATAAGAAAAACAATAAAAAAGTTGTATTGTTTTTCCGAAAAATGCGACTTAGAGAAGGCACGTGCCTTTTTTCATTTGAATTATGGCGGAATTCGACATAGAAGTTCGAGTTATGCAAGTAAAATTGTAATTGCAGTTTGAGCACTAAACGCTACTGCTTCTTGATATGGTTCGAATTGTAGAAAATTCGCCTTAAAAGAGTTCTACTTATGGAAGTTCGACTATATATATATATATATATATATATTAATTACGTCGACTTAAGTTGCTTACTGAAGGACAAGATAGAGTTTCTTGATTTCTAAACCATGAACTGAGAGGCCTTATTGAAGTAAGAAAGAAAAACTATTTTTTTTAAGCCCCTTGATGGTATAATGGTTAGTATACACGCCTGTTACGGAGGTGTCAGGGATTCAATTCGCCATGGAGCCAGAAGCCTAAGAACTCAGTAGCCAGTGCTTCTATATATATTGCAATAATATTCATATAATTGTAATATTTGGTAAATAAATAAGTAAATATTTTTTTTTACAGAAAGTGAGGCTTTGCCTTTCATTTGGTCCGCGTGACGGTTGTGGTGAACCATCTTCGGCCAAAACATTTTCCACATTCATTTTTCCATTAATTTGTCTCTAATAGATAATTTCATTAGAATTAAATTAGAAATTTCGCGAACTTAAGCCTGAATAAGTAAAATATTTCTTTGCTTGAAAATCATTCAGCTGTACTAAAAGATTAAATTCAAAATTTTACCGTTTGAATATTAATTTTTAAAAAAACTGATATATTATTTTATGCTAATTTACATCACACCCTTGAATTCGCTCAAACTGTGCGCCCCCCACTGAGAAATATTGTAGGGACAGTTAGGAAAAACAATTGGATACACATCCATGTTAATGAATACTATCAAACCTATTTTACACGGTGCGTACGCTTTAGAGTACACCGTGTAAAAATATATCGTTCAAAAAGCAGCACTCATTTAACTGATTTGATTAGATTAAAACTATAGTTCTGAGAAATGTATAAAAATGGTGTCGCTTTCGGTTCAAACGACGTTTTAATTAATTTTATGATTTTTGGCACATAAAACAATATTTCACATTCTTTTTCACATAAACACGGCAATTTGTTTTGTAAGAGCATTATATACAAATTGTTGAAAAAGGCCGCGTAAAAACAGGGTAGTATGTATTCATACATGTGCATTAGTGTGCGTGCAGCTTAAATGGAATTACATAATTGCGAAGCAGTACAACCACTACAATAGAAGATGAAACTCTAGAAATTCAAAAGGCTGCTCCATCTATTCCAAATACATTTACATTCTTCTATTATCCAGTATTTTATAAATTTAAAAATAGTGTGTGTGTGGCTGTGTATACTAGAGGTCTGCACAGTGGCGATTGCATACCATTTTATGCGTAATAGAGAACTATTACTCATACTTGATGTGTATTTTATGCATGTAATTCACACGCCAAAAATTTATTACGTCTATTTTTCTACGTCCCTTTTGGTTTGGTTGCGAGTGCTGTAATGGAAAAAACTTTCCACTTAGTTTTTCATGTTTTTATTTTCATATCCTTCTTTATAGTTTTGGGTTCTTTTACTATCATTTGAATTTTTGTTGCTTAATTTTATCAGATTTAAAGAGAATTTTTATGGTCATTGTGTATTACGAATGGCTATATATATGAAATTTTATTTAAAACTACTGCTGTTCTCTGAATTATCCTTTTAACTGCGAAGTATTTTTTCGAACGATACGTGAAAATGCGTATTCATTTGTGGGCATTAAGGGAACCAACATTGGACTATAAGAATGCGATAATTTTATAGTTTATTATTAAATAGACTTAAATGAATATATTTGCTTTCATTGCACCCACTTTTTTTCTGCATTAAGATTTCCGTTTCGATAACTTGTTTTCGCTGAACTGACATTCAAACCAAAGCTTGAAGTTAAATTACGAAACCAATCAGGTCTTAAGAGGCGAACAGAGTGAGCACTGAAAGCCGTGCAGAGATTGTCAGTGCGTTACAAGTGATTACATACAAGTCAATACCAATAAGCTTGGGTATAACACAGAGAACGCCGATAACAGCTGAGAGCAAAGCCGATGAGTGCGAGAAAACAGTTTCACAGCATTTAGCTTGCATGTTTGCATTCTTCATGTATACTTTTTTGACATAAAAGCAAAACACATGAAATAAACAGAATTTCAGCGCTGATTATCGCATTCACTGTGTTATATGCAAATGTTTTTCTCGCATGATAATAAGCCTTAATAAGGTCGGCACGGCTTCACGCGGCATAAATGCTCACTCTGTTCGTACCCTTACATATTTCATTAAGCCATATTTTTAACTAAAATAAAATTTAGTTGCCCTTTTCATCAACAATTTTTATACTTTTTACATATTTACTTACTTTTAGGATACATTTACTGTGGTATAAAAACCATTATATGTAGAATTATAAACCGTTTTAGAAGACATCAAAAGGTAGGCATTTTTACTTCCTTCAACTAATTATTATTACATCTAAGTGACATTCTTTCTAGTTTGAAACTTTTTTTAAAACTATTTTTAATTTTATTTTAATTTCTAATTGAGAGAGATTGCAACACTGATTGCTATTTGAAAAGTAAGGGCTATTACATCTACATAAATTCATACTTGACGCAGACCTCTATTCCTTATATACTATTTAGTGTTATTTAATTGTGTATTCGCTTCAGAGTATTGCATACGTACAAGTACACTTTCTGTTTAGAAAAGATTCCGCTGAGTTTTTTGTAAAGTATTTTTTAATTCCTTGTTTAGACTTAGCAATAGTTTATCTTAAGTAAGTCTTATTGTTGCAAATGATCTATTTTTTTTATTGTATTGCAAGTACAAATTAAAGAAAAATTGGAGAAACGAAAACGACAAAAATACTTTATAGTAATCTGAAGATGTTAGAAATTCCATATGCAGAAATTATTATGTTTTACCATTTATTTTGTTTTATTTATGTCCACTGTTTCAATCAATCTTCATATTTGATTATACTTATGGTTTGCTGTTAATTTGATTTATTTCCAAAAAAGAAAATTTATGTGCTAAAACTCTTCCTCCCAGCAGACCTCTAATGTTATACAACGCACACAGACACACACACACACGCATACATACAAAACAAATCATGATTAATTGAACGATAAACTTGTTGTATCTGGCTCTGTAATGTTAAGTGCCAGTGTCGGATAATTTAATACGTATATGTGCTATTTAGACATTTTGGTCAGCTTCAAGTCCCAGTAGATCCATAAATGAAAGCTGTTTCTTTCCAGGGGTTAAAAGAAATTTACGTTTGTTAGACATTTGTATCTGTTGATTAAAAAGAATATATATTTTCATTAAAAAGCTGATTTTTAATAAGAAAATTGTATAGTTTACGTGGTTGTTAAATATTTCTATTCAGTCAATGGACTAATGATTTTTGGTGGCCTTCTTTTTGATAATTCCTAAAAGTAGAGATTATCTGTACACTACTGGATGAAGGTGCGATAGCTTTATCGAAATCAGCTGAGCCATTGAAGATAATTATAAATCTTTGATAAATCGTTTTTATCAAATTTCATTTTCAGCGAGAAAAGCTTTCAAATGCCTTCGCATATACAGTAATGGGCATCTATTGCACCGTGTTGTTCCGCCAAGGCACTTCCTCGTCTGGTTGCCAGATGCGACCATGCCTTTAGCAATACAGCTGTTTCTTAATAGCTGCTGTCATTATTTACATTTATTTTCGTTTCACTTCTTCAAACTGTAATTTCTGAAAAAATAGTGATCAATAAAGTGCTGGCTACGAAAATGTAAGCAGTTGAATTATTTACTGACGGCTGGAGATAATTTGTTTCTTAAAGCTTCCCATTTGCATAAATGCAAGTTTAACTTGAAATTTCTTGTCTTGCTAAGAAGTTTATGGCTAAAGATTTTCTGATGCTGTAATGGCTTTTAGTAATTAATTTTAATATATTTTTATGTAACAAAATTATTGTCTAAATTTTCAATATTTAGTCCGTCTTTACTTTCGTTTGCTCTAGTTTGGTGTTCTTAACATTATTCCCTCTTCACGAAATTTACATTCACATTAAAATCGCTAAGTATTAAAATTATGAAAAATGTATATCCCAAGATAAAAAATTATATAAATTTCTAATTTAATTTAAAAATAAATGTAAGCAGTTTTAGTAGCGAAATCATATTTTATGTTTGAATTTTACACTATTTGAAAACTGTCTGTTTTCCATCCCTGCTTCAATAGTATTTGTTTTGTAGTCGGAGGAAATTAAGGCAAAGATTAAAATAAATAGTTTCATATTAATTTGAGATTTTGTGAAAAGGGAGAAAATTTCATTTGATTAATTAGTTTCTTCCTTTTGTGAAGACTTTTGAAGGGCGAGAGTGAAGTGTCTGGTTCAAAGATAATATTTTATGGGCTTTGCAGTAGCGATTTATTATAAACATTTTGCACACAAGTTTATTTTATAAGCTGTTTCGAAACACTTTGTGTAAATTTCATCATTTTAAATTGTTGTATATAAGCAAAAAAAAAAAAAAAACAACCTATTAAAGATAATTGAGAAAATTACATTATTCCCAAAAATTAAATATGAAAAAGAAAAGCAAATAAAATTAGAAAATGTTCAATATATGTGAAAGGCTTTCACAATATTAGTAAAATAAACCAAAATGTGCACAGAAGATTTTTGGAGATTTCAGGTAAATTGGTTTTGCAATTAAATTTAGTTAAGGGTATATTTCAGGTAAGAATTATTAAGAACCTATCATAATGTAAAATGTCAGCTGATGAAACATTGACACATAGAAATCTATGCGAATGAACAGCTATGCGCACAAACAGCTGATGCATTTATTTGCAGTTTTACGATTTCTGTAAAGTATAACGATGTGAATTCACTAATTATACTTTTGAACCTCTGAAACCAGGCGCTTTTGGCTCTTCAAAAGCTTGACTTTCTTGGGATGGTTATAAGATCGATGTCTCAATGCAATAAATTAATTTTGTAAATGAAAGTTGTTTCATATTTGTCGAAAGTATAAGAAAATCAAGACATTTAAAGAATATTTTATAAAATAAAAGCCTGTACGTGCTTTTATTCTCAATCTCTCTCTCTCTCTCTCTCTTTTTCTCTCTCGTTCTCTCTATCTATCTTTTTTAATTAATGCTGAAATAATAATAAGCTAAGGAAGAATTTATTATTAATCAGCTGTTTTCCTCCTTTTTCATTGCAAATCTGTCAGCCTGATGAAAATAGAATACAGTGTGCAGTGACAGCCAAAAGTGACCATGTTTTCTTATGAAAATTAAAAACAAATAAAATATAAATTTTTAATTATTAATATGTTTCATGCAAATAATTTTTACCAGAAGGTTTTATTTCATTTAAGTTTATTTTACTTTAATAAAAGTAAAATAAATACTTTTAGTTTATTTTTAATTTCTTCTTTATATTATTTAACTTAAATAAAGCTTTAAGTTAAATAAACTAATAGCCTTCAAAATATAAGAAATAAATATAAGAAAGAAATCTTTTAAGCTTTAAAATTAAAGCTTTAGTAATTATTTACTCCCTTAGAATGGCAGTCTAATGTCATTATTGACTATAAAGCCAAATAATTATTAATTATTGTTTAAAGAGAAATTTCTCATAAATAAATTTACAATTTATCGCCTATTTTCAGCCATTTAATCGCAACAATGGCTATTTTCTACTAATCATAAAGATATTGGAACTTTATATTTTATTTTTGGAGCCTGAGCAGGAATAGTAGGAACTTCTTTAAGAATTTTAATTCGAACTGAATTAGGACATCCTGGAGCATTAATTGGAAATGACCAAATTTATAATTCATGCTTTTATTGTAATTTTTTTTATAGTAATACCAATTATAATTGGAGGATTTGGAAATTGATTAGTTCCATTAATGTTAGGAGCTCCAGATATAGCATTCCCACGTATAAATAATATAAGTTTTTGATTATTACCTCCTGCACTTACTTTATTACTAACAAGGAGAATAGTTGAAAATGGAGCTAGTACAGGATGAACTGTTTACCCTCCTCTTTCATCTAATATTGCTCATTCCTTTATAGAACAAAAGATTACCAAATATCTACACCGTCGTTTTTGCGAAGGCTAGAAAAAATTAAAAGCAATGAGACAATTACAATTAGGACATGCATTTGCATAAACTGCGTAAAGAAGAACGAAATGAAGGAAAAATTTGAATATTAAAAATATATTATTTGTTTTTAAAAAACAATTTTTTTTATAAATGTAAAACTTTTGTCATGAATACTTGACATCAACTTTGTCACGTTTACTAGTTACTTTCTATCCGTTTGAATGGAATTTCCTTTAAGAAATGTCTACCGCATAAAATTTCGTTATTAATTTTCCTTTTTGTCGCATTAATTTGCCACAATTCTTTTTAAGACAAATACCCTAAAAATAAAACTTTTTTGGTCACTTAATTTATCTCAATTTTATTAAAAATTAAAATATTCCCCCCAACAACACTTGCAGTGGCTAAACTTTCTAATTAACATTTTTTTATGAGTGTTTTGCCCTTTTTTATTTATTTTTGATTAATTCAAAGAAAGACGAAAACTGTGTCAGTGAACCAGAAATTTAGATAAAATTGGGTTTTGGGGAACATGATATTGCGACTTAAATGTTGTTGTAATATGGTGGGGTAAAATACTTTTCTGAGTTAAAATTAATTGAAAAATTACATTTTTAAGCAATTCAACTTTGTATTCGTACTCTAAGAACAAACCATTAAAAGAGTTGTAAATTACGTAACAGAAAATTAAAATGCCGTGTGCTGAAGGTGAAGAATTTAATGGTGTTGATCGAATGGTTGAGGAAAACTTTGGCCTAGGGGTAGATCCAGTAATTAAACCACCTGAAAAGGATGTGCGCGAACCGGTATATCACTGTTTCAATCCACTTGGAATTCCAAATATGTTAGAGAAATTGACATTCCACAAAATTTCGCTATATGCTGGCAAAAATGATTTTATAGTGCGTGTGGATGTTTCACATTTTACACCAAATGAATTAAGTGTCAAGGTTGTTGATGACACTGTAATAGTTAAAGGCAAGCACGGGGAGCGTAAGGATGATCATGGCTTCATGCAAAGACAATTTGTTCGACTATATTATTTGCCCGAACGCGTTGACGGCAAAGACGTGGTCTCTATGATCTCATCAGATGACATTTTAATAATTAGGGCTTCTGTGCCACCTATTAAGCCTAAACGTAGTACTGAACGCATTGTTGAAATACGACCGACAATACAACCAAAGGAGTTGAAGAATCAGCAAAATGGGAAAAGTGATACTAATGAAGGCATTAATCAAACACAAAAAACGGATCCTTCCCACGTAATTGACAAGCAGGCAGAGAAGTCGAAGAATCAGAAAAATTAGGAAGCTGATAATATTAGTAAAGGCAATCTCAGTGTCAAGCAGCCAGAGGAGTTGAAGAATCAGCAAAATTGGAAAAGTGATACTAAAGAAGGCATTAATCAAACACAAAAAACGGATCCTTCCCACGTAATTGTCAAGCAGGCAAAGGAGTCGAAGAATCAGAAAAATTAGGAAGCTGATAATATTAGTAAAGGCAATCTCAGTGTCAAGCAGCCAGAGGAGTCGAAGAATCAGCAAAATGAGAAAAATAATATCAGATAAGTCGTTGCTCAAATACAACAGAGGGATACTGCTCATCAGAGTGTCGAGCAACCAAAGAAATCATCATCACATTAATTTTATTTTTGGAAAAATTTTAATTTTCATTTAATAAGCAAAGAAATAAAAGTCTGCTGTGTAGCGTTTTTGTAGTCGTAATTAGGCAATTTCTAGAGCGCAGAAGCAATCAAAGTTTAAGCCATAAATTTTAAAAAGAAATTTATATAGATTTAACATAGTAATTCTCATTTAATTTCCATAAAATGGAAATGCACAATTAGTTGAAAGTATAGATCAATTGGGGTACTTCAGTTGCTTTCAAAGGCAACTTTTGATTAGCTCAATTTTCAACTAACTTTTTCAATAACTCAAGTGTCTATTTCAAGACTTGTTAGTTTGTTGGCATTGGGCAATGATGTAACATGACTCCACAACAGTACCCCAGAGACGTTTAATCGCTCGTATGCGCATTGTAAGGCTTGTTTTTGGAGCGAAATATCGTTAATGTTTTTGTTTCTAGAGATTAATTACCTTAACCGCAGTTACATGTTCATTTCGAAAGATGTTGCCGCCAGCATGTAAAACCAAACAATCTCTTTTACTGGATGCTATGGTTGTTTTAAGCTTCAGGATTGTCTTTGCTTTTAATATAGCGATTTTGCTTATTATCTTATTATTTACTTATTGTGTTTAACATGAAATAGGCAAAGTTCTCTAGGGGTTTGCTAAGAGTTTTATTTTTATTTCGCGTTAAACAACTTAGGAATAGTTTCCATGCAGCATAAAAAACTCTCCATACATCTAAGCAGTGATGCTCTCCTGTGGAGTTCTTGTGAAGCAGTATTTCTTGGCTGAAATAAAAGAATGAATGTAATTGGTTCCCAAAACTTTTCTTCCTCTTCACCACCTGTCTTCCCTAACACTTCTCGTTTCCGTTGCTATTGATCTTAGAAAAAAATATATATATAAAATATTTGTTGATTTCACTGAGCTTATTATTGTTCTTCAAATTTTGTTTATTTTCCTAAATATATATAGAAGAAAATTATATATTTGTTTAATATCTTGTTAGCTCTTTCCCAATGTATATTTGCATAACTTAATATATTCAATACTTCTATTAACATTTCGATAAATTATTGTATTTCCTTTAATGTTTTCCTGCTCTTTTATTATTTTTAGCCGTCCGTTTTTTTTTCGTTTTGTTTGCTCCATTGGAAGCATTGACGCAATATTTTTATCTTGGAAATGTTTTCCTGCTAATCAATAATTTCAAAATAACATCAACATTTTTCTGTTGTAATTCTTGCTGTTCCTTTTCAATTATTTAAAATGCCAACGAAATATTTTTTGGTGAATATTCAGCTTAAAATAGAAAAAATTCTTGCTGACTAATTTCGCGAGCAGATTTATTTCCAGGAAGGTGTTCTTTTAATATTTAATATTATTTTTTATTTTTATTTTTTTTTGTTTTCTTTAATCAATTCCAACTTACAAAGCAGGAATCGAACCTGTGACCTCCAGTTTAGTACTTGAGGAACCCATTTGAATGGGGTTTGGCTGATGTAGGTTAAATTAATTAATTTGTCTTCAGTAGGAGGTGTCACTTGACAGCTTTAGTAGTTCTTATAATACTGCCTGAAGGCTTTCCGTCCATGTTTGCACTTCACGCCTCTTATTTCAGACCAATAAAAGAAATATAATAATATAAACGCCTTAAACAGTTTACTTAGCCATTTTTTCGCATGCTCCTGGGGCTTTTATATTCTCTTATTGTGGAAAGAGTTCTTCTTCTCATATAAGCACTTGCTCTTCTCACCGTTCCTAATTAAATGATATATAAATGTAATTTTATCAAAATAAATAGTTTTTCTGCCAAGTCAATAACAGCTGATTGCGTACGAACAACTTCTAAAAGTTAATGAAAAGTTTCCCAAGCATGTGTCGTATGCGCCATATGATTAGCATGTATTCAACCAGTTATATCAGCTGGCTTAAATCTGCTCATGCATATAGTGGATTTGGGGCTTCAATCTTCCTATTGCAAAATTATCACAGATATTAAATATTTTCTTTTGTAAGCACTAATTATCCAGTTGCCAGTCATTTATATTAGAAATAAATAATCACATCACCTGACTAATCCCTAACCCAAATGAATAGCAGAGATCAATTTGAAGATAATTATATGGTTATAATATTGACAAGTGCAAATACATTGTGATAACCGTACGAACAAATACGTTTTTTGGAGGGGGAGAATGTACAAAACTAACAAACTATAGTAATAATAAGTATTAAATAAATACTTAATATCAAGCTTTTAACTGTCTGGAACCGTAATTACTCTTTAGGAAGAAGACAATGCCACTCTATTATCTTTATTAAAGATTAAATGTCTAGTAAACAAACAAATTAGCTCGAACAAGCGTTTCCCCCCGTATTATTTTTATGAGTTTTTTTTTACGTTTCATGTAATCCCATTCCCGTTAGCTGGTAGTTCTTAATAACCAATTCATTGTCTTTCAAATACACACAAAGTTATATTGTACTGCAATTGAACCCTCTGCTACTTGTGTGTTTTATGTAGTATACTTTTTGGTGCTTTCTAATTAACCGTTGATGGGCAGTTGACATAGTCAGTGACATTTTGGAAAACATGTTGACATATAGAACTAAAAATATAAAGGCTTACAAAAAGAAGCGATAATATCGCAATACTGTTAAATGTTTATTATTCTTGAATAATGAATGCTCTGTGTAAAATATATATGCATATATGTACGACATATTCCAGTAAAGACTCGTAAATATATTTCCGATTATTGAAGTCTTACAGAAATCTACCCGATTTCAAGGGATCCTTTTAAAAAGGTCTTGTAGGAGTAAATATTTAACATAAAAATGACCTAAACAAATGTTTGCTCTCAGCCGATTGATTAAAATTCTACTTTGATACCACAGAGCACCAAAAAGTATACTACAAAAACGCATACAAATAGCAGAGGGTTTAGGCAGAGCAATATAAATTGATGTGTATTAGAGAAATAATGAAATGTGATGAAAATGGCGGCAAGCCAAACTCCTTTCTCGTAATTTTTTTTACTTTTGACAAAAATCTGTGTCAGAGTTGCATTTTTAGTTTATACCCTCATAATGAATACTATCACACTTTTTATGCAGATATCTCATATTTGACAAATAGTACGGTTGTGTAACATAGTGAATTATAAAGATCGCAGGCATAATTATTTTTAATTTAACTTATCGCAAAAGGCACTTAAAACTTCCTCATACATTTTTATACACATACTTACTCATACATACTCATTATTAGAGAGTATATGTGTCACTATATGGACTAATGTGGATACCAAGTTTGAACAAATAGTGAAATATATAAAATATGTTGCTTTCTATAATCTCATAACTCATTTAGTAAAATCAAATTCTCAAATAAATATTTCTCTTCAAGGCAATGAATAAATTTAGCGACTAAGAATTTATATTGCCTTTAAATCATTTATCGCTTCCAAAAAAAAAAAAAAAAAAAAAAAAATTGATTTTGCTCAATAATGTTGCCAGCTTATTTAATAAAATGTCTGTAGTTATTAAAAAGCTCTTCAAGCGCCAGTGAGTAAAAAAAAGAATTATGTCATTGCTAATTATTTTACGAGACTTTTTACTATAATAACAATTTTATTATTAAAGTGCTTCATTTTATAAAATATTGTTTTTTCTAGCATTTACATTGAATGGACTAGAGAACATGTGCTGTGAATTTTTTCAAATTTTCTTAAGGCGTTATAAAAATATTCAATTGCAAATAGTGTTTACCAAGAACAAATCTTAAAAATAATAAATTGAAATAAATAAATACAAACAGTTTTTCCAGAAATTTAAATAAACAAATAAAAATAGACACCCACTCACTGCAAAATTAAATTTTAAAATTAAATTATAAAAAAAAAAAATTTCAATGTAAAAATAATTGACAGTCAATAAGCAAATAAATAATCTGCCAACTGCAGCTGTTGCGTCAGCATTAAATGGGAGCGCCCAGAATTATACAATAGAATTGAAGATTTCATTTTATATTCCCTTGCGATGCGATCTTCAGTGGGCGATAAGTGGCACTAAGAGTGGGCCCAGAAAGGAAGTTTCCATTAGGATTGTTATGAAGAGAGACCAGACCACTAAGTCATGGCAAAAGCATTTACGCCCAGCGTAAGTACGCTAAAGTCAAAAAGTCGAGCACAGTTTTAAAAGGGCTATTAATTTTCACACTTATAGGAATAGTTATAAAATATGTGATGGCAACACTTGTCGGGTAGAAATCTGTACGGCGCAAATGCTTCCGTTGTAATTGCAACGAGAATGTTGGATAGAAACGAAAACTTATACGAAAATTTGCAAAAAAATATTTGCGGTTGCAGAGAGGAAGCATTCAGTATCTGGTTTTGTAAGAAAACTGCAGCTAATGATACGTTACGTAAGTGGATCTTTATGGGGCAGACCGCTAAGCCGTAGATGAACGCCATGTTAAACCTCTCGCGACTTTTCGTCTGGTTGCAGATTGGGCGCAGAGAGAATAGAGAAAGAGAGACCTAAACGAGGTTTTATAAGTTTTTTGTGGGAGGGAATGCTCTCAACATCCATACTGTATGCCTCTGTATATGTCCTAAAAATCTCACCATCTCTAAATAAGGGTGTTATAAATGTTATGGAATCAGAAACGCTTTGTGGTCTAATGACAGGAATTTAGTGCAACGCTCGCATTTCTCATATCTCTAAAGCTACATTCAAGTAACTCGGTTTCTTGAAGGACCCTATTTAACACCACGTATTTCCCGTTGCTTTAGTTCTAGTTTGAAGCTTCTCTATCGCCCTTAGGAGAGTGCGAAGAAATTCAATTATAATAATATAGTAGACTTCCGAATATATCCAGTCAATGTGGATTGTGAACACATAATTGAGACTATTAATGCAAAGAGAATTTCTTCTCTCGCTTAGATTACCGAACCATGCTCATCTGCTGTGAACTTCTTGGAGATGTCGTTCCCAACACTTATTGCTAGAGGGTTCATATTAAATATCTGTCTATCTTCATTTCCGTAACATAATTTTTCTTACTTCGGCGCAATCTATCTCAACTGCCGATCTTAATAACTGGTAATAAAAAATTAATAAATGCAAAGCCTATTCCTCCTTCTGCAAAACCCCCCTTTTCCCTGCAAATAATGGCGAAAGACAGCTAAAAGGACACATATAAATAATCAAAATATAAACGAACTTTGACGTATAGAGCAAAACCTAATCAGCTGCCGTAACGCGACCCACCTTCATTTCACTTGTTACATAAACGTACTTTAAATAATACTCGTATATCTGTGGAGACCAACATTTATAAAACGTACATGTTTCGTTAAGATAAAGTTAAAATAAAATCGTAAATTTTAAAAACGAATACATATACATTTTGAGTTCGTTACTTTGCCTTTCTCTTAGCAGTCAGTCTCTATTTTTCCATTATCGGCTTAACGCTTTAGAAATAGTTTTTCATTGAAGTGATTAGTGTTCTTTTGAAGGATGTAACAACAATATTTTCGGGGAAAAAATCATATTTTTCCACTTGCAGTCGAATCCTTTTTGAATGCAACAAAAAGCCTCTCTCGTATACACGCACGCCATCCTCCATTCCAGGGTTACAAAAATTACTAACAATGCAAAAGGTGAAGGTAACTTTTATGAACAAAATGAAATCGTTGGTATGCAGGCATACGTACAGCCCAACACACACACACACACACACACACACACACACACACACACTATATACACAATGCGCATATAAAACTACACATTTCACACAATTTCACTCAACTTGTACAAAATGATTCCTTTAAGCAGTGAATAAAGTGTTGAAAGACAGATGGGAAAAAGTTTTAATCTTGAACAGAGTATACTTTTCAGCTCAAAAATATCCTAAAGGTTTTCGTTTCAATAGAAATTAAAGGATTAAAATTTGATGAAATTCTTTCGCTCTGAGCAGCTTTAAGCAACAACAGTAGATTTTACTTTATTCTCATTATTTGGATGCGATGAAGAAATTAATTGTGAGAGTGAGAAAAGTGTATTTGGGAAACATCCTTTATGGTAGAATTGCTAAGTGTTTGGATTATTTGATAACATCAAATAAATACGGAATATTTGGCAACACTGTATTTAAGTATAGGGTTTGCCACTAATATGTTTCTCGGTAGAGCGACCATGTTTTTGTTTGTGGGGAAGAAAATAAATATAAATGGATGATAATAATAAAAACGATTGTCGGGTATCAACTTTGCAATTTAATAGCAGCGATGTTGGACCGAGAAATCACATGCTTATAAACAATAAAACAAACAATGAAATTTCTCACTAGCGTTAGCACTATATTCACTGTGCTCCGTGAATCCCTAGTGAATCCCAGGTAATAATAAAACGGTCGGATATGAATTAAGCAATTTAGGAAAATGTGTATGGGAATAGCAGCGATGTTGGACCGAGAAATCACATGCTTATAAACAATAAAACAAACAATGAAATTTCTCACTAGCGTTAGCACTATATTCACGCTGCTCCGTGAATCCCTAGTGAATCCCAGGTAATAATAAAACGGTCTCGGATATGAATTAAGCAATTTAGGAAAATGTGTATGGGAATAGCAGCGATGTTGGATCGAGAGATCATCTACTTATAAATAATAAAACAAACAATGAAATTTCTCACTAGTGTCAGCACTATATTCACGCTGGTCCGTGAATTCCTAGTGAATCCCAGGTAAGGTCTGCGGTTAGTTATAAAGAAATGGAAGCATATGCTGCAATTTAATTGCAGACGATGTTCCAAAAACAGGGACCTGATTATCTATTCCGTCATCGATAACTTCTGTGGATCCATCGCTCATTTGGACTCTAATTCAAATTAGCTGTCTCTTGCGACTGGCTCAAACCTTATGGTTCACCGAAATACTTCAGATGTATACCACTCTCAGTCCCACACTACTGGATAATTACTTCCTGCAACTGGCTGAGGCCATATGGTTAAACTCTAGTCGGGAATGTTATGACCTAAATTGGATGATCGGAAGATCAGACAGATTCTAAACTTATGAAGGCATCAACTGCAGACATTTACTGTCGTAGTCGCGGTTCGGAACCCATGCTAATAAAATTCACTTCCTGCAAAGTGAAATTAGATGAAGGGGAAAAGCAAAATGCCCCTATAATCCCCTTGCAATTACACCACATATGAATGTTCGATAGGTGATGCGTTGCACAATAGGTCAACTTTACCGCGCAAATGACGGTTGAGGAGATCAAAAGATTTTTTGATATAAATAAAAACTCATCAGAATTAGGTTCAGGCAATGAAATTAATGTAGTTTAAGAGCGATCCTGCTCACTGGTTTACTCTTCATGAAACTCTATGACGTCATTTTGCCTGCTACCCTTTACTTCTACCCCAATGATTATCGGGGTATTTTCTACTGTTAGTTTAGCAAATGGAATGATTCGTATATTGGGTTATTGAGATATTGATGGCAACGATTTGAAGTGTTAGTTTTGACAATATTCATATAGAATATAAACAGCTGTTCAGATCTTCATAACCGCTATAGTGACACATCCTGACATCCGGATGGCTTCATTTGCACTTTCATGCGTTTTAAATATTGATTATGGAGAGTATTGAAAGATTTAGTCTATGTTTTATATCGACTCTTCTGGAACCAACTGCCTTTGATTATAATTTTTATTACTTTCGTGATAAAATTCTCGCTGCGCTCCATGTGTTGAAGTAATTACAGAAGATGTAAAGAAAAATTAAGTTCCATAAGGAAAAGCAAATGCAATAAATTCAAGAAATGCATTTTCTGTTGTCATATTTACGACAGAATAATAAATATTACTAATAAAAATTACAGAGTCAAATTGTTTTGTTTGTTGACTGCAAACAATCTTTATTTAATTTTTTTTTTATTTTTTTTTAATTTTTTTTTTTTGCCGCTGCTGGCCGAATTTTTCGATTTAATTTTGCTGTTAACAACGACAGCCAAACATCAACTCAAACGCGGCCAAAAATTTACAAAATAAGTTTGTTGTTTGTAATGACTGGAATATGCATTAATTTTTGTTTTTGTTTTTGCTTTTGCTTTTTGTCTTTTGGCCTGCAGCCAATTATTTAAGTTCAAGTTTGAGAGGAAAAAAAAACAAAACTGGCATATTATGGACTGCACAGAACTGAGAACGAAACAAACCTGAACGTTTATTAAAAATTTTTCATTAAAATAAGAAACTAGTACAGACCATAATGGCTTTTTTGGATAATAAAAATTTAAAAAAATATATAAATAATTTTTGACTTAAAATTACAGATTTTTGAAAAAAACTTGCACATAAAAATTATTTATTTTTTGTAATTTGTTTTACTGAAATGAGCAGCAGAGTAATAAACATGTAGACTGGAACTGGTTCATCTTATATATGCTTCGGAATATATTTAATGGCTACAGAAATATATTTGGAAGGTTAACACAAATAAAATCAAACAAATATTTACGTGGAAAAGCTGGCGGTGTTGTTTGCAGAGTTGCATTTATCAAACGCTTGATTCTTGTGCACTTGGCATTGTATTTTATCAAAATTATATAGATTCCGGTCTTTGTTTCTGTAGTGAAATCATTTCACTGCGAATTCATAAAACAAAAATACTGAAAAAAGAGTCGAGGTTCTATATTTAATCCAATACAATTTTCTAGTTTTTAATGTATTGCTTACATGCTGCAAAATAAAGGAGCACAAAGTCGTGTTGAAAAATATCGCCGTTGGTAATAAATATTACTGAATTTATTTTTATAAATATCATGTAAAAAATTAGCATTGTTCCGAAGCTCGGCAAAATGAAAAAAAAAAATTAATTTAATTTAGAAAGTCACAGATTGGCCTAAGGAAATTCATCTATGTGGAATTTTTTTTTACATGTTGAGCAATAAAATTAAGATTCCATTGAAAAAGTTTGAAAATAATATTGGGACCCCTACGCTACTGACATTAACTTGTTGTCTATATTCATTTTGGATTAAAGCAGAGACTTTTCGGCCCAATTCACGTTCAATTACCATGAAAACCTTTAATACTCAGAACTATCGGAATTGCAACGCTGCGAATGAATCCTATGCTACGAAAGTCATGAAAAAGACTTGGTTCAGAAAATAGTTATCAAAACTCTTTTGGATTCTTTTTGGATTGCAACGCTGAGAATGAATCCTATGCTAAGAAAGTCATGAAGAAGACTTGATTCAGAAAATAGTTAACAAAACTCTTTGGAACTCTTTTTGAATTACAACTCTGAGAATGAACACTATTCTAAGATAGTCATGAAGAAGACTTGCTTCTAAAAATAATTATTAAAACTCTTTGAATTGCAACGCTGAGAGTGAATCCTATACTAAGAAAGTCATGAAGAAGACTTGGTTCAGAAAATAGTTATCGAAACTCTTTTGGATTCTTTTTGGATTGCAACGCTGCGAATGAATCCTATGCTACGAAAGTCATGAAAAAGACTTGGTTCAGAAAATAGTTATCAAAACTCTTTTGAATTCTTTTTGGATTGCAACGCTGAGAATGAATCCTATACTAAGAAACTCATGAAGAAGACTTGGTTCAGAAAATAGTTATCGAAACTCTTTTGGATTCTTTTTGGATTGCAACGCTGCGAATGAATCCTATGCTAAGAAAGTCATGAAGAAGACTTAGTTCAGAAAATAGTTAACAAAACTCTTTGAATTGCAACGCTGAGAATGAATCCTATGCTACGAAAGTCATGAAAAAGACTTGATTCAGAAAATAGTTATCAAAACTCTTTGGAACTCTTTTTGGATTGCAACGCTGCGAATGAATCCTATGACTTGATGGTCTGAAAGTAAGTTTTTCTCATTCGTAAGGTGGCTGAAGAAGAAGCTCTAGAACTTCTGTAAAAATCTAATGTTTAAAACTGGTTCACATGCTGATAAAGAATTTAAGTAGACTATTGAAACACTCTGCAAATGTTCTGCATAATATCTTACGAGAATTATGTTATTGGATAATTATGGTGCAGGCAAATTAGTCGGATAAAGACGTGGTCGGATCTATCCGAGTATGAAATTGTCTGCCGCGTATGAAGTACCGCTAATTCAGCGTATCTCGAAGAATGCACGTGTACTGTCGTAGCGGTTTGTTATCAGAATATTTGAATCTGAAAATTTTCTGCGCTTCTGATGTGATTTATTTCCACGGCAAACCATCCGAGATAGTTTTATTTCAATTTTATTTTGTTATTGTTTGCAAATGCCTGCACAATTTTGCACTCATGCATAATAAAATGTTTTGTGAAATGAAATTTATATCGATATATAATTTACAAATTTTTTTTTCTTAATTCGATTGTTGTGCAAATGTGTTCATATTATTAAGTGTGGGTGAGACCACAAGGGCGGTGGTAAAATTATTCTGTATTAAAAAAACAGTGTGGACAAAAAGACTATTAAAAATCACTTGAATATTCATCAAATCGAGAACTGAATTCTTTAATTACTCTTAAAGTAAAAGAACAAATATTTGATTAAAAATTAATTAAGTTATTAATTGAAAGTAAGACAAGTATAATCATTTAAAAAGAGAGAGTATCGAGAAAATCAGAATTTGCTTCAAAAATGCTTTCTTGGCTGTGAAGACATTTCAACTGTTGTATAATATAAAAAATCACAGCTGTTTCAGTGGTGTCAAACGTTTGTTCTTCAGAAACGTTTTTTATATAGGAAATGTTGTTTTAATGTATTTAGTTAGGGGTCTAGGTCATCTCTGGGGCTAAAAATGTCCGATTTTTATGACAAGCTAATGTTAATGAAATTTTTTATAAAATCGCAATTTTCAAGCGATCAGATTTGCTTTCAGTTTAACCAGTAAAGAAAAAATGGTTTGCAAGCAACACTTTTCTATGATAGTGTAGAACCAGTAACGCCTTTTCGATGCGATTTTTTGAAATAGTTGGAAATCACTATCAGATTTTCGTGTGAATGAATTGTACGACTGTGTAGGATAATGAAACATATCGTTAAGTGTTGCAATCTTTAATTCTTGCAGCGAATGCATCTGATTAAACCGAACATTTTTCATATACTCGCAAAGTAGTAGCAATTAAAAGCTTGAACTGCCTTAAGAAATGTGCGGGCTGATGGCAGCCTTTATTATTAAAAGCTTCGAAACTTGCACGCTGTTCACACTCACAACTAAATTTCGCAATTTAACATTTTTATAATTTAATTCTAAACTGACAATTTATTTTAAATTGTGTCATAATTTGAGTAAACATGTCGAAAAAAAAAATTGTTATGCTTGGCTGTAAAATTTAAGCTGTCAAAAATAGTAAAATTAGTGGGGTTCGCGATTTGTGTGTGATAATTGGCAAAAAGTTGGTTTGACCGTTTTGCCAATTTGTTGCTAGTAATTTCAAATATTTCTGAAATTTTTCTCTTTTTTGTTTTGCTAGAAGAGTCATTTGAAGTCGGTCGTCGTACTTGTGTGCGGTGCGATTATTTGTTCATTTGGTTTGTTAAATTAAATGCATTCTGATACGAACTTGATATGATAGAAATTAAGAGGTAGAAAATTTATTGCATTCAGGTTGTATAAATATATTTATATGTGTATTAACAACTAATGCCAGTTGCTTGTTATTCTACAAAAATAATATCAAACAAAAGCGACGACATTCAATTAAAAACAAAACAACTACGAGTACATAAATAAGATGAAAAAGTCGTTAATTAAAAAATTCTCTCTGGTGTAGAAATTGTTTTATTAAAGAAAAACAAATTATTGCAACCTTTTAATATGTTGTAAGTTTTTGTAATATTGTCGATTGCCTATAAGCCCGCCAAGCACGTGTTTTCATTTAATAGGCCAAGTATACTAATTTATACGTGGATCTGCATTTACATTCTATATGTAGGGCATGTTTTTCCACACACCCACCACCAAAGAGAAAATGGAAATGAGTGACAACCGGAAAAAGCTGAAGACGTGCCAAAGACAATATGACTTATCATGAAAATGTGTTTTTGAAAGAATATACAATATATTGTTGGCCTCAAGTGAAAAGTTCCTACCTCATAGTTTTTTGATACTGAGTTCAAATATTGAGCTCTGAAAAAAAAAAATTTGAGTTGAGGCCTTTCTAACTGAGACCAGCGATATGTAGTTTCAACAATTAAATAAGCTTCATAATAAAAATTTGACACATGAAATAGTTTGCGTTCATGCATGAAATTGTCAAAAATAAATTACTAGTCTTTATGTTATTACGTTTATATGTATTGACAGCCATACTGCTGCAAGACTGCGGGGCCGCCATATCTGTCGCCAAGTTCACTTTAATATCCTTTTTCTGTGCAAGAATGCAACGAAGTTGTACTGCCAGTATAATAAAAAAGTATAAAAAATAGAAGTATTCCGTTTTAAAATTATGTGTTGTTTTTTACCAGCCAATATCGTCAAGTAATATTATAAATGAGTTGGCAACACTGAAGCCCGTTTTTATATTTCTATATACTGTAAGCATATTTTAAGGAATTTTCTTTACTCAAATGTGAATTTGTCAAGAGTCGCATCCTTCAAATATTCAAAGTCAAATCTGCATTTTGCAACCGACGCTGTCAAAATCAAAGACTAGCTTTCTATATAACAGCTGAATGTGTTAGCTATAATATTCTTACGCCTCAGCTGGCGAAGCGTTGTACCCTCTTACAAATATGCTACAATTTTTAATCATTTATAAATTTTATGGCAGCAAACTTTATGGAGAGAATTAAAATGTGAATGAGTTACTGCAGCTGAGTGCTCAGATAAAGCACAACGCATAACTTTTACATTATTTAAAAAAGGAAAAGACTTATATACTTTAAAAGAAGAAAAATAATGTATTATATTGTTGGAGTTTTATGCTACGCACCGTCAATATGCATACTTTCCTATACTTTGATGATATATTTCATAGTCGTCTATACAAGCACATTCCTTACTCTGTAATTATGTACATATTATATATTTTATACATAAGTTTTTAAAATTTTTATACATAAAGAACCAATAAAGTTTGTTGCTAAATAAACATTAAAAATATCCGTGTATAATATAATTCACTCCCAAAAGTATGCAGCATGACAACCTTCAACAACTTGAATGACGACATCCTCAAAGTATTTTCTACATTTCAGCTTATTTCTAAAATAAAATGTAAGATTTTTTAGTTTTATTGTATAACACTAAGAACACGCTACTGTTGTGGATGCAAAGAGATGATGCACATCCATAAAAATTTGAATCCATGATGTGTGAACGATATAATATGGTAGTGGTAGAGGCACTGTTGCGAATAATAAAGCTCACTGTAAACAGAGGCAGCTAGCAACATATTAAACTTGTGAAGTCAGGCGTTGCAAATAATAAAAGCTTCCGCCACGAACATTGCGATACAATAGGAACCATATTGTCCGGAGGCTACGAGGAATCCAAAGCAAAATGTGTACAAAACTTGACTTAAATAGAAACGGCAACAGGCTAGTTCATTGTAAATCCTTCAAAAAGCTTAAAATTAATCACAAATCGACTTATTTAAATATTAAAACTTCCTCTGTTTGTAGAAATATTTTCTAGGATTTGAAAAAAGGGTTTGTCTGAAATTACGAAGTGGCTTCTTCTTTTTTGCTTCAAGCAATTTTTATTATATACCAGAAAAAATGATCTAAATATAGTAAAAATTTTCCAAAATTTGCGATATTTATTTCATATTTTCTTTTGTATATATGGCCTTACCTTATTTTCACTACAATGCTTGCCTAAAAGTATGCAAGAATTATTGTAGAAATACTATCATTTGTATCTAAACCAAACTATCATATTTCGGAAACAAATTATTTTAAGGAAAACACTTTTGTTAAATGTGATTCTTAATAATTAATTATTGTTCGAAGCGGAAGTTTTAACTAAAGTTGATTTCAATTACAAGGAAAATATATATAAGGCTCTTGTTCTTCGTTGGCAGGCGTAAATTTAATAAGAATAATTAATGCTTCTTTATTTGTATTGTGTGTTTCCTTTTCATTGAAACATTTAAAAACTTTACGAATTTCCATAATCTACTTCACATAAAATTTCATTTACATTTTCCTCTTAAGCGTATACGTGTTGGTGTGCTTTTGAGCATATTAATTAAATATTATGTAGGCTGTTTATTTGCCTTAAAATATGCTAGTCATACATCAAAATTCCTGCTTTTACTCTTTTAAAGCTACACTGCCGTCGTGTTTATGTTTTATTATTCATTATTCCTTATTCCTTAAGCATGCTTTCCTAAAAGTATGCCATGGTTTTTGTTTTAAACAAATCTCATTAAATCTCAACTATAAGTAACTTGGCAGGAATATTAAAAAACTTGCCACAAAGAAACTATGCCACATTTCAAAATACATATAAATTCTGTTGTTGTTGTTGTTGTTGTTGTTGTTTTGCAAATAAATAACCGCAAAAGCATTATGATGTATTAAAATGCTTAAGGATACTTGCGAAAGACCTGCAGAGAATATTTTTATTTTATTTAATAGTGTTGGACGAAAATAAACTGATATAAGAATATAATCGATTGATAAGTGTTTGCTTTTCACGTTCATGTACATCATTGTCAGCAACTCCTAGACTAGAGTTAATCGCACCTCGCACATTATTAATAATTAGATGTTAATCATATCAGATGTCTAAGACTAAAGACTTTAAGGGTATGCTTATATTTTTTTTTGCATATTTTACAAATTTAGGCACAAATCCTTTAAAGCTGGAATAGTTATATAAAGTATGGTCCAACTAATAGGCGCAATATTAGTTGCAAATAAAGCAAGAAGTTTTAAGGTTATTATTATTATTATTTTTTTATCATAAAAGGATCCCTGATAATTGCCTAATGACCGTTACGGCTTTAGTGGCATACCTCTATATTTGATGGGGCATATTTCCAGTGAGTTTAAGATATGATTTAAGTTCAATGTCGTTTTTTTCTTAATTAACTTAACCTGTAAAGCTTTTGGCTTGTCTACTGGAAAACACTCATGGTCTAGGCAGGAATCGAACTTCCGCTTTAGTTGGCTGTGCGTTCTTCATTCCCCTACGGAGGCATCTTGATTTAAGGGCAAAGAATTCTTAGAAAATTCTACAACACAGAAAAATTTTAATTGTTTTTTTAAAATTCACTGAATTTAATAATATTCAGTAAAATAGAAAAATGCTTCAAAATTAGTTTTTTTCGGATATCAGCTGATTCCGAAATAATATGTTTCGTTGTTTTTATAGTTTCGCAAACTTAAATTGAAGTATACAAATATCCGATAAATAACGTATTAGGATAACATCCGTCGCATTGTGGAAAAAATTCAATTTTGACTTAAAACAGGTTAAGCGCTTTCTATATGTTGGTAACACTGGGCAAACATGTGTATTCTCATAAATTTGGTTTAAAAAACCGGAAAAATAATTATTAATGGACTTGTTTAAATTCTTTCGCCTTGAACTTTACAATAATTTCGAAAATATTTATGAGGCATGAAAATAATTATTGAATTAATTTATTTGCCATCGAAATTGATAATTTAATTAATTAATTCACTTAAACACATTAATGATTATTAATTAATCTTTAATTTTGTTAACCATAATTACGTTTAAGTTACTAATCATGTTTAAAAGCAAAACAAAATTTAAAACACAAAAAAAATTTAAAAAACCAAAAAAATTTAAATAATAAAAAAAAATTATTGAAAAATAATACAACGAAATTATATTTCTGGCAATAAAATGAATTTATTGCATTTTGCACAGTGGCAACTAATGAACTAAAAAACACACAAAAAATTAACAGTATTTCTTGTATATACTTTCAACAACTAAGTGGTTTCAGCCGTTAAAAATTCCAAAAATAACTAACACATGAAGTATTAAAGCACTTGAGAAGAATTCATTAAAATATTTTGGGTTGTCATCCAATCCATGGCCTTGGTCATTTCCAGTTGTTACAGTTACAACTTCAGTCGTCATGATTTGAGGTGCT
The DNA here is from genome assembly GCA_963402855.1 of Ormia ochracea. NCBI lineage: Eukaryota > Metazoa > Arthropoda > Insecta > Diptera > Tachinidae > Ormia > Ormia ochracea. The sequence continues at coordinate 15,369,568 of OY727107.1, read as the reverse complement.
GCTAAATCTGTATGAATGCGCTAAGCATTGAGGATTTATGTGAATTCGATTTCACATACAATGGAGCGGGCACAGCTTCCACGTGGCAATTTTTGTACGCCCAATATCGAAATGGATAATGGAGTACTATTCAACCCTTGGCAATGTTTACATCGCCGACACCGGACCGAAAATAGTTGGTAATACTTTGCCCACAAAATTGGAATATTTCCGGATCATTATGGGGCATTGCTGCCATTTTGCCTTGCCAACTAAAATAGCAAAATTGTTACGTGACCGCCACTCTTGGGAATATGCCATAATGACTATCCTGTTATGCTATAGTGTCCCACTATCCAGCTTACGCTACAATACAACTCTGATATACATATATGGCGGATGCTTCAAGTCTATTTTGTAGTTACTTAAACTCGTACAGAAGAGGGCAGATAAACTACCCTCCAGTAGATGGACGAGTGGGATATAAATTGCCTGCAGTACAGTCGCATTGTGGAGTGCTTTACCCCGCTTTATCTTTACTATAATGAAATGTGTTCCAATGAAATCAGAAAACATTTATAGCACTAAGTGTACATCCTACGCTATTTCATACACCAACGAACTGTACTATATACTTCAAAGTCAATTTGTTATGATTTCGCTGATCACGCTGTTTCTCAGCTCCAATTCAAGTGTTCACAAATACTGCTTCCTCTTTCTATCTGATATCCATTTTTCCTGATTCTTGCATAACGCATTGCTTGGGTAGGAGCCATCTCTTGACTGGCGGTCTTACAAAAAAATTTAAAACAATGGAAATATTGTTTCCAGAAACTGCACAGCAAGGATTTCTTTGTTGCTAGAGGCGTTGCAAATTCTTCTTTTCTCTATCGCTGTCCCTTTCTCCGAATTTGAGTACAGTGCCATCGTCGGAAAATAATCAATTTTAGATCTAATTCATTAGTGAATCTAAATACTCATTTTATTATTTGCAGATCTTCTCGCTTGAAAATCGGGGATGAAATGGGTGTTAAACCCACTAGCTTTTCCACTTTTTCAATAAAAATTTATTTAAGTAAGAAAAAAATATCACAAACCTGAGACAGATATTGGAATATTTAAAGCCTCTGAGAGACATTATTCCGCATTCCAACAACTTTTACCCCTGGAGGAGTGATGATCTACTCTTCCTTATGTTTCAATTGGAAGAGATGGTCAGACTGGAACGTCTTAGCAAGACGCTTAAGAACACCGTGGCGGTAGGCCATATAGGTAGCTAGCCCGCGATAACCGTTGAAATATCTGCCGCTATGGGATGTAGTAGATGATGTTTGCCCATGGACATCATTTCTAACTCCACTTTGCATAATTTGACACGTAGTTAAAGGGTCTTGGCTGATTGATGTCAGGCTGTAATATTAGCTTGTGTGGTTAATGGTGACGAAGGGATTGCGGAGACTATTTCGATGAATTACTTCTGGAATTCATCTTCCTAAACCTCTTCAATAGTATACGATCTCTTACGGGGCGACCTGCACAAATGATACGAAAGTGTGTTTTAAAGTTTTTAGAATGCAAAACCTTTCCCCTCATAATTTATAAAGGCCCTCATCATTATCCTTTGTCAGGATTCATCAGAAAGCCTTCACTGCAGTTCTATTTTTGCTTGAAATTTTATTGTAGAAAATTGCGATTTTTATTGCCTGCTGAAGAAGAAATTGTGTTGTTGTTACTCTTGTCGGATTAACACCCATGTAATCCCACCAGCTTTGCCACTTTTTCAATAAAAATATATTTAAGTAAGAAAAAAAAAATACCACAGATCTGAGAAAGATATTGAAATATTGAAAAGTGTTTGTTTTGGGTTTTAAATTTTTTTAATTCCTTTTGAAGCTACTAAGAGACTTTATTCCGCATTCCAACAGCTTTTAAAAATTAATATATTCTAATATATTTTTAATTCAGCCAATATTCGCTTAAGTTGTAAAAAGTTTAATTTTACTGCTGGTCTTATTTAAAATTCTGCGCTTCTCGCTTTGCTCATCGCAAGGAAATTATATTTTATCCTGTCCTTAAAAGGATGTGTCGCTATTACATACCTTTACTTGTATACTGTTGGTTGGCTGATCATGTATAATTTAAATCATTCAACACTTGCTCGTAAGCATAACAAATAATAAAATAATATTATAAAAAATAATGGATAAAGTCGTCGTGCTTCGTGTAGGTACTTAAGGCCCAGTAGATATGAGCATGTATAGTCGTAAAAATAAATAAATTGAAGCGTTGCATGGAAGAAATATCAACTTAAAAAATCCTTTAATGTGCATGCAGGCGCAAAAGAAAGAATGTGGAAAATGTGGAAAGAAAACTTTTCTTTAGTAAAGAATAAAAAATTTATACATTTTCAGCTTTTCAGTCATGCAAGTACTCGTTCATATAAAACCATTCAGCCTGTTTGTTATGCAACAAATAAAGCCTGTTTACTAGCCGTACAATATAATAATATATTGTAATGCAAAACGAGGGTTGTGCCACAATTACTTGAATCTACAAAAAATTTAATAATCCTTTTATTTTTTACTGCTTCATACCGCACCGCTCTCGTTTGCTGCCATTTAAAAGTACGTTGCTGTAGTTGTATTTTCTATGGAATACTTTAAGTAGGCATTGTTGTTCTTGTTCTTGTTGTTGTTTTTATTATTATTATTGTTGCTATTATTTTTTAGTTGTTGGCAAAATACAACTGTGTAAGCTAACAGTAATTTTCGTATTACAAAAGATTGCAATCGACAATAAAAGTCTTAGTTTGTTTTCCTATTATTTTTCTATTTTATATTAAGATTGAAAGGAGCGAGAGGGAGAGCGAAATGTGGGTGTTTAGTAAAGGTTGCCGAGTAGGTGATGAAATTTACAAGTCTTACAACTCTAATGCAAAATTAGGGAAGTTCCTATTCATATCTTGTGAAGCTTGAGCTTATTTTAATGAAACTTATGGAAAAAAATTTTTTAGCCAGTTTTAATTTATTTATTTTGTTAATTAATATAACAGATAAGGTTACCAGAGCAGCAAAATTCTGGGCAAAAATATTATAAGGCAAAAAAAGTAAACTTTGCATTCGCATTAGCCAACGTATGCCAATTTGGCTACTATATGTTTTAATAAATTTAAATATTTCTATTGAAAATTTATAAAAATACTGAGAAAAAAATTTGAAGTGAATACAACAGTGTGCTAGTGTAATCAGCTGATGGCAAATTACATACAATAAAAAAGTTGTAAAATATAAAATTATTTCTAAATATTGTTTATGTATTTTGTAAACTATATTTTATTTATGAAAACGGATTTATCGGTGGACTTATATTTCTTGGGTAAAACAGATAATAATGAACTTGTTCGAATAAACCACAAGGAGATGAAAGATTGGTTCAATGTTCTAGAGCTTCTTACGAACCAGTAAGTAGCCCAGTCAAATAATTGTAAAATTGTCTTTTAAGAGACGGGAAAACTTTGCCGTGTCTAAAGATTCTTTCCGTTCCCTGTTGGAAAAATTTAAAAATCAAGTTTTCAAGTCTTGCAGAGATGTCAATATTAGAGAACTGTCAAAAGTAGCAGTCGGCAATGAAAAGCCAGCGGCAACCCTATAAACAACCGAATCATGGCGGAATAACTTAAGTTTTTTAAAGAACCATTTTTGTGGAAACTTTGCAATAAACTTGTAAATAAAATTAATTTAGTGTTTTAAAGTTTTTAAAAAATCATTTTAAATGCATTAAAATTGTTCCATGCTTAATTTAAAAAGAAGTATGATTTTTATTATTTTTATGCGAGTAAATTTTTAACAAAAAAAAAAAATTATAAATTTTTTCAATTATAAAATTCTTACAATTTAATTTAAACTCGTCGTTTGTGGTGGAGACATCGTTGGAGCTCATATTACCTCATCACTACACATTACCAATGTATGCACTAAAATTTGGTTACGAAAGAAAAACCGCAAATGAGTGATTATGACATTTCATGCTCAGTGTTGGCAACACATTCGCAGCACTGTAATCGGATTTAATATGAAAGCGTTCACATTTTCATTCTATTAAGTAAATTTTTATTTAATAATTTTGTTTTAAAAAAGTTTATTTAATAAGAAATCACTTCTAAATTAAAAATGTTTAACATAAAAATTATGTTGACTAATTAATTATGTTTCTTGTCACCACTTTGATTTTATTAAAACTTCCCGATTATTTGTTAATTGTTCTGCAAAAATATTTGGTTAGAGGTTTACAGATGATCCTTGTCAGTACACACCGAAATGCTCATAAGATCCAGCAAACGCCCTTTAACAATCTGTTTTAATGTATTTTTAAATAGAAAATTATTGTTCCATAGAATGTAAATTTTGGGATTTCTGTGTGTTTTACAATTAAATATGAAATAAAGCCAAAATTATCTGCAAATGCCATAGAGGATATAAACAATTTATTATTTACTTGGGAAATACAATATATTGATTTTTTTTTTTTTGAAAATTTTTAAAATACATTTTTTAAGAGAATTCTTGTTTAAATTTGAGTAGGTAGAAAATAAACTAACTGGCAACTCTGTGCTGGGCATGATGAGACACTTAAGCAAACTCACAAAAGCCTGTGCAATAGATAAAAACGTTACACAATAGCAAATGTTAGATTATTTACCATTTTTGTAATGCTAGATAAATATTGCAGAATTATTCATGTCTATATATATATACATAGCGCTACTTTAAACTGAAAAGGCCTTAACTTGTCTTAAAATGTAATTCTTCGAAAGATGATTTCCCAATATGAAATTACTTTTCTATTTTTAGATTTTAGCTGAAAATTGTAAAAAGTCGAAGTTTCTTGATTCTGCTGTAAATAAAACTTATTTTAGGGCTTTTCTCTATTAAAGTAGCGATATGTAGATGAATCTAACTGTTCATATCTATGGCAAAGATTTGGAGTTGATGTTAGCGTTTCCACTTTCCTCATCTTTTTAAAAAGTTCGTCAAAAATTTAGAATAAAATATATTCTGCTGCTAATTGTAAGGTAATTTTCAACGCTTCCGAAACAGGTAATGTGGTAATCGGGCAAGTGGTTCACAGTTATATTTTGCCAAACTCTTACATCGATGGGACAAATAGATGCAAAGTTTTATTTCGTAATGAGAGACGTTGTAGTGACGATATGTAGTGCAGTATCTCTCTATGACAAGCTGAAAAAATTGATCGAGCGCAATATTGCTCGATTCTATATGGTCGCCTTACTTCTTAATGGCTAAACGAATATTTGAGTAACCTTTATAGGGACATGTAAACAATTTACTTTATAATTAATTTTCTTTCTTACATTAATTTTTTATAAATAACCACTTTATTTAATAAGATTTGAAATTATTTTTTTTAAATTTTTTAATTATCACACTCTGGATTCGAACTCGAGTCAGTTAAAAAGTATATTTACAATTATTAAAAATTAATTTTGTTTTTAATTTCAGGTACGTTTCTGATGAATGTTGCTCGCTAAGGTAGGCAAAAATAATTTACAGATAATCAAATATAATTATTTCTCACATTAATAATAACTTCAGTTTTAATTTCAATTAAAATATTTCATTAAAAAAAATGCATTCCCCGATTAAAGAACTTTATTGATTGATTTAGGTTTAATTGTTGGCTTAAGAAGAACACAAAATCAACTGATGCCATACGGAATACTATAGAATTGCAATTTATAATATAGAAAAAAGTTGATATGCAATTCGGTCTTGTAAGTAGTCTAATCTCGGTCTTGAGTGTGTCTAGAAATTTTACAGCATATTTAATTATCAAAGAAGAATTTTATTGGTCATCACACATTTGGCGAAATGATTAATATAAATATCAAATATTAAAATAAAAAGCAAATAAGAGCCACTTATTTCGCAAAATACCCTAATACCCCGTTCAGACATATAGTTAAAAAGCAATTTATTGTTTTTTCCAATATAAGCGTACATTAATTGGCAGTTTCATTTAAATTGTCACACAAATTGGTTAAAATAGGCATGGCAACACTTGCATGTGACAGCAGTGGATGATGTAAAAAGGAAAATGTCAAAAACTGTAAAAGCATCTTAATTTGTTAATGTCAAAAACGATAAAGGAAGTGGCTCACACTTTTTACTTATGATAATTGCCCAATGTTCGGCTTACAATGTCACGTGAAAATATTCAATTATTTACGTTTATTCGAAACTTATTATTGCTGACATTGCAACACTACACTTCTTGCCCCTCTTCTATTTCCTTTCGAATCGACATAAATTAACATCGTTGCTTTATTACCTCAAAAGCCACGCGTTTCTTTTATCACAACAAAACTTATTTATTTGTTTAATAAAGTGTTTTTCGTTCCGCTTGATATACTACTTTCGTAACATTGTAATTTCAACGCCCAATTGTAGGCTGTATAAATTTATGCAAAAAGCAAATTCCAAATACATTTTGTTACACTAAATGCTTGTTAAATATGCAGGAATTTTTTCTTTAGAATTTTAATAGCAAAAGAAAAATAAATAAAATTTCTAAGAATGCTGCAAATTACATTGAACGGCTTTACTTAAGGGGGAAACCCACCAACAATCGATTCCATTCCACTTTGGGAATTCAGTGCAATTGAAACGTCAAAGTATAAAAGATTTTGTGATGTTTAGACTGTCAAAACCGGTTGAACTTTATAAGGATGTTAGACAAACAAATGAACTGAAGGAAAATAAATTTCTCTACAGCTTCAGTTGGATTTTCAAATTCAAACCGAAGTTCTATCGACTTACACCACATTTTTATTAACATTCCTATATTGTGTTAATTTTGAGACACCCTACACCAGTGGATGTATGTATACGTAACCTGTATTTTGGTTGGAAAAAATCGCGTAAAATCGTAGTCTTTCGCAGTATTCAATTGTGTAATAGTTATTATATTGAATATAAAATTATTACTTGAGACAGTCATTCAGTCAGCTGTTTTTTGTTTACAAATGGTAATATGTGCGATAACTTTTTATATGTCAATATAACTGTCATAGCAGTGCTAACAGTGCTTTAAAAATTACTTTATGACTTTGCGAACTTAGCACATTGCGTTGTAAAGCAAAGAATTTTTTACTCATTATATAAATAAGATGAAAATTTTACTCAATTGTTATTACAACTTTTACAACTTTATCTTTTCTTAAAAGTACGTTGTTCATAAATTTCCGAAATTTCGCCTTCATCAACAATCTGTTTTTGCCTTTTACTTATTGGAAAAATTATTAATCGCTTATTAAAAATATAAAAGCTGGTTTGACAACACAGTTAAACCGGAGGACACTGGTTCAATTCCCGCGCAGACCGTGGTTGTTTTCTTGCAGTCAAGCCGAAAGCTTTGCAGGTTAAGTTAATTAAAAAAAAAAAGAATAAATAAAAAAATTCTTGCAAAATTTTGAATGCAATTGTCGAAAGTATTTCAAGGTGACTTTAAAAGGAAATAGAGAAAAAACCTAAAGTAGTAAATGCATAATGTAGCAAGTTTATGAACTTATTTCTTGGTAGTAAAGAAATAAATTCATAAATTAAATGCTTTAAGGAAATTTATTGCAACATTAAAATAAGACTGAAAAAGAAAAGAAAAATATATTTCTAACACGATTATTTTATTTTCTGTTCGATGACTGGGCTAGTTTTCCGCTCTTTTATTGTAAAGGTACTTAAGCGTGTGAAAATTATTTCCATAGCCAGTGTAATTATTTCAAATACCATAAATTAGTATGCCATTTGTGACAGGCTGTGCCTGGCAAGGAGCACTTCTTAAATGACAAACCAGTAGAAGCAAATATAAAATTCAACATTAATCGTTGTAATCTTTTAGGCGTTGTTTGTATAGTGTTGTGGTTGGTTCAGTGTGTGTGTGTGTGTGTGTGTGGGTTGTGTATCTGAGTCCTTCTTAATAAATCAAGTTTATTTAATTTGATAAATCGTTTTATGATTTGTAATTGTATTTTATTTTATTTTTGTTTACTTTGTTGATTTTTGTTTACTTGCCTTGGAAGAAAAGTTTTGCACAATAAACTCATTATTGTATGGAGTTCTAAGAAAATACTTTAAAATATCTGCGCAAATAAAATTTTCCGAGATAAATAATTTAAGCAAAGCAAATTATTTTGGGGGATGATTTCAAAATGATTAATATGTTTCCAATTATAATATTAATATTTATTATTTAGTTGTAATTTTCTAAAATTTGTTGTACATCGTAAATATTTAACAAAAAATAAGTCAATGAAAATTATTTTCAAAGTTTTCTTTTTTTTTTCATTATTTAAAAATCTATAAGTGGCCTCATTTTTTTTCAATTTATTTATTTGTTTATTCAATATTGCTATGGCCGCCGTATTGGCGATTCGTCATATTCCTCCATATATTTTCTCCATCATCCGCTTGGCTCTATTGTTCCTTCTTTTAAATTCAAACTTCCCCTCTTTCTTTTGGCTTCCGGTCGTTTCTTTTAACATTAATTTAATTTTACTTACAATTCATTTTGACTCATATTGACTGACTGGTTGTTTTCATTCTTCTTTTAAATTTTTTGAGATTCTTTTAAATGATAAAAAATGAATACTATCCGCCTTTTGTTCAGCAATACATTACAAAATAACTTTTCTTACACGCTGCACGGGGGTGTTTCATACAGTGAACTCGCAGAAAAGTGAACTGTAGTAAAATGCCTCTTCTTGCAAACGTTTAAATAAAATCTTGTAAAGTTACTTGGAAGTTTTCGAATTCCATATTGCGGCAATTCCGAAACGTGCTGTACATTAAACTCGTCAATCCGTTAACTGGAAATTGCTAGAGCCATGGGTTCGATCCCATGACTCAATGGCAGTCACGTAAAAAACAAATTAGTAAATTTTTCTCCAGCTGTGTTGAGAAAGGGATATCGCTGGCCATTTAACGATGAAGAACAAGCAATTAACGCACATATACCCCCTGGCCGATCATTTCTTTGTCAGTACTCTATCGGCGTAGACAAACAATCCGCGAGACACTGGCTAGCAAAAATACGTTAAAAGCACTTACTTTAACAGCAGAGCCAGTGCCACACAATCTACCTCTTCACTTGTCTTTCTGTCACTACTTCTTCTTCGCATGTTCCAAGACAAGGGAACAAGGGTAAGGTAACTTTTGACTGAGTGCTGCAAGAAAAATGTAATCAGAAAAGTTTGAAAATCGCTCAAAAGCAAATACATGGAAATAAGTGTGCCACATTCATTGTTTCTTTAAATTAATTAAATAAATAGATTATTTTTATAAATAAAATAAAGTATTAACTAACATTGGATACACTGCCATAAATTATAACATTTTAAATATTGATTTTTATTTATTCGTGTTCGTTTATTTTTGGGTTGAAAGCAAATCAGCTAAAGTAGAAATGAATAATTCTATTTTAAATTCTAATGTGAGTACGATAGCTATATAATTCAAATTAGCGCTTTTTTTCGCATGGCAGCTGCATTCTCTGTACAACCCCGCATATATATTTTTTAATGCTGAACTTGCATTTGTATTACCTTCTCCCATTTATTTAATGTCTTAGAATATATTTCATATATATTTGCAAGTAATAAAGCAAAACTGAAAGGTTCAATGTGATCAAATTAGCGCTTTTTTCCAGATGGCCGCTGCATTCTCTGTTCAACCCCGCATATATATTTTTTTAAAGCAGAACTTGAATTTATATTACCTTCTCCGATTTAGTTAACGTTTTAGAATGTATTTCATATATATTTGCTAGTAATAAAGAAAACTGAAAGGTTCAATGTGATCAAATTAGCGGTTTTTTACTGATGGCAGCTGCATTCTCTGTACAACCCCGCATATATATTTTTTTAAAGCAGAACTTGAATTTATATTACCTTCTCCGATTTAGTTAACGTTTTAGAATGTATTTCATATATATTTGCTAGTAATAAAGAAAACTGAAAGGTTCAATGTGATCAAATTAGCGCTTTTTTCCTGATGGCCGCTGCATTCTCTGTTCAACCCCGCATATATATTTTTTTAAAGCAGAACTTGCATTTACATTACCTTCTCCGATTTAGTTAACGTTTTAGAATGTATTTCATATATATTTGCTAGTAATAAAGAAAACTGAAAGGTTCAATGTAATCAAATTAGCGCTTTTTTACTGATGGCAGCTGCATTCTCCGTACAAACCCGCATATATATTTCTTAATGCTGAACTTGCATTTGTATTACCTTCTCCCATTTAGTTAATGACTTAGAATATATTTCATATATACTTGACAATAATATTTGTTATTTATTTTAATTAATTATTTAATTTTAATTTAATTCTTCCTCTTAATTTTATCACGCCCTTTAAATTTGTCAAAATCATATGATTTTAAATCGCAATTTAGACGCCTCATTTATTGCATTTAAGGGTTCTTTAAATAGAAAACCTGGATAATAGTCCAGCGATATTGAATGAATTCTTTTGTTTTATTTGTTTCAGTGTTGCCAAATACAAAAGTTTCTTCTCTTAGTGAAAATTGCTAATTTCTAAAAAATTAAAGTGAGAAAAACATTAATTTACCCAAGTTAGCCGCGTATCCATCTACCAGTAAGGTATTCCTGATGACTTTAGCATCGTTCAAAAGTTCTTAAAACCGTTAGATTTAATATTCCTTTAATTAAAAGCGTTTTTCTTTACAAACTCTGTGTAATTGTTAGGAAAAGGAAAATGATAAATTTTCTCAAATCGCATTTTTCTTATACATATTTCTTATACATATTTCTTACATACGGGTAAGTATTTATGGCGTAAAGATTATTTCTTCTAAAAATCCCTTCTGATGTTAAATATCTTATTTATTAGATTAATATTTTACATAATATACGATATGTACACTTATTCCGTCTCTAATGCCTAGCCAATTTATTTTATTACCACATGTAGCATATATTAAGGGATCTAGTTGCATAATCAATACCAAAGTCAGTGAAGTAAATTAAGCCAGCAAAAAATAATAACGATAACAATAAAAATAAATTAATAAAGAATAAACGTAATAGACAAGGGGAATATTTGCTACATCCACTAATTATATTCAACAGCAATAATTAAATAAATTAGCTATATAAAGAAAATATAGCATACATTAAGGGTGGCATAAAAGCTTATTCCATATGATATGAAATTGACAAAAATTGCATTAATTTATAATAAAAAAAAAAGTGTGTGAAGGTCGGTGTTTTCCCTTAACTACGTGCACACCACACATACATGTGCACATCGCACATGTGCGCACCACACATGTGCTTAGCAGAGATTTCAAAGGCAGAATATTAAATTTTGTACATTTTTCTGTCAAAATTCGCAGTTTAATTTTTTTTATTTTATCAAATATAATTTAGATCAAACCGATGACGTTTTCTCTTTCACACAAATTCAGCTTTTTTTTTGGCGTTTTTGCAAGTATTATTTGCCATGAAATATTTTTTAAAAATCGTAACCGTATGAGATAATTGAAGTCAGTTCTAGAACGATATATTTTTACTTTAAAAGAAATCGATTTTGTAATGCAGTCGAACACGATTATAACGAACTCAAAGGGAGCGTACATTTTAGTTCATTATAGGCAAAGTTCGTTATAGATGCAGTAGAAAAATTAGACAAACCCATACAAAAAAAAAAAAAAAATGGCAACAGTGAATAAAGTTCACTTTGTAATTTTATAAATTTCACAGATTGTTGTTTACTTTTCTTTCCTTTCTCAACTTTATTATTTATTTGCATTCATGGCATTTCCTTTATTTTTATCCATATTTCTCTTTTTGACTTTCTCAGAAACTTAAAACCAATCATCTGTTTGGATTGTTTGTTTGAATAGTCGAAAACAGCTGTGAAGTAATATTGTGTATAAATGTTGCCTTGTAGCGGTTTTTTTTTTGAAATGGGATTTTTCTTAGTTTGTTTTAAACGTTCTAATGTCTTTGCGCATTCATTGTTTGGCACACAACAACTAGTTCGCCATAAAAACATTTCGTTTTAAGCCTGTTCGTTATAAACTTAGTGATTTGTATGAAAAATAGGTATAAAAATGTTGGGAGCGAAGAAAACAATCGCTAGTTTCGCATAGTTCGTTATAACCGTTGTTCATTATAAACATGTTCGATTGTACCTTAGGTAAGTAATTTAAAATACAAATGTTGTTTCTATTTAGTACGAGGTGCCGTTGATTATAAGTATATAGCATACCTTTGGGCGTTACATTGTAAAATAACATTAAATTTTTATTGTATATTACTATGGAGAATATATGAATATTTTAAAATAAATTGATTTTTCTCAAATTATTATGCGTAAATTAAAAACAAAGATTACAGTTGGGAGTAGAAAAATAGTACACATCTTCCTAGCACAATAATTGTTCGTTTCCAAAAACTTTTTCTCATACATTTTTTATATAAGGGAGTTATCTAAAACTAATACGTTACCTATAAGAATGACGTATCCAAACCTGTGTTATTCCGGAATACGAGTATTGAATCAAAAGTTCGAAAAATTATTTATATATAATGTGTTTGGATATAAATAAAATAAATTGTCTCAAACGATATACAGATATCTATCTATACTGGCTGAACCACAAAACGAGTAAAATAAGTAAAAAAAATCGATAAATCAGTTCTTAATAAAATAAGATATCTCAAATCACATTATTTGAAATAAATCGATTTCAATCGGTGTAATTGAGTAAAAAAAATTTTATTGAAAATTTCTGTGATTCCGGTGCTCTAAAACTGCTGCTTGCCATAGTTTTTTGATATAAAAGAAAAATTATTTTCCCATCCCTGTTTTCATATAGTTCCTCCATAGATGAACGAATAACGAACAGCCTGCTATTATATATAATTAAATCCCCATTAATTTATAAATATATTTTTTAATAAGTCATTTAGATAATTTATTCAGGGATTTGGCATTCTCGATATTATAAGAATGTTGCCTACTTTTAGGCTGTTCGAATTGATTGTATCTTTTTATTTACCTTTATATAGAAATTTTAATCCTTTTTTTATTGCATTCAGCTGGAAATAAAAAACTTAATTTGGAACACTGTTTACACTGTAGTCCCTCAATTCGCTTTCACACAACTGAAAGCATGTCTGCTTACCTATTCAAACGAGTGTCTCTTATTTTTATCTGTAATTCTAATTGTTTAATTCTAGCATGTTTGTATGAGTGTCAGCTGATTGTCACATGTTTTGCACACACTTGAATCAGCTTCATGTTAATATGAGCATTCTATGAGGAGTTTACTATAATTACTATAATAATCAGGAATTTATAACAACACGCTGAGGGCAAAGTTTCAGTAGGTTTTTGTAATAAGAGCAAAGTTTAAGAGAATCAATATATAGATGGCGCTCTATTAACGAGAGTCTTTAAAAAATCTCTTCTGACAAATTTTGTCTAAATTTTCCATTTTAATTTGAAGCCGTGGAAAGCTTTTTTATTTACTTGCACGAGTTTAAATTGTTCTTGCAGAAGCATATATAAAATGCTTGTTTTTTGTTATGAGCACTCTTGGCCATGTTGAACAATTATCCACGATTCCAGCCATAATTTAGGCACAATGGTATTGTCTGTACGTGTTAACAACTGCTGTGTGGGCTCAAAATTGTGTTTTCATTACGCATTAAAGCTTATTTTTAGACTGAATATTTTGCTTAAACGTGTGCATGAGTTTGTATAAAACTAGCAGCAATCAAGCAAAAAGTATAGCCTATTTTTAGGCTGCCAACATTTACGCACTTAAATTCGTAAATGAGTTTTAAAATAAATATTTATTTTTTTTATAGTCATCAGAAAGTATAAAATTTCAAACTTTGCTTTTTTCTACAGTGGAATTAAAAATAAAAAAAAAAATTTTTGTGTACATTTAAACTGTCTAAAACACTTATGACAAGGATGATGAGTTTGCAGGGTCAGATTATTATAAATTGATTGCAAAGAAATCCAAAACGAAAAAACGATGGTGGACGGAGGTCTCGACTATTTTGATGGTTCATTGAATAATCAGTAGCGACTCCACTTTTCAATTTCAATGCAATTTATTTATGGTTTATTTATGATATTTTGTTTTGAAGAAAAAAATTAATTATAAATAATTGTCTGAAGAAGCTACGAATCGTGGCGAAATATCGGCAATTGCAAATAATATTGTTCAGATTAAAAAGAATATAATTATAAAATTAATGGCTGAAGAATATTTATAATTAAACTATTTTCCAGAGATCGCCGTACTATCCTTTATTACCACACACATATGACGAGCATTCCTATCATTGGAATAAGAAAACGAGAATTACATACATTTTTCGATTATTAATTAATTGCTCGCTAGTTCTTTTAATTAATCCTCCCTCAGTCTAGGTAAAATGATCCAATTTGAAAGTTAAAAATGTGTATTAAACTGCATAGTTTAGACACATTCAGAACTCGTTCTTTGGAAAGAGAATAAAGGCCGTGGAAATGGCTGACAGAAACGAAGTGTTTTATTCGTAAATAGATAGTTGTATATAGCAGAAGGGGAAAACAGAAATAGTTATATAGATTAGTGGTGCAGCTCTTCTGGTTTTCCGCATATTCTTTTGCCAATCTATTGGACTTTGGTGGTGAAAAACTGCAACAGATCGGTAAAGGACGAATATTCTTTTTTAATGGTTTAATGGTCAAGCATTAACCGAACCCTCAAACGATAGCTTTTACTCATGCAAAGCATAATACCGGCAAACGACGAAAGATATTGTAAAAGAGAAGACAGAGTCAATTTTTACAGGGCCTCTAAGCCGTTATTAAGTGGCAATCCCTAATAAGTTTTACTTCACCTTCAATGAAATACTTCCTTTAGAACAATGACGAATGTGGTTTACTCGTATTATAATCAAAACTACGATTATATACTGGATCCATCACCCATGTGAATTATTTGCTGTAAAGAGCAAAATGGCCATAAATAAATAAAAAAGCTGGAAAGCTTTCGCCTTGACCGCCGGAAAACACGCATAGTCTAGCCAGGAATCGAACCCACGACCTCTGGTTTAGTATGCTGCGCATTATTCATTCGCCGACGGAGACACTCAAATTGATAATTGGGCGTATGATTTTGTTCACCTTTAAAATTTAGCTAGTTCACCTTTAATTTCAGCTCTTAAAAAATATTTTTTTAATTCACATATGAAAATTCCTTGCGCAGGCAAAGATTGTAACCCCTATTTGTATTTATCGAGTTCTCAGATTGTGAAACTGCCTTATATTGTGTATTACATTCCAACTAAATAAATTAAAAAGTTTTTCCATGTGGGGAGTGTCTCGCCCCAGAAATATTATAAGATATCCTTTGCCCACAATGTAAAAGTATAAGCTGTCTGTCATACACACTGGTAAAATACAACTCTGTACTTAATAGAAATTTGTGCATGATTTCTCTACTGTTTTATTTTATTCTTTTTCATTTCTCATTTTAGATCAGATTTCTCTAAAGTCTCTAACAAGACATGCTATACGACATATTCATTTTCTAGAATATTTATTTGAAAATAAAATCCCTCTTCTCAGCCAAACGAATTGAAATTGATATAAACGATTAATACATGTATGTGTGTGGATATGTATTTTCTGGGAAGCGGGCATATTGAACGACACATTTATCAATCATGTTCGAATAGACAAATTGTACTTTTGGCATTGATTTTGTTTTCAACTTTAAAATGCGTTCTATTATATAAAAACGACTCAATAAAACGACTTAAATCGAGTATACGGCAAAAGGATAAAGACATTTTTTTTGTTGCAGGACGTGTACAGTGGCAGAAAGTTAGCAAAGACACTTCCCTCATGTTCACCACAAGTGTTCTGAATCTAAGTACGTTTTTCGTTTTCACGCAGAGCTGTAATTAGAGATATTTAATCCAATATTTTTGTTTCCTGGTTTAAGTTTTCCAGGACTGGAACAATAATATTAACGTGTTTGTGTTTAGTACGAAATTTGCAAACAGCTGTGCAAACCAAATGTGATAAATATGAACAGCGTCGCTAAAAGGTAGTAGTGGCTATAAAACGAATCTACTGTATTTGAATTTTTTTTTTATTTTAAGAATAAATTATATTTAATTTTTATAATTTTTAAATTATATTTAATTTTAGCTTTTATTCCATCGTATTATTTTATAAATTTTTTTCACAGATTCTATACTTTTTTATAATTTTCCTTATAAATTATTTTTATATAATCGGTATATCTTTACACTTTGCATAACTTCTTCAGGAAATGTATAATACGTCTATGGACAATAAATATATATTTTATAAAACCGGAAAAGGAATTTTAAACTTTATTTTTTTTTTGTAAAAGTGTAGAGAAAGTGTAAAGAAATAATTAAAAAAAAATCGTGTAAAAATTTTTTTTATTCCTAATTATACGGATTAAGCCCATCGTCCTGTCATCTACAGCTAAGTAACCTTAAGGTTCACATTGCAGAGAGAACGTGGCATTACATTGACATCGTCAGCCCCACCGTAAGGAGGTTAAGGAGGAACAAGTTAAACCACATTATTAAGGAAAACATATAGACTAAGTTTTCTTGATTATATAGACAAAAAATGTACGAAACATCAGGAAAAGAATAATAAAAAGCATTACCCCATAAGGAAATGGAAAAGAAAGTAATTAAAAATGAATCGATTCGTTTGTTTGTAACAAGTTGTATTTGCTAAACTTTCCGATTAATTGTAATCGGAAGTTATTTAAATCTCCAGTTGTTCTAAGAAAATATTTTGTTAAAGCTTCCCTGAAGATCTGCAGTTAGGATGCCCTGTAAGGTGCCTGGGAGCTGGCTAGCCCCACAGCAATAATTTTTTTTTTTAATTAACTTAACCTGCAAAGCTTTCGCCTTGTCCGCAGAAAAACATCCAGGGTCTAGGCCGGAATCCGACACGCGTCCACCGATTTAGTAGGCTGCGCGTTATTCATTCGCCTATGGCGGGGAAGTTCTAGTGCGTTTTGAAATGTAAAGTAACGTAAATGAAAAACTATTAAATTCTAAGGAATACTTTGTATTATTTTTTTACACTCCTACAGGAATAAGTGCATTTGCTTCTAATACGTAAGCAGGAACTGAATAGCCCTAATGCTTATATTTCTTATATGCAACCTTCTTTATTTATAACTATTTGTTGTTGTTGCATATCCATATGAAATTGAAACTTGGTTGCAAAAACAAACAAAAAATTAAATCAAAAAGAGTTCTATGCCAGCATTAGTAAAACATAAAGTCTTTATTGACGTCTATGTGGAGGGGGGAAAAATTGCTACTGGAACTTAGACACGGTTCAAACAAAAACCCAGAAAAAACTTCAAATACAAACACATGCAATTAATTTTAAACTTAAAAAAACAGGAATGGCTACAGACCCAATATCCTCTCACCAACACTCACATACATGTTGAGTTCATATTTGAAATTACGGTAAATCTATTGATTGGTAAGACTTACAAAACAGTAGTGTTGGCCATGTGTGTGCACACACACATTTGTGTATGCATGTATAGGTGAGTGCTGCTTGTCTCATTTAAATTCAATAGATATGTGTTTCTCAGTTTACAGTTATTTTTTATACTTAATTGTTTATCACGTAAAATAACGTGAATTTTATGCAATGAAACCATTTTTAACCCTCATTTGGTTCACTGTGTAGTTAAAAACAAAGTTAAGCCGCTGCTTAGATGAACGTACCCCAACGTATACACTCGAAAAATTTTTATAAATTTAAATAAAGATGAAATACTAAAATAATGTTGCCAGTTTGGTGCAATTTTATCACAGCTGGATAATGCTTATTTGGATATAATAAAAGCTAATGGTTTCGGACAAAATCTTTGTGATGTCTTAGAAAATATTTCTGGGCGGTGAGGAAATGTTTTCTGAAAGAAATGGAATATATTGTAGTGAAGTCGCTGCTTAAATGCTTACGTTCTCTTTTAGAGTGACTACCGTAGTAAATACACATGCTTTTATCTGTTAAAAACAACAGCCAGGACTCGCAAAACTTATCATACATATCGAAACCATAATTGAGTTGAGAGAGACAAAGAGATTAATTATGCTTCTTGTAACAACTTTGATTTACTAAACTTCCCGAATTATTATAATCAGAAGTTACTAAATCTCCAGTTGTTGTAAGAAAATATTTGTTTAAGAATTCCCTGAATATCGGCTTTTAGCAAGCGATGAAATGCGCATAGAAATCAGGCAACCCCGCACCAATCATCTTCATTATTCCATTTTGTGCGATATTTGGCTACCCCGCCAATACACTCGACACCGTTGCGACTTGTAGACAAAGAGATTATTGTCAGCCATAATTTAAACATGCTTAAGCAAGTTGAAAACATTTTCATCTTAAAAATGCCACATTAGAAAATATGTTACAGCTGATTAATTTATAATTTCTGCATCCATACTTCTAATCTGCCAAAATCTGTTTTAAAATTTCTGCATCGAAGTTAATTAATTCTTCCTTAATTAAAGATACAAATGCACAATTTATTTTTAGTTCGTGGCATTTCCCATTTTCTCTAAACGTTTGTATGCTCTTAAAGTATCACAGTCAGCGGTTGGGTAATTAGAATGCTTCCTTCAGATTTATACAATATTAAAAATTTATTTTTCTTTTAAACTTAGAATTTTATGAAAATAGCAATTGCACAATAAATTGCACAAAAAATAATTGCACAAGAATATGCATGAAACAAAATGAAATATAAATCATTTAAAAAATTTAACTTAATTTGAGAATAGAGCGACGAACAAAGCGGATTAAAAATCAGCGAATTGAAAGCAATTAAGGCAAAACATTCTAAAATTCTATAAATTGTGCAATTTTTTTTTTAAGTGTATGCTTAGAAAAAGTAGTCAAAGATATGAAAACTTCTGCGTATTCTCTCCTAATGAATAATTCCTATGAAGCGATTTTAAAAAATGGAGTTTTAGTGTTCTCTCGCGATCTTCACTTAATCGTACGAGAAAGTTTTGGCAATTTTTAGGGGTTTGCCCCCAAAAAACTGATTTTTGAATTTAATGGGAAATTGACATTTTGCAAAAATTCTCATCAAAGAATTTGAAAACATGGGATTTGGTGTTATCTTGCGAGCTTCACTTATTCGTATTAGATAGGTTTTTTTTTTTTTTAAATAAAACGAATTGTTATTCGAATATTATTCTTCACTGTTAATCCCTTTTCATAATTCTAGGAGAAAGTAGGGGATGAGTGAGGACTATACAGCGAGTTCCGCTTTTAGAAACAAAAAACCTAATTTATTTATATCGATATTATAGCACATAGTAAACTAAGGGGATTTTGGGTATGCGAAAATGTAAAATGTCGGTTTATAGCATAAAAAACCTGGCATCCCTATAAGGAGTACACTTTTGCACTTATAATATTATTTTAAGTTATTCCTTCCCATATTGGTACTGCCGCTTCTTACTCAATAATACGTTCAATCTCATACGGGTAATCCCCTAAATGCATGCAGTTTTCTTTTTCAGCTGATAAATTTAATGGCAAATTAAACTTTCACTGATATGCGTGACACGTGGCACAGTGCCACTTTGCCAGTAGTGGTTCCACCATTTGGTTGTGATCCTTACCAGTCAAACGGGACCCATAGCATAGCACAATTGCTCGGAGATTTACTCGGAGCGTATTCCTAAAAATCAAATAAACTTTATTTTCCCAGAAAGTGAGTTATCTTGCAATATATCCAGCGAGTTGCCTTCAATTACAGCACCAGTTGCGGCTTGTAAAACTTTAAAGCTTAATGATGTGACAAAAGCTAGCTTTTCTTCTTTGCTTGCAGCCACAAGTGCTAAGAACGTCAACGAAATTGGGAGGCTTTTTATATGGTAAATCCAATTATACAGCAGAACCCCAAATCGTCTTTCATTGAACTCGGCCGTCTACCATGTCTTGATGATGAGCGAATTTTATGAGGCGCAGTTTTTAGCTGGTATTTTTAATAAATATTTTATTACGATTTTCAAGGGAAATTACATTAATTATAAGAAATACTGAAGCTGCTACTACGCCCATAACTCCCTGTAACTTATCAAAATTACCCTTTTTCTTACAAAATATTTATTAATTATAAATATGAATATTAAACGTAATTTACAACTTATTAAGTAAAGAAAAGTCTTGCCACTATTTGTTCATAATTTATAATTTAAAGCTTTTAATTTATAATTTAAAGCTTTCCTGTGCGCACATGTTATGACACTTCCCAAGACAGTATTATGACATTATTAGTATCCCTTAATTGGATTTGTGGTTACAGTGGGGTATCACAAAACGATATAAAGTTCACACATGCTGAAAGTTGTTTAGAGAAACCAAAATATTTTTTATGAACAAGATTGATAAGCTTTTAAGCCAGTACGAGTATTATCGCAGAATAGGCTGTAACATTGTAGTATTTAAGCGACTCAAAGTGCATATTAAATTCAACTGATAACAGCATTCTTCACAAGATTTTAATTTCTGTAGGTAATGGCTGTCTGTCTGTGGGTTGCTACTTCAAAAGAAAAAAGGATTTTTATAGGAAAAGCACAGATTTGTGAAAAGCTCCAAAATTTCTGTAGTTGCAGCAGAGGTTCTGACATTTGAAACAAACACAGGCAGATGTGTTTGCTTAACATTCTCGTACCTCAAACGTATACAATACAGTAGGCATGAGATAATACGAACTAATTACAGTGAAGCTGTTTCATATTTACGCAATTGCTCGAATTTTTCAATAACTAGAGAAATTGCAAAGCTTATTTCTCTGTTAAACGGTGTTCGGGTAGTTACTATGACCGCATTGATGTAGTTTCGCTCCTCAAATTGGCCGTTTTTTTTATGGATTGTGGCATGTAAGTCGTCTATTAGCCAAAATTTGAAATTGTGGATTTTATAATAAATATTTTTCACATACTAAAATAAATTTATGCACAAAATGCAATAAGAAGTGAATTTTAAAGCATTTGCCTAAAGTTCATGTTATTGCGGGCGTACTGTAATGAAAAGCTGGAAACCCCTAATTTACAGTTGTCATCTACAGCCACCTAAATTTTAAAACATTCACTGCTATAGTCAGCCATCTTTAAAAGAATATTTATGAACCACTCAAAATATATATGTGGACTCTTCAGAAATGACCTTTATAAGTGTTACGCACACATCAGGGATGGAAATAAGTTATATAAGAAAAAATTTCCATTGGTACTTTAGTGAATTTCAAGGTACCAAGTACAATTGCCTGGTCAGGGCACTGTGTAATAACAAGGGATAAGACTGGCCTCCGTAGGCCAATGAATAATGCGCAGCCTACTAAAGCGGAGATCGCGGTTTTGATACCTGTCAAGCCGAAAGCTTTGCAGATTCAGTTAGTTTGAAAAAAATATATATATATACTCCAGACGTCAACTAGACATTATAGATCCCTTTGCGTAATAGATCCCATATAAGCTGTTCAAACGCTAGATTAACTCCTTTGCTGCAAGAGATATAATAGAGTTAAGTGAAAAATTTCAGGAAAACTGGACTCTCTCATGATCACACAGTATTAAATTCAAACTTATAGTGATGGAGAAAAGAAGTTCTGAAGAGGAAGATAGTGTGATAGGGGCAATTGCAATTGGTCTATGCAGCTGATTGGCCAATGAGAGTGCAGTTACTCAGATGTCTATTTTGAGGCATGTTAATTGTCTGTTGTTGACTATTAATTGAGCAATTACTATGCCTTCGTCACTTAAACGTGCCAGAAAAGAGATATTTTAGAGAAATTCGTGGCCCACTAAGGAATTTATAAGTTCAGCCAACCAAAAAAAATTACCAAAAATATAGTTTTTATATTTAAAACTGATTTTTTTTTTTTGTGTCTCAGATATATCGGCTAAGCATCATGAAATTTTAAAGCTTAAGAATTAGTACCAAAAAAAAGTACCACCCTTGATGGCAGCTACTTCGTCACTGCTTTGCAGCATCATCCCCTAGACACATCCTCACAATGCCTCATTTACTATTTATTTTCTTTGAGTCGTACAAAGTAAAATATTTTCGTATAACGGAAAGTGTGGCGTAAAAGTTTAATACGTTTTATGTGCACATGGGTGGGGTTAACCGCACTTGCTCGAACTGTGTATGAATTTGATGGACTTTTAATAAGATAAAAACGTTATCAAAATAAAAGTGAAAATAAGAAAGTCCAAATTCATAGAAGAAGAGCTGTAAATACTTTTATACGACTAACAAGCTTTTTCATAAGAACGTAACGAAAACTTAAGAAAGTTTCAGTTTATAATAAAATTAATTTTACTATATAGTTAATATTATTATTTATTACGACCAAATACATTCAACCAGCGTGCCCCAGCAAATCAATGAAAGCATAAATGGTGCACAGTATGCCTTCCCATATTTTTGTAATAATTCTCATTTATTCTTGTCAAAGTTTTTAAGTGCTTTATGGAAAGTGTCTTTCTGCCAGACGGGCGGAATTCATTTATTTTCTTAATCTCAATAGGGGGAATAATTTTTCTTATCCTTACAGGTTTAAAATATTATATTATTCAAGAATTAAATTTTTTTTTTTTTTGGTGCAAAAAGAATTCTAATGCTAAATACCACTTGTCAGTTCAAAGCTCAGAGGACACAAAATATATTTGTATTGTTCCAGCAATTCTTATAATCCTTCTAATCCCTGCCTAAATAAATAATTTAATTGAATAATTATACTTAAAGAACTTAAGCCAAAACGATTAGGAAAAAGCTTTCGATTTTCAATTTGGGAAATTTTTTTAATTAAAATCATTAAAAGAATGTTGATAAGCAGTGTTGCCAGCAATAGAGATTTTTGTTAAAAAAAAATGAACGACAAATCAAAAATATCCTATTTATAAAAACTTATAAAAAACTTTTTAAAAAAAAATAATTAACATTTTGAAAGCTTGTTTTATCGTGCTTGCGTGTACGCTTTGTTTTTAGAAGGCTTTCTTTTGGTCCATACTCTGTTGCTTTCTGTCAAGAAAAAAAATTTTTTTGATAGGAAAATTTTATTCTGGAATTGGCATCGCCTGATTGCTGATAATCATGTATTGTGTGTTACCTTTTCTTTTGCCAACCCTCGTACCAGTTGCATTACAGCTTGAGGGATATATTTGCAAATCTTGCCAACAAAAAATAGAAAAAAAGACAGAAAAACTTTTTTCTATTTAGTTTTAAAACAAACATTGTCAAGGTTACACATGATAGTTTAGGATTTCTTTCTTATTTATTTTAAAGGACTTTTCATATTGTTCGTTGTTGCTTGTGGATGCACCAAAAACTTTTAACTTTCTTCTCATATAAACTTTGATTTCTTAATCTGTTTTAGATAGAATGAATCAGAAAAACCAAAACAAAAAAAAAAACGGGATGCAGTAACTGAATTGCCGCATTGAGTAAAACTGACAGATTGAAAAAAAGCTTTTAAAAAAACTTTAAAAGCGCAACTTTGACGGTAAGATAAAGGAGTGAAAATATTTTTAACTCTCCTGGTTGATTTCAGAACTTTGGGCAAAACTGAAAACTATTTATATTTGAACTGATATAATTTTTTTTTCACGAATTATTGAATAAAATATTGTATATGAAATATTGGCATGACTTACAGAATTATTGAATGAAAATAAAATTTAAAAAAAAAATTAATTAAATAAATAAAATAATAAATTATTAAAGAAAAATAATTAAAATAAAAATGTACAATATTTTTTGTATACTTAAATTAATAATTTTTTTTTGCGGATGGCTTAATTTCTCCGACATGCCACGCCATGGCAAAGCTTGATGGGACCTATTGGTTTCAAAGAAGTTTCAGTTTGGGCAGGAGCATCAGAATTTGCGAAAATTTCACATACGAACTCGCAGCATATCGGCAATATCGAACTTGATCGTCAATAGGAGTCCTTAAAGGACTTTCAAAGTTTTGTAAAAATTCAAGATACTTTCAACTTCCAATTTTAAAATTCATTAAAGATTTTGACGGAATATCATCGGCTCAGCCCATTGGGAGACGGTACAACTTTATTTATTGTTGCACTAATCTTTTGCCGATTTCAGAACACAATGAGCCTATAAATCCATTTGGAATGTGTACATCCAGTTTACACTGCATACAAATTTAACAGGGTTATGTTATTGAACAAACAGAACCCTGTTAAGACAGCTGGAAAGCAACAATTTTGGTATCGTCTCTGTTATATTTTTTAATATAACAGGTTCAGGTGCCTTTTTATTTTGAGCCTCACTGTCACTGATCGAAGTTCGAGCATTGTAAAATTCAAAATATTGATCACGACAGTAGTTCTTTTAAGAAATCCCACCATTTCTATACTTATAGAAACCAATGCCATGTGTTTTGTGTATTTTTTTCCTGCAGAGGACTTTTCAATGTTCAAAGGTACAAGTTAAATATCCTTTCTAAAATATATTTCCTTAATCGTGGTACATGTGATCCCTAAATTGCATAAGTAGGGGTCCTACTGTGACGGCTGGTCTTACACAACAATATTTTTTTGGCAAATTTTCTTTCATTAAATTGTAAAAAAAAACTAATTTTTCTCTTCTTTTAATTGCAAAAGCTTTTTTATTTAAAAATATTCTTATTTATTTATTAATTTGATTGCAATTTTTCTATTCTTGTAAAATTTATGATTTCTGGAGAAAAATTTTTATATAGAATAAAAAAAGAATTTTAAATATGAATAAAACATTAAAAAAAAGGTCTACATTATTATATTTACAGAGTTGTGTTCAATCAGCTGTTTTGTGTTTACAGCTATAAATTTCGAACAGTCACTTCACAGATAGAAAAATCGGTTTACAGATACATGAGAATATTTAGTTTTCTACTAAAAATCTTTTAATTATTTATTTCGTTTAAAACTAGCAGGGAAAACCTGTCGAATACCTGATAATCTGGTTTCTGAAAAAACACTAACATGACCACACTGTTTCTAACTTGATTTTTCAACGAATGTGTTAACACACATGCCGTGTGAAATAAATGTAAACTGACTTACAAACAATTTCTCATATTTTTATGGACTTGCGACTGCATAAATTATTCAAATGAGAAAACCTTTTAAACCACAATTCTCTTCTTCTTCTTTTTTTTATTTTGATTATGGTGTGGCAATTTTCCGAAAAGAGTTTTCTATTGGGAGAACAAGTGCAGTTAATAAAATTAATTATTCTTTTCAGTAAATGAATAAACACAATGAATTTGCTGGAGGCTTCACTTTCCAAAGCTTTTCTGTTATAAAAGAGGTTTTATTATTTGCAATAAATTTTTATAAAAAGCTTTTTAATGCTTTTCTGCGAACGTGCATTTTATATCTATTTAAGCTTGTCCGTTGATTTTGTCATTGCATGTGGTTTTAAAGGCATTTTTAATTAATGCCCTCATAAGGGAATATTAATATAAAAAAAAATGTAACTGCCCGCAAATATTGCATAGAGCCCATTTCCATTTTTTTTTTTTTTTTTTTGGTAAAAATTTGCTGACACAAATAAATTTGTACTGATTAAATATTTCAGTGACTTTATACTACTCCTGAAAGTATGCTTTATGGTACAGAAATTAATTTAATTAATTAAATTATTTTCACGCTAACGAGCCCTCACGCATGTACAGCTTGCCGTTATCTAGTGCCGTTGGTAACACACCAACGTACACCCTCTCATATATGCATACTCACAAACACACTTACATGATCGCATGCATAAACAAATAATGTTTTGATTACAATGTGCGTTAAAACGGCAAATGGATTGTTGAACTTTGTGTACTTTCCCGTGTTGCAGGGAGATAAAAATATTTTTCAATACCCATAAAAAGTGTGGCAACCTTTTCAGGTCCATATTTTTTATATATCGCGGTTTAAAATAAATGAAGAATTAAAGATTTGCTTGCATCAGTCAAAAAGTTGAAAATTTGCTATTCGATGTAAATATTCAATCAATAATTAATTGATGGCAAAATCTGAAGGATTTAATTATACTTATTGGCTGTGCCAATTCCAACGTTCCGTTGAAATCCAATTGCTTTGTTGTTTTATTTTTATTTTGTTACAGTCCTTATCGCCCCTCCCATTTTCCAATAAAACTGTCCTTTCAAAATTGTTCTTCCCCGATTAAGCGATTTAATAAATTTAATTTACATTTTTTTAAATGAGCCCCAACTTATCTTCATATTGTTATTATTACACGAGGCCACTAGTATAAATTATATACCGATTGGTCAGTGGTAGAACTTTTATTAAATATTATATATTGTTTTTGATAACAATTTAATGTAAAAGCAAATGGTTGCATTGTTTTAAGCCATTATTTACGTTATTAGTTTAATAACTAAAAACAATATTAACATTGCGGCGGTTAAACCAACCAAACGGATTGCATCTCTTAATTACAAATATGTGTAGCATACTTTCAGGCGGTTGAAATTTCCCAAACCATAGTTACTTTGTGCTTGTGGCTGCAATAGTTCAGCACTGATAAAATCTTTACATTTTTATAATATACACACACACTCACACACAACTATTCACACTTCCTCGTACACGTTCAAGCATGCTATTTGCTCCTTTACTAACACATAGTAAGTGAGTAGTTCGTGGGTAAAAGGATGTTATTAGTTTTTAAACTGTCATAACTTTACATTCGCTTGAAATATAAATTGCATGATGTGCTACAAAGAATTATTATTATTTTGGTTTTCTGAGGTATGACTATATTTTATGAAAGCAGTACCATATATAAAACTTTTAAAGACTTTCAACAATAACAACTTATTAAGTTACGTACGTATGTGTGTGTGTGATACTAATTATAATAATATCGCGAGATGAGTTGAGCTCTCTTTACAAGATGTTAAGAAGTATTAACATATTTTGTTGTCTACTTACAGGCTACACATTCAAGTTTATTAGACTCACCCACCCATGCCTTATAGTGTTGCATATTTTAGGGCTTGCTAATCAATTGATATTCTACATGCACGAAAATGTTTGCATATATGTATGTATCTATTTCCTTGCTTTCCTTCTTAAACTTTAATTAAGTAATAAATGAGTGGCATACTTAAATATAAAGGATAATTTCAATGAATTCATTATGGCTGAGGAAAAGAACTTAATGGGATGATTTTTAATGTATAAAATATTGGCGGGATTAATTTTTGCAAACTTTTTTCTTAATGAATTTAACTAGTTAAATTAAATATTAAAGTAGGTATTTAGGCGATAACAAGAGTTTCGATAATACTATTTAAAATAACAGCTGCTGAAATATTACACATATTTTTTTTTACAATATAAAATATAAAGGAGGAATAATTTTTATTTAACTGCATTTCAATTTTTTTTCATTTGGATTTTTGACCGTTTTTTAATTTTTTTTTTTATTTTTTTTTATAAAATCTTGTTTATGATATTTTTATAAATTGGTGATATTTTTTTTTACCAATTTATAACAAATTACTTTGGATAGAATAATTAATAATAATAATAATAAAAGAATTTAGTTAAAGCTTAAAGCGGCCATAAGGATAATTAATTACAGTGCTGGCTATTAGTTTACGTCCAAAGGCTGGCTTTATCGTTTGTAAATCCCTAATCAATATTTTATTTTAGAATATTTAATGCATAAATTTAAATGTAAAATGTATTAAAATGAATTTAATGAAATGAATTCCTTAATTTATATCATTTTGCCTTAGTGGTTTCTTAGGCGACTTATTAATTCATCAAGGATACAAGAAGCGCTTTACTTTTTAATATTACTTTCTTATATAAAATTATTTAAGTTTGGGCATTTTTTATATAATACAATTCCTTTTAAATTTATTATCATAAATTTTAAATTGCTTTATGTAACTGTCTCACTTTACTGAACTAGAAGTTTTTATTGCAATTCTTATGCATGTATGCATAAAATATATACTGCCTGCATGGCTACGTACGCCAGAAAGGGTTTTCCATAAATATACACCCAATAATTGTTCTTAACCGTGAGAACACAAAATAATTGCTTGGTAATTGCATTTAAAAGTAGAAAGTAAATTAAGAAAAACTATTATATATATTTTTTTCCAATATATATTATTATCAATATATATTTATATTATTATCAAGATATATTTATATTATTATCAATATATACTTATATATTGATCATTGAAAGGAAAGGTTTGGAATAAATTTAATGATATTGCTGAAAACAGTCGTAAAGGCTGGGTTTCACTGTACCACACAGTACTAACACATGTCAAATTTGGAATATATTATGAAAAAGTATTATAGTGTAGCATAAAACCGTATTACTTCTCTGACAGTTGAATAGGACTTGCAAAAGTTTTTGAAAATTTTCATAACATGATAGATTTTTTCTGATCAGGCTTGATTTTTCTTCAAAAATTTTTTTTTTAATTTTTTATCTTTGGAAATAAACATTTTTAGTCCAACTTTAGAATAAATTACTTTTTTTGTATGTAACAAACATGAAACATATGTTTTCGTAACACATTGAAAATATGGTGTATCACCATATATGTCATTTTTATTTGATTTCACAAAGTGTAAGGCTATGGCTTGATATCACTTTTGTGTGAATGTGTCAGTCAACTGTGTAGGATAGTGAAACAAGGCCTCAATGTATAATTGTAGACCAACGAAACTTGTGCCATTTGTCCCTATTTTGGTCCTCCACTTTTGTGGCAGTTTAGTCGGCTTTGGTAACTTCGTAAAGCCATTTCCAACTAATCTGGCGGTTGGCTGACTATTCAGTTGCGTATCGGTTTTTTCATGGTATTGCCGTTGCCAATTTTTACAAAGTTTGGCCGCCAAAAAAACGTGGAATACACAGAAATGCCTAATTGTTGTTGTGTCATTATCAGTTAGACTGAAATTTTTTTTAAAAAGCGTTGAAAAGTGGAATCAAAATGGAAAGGTATCAATTTTTATAATAAATTTTTTGAAATTTTTAAACATTTTTATAGTTTTTAAATAACAACGAAAATAAAAAAAAAAATTGTCATGGGATTTTTGTTTTTGGGTCATATCTATTGCTATCCATTTACTGCCTGTTCGGCGCTCGATAATGTCAGAGGCATTGCAGATTGAGCTATTCCAATATTGAAGCCGTTCCCACAGCATTTTTGATAGCTCCCATCAGAGAAAAATCTAAGAGCAGTACATAATTTTCATATAAGTTGTATAGCCACCATGCGAACATCCTTGATTTCATTCAGCAAAGAATGATATCCATTCTTAGTAAATACTTTTTATTCCCACAATAGTCACAACTTCAGTAACTGAATTTTCTTTAAATGTCACTTGTCAAAAGCGATATTTAAAATTGGCAGTTCGATATTTTAGGTTGGCAACTTTATGCCAAACTCAACTAAAAATAGTTGTGTCTGGCAATATCTAAAATGAGTTTAGTTGTGCATAAATTGGACTTACTCTCACACAGCCAAACTATGTTGAGTGGAGAGTCCCAATAAGGGAAATTTATTTCTCGCCAAAATTGAAATTGGATCCCTCTCCTTTACTGTTTGGCGTATCGTTTAACTTTTTGTACAAGTTATAGAAAATGGCACGCTTTAAATAAATTGGTTTGACATTTGCAACAGAATAATTTACTTTCCGTACATTTTAACGTGACAAGTGTTAACAACATACATATATTTTATAACCAGCTGTTTTTATCAGCTGAGACAGGAAAGAAGAATATTATTTTACTTATTCTATCTTAAAGCAATAGTGGTTCGAAGGTATATTTTTCTTTTACTGGTAATAATTATGTACAAGTTGCAAAGAGTTCGGCTTGTGTGCAGGAAAATATTTAGGGTCTAGGTAGGAAACGAAAGTGCGTCCTTCTATTCAGTAGGCTATACACCGCATGTTTGAATGTACTCACAGAAAGAGATTAATATGCTTCCTTGCAATATGCTTTGCCAACGCCTATACATATGTACATGTACTGCCATACAAATAAAGAGAAAAGGGTTTACAAAAAAATAGCACTTCCTCTCCCTTCAAAATATTTTAGCGTAATCACGGCCAGATGTCGGTATTCCTTGTGTTGTAAAAGTTATGCTTATTTTCAAATAACTTTTCTCTCAAAGTTAAATTGTTAAATACTTGCTGGCGCACCCTTTACATAACCAGACTCCAAAGCAAATAAAAGCCTTTTAGAAGAAATTAAAAACAAAACAAAAAAAAGGAACAGAATAAATATTAAGCACACAGAGTGACACACATCGGCTCTTAAAGTTTTCCAACGGATTGGCAATCACGTTGGCATATTTGCTTCTCTACTTAATAACTGTTATTTGTTTGTTTATGTTTTGTTAAATTCAGCAGCCTTTGTAATGCTACCTACCAGTGTTGCCACATTCAAAAAATCAACAAAACTGCAAGTGCGGAGGAATAGCCCTTGCAAAAAGTATTTCTGCTATAGAAATTCAATCGGCATATACACACATCCATCTCTATAAGTGTACACGTGTATATGTAAATGGAAGGAAATGTAGAACCATGTCCTGCTAGTCACCTAATACCCGCCATTTGTTGGCGCTGTACCATTTAATATGCTTGTGAACAAAAAAAAAAAAAAAAAGCAGCATTTAGATCAATAGCTGCAAAACTTATTCTTTCTCTGGTGGCAACGCAAATATCTATTGTAAAATAAAATCAAAAGAGAAAAAAATGGCTGGAAAGCATACAAGAGGGCAAAGGAACAACAACCCAACAAAAATCGAATAAATAACATTGAGCACAAAAAAAAAAAAAAAAAAAAAAAAAAAAAAAAAAAACATGTGGAAAAAAGCGAGCATTTGTTTAACGCGATGCCACTTCTAACGAATAGAATCTGTAGTGAGAGGAACGTCTCTGACAAAGAAATATTTCATTGTGGTGGCAGTAGCTTTAAATAAACTTTATTACAGCGTGTCTTTAGGCTACATTTATTTTATACTAGACAAAGCATAAGTTTAGGAAAAATGATTTTCATATGTACGTACATTTAAGCTTTTGTATGGGCGCATGTTCGTTCATACTTGTGTATGCGCATATATTTATGCTCAAGTATTTGCTTTTTAAATTGCAATATAATAAAATTTATTCGTGCGTGCAGTTTATTGGTTTTATTAAAAAAAAAAAATTATATATATTTTTTCATTATTTTCATAAGAAAAGCTCTTTTGGCAAATATTGAGAAGTAGCCCAAACGAGTTAAGCAACTTAAAATGGATGAAAAATATGGTTTTTTTTTAAATTTAAAAACATTTAAGAAATCTGCATACTGATACTGAATTGAAGAATACTATTGAGAAGAACTTTTATCACTAATTTTAGGAAACGATTATGTTAATAGAACTTTCCAAATGTCATAAAAATTAAGGCAATAACAAATACTCAACTAGAGCAACAAGACATATTGGCACCAAATTACTATTCGCCATATGGAGCAGCCAGTAGAATACAATAATGAAGTATTTAGTATAATGAAGTATATTTAGAAGTATTTACTCGTAACATGTCGCCATATACTTGTACCTGAGTGAGCTACCACAGTTTCTCTAAGGCCATTCTTGAAATTCTTAAGTTGGCTTTTAGTGGAGCTTTTGTGGTCTCAACCTTGTATTTTATATAATATAAATTCTTATTCTGATTTTTCTCTAATTATTTTTACTTTATCATTTTATTTCAGCACTATTTTATAACATTTATTACGAAACATTTTTTAAAAAAGATTAAACGATTTTCGCTTAAATGACTTTTTGAGCAAGTTTTTATTCGGATTTAACTAAAAAAATATTTTTTCTTTCCTAATTTCAAATATTTTCTTCAGTGCTTCTAGCTATATTCTAATTATATTCGTCTATATATATAAAATGGAATATGTGTATAGGAGAGCAAATCTTTGGATCGATCTGCCCGAAGTTTTCACAGCATATAACTGGGACTCTGGCATTATCAATAGAGTACTTTTTTCCAACCACGCCCACTTTTTTACAATTATGTAATTGCTCTCATATAGTTTTCAACATATTTACTTCAAACTATATACATATTATATATATATACTCCAGGCAGCGTAGAAATAAACATTTCTAACGCCACGGCCCCTTTCACTACCCTTTTCACGCCTTTTTTTTAATTTTGTTTGAAAGTTTTAAACTTTTTGTTCTCTGTACAAATTTATTCCATCCAAAGGACATATTTTATTTGGTAGTATATTGCTCTTTATACTGTTAATGTCGCCATATAACTGTGCACCACGCCCATCTCCTCGCCCCCTTTTTCAAATAAGATACCCACTTATACGACAGCTACAATGGTAGCTGTGGCAACCCACCCAATGTGACAGCCCGCAATAATAAACAGTTGATCTGGCAACATATAAATGAAATAATATAATTTAGTTTTTCTGATACACAAGAAGTTTTGTTTTGGTTACGTTGTAAGAATAAATAAACAAGTTAATAATAAATAGGTTGTTTGTTAAATTTGATCTTGAAGTAGAATCCTAGGCTGGTACATTGGCGACGAGGTAAATATGGAAAAAAAATATATAGAAAAAAAAAAAAAAGCACGTGGTGGCACGGGAAAAAATTGCTGTCGGAAAAGAAAGTTTGGCAAGAGCAGCATGAATTGATTAATTAATACACAAAAAAAAAAAAAAAAAAAAAAAAAAAAAAAAAAAAAAAAAAAAAAAAAAAATGATTTCATTATTGATTTCAGAGTGCCAGTTAGGCAAATAAATTCTGTGTTCTAGTTCAAGGAACGAGAATAAAAACAAGCACGAGCGAGGTGTACAAATCTGTGTTCCAATTTGGAAAATCCATTTGGAATAAGATCGGAGCCAGTTGGGCAAATCAAAAGTACAAGTAAAGGTACAATACGACTAATCGAAACAATAACATGAGTGAAACAAATGGAATAAAGCCATTTCTTTGTGAAACGATTGACAAGTCGCTTATTCGTACTGAGTGGGAAGAGTGGCTAAGGGCATTCACTTTCTACATTGAGGCGGAGGAAATAACTGATGTGGTCAAGAAAAAGAATAAACTCTTACATTATGGTGGCACTCAACTACAGAAAGTGGCACTTAACATTCCAGATGCCCTTACTTGTGGGGAAAAAGACAATGCCTTTACAGTGTTAGTAGACAAATTGACGGAATATTTTTCTCCAGAAAGAAATTCAACATTTGAGAGGCATTTGTTCCGATCACTTAAGGTAGAAGAGGGAGAAACCTTTGGTAAATTCTTATTGAGGACGCGACAACAGGCTTCAAGGTGTGTGTTTGGTGAAACAAAGGCTGAAATTCTGGAAATCAGCATCAAAGATAAGGTGATTGACTCATGGGCATCTGCGGATTTAAAAAAGCGGCTACTGGAAAAGGAGCACTCCTTAAAGGAAGTTATTGGAATTTGCCAAGTCCATGAGCAAATTAATGCCCAGTCAAAAGCAATGGAGGCTCCAAGGACATCTTTTGAAGTCAATAAAATTTCAGATAACGAATGTTTTAGATGTGGCCAAAACAGTCATGACGGAAACAGTGCAGATTGTCCAGCCAGGAAAATAAAATGTAACAAATGTGGCCTTGTGGGACATTATGCTCGAAAATGCCGCACGGTATCATACAAACGGAAATTTACTTCAGCTGATAACAGGAACCCAAAGCGTCGAGATTCTAGTTACGCTAAAATAAGATACATTGATAACCAATCCAAACCAAACGATGATTACTGTTTTAAGATATTTGATAAAGGAGAATCCGCGGTTGAGGTAATACCGTGTTTTGTAGGTGGTAAGAAGATAAGCATGTTAATAGATTCCGGATCAAAATACAACCTCCTGTGTGAAGATGATTGGAATTTGTTGAAGACCGGGGAAGCAGTCATGTGGAATATTCGATTTGAATCAGAACACCAATTCAGGGCATACGCTGGAAACATGCCACTTACGATCAGAGCTGTTTTTGAAGCTGTCATTGGGCTTGAGGAAAGTTCTAATTTGATTTCAACATTTTATGTTATTGAGCGGGGCGAGCAATCATTGCTGGGTAAAGATACTGCCATCAAACTGGGAGTATTGAAGTTGGGTATAGGCATCAATCAGGTGGAGACATTGAAACCTTTCAATAAGATTGCTGGAATCAAAGTAAGCTTATCCGTCGACACCTCCATAAAACCGATTCAACAACCTTTGCGTAGGGTGCCAGTTTCTATTGAGGATAAGGTTGAAGCGAAATTAAATGAGGCATTGGCTTTGGATATAATTGAACCGGTTGTTGGGCCGAGCGCGTGGATATCTCCGGTGGTTGTTGTCTTCAAGGAAAATGGAGACATTCGGCTATGTATTGATATGAGGCGTGCAAATGTGGCAATTTTAAGGGAGAACTACCCCCTGCCAACTTTTGACAGTTTTATGACGAGATTGCAGGGAGCAAAATTCTTTTCAAGGCTTGATTTAAAAAAATGCCTATCACCAATTGGAGCTTGAAGAGGAAAGCCGATACATAACAACATTTATTACTTCAAAAGGCTTATTTAGATATAAAAGGCTGTTATTTGGGGTTAATTCAGCTCCAGAAATATTTCAGAAGACTATGGAAAATATTTTGGCTCCATGTAAAAATGCATTAAACTATTTGGATGATATAATAGTTTTCGGCGCAACTGAAAAGGAACATGATAAACACTTGGAAGATGTTCTTACCGTATTTAAGAGCTTTAATGTGGCCATAAATAAGGACAAATGCTTATGGAGGGTGCATAGGTTAAAATTTTTAGGCCATATTCTATCGTCAGATGGCATAAGTGCGGACCCGAACAAAGTCGATAGTGTTTTGAATTTTCGAGCCCCAAACACCCGTGAGGAAACTCGGAGTTTCCTGGGTCTAGTAACCTATTTAGGAAAATTTATACCCGATTTAAGTGATCTAGTTGAACCCTTAAGAGCGACCACAAAGGCTAATGAAAAATTTATATGGTCCGCTAGACAGGATGAGGCATTCACAAAACTCAAGGAAAAGTTGGCAGAGCTTCCAACATTAACTTATTTTTCACCAAACCGACGAACAAGATTGATTGCTGATGCAAGCCCTGTGGCTTTGGGAGCGGTCCTCATTCAATTCAGTGACGATACTCCGTTAGTTGTGTCTTTTGCCAGTAAAGCGCTGTCCGAAGTTGAGCGTCGCTACTCACAAACGGAAAAAGAGAGTCTTGCTCTGGTGTGGGCTGTTGAAAGGTTTTACTACTACTTAGCAGGTATCCAGTTTGAGCTAGAAACAGACCACAAGCCCCTGGAAGCTATTTTTAAACCAACATCGAAGCCGCCGGCCCGCATCGAGCGTTGGGTGTTACGACTGCAGTCGTTTGACTACACAATTATTTACAAAGCAGGAAAGCAAAACATTGCAGACTCGCTATCCAGACTCTGCAATGTGAATACAGCTGTTACTTTCGACAAACCATGCGAATTTAGTATTTATTCTATCGTGGGACATTCTGTTCCGCGAGCGTTAACAGTTTTGGAAATTGTACACCATAATACCAAAGATGACGAACTTATGATGGCAGTAAAATGTATAAATACCGACAACTGGTGTACAGCAACTAAGAACAGGTATTATCCATTCCGATTTGAGCTTAGTATTTTAGGAGATTTGTTGCTAAGAGGAACAAGACTCGTGATTCCAGGGAGCCTGAGACAACAGGTACTAGATCTAGCGCACGAAGGCCATCCGGGCGAAACCGTTATGAAGCGCAGAATTCGGGCAAAGGTATGGTGGCCGTTGGTTGATCGAGATATAGAGAAATTCGTTAAGAGCTGTCACGAATGTATGTTGGTATCTCGGCCAATACCACCGGCACCTATGAATAGAAGGACCATGCCGAATGGTCCCTGGGCTTGTGTAGCAATGGACTTATTGGGTCCGTTGCCAAATCACGATTTTGTATTTGTTATAATTGACTACTATTCGCGATACCATGAACTTAAATTTATGAGAAAGATAACATCGACTGAAATTATTGACTTTCTCGAGGAAATATTTGCCCGACATGGATATCCGAGGTCAATAACAGCTGATAATGGTCGCCAGTTCGTAGGCGGGGAATTTAAGGCATTTTGCAAAACAAATAATATTGAACTGATGACATCACCGCCTTATTGGCCCCAAGCCAATGGAGAGGTCGAAAACTTGAACCGCTCTCTGGTAAAACGACTTCAAATTGCCCACTCGCGGGGTTTGGACTATAGAAAAGAGATTCGTAAGTTTACCCTCATGTACAACGTCACCCCACATGGTACAACTGGGAAAGCTCCATCGGAACTTATTTTTAATCGAGTTATTAGAGATAAGATTCCGTCGCTGAATGACGTTGAAGAGCATGTTATCGACTCTGAAGCCAGAGACAATGACATTGCGAATAAAGAAAAGGGAAAACAGAGAGCCGATTTCGACAGAAACGCCAGTGATTGCGACATCAAAGTTGGGGATAAGGTGCTGCTTCGAAATACTCT
The DNA here is from genome assembly GCA_963402855.1 of Ormia ochracea. Classification (NCBI taxonomy): domain Eukaryota; kingdom Metazoa; phylum Arthropoda; class Insecta; order Diptera; family Tachinidae; genus Ormia; species Ormia ochracea. The sequence goes on along the minus strand of OY727107.1, from coordinate 15,332,846 downwards.
GCACAGTAACAAACTATCTACAACATTTGGAACAACTGAATATGAAGTAACTGATAGAAAGGGAAATGATATCGGAATATCAGGAGAAGGCGGGGTGTACCGTAGAAACATTACTCATGTTAAGAAAATTCCAGCTGATTCACCGCTGCCATCTTTAGCCAAACCTAATAAGACTTCGGAAAAAAATTCAGAACATCAACAAGACCTGGATTCCGAGAATAGTCGTCGTGCCGGTAATGAGCTGCCACCGGGAGTACCATCAACGTCACAGAATATCGATCCAGATGAACCCGGGCCTAAATTGACATTGAAGCTTAAGAATATAGGAGGGATGTGGCAACCCACCCAATGTGACAGCCCGCAATAATAAACAGTTGATCTGGCAACATATAAATGAAATAATATAATTTAGTTTTTCTGATACACAAGAAGTTTTGTTTTGGTTACGTTGTAAGAATAAATAAACAAGTTAATAATAAATAGGTTGTTTGTTAAATTTGATCTTGAAGTAGAATCCTAGGCTGGTACAGTAGCTATACCAAATACTTTTTTTGTAAGGTTTTATATACTTTTTATCTACAGATAAGGTAGCAATTTTTTTATTTTTATTATTTACCGAATCCCTGTTTTTTGTCTCACTTTACCTTAAATTATAATTAATCTGCTTTCAATATGGTATATATCTGGTCCATTATTTCTGTTTTGCTAAACAGTATTTGATGAATATTTGATACATATATCGGTTAAGGGCAGCTATTGCCCTTCTACGAAATAGCAAACCACCACGACTTTCCAATGGAACCGGACTTTCAGTGAAAATAAAATTTGAAGGCAAAACAACGTTTGCCGGGTCCAGTTAGTACGAGTATAATTGTAATATTAAGTAAATAATTAAAGAATAATAAATATTCAATCCTATGACTAAATGCTGATTGAACTAAGCCTGACTCTATAAAAAGGATTTCTCCTATTACGATGTTTAGTTTGCAAAAATGTCCGGCATTAACTCAATATTTTTTAGTTTATGAAACTATTTAAGTGGCATTAATGTATTTTGGTTCAAAGCTTAATATATTGAAGTGTACAAAGTATGCATACATATATATTTATTTATGTATGATTGTTTTGTATCCTTAATTAGATATATTTATATATATATATGAGCAACCTTAACTAGCATAATTAACCAAAAATCGCTGTAAAGGATTGATAATTAACTGCCGTTGAGTGTCTGATTTTTTTTATTTTACTAAATATACATAATTGAATCATTTTTAATATATTAAAATTAATACGAAAACTAAAACAGGAAGAACCTTAAAATTGTTGTATTTTTGTTGCATCATACTTATAATGAATTCTTATGAATATGTACATACATATATGGATGTATGACTACATACATCTTTGCCTTCCTTGCGGCGTAGAATTACATTTATTATGTGGGAATCCTTTTTAATCTCGAATGGAACAACGGCAACAATATTTAGAGCTTTTGCCTACATATTTGTGGCCGCCTCAAAGATTTCTTGTAAAAAAATGCTATTAAGAAGAAATTAAGAATGTATGTATGTATGTAAGAGGGTCTGTGCGTAAAAAAAAGGAGAATTTTTGCTATATTTTTTATTAACTTAAGTAATTTTATTGGATACCATGTACCCACATGTGCATATGCATGTATATATACAGATACTACATACATGTGTATGTACACGTGTATGTGTACATGTCGAAACTTTCTTTCTGGCAATTACTCTTCATATATCTTACATTATTACATTCTTTTCAAAATATATGCTCATTTACATATATACACACACACACATGCACACTTAGTTAGATATGCATAGATATGTATGTAAATTAAATGATTAAATAGTAAAAGTCAGTAAATATATTTTTTATTTCTCCTCCACAGTTATTTTGTGTGAAAAGACAACAACAGCAACAAAACAAAAACAACAACAACAGCAGCAACAAAGCGCCTCCCACTCCATGTTTATAAACAAAAATAACGGCAACATTTGCAGCAACAACATACCAACACAAAGTATAAGACAGTGGCGAAGAGTGAGCTCGCATTGGCTACAGCAGTATAAGTAGGAGTGTTACCAGATTTTAAAAATGAAAGAATTTGTCTGCAGGGATTAATAACGCTGTGAAAATAGATCTCGCCGAATATTATTATAAACAAAAGAAATGTTTCTTTTTCATAATCTAATATTCTAACAATGGACTTTTTTTCTATTTTGTTTTTTTTTTTTTGGAAAGAGAATTGAATTTAAAAGCATAGAATTGATGAATTCCTAAAAAAAAATAATAACAGCTGACTTCTAAGCAGAGAAGTTATAGAAGAGGCGTTAGAAGCAGCAGTAGAGTCAGTTTTACTTACATATAATTTTTTTTTTTTCGCTAAACCTAAAAGGTTTAATATATCTGTTTTAAAAATAACTTGAAAAAGCAAAATGACCAAGAAGTACGAGTTCGATTGGATTATACCGGTGCCACCGGAATTGACAACCGGCTGTGTATTCGATCGCTGGTTCGAGAATGAAAAGGAAACCAAAGAAAATGATTTTGAAAAGGATGCAAAATTTAAGGTGGATGAATATGGCTTCTTTCTATATTGGAAAAGTGCCGATAGGGTAAGTAAGAATACGCAAACATATGTGCATCTATATATATGTACGTGTGTATATTTATGTATGTAATTATTATTTTGTTTCTTTTTTAACTTTTACAGGGTGGTGATGTCATTGAATTGTGTCAAGTTAGTGATATAAGAGCTGGCGGTGTACCAAAGGTTAGTACTTTACCTTTTTTTAAATTATTTTTTAATTTTTTTAATGTCACGTGCATGCGGGCTTTGGCATACATGAAAAAAAATAAAATATTTTCTGTTTACAAAAAAAATTAAATGACAATAACAAAGTTTATCTACATTGGAATTATATTCCCATCAGTGTAATTCGTTGCTTCGATTTTTCTCATTTGCAATAAGAGTGACGGATGGTTTATTACTGCCCACTTTAGATGTACAATTTCATTAAAATAAAGATTTATTTTAAATAAAAAACAATAAACAAAATAATTTTTCATTATTGCAATTAAAATTATTTCTTAGAAATCCAAAAAAAATATTATTTGTAAAATTCGTTTTCATATGCATTGAAAATTATATAAAATTATTGAAAGATAAGTTTGTTTTCCAAGTGGATCAGGCCAAAGATATGGGCAGGCTTATTGTCATTTGCCTGGACAACTTTGTAGACAAAAATCTATAACGTCATAGGAATTATGCAGATTTCACCGCGTACCATTTAAATACAGACTTAAATTTTTAAAAAAATATAACTTCTTTGAAAATAGAGAGAAAGAAAGGTTTCACTGTATAAGTGCTACCAGGTATCTAAAATCCATATTTACCACTTTTCTTTTTTTATATTGGAGAAAATCCTAGTTATACAATAATTACATTTGGATTTCTCCTTAATTCAGTGCTGGAAAAGGGTGGCAGCATCATGAAATGTCTAAAACTCATGATCTATATTGAATCAACAGCTGTTTCATACATAGTAAATGTTATGAAATGCGTTGAAAAGTGCCTTTAATTTTTTTCAGTACTTTATCACATTTTGTGATCCTTTTATTGAATCCCTTTTTTAAATTTTTTAATAAACTTTTTTTTGTTTTTAAAAATGTACTCATTAGTTATGCAACACTGTGTATAATTTAAGGTAGTGATGAGCAAAGATAGTGGCAAAAGCGATGAAGTAATTTTCAAAATATATAATCCTAAAAAGCTTTGTAATGATATAGTATATTGAAAAGTTGTTTACTTGTGTAAATTGGTTTCATACTTATATATTTACTTTGGCTTGTTTTATTTTACTAAAAAATAAATGATCAAATTAAGCGAAAGTTGCCACTTGCCCGACGGTGTTGCCATCCTTAAATTTGTTTCAAAATAACTTAGAAGATTAAACTGGATTGCCTTTCAAGAAAGGATTCAAAAATGGTCCAAAAAAGGTAGCGATCAATTCAAGTTGTGTTTTCTCTTTCTTTTAATTTAATAAAAATAATTTACACAATTTTAATAAAAAGGAATAAGAACAAGAATTAAAATTAATAATTCATGTTAATAACAAAAAAATACTTAAGAATTGGAAGCGCCGCTAAGCGCTATTTATCGGCGTTTCTCATAAAAATATATTTTTTTGGCCTTCCTCCCTTTTTTCCTCTTAAAAATCCCCTTTTAGTAAGCTTTTGTGAAAATGTTCAGCGGTAACGCTGACTGGCATATGTATGGATGTATGTATGTATGTGTGCAACATTTAACTACCTCATGGGATCAGTGCAAATGTAAACTTTTCTTATCCTTAATTTTATTCTGTATCCTTCAGAGCCCTGTCATCTGAATAAATATCATTAATATTCTCATTGCCGTTGTTCTGTCAAAAATATTTGCATTTTCACATAACAGTTGTGTGACAGTTAAATCTGCCACTTTAGCTTACACTCCCTTCTTCACTTTTTCACTGCTAATTTCGAAAGAATTATTTCGCATTTATATAAATAACTTAACAAAAAATTATCATTAATATTTAATGTGTGAAACATGTTTCTTGTCAATGTACCCCACACGTTTGGTTGTTAACACGGGAAATGCTAAAGTGAGATACGTGTGCGAAAGATGTGAAAGAGTAAAAGAAAAGAGCAAATACAAAGCGAAATGAAATGCGAATGCCTTTCTCCAGGAAAAGATATCCATAAATATCTTTATTGCTGCGCTAATATGCCTGTTTTCATATACAGCGTTCTCCTCGAAAAATTGCGGAAAATTTGTTATTTTGTTTTGTGAGATTATTCGATACCATGCGGTCATTGGTATGGGTTGAATACCCTCATAATCACCTCTTTACAGGAATATATTTTTAAAAAATTAGGAAGGGTTTTAAGTCAGGATGTTGCCATCTGTAATACATCATCAGCAAGAGTTGTCACATATTTCCACAAGGTTATATCGCTGAATGCCTTTTGACACCATTAAGTCCAAAGCTCATTTATTCAGTGCGGTGCCGCCTGTAATATATCATCAGCAACAGTTGTCATATATTTTCCCAAGGCTATATCACTGAATGGTTTTTGACACTATTGGGTCCAAAGCTCATTTATTCAGTGCGGTGCCGCCTGTAATATATCATCAACAACAGTTGTCACATATTTCCCTAAGGTAATATCACTAAATGGCTTTTGACACTATTGGGTCCAAAGCTCATTTATTCAGGGTGGTGCCGCCTGTAATATATCATCAACAACAGTTGCCACATATTTCCCCAAGGTAATATCACTAAATGGCTTTTGACACTATTGGGTCCAAAGCTCATTTATTCAGGGCGGTGCCGCCTGTAATATATCATCAGCAACAGTTGTCATATATTTCCCCAAGGTAATATCACTAAATGGCTTTTGACACTATTGGGTCCAAAGCTCATTTATTCAGGGCGGTGTCGCCTGCAATATATCATCAGCAACAGTTGTCATATATTTCCCCAAGGTTATATCACTGAATAGTTTTTGACACTATGGCTTCTGATACATTCAGAGCGTTTTCCTCTGTAAGCCAATAAGCTTTGCAACTAGTGCTTCCGTTACATAATATTAGTCTTAGAGTTAATTTAGAATATTAAAGAAATAGTTAATAATAATATGCAAAGCAGTTCAGGGCTATGCCGACATGTGGCACTGCCGGCATCTGAGTGGAGAGATCCTACAGTATCTGTCAAATAAGTGCAGATGTCAAAACTATACAATACAGTATAAGCTCGATATTGCGGACACCTGAAAATCCAGACAACGCGATAAACTGGATAATTAATTTGTTGCCATTAAGTACTCTATCCGGACACCATCCTTTTTTCTACCAGAATAATTAGGACACCACTTATTCCTTTCGCTTTTGCAATAAAAATTAATTATCGTTAAAGTTTTTGGTCAGATATCTTATCAAGTTCAGAAAATCGCTTATATGCTCTTAAAATTTTCACACTAAAAATGCAGCCCTTTTGATTTGCAATACTGGGTATAAAATTGGGTCAAATGTTCTTAAAAAGTACTTTAATAAAATTCTTTATGAAGACGAATGGGAGACAGATAATGAAGTTCCTCTAGCAAGACTGACACGCAGCGATTCCGCCGAAGTAATTGATTTACTTGTTGATTTCGCATCTGACATTTACAACTCCAAAGAGGTAAATGATTGGTGGAATGATAAAGTTGAAAGTCTGATGATGATGAAACTGAAGAAGATGATGAGATTGAATAATTCGCTATGTAAAATATTGCGAAGAGCAGGAACTTCCTGCTGGATATATTTTAAAACTAATAAGCCTTCGAGATGGTCCGTAGAAAAAGCAAAACGATACTAAACTTTGACAGATGAAAATATAATAATTTTATAAAAATTTATTATTTTTACTCAGACGTAAATCAAAATTTATTTTAAAATTAATTTCTTGTAAATAAAAATGACTTTGCTACGCACACTACATACATACATACATATATGTATGTATGACATTTTGCTATTTCGCACACCACTTGGTTTTTGTTTGTCCGCACTATCGAGATTATACTGTACTTATTATATTATCGTACGACTTTGAAAACAGCTACTGCCAACCTGATGATCTCATGAATTTGGATTAGAAGTGTAATAAATTGTAATGAATAATTGGTCCTGTGATTACCTCGGGGTGCTTCGAAGTAGGGGCTTCTTTATGAAAGTCGTGACCTGGTATCGCAATGAACCAACAGCCTGTCCACCGAGTTTAACCTTTGCCATAATCACTATCCACAATCCACAATGGCTTCTTAAACTAAAAATAGAACTTGTTTAAAATTTAAGCTCATGCTGGTTTCAATTATTCACTATTAATGCGCTTTCGTTAATAATTTGTTTGCTTTCCATTACTTACCCTTCCAGCATGCACTTCCCTCCCTACTGAAATAATTTTGATATTAAAATACGTAACATTGCACAGCGAATAAGAAAGAACAAAACATTTCCATGTTGATTGAAATGCATTGCTAACTATTCCATACAATTCTAAATAAAAAGAATCTAAATATCAATTTCGTTTTAATATACTGTTTTTCTTTTTTTCTTTTTTTTTTTTTTTTGTTTCTTAACATTTTTATTTTCGCACACATTTGCATATTTTTACAGGAATTGATATGAGTTCATTCAAATTTAGGTTGTTGAATTTTAACGGGCAAAAAATCGCTTATCAAGTCTCCGTGTTGCTTTATATAAATAGTTAAAATGTTTTTATTTACTGCGTATATTATTGATCCGAAGATCAAGAATTGTGGCAGAATTTTGGGGGGAAAAACATGGAAACTTTTGGGTTGGACAATATGGTAACTCTTCACAAGGCGATTAAAAGGCATAGTTGCATTGCTTTTATTTATTATATATATATTTCGTTCAAAGATCAAGAATTGTGACACAATTTTGAGGGGAAAACATGGCAACTTTTGGGTTGGGCAATATGGTAACTCTTCACAAGGGGATTAAGAGGCATAGTTGCATTGCTTTTATTTAATATGTATATATTTCATTCAAAGATCAAGAATTGTGGCACAATTTGGAGGGGGAAACATGGCAACTTTTGGGTTGGGCAATATGGTAACTCTTCATATGGTGATTACCAGGCAGAGTTGCATTGTTAAGCTTAAGAAGCTAAAGCCATGTTGTTGTTAACATGACTTTGACAAATTATGGAAATGTATGAATCTGTGAAGCGCCTAATAAACTATAAACGAAGAACTATAAATTCAACTCTGCTTCATCAAATAACGCTGCTGTTTAATGGCGTTTTCTTTTCTACATTAAAAATGTTGCCCTGTGAAAAAGTGCATTTAAAAGAATCTTTGGCTCGCCCTGTGAAAGTGTAATTTTTTATACAACGAGAAAAGAACACAAGTTAGAAAAAAATGCATGGCTTTTTTTTTAACAGCTGATAAACAAACATTTTCTGTATATATTTTATGAAATGTGTATACAAAAATGTTCAGTTGCCAGATTGCCAATTCATCTGCTTGAGAAAACGAATTTTTTTTTTAATATCTCATACAAATAAGCAGCCGCATAGTGGTCTTTTGTTTGTTTTATATGATACAAAATATAAAAATAATTTTTAAAATCTAATTTTCTGACTCTTTCAACTCAAAAGACTTTTTTTGAACACTGTCTGGTAACGCTGCGCAAGAATAAAAACCATGTGTTTTACAGGGCAATTTCTGCCCTGTTGATTTGCTCAGGGCAAAAGTGCAATACCTTTTGCCCTGCGAAAGGGCAACATTTTTTAGAAAAGAACACGCAAGCCTTTCACAGGACAACACATTTTTGAGAATAGAACACAAAATTGCCTTCCCTGCGGGTAGTATTGCCTTTTTTTGTAGAAAAGAAAACGCCATAAGTTATACCACAGTGTTGTGTCAAAAAGTAAAAATATTATCATCTAAATGATTGCTTGATTGTAGTTCGTCTTGTCAAAAGTATATGTTCCTTTCCTTAAGGCCATGTTTCACTATCCTAATGAGTGGTGCAATTTTTTCATACGAAATGGCTTTGCTGGTGCCACACTATTATACAAATATTTTACAGGCAATTTTTTCTTCTCCGATCACATGAAAATGTTTATTTTATGACATTTTTAGTATATATATATATAAACTTTAATAGTGTGCACACACATATTGTGTAAACGGAAGTTAAATTAAACACGTGCATAAGCATGTGCATGCACATGCAGATCAACTAAAACAGAACATAAAAGCTTGCCAGTTAACAATTTAACAAAATTAAAGCAATGCAAAATGTGTAATTCAATTTTTCAATTTAATTTTTCTGCTTCAAAATCGAAAGTATGCGGAACAGAAGAGGAAACAAAACTTGCAGGATATTGCAATATAAATAATTTTATTAAACACATTTTTAATTTCCGACATACGAGTATGACATACTGGAATAATTTAGCTTAGCCTATTGAAAAAATTGTGCAAAAATGCTTGTTCATGTAGCATGAAGAAGAATATGCACAGATACATGCAATTCCAAGCCAGGACATTAATTTAAAATAAAATGCCAATGAATTCAGAAACATGCTCGTAATAAAAATATCCTTGCTTTACAAACGAAATTAAAATCCTTTTTTAATTGCAACTTAATGCTTTAGATTTTACTCTTCATATTTTCATTTAGCCTTGATAAAAAAAAAAAAAACTTAAATGTAACAAAGTTTTATAATAAAATGTGAATAAATAATAGAAAACATGAAAATATTTTTCACTTCAATGTGTCGCATTTAATATTGTCAATTATATCCTGTCAAGATGTTGCAAGCAAACAAATGAAAAACACTTTAAATTGTACAGGGTGTCCTGAGAGAAATGGCGGTATTTAAATACGATGTGAAATATTTTAATTCAGTCTTGGAACGGCTTGTCAAATATTATTATTTTTTTATGGGGCTCTGAATGCCTGAAAGGAAAGGATTAAACCCCTGATTATGTATTACAACTGTAATAAAACTAGTTGTAATTTTGCTTAGTAGTTGTCAGTTCGGTATTATGATTTACAACTAAACAAAATAATTACAATTAGTTAGTTTTCAGTTGTGTTGCAAAATTTTTGGCTATTATGGAATACAACCAATGTAATTACTGGTTGTGAGAACTGCCAAATTCTTACAACTGGTTATTTGCAGTTGTCTTGCCGCCGAATTTGCATCGAAATGGAGAAAAAATTGTAAGTTTAATATTTATGAAATATGGAAACAAAAATTAATGCATATAAATGATATCTGCCTTCAGCAAAAAAACCCATTGCACAACATAGTTTTAATATAGGAGGAGTCGCATTGCCTCGAATAGTTGGTCGCATACTGTTTTTTATTCCATTTCTTACTATAGTTCCACACTTATATCGATTTTATATTATACTTATGTACGCTTTATTTATTTTTACTTATATTCTTCAATCGCAAATCGTTGTCATTCAATCGTTTCTTATTGAAACGGCAATGAGTGACAAATTGGCTGTCAAATTTCCATTTAGTAAAGGAAAGCAACGAGTTAATTATAACGAGTAGGTTGAAGACTATACTAGTTTTGGTTCTAATACATAATAGCAAAATGAAATTTAGTTGTGTTGTCTTGAAGTAGACTAGACTAAAGTGGTTGTCAATTCATAATCAGGGTGCTTCTGAGCATAATGTGATTACCGGAAATGTACCCATAACACCTCTGCTATGTGTCTTCCTGTATTCGCTTTGGACTCACCGTTGCCAACTATTTTACTTTTACTTTTGTCAAATAAAAATGAGATAAAATTATATAAAAGACGTATTTATTTTTAGAACCACCCTTTATAGAGGCAGTGAAATCCATTTGCGGGTATAGAACTCGCTTATTATGGTCGTTGCCATTTCGTAGGAATAAATTGTACGACTGTGTAGCATAATGGAACAAAGGCTTAAGCAAACAACAAGAAAGGAACTAAAATCAAGCAATCAGCTGATAATAAATATTTTTACTTTTTGATCAACAGTGTATGATAACTTAAACAGCAGCTTTATTTGATGAAGCGGAGTTGAATTTAGGTCTTCTTTATTTTTTGTAGGGGGGTGTGTGCGAAAGGCCCAATACTAGAGAAGATGGCGTAGTTATTTACAGCGAGTCTTTTTCCGAACTAGTCACTGGTCAGCTGTTATATCGTAGGATTTTTTTTTTTTTTATTATATGATTATACTTCGAGGATGAAGTACTGCTGCTGCAGAAGAACCGAAGGATACCATATGTTTACAGGTAACTGTTTAGGTAGTAGTGACTATAAAATACAAGACATGAGCTTTTAAGGCATTTAAGAAAAATTCATGGAATTTTTTTTATTTGGTCAGTACCGTATTTGGGGATCAATCCCACAACCTCTGCCAGTTTCAGTTGTCCATGCAATAACCTTTCATTTATTTCGAGGCACCCTGTAGAAAATTAAAAGTTGAGTAGATCGAAATTTTCATATAATTCTTTGTGCAACATATTATTTTCTTATAACATTACAAATGCAACCTTTCCAACAAAGAATTCAAATATGATGTCCTTTCTTAATTACATATTACTTTTAGCATTTTGGAAAGTTGGTCCATCTTAGCTGCATAGTAAGTTATAAATTGCGCAAACTTCCTGTTCATTGAAAAGAAGAACGGTGTTGGTGATTTATCTAGAGGTAGTGAGATCCATTTGCGGGTATAGGAGTCGCTTGGTCTACGACTCTTTATTCTGTTTGTTACTTATGCTCATCTTTTCATTTCGAGTGCTTCACCAAATCCTTTTATAATTTTTTGAAAAGTCAATGCTGCTGCCATTGTTACGCCGTGGGTCTATTGTTTTCTGAGTTATGCTGTTAAGACTTTGCCAGCAATTACAATGACGGAAAGGTGGTAATGCTATTGATGTCAACAGCGAGTGCATAGGGAGTGTAGTTTTCCGAGATGCTGCAGTGCGGCACAGGCTTATCAACCAAGCGATCCTTTTCCCCATTAAGTTCGGTAATCGCTTGGTCCATCGTTTTTAAGGTATCAATCGGCTCTACAATTCGACTATAAAATCTGTTTCTGTCCTGTCTGAGACATACTTTAGGCTAAACCGGTTTGACAGAATGCGATTCTGCCCCAGTCAACTAAATTAAATCGTATTTCCTACGAAATGGAAATACTGTAACCAAAATATGGCAAAAAAGGGCAAATAAAATTAAGTTTATTGAATTTATTAATAGAATTACCAAAACTTCAATTTATTTAATTTGGAACCATCTCGTCTACAGCTCTACGGAAACTAAATTTCCATAAAAATTATAAGCATCTGATAAAGAAATAATAATTCTTTACTCTTATTTTCAGGATCCCAAAATTCTGGACAAAGTGACGAAAAAATGTGGCACAGATTTGGCAGCACTGGACAAAAAGTCCTTAACTATATGCTCGAATACGGATTATATAAATATAACATATCATCATGTCGTTTGTCCCGATGCCGATACGGCTAAGGTGAGTACATTCTGGATTTATAATAAAAAAATACAAATGTTTATACCGAATAAAGTCTGGACGGTCATTTCGGGAATCAAACCTTTCCGGTTTACGTTAGGAGACAACGTTTTCGAATAATTCAAATATTTCTTATATTTTATTATAATATTAAATTTCCAAAATTGATATTCTGCAAAAGATTGATTTGGTTTGGTTGATTGAAATGTGTATAAAATGATTGAAAACGATTGCCTTACAATCAGCTGATGCCATGCTGTCATCAGTTTCAATGTACGAGGTGTGATCAAAACATAATCGTTATTTTCAAATTTCGATTTTCGTATTTTGTTTCTGTAATGTTGGTACACATGATTCTTACATATATTGGCAATGTCAGCCATTTTGGATTGTCAATTTGATTTTGACAGATAAAAAGGTTAGTCGTGTTTTGGTGTTCTCTTCTCTATTAAGTTTTGTGTAAAAAATGGAATTAAATGCGAATGGAACATGTGGCAGCGAAGATTGTTGCAATCTGTCGCATGACTATGTCAACAACCGATAAAAAACATTGAAGCAGTGAAGAATCTGATTTCGGATAATCGTCGCAGCACTATTAGAGATGTTGCAGATGATGTTGTGTTATCGTTCGGCTCATGCCAAGCAATTGTTATGCATGGAACGTGTGGCAGCGAAGATTCTTCGATTCTGTCGCCTGGGCCAGAGCATGTCAACAACAAATGAAAACATTAAAGCATTGAAGAAACTTATTTTGGATAATCGTCGAATCAGTATTAGGGAGGTTGCAGATGATTTCGCCTTATCATTTCGCCGAAATGGAACGTTTTAGGCATGGAGAAGATTGTTCCAAAATGGCTAAAGTTTGAGCAAAAACAACGTCACATGGACAACGCTTATAAATAAATAAATACTCTTGGAAAAAGTTAAAAATAACTGTTTCATTTTGATCGCACCTCGTATTTTTACAAATAAATTCATATTCCAAATAATTTTAAATATTCAATGCAAAAGGAAAATTTTTCAAGTAAAACGTTTACAAAAAACGTTTTAGAAAAACCAAACTAAACTTTCAGTTAGTAAAATATATATATTTCTGTCTTTCGCTCAATTTTCCTGGTCCCCGCAGGCATTTCGTAAATCAAAATTGATACGTTTCTAACATGAATTTATTTCAAACGAAAAGTAATTTAAAGTTTTAATAAAATCAAAATGAAAGCTTTTCAAAGCTGTTAATTTGTCACCAAAACTGTGTTGTGAGTCACAAAAGACGTTCCTACCGTTGGCTGGCTGCTGGTCACACAATGGAACATAATTGTGATAAGAAATAAAACAGCCGTTCAAACTTTTTGTGAAAAGGCAAATAAAAAACTGTATAAACTCTATTAAACTTTTGTTAAAAGCACACAATAGAATCTAGAAAGCAAGTTGGGACATACAAGTCTCACACCATTTGTCAGTTGGGTACAGATGATAAGTGCTATTGAGTGGCTCCCTTTCCCAGCAAAATATTTAATTTTCTCTGTAATTCTTTAAGCTTTTGTATGATTTTTGTCAGTATTAAAGGGATTTTCAGCTCAAGCTTGATTCCGTGAAGCTTATTTTTATTTAGTAAATCAAATGTTTGTTTATTTATTTGATTCCCTTTTACCTTCTCTGTTGAGCGATAAAATTAAGCAAATATGATACGGATCCATTTGACATAATTGCTATATGTGGAAAGATATAAATGGGTCTTTAACTGACACATAATATTTAGTAAATGCCTTGTTTTTCTAAGGCCAATATTCTATACGTGCCACACCATCATACAAATATAAAGCTAACTAATTTTTTCTTTGCTGATGCAAGTAAAATCCACTCTGATCCCACAAAAAATTGCCATTTAATGACAATTTTCATAAAGTTTTGCTAATCTCTTTGCCACACAGTTGCATTTTCAGTCCACACTGTCGTATTTTTGCAGCATACAGGCCATATTTGACAGATCGTACGATTGCGTAGATTAGTGAATCATGGCCTTCAGCTTTCAATTCGCTTTTTAACAGTTTCGTGTGTAGCAAAAGAGAACGAAAAAGTACACGCTAATTAATCCTACGCATTTTCTATTGAGGGGAAAGAAAACAGTAGATTTCAAAACAGCACAGAACGTAACCATTGTGTTTGCGGCTCATTTCCACTAACAAGCAAGTGTTTTGGTGTTCGAATTGTCAAAATTAATTTGACATTTATGTTCACTAAAATTCTCTACCCCATTAAAACGCGCGAATTCTAACATTCGTGCTTAGCTCCAAAAATCATCGCTGTGATTGATTTTTTGACAAGTCCTACGATTTGCGAAAATTTCCAAAAAATTTTCATAGATTGATAGCGATCGAGGCGATGAAAAAAGATTTTGTCTCTTCTTAAATAAGACAGAATCAAGTCAAAATTCCTGGAGGCTAATGCCTTAAAAAGCACAATTTGCTTTATTGTATTCGAAACAACTTCAAACAAACAATTAATTAATTAATTTAATTTCGAATTTTTAACTCACTATTCATTGATAGCACAGGCTGGGAAATATATTGTTTATCAGAAACGTGTAGTTGAATTGACAGTTTTCAAATTGTATTTGAACAAACATGGGGAAAAATGCAGTAAACCTTTATTTTTTTTTTTTTGTTAAAAACTCGATAGGAAACATATTATAAGTCATGCCAAAACGAAGTGTTCCAGTTTTATTTCAAATAAAGTACTCGTATTTCAGGAAACCCCCGCTAAGGTAAAGATAATTTAAAGTGGGCACACATTTTAGAAAATGGCTGATGGTTTTGCTAAAGCGATATTGCGCGCATTAATTTCGCTAGTGAATAGTCGAAGAAAAATAATTTTTCTGTTAAGTGACAGTCAACGGTCTTACTGTCCTCTCAATGAAAGTTCGTATCAACAATTCTATTTGACATAATTCAAAAGTTTTTATAGGCCGTTATCATGTGCGGAGTTGTATCTGAAAAACTTTTATCTTTTATTTATTTTAAAACTTTTATTTATTTTAGGACGTTAATCTCGCGAATCTAAAAGTGAGCTTTACTTCGGTGTTACCCTTAGTTACTTACTTTTTTACTTAGTTACATTTTTCTATTCTCTACATCTAATGCGTTTTTTTTCTTATGTTTGCTTCCGAAATTTTAACTTGAATGATCTTTTATACAGCAACATGAGTGACAGTTTTGACAGTCCACGTTGTCATTCAAAACTTCAAACTATACTGACATGATGGAGGAGTTAGTCTGTATAAAGTATACTTTGCTCTAAAATTTATTTGTATTCTCTTTAGTGTTCTTACTTTGTAGGCTCTTTCCCCCCATATCGGAAAGTAAATGCATTAAAGTTTTCTGTTGACAGTTAACAATTGTTACATCTCTGTATAGTTTGTTTACAAAAATGAGAAAGTTTTAACTGTCACTGAATTTCAATAATGCGTATACCACTTTACAAGGCAAATGATGTGAAATTCCAACGAAGGACGTTAATCTCGCGAATCTGAAAAAAAGCTTTACGTCGGGGTTTCAACAAGCCATATTTCAATAGTTTTGAACTACTTACATAGTTCCCTGATTTCCTCACTGCTATTGCGAAATGACAGTTTATGCAACCAAATCGTTTTAAAACTGTTTTAAAACAATATGGCCTAATGAGTTTTTAATAAAAGAAAAATTAGTTAAAGTTAAATAGCGTGACTCGAGTTCGAATCCTGAATGTGTCTCTTCTAACTCCTACTGTTTACAATTACAACTTTTTTCATTATTTTTATTTAGAGAACATTAAAGCGACATCAATAACATGTTAACAAAACGAAATCGTCCGTTAAATAATGTTGCAGCCATCACTTTTCACTTTATGAGACAATAACACAATTCTTTCCAATTTTAGATTTGGCTGAATGGCATACGTAAAATAACCCACAACGTTAAGGCCAATAATATTTGCCCCATGATGTGTTTGAAAAAGCAGTAAGTTCTCAATAAACCGTATTATTACGACCACCTCAAGCATGCCAGCGAAATATGTACATACATATATGCAATTTTATGCAAATTTATTTCTACTTGAAGCGATCTTAAGCGTTCGTTCACACTTCCTCTCCAGACAATACTTTTGCTTTTTTTTATGTCTGTTTGTGTTTACTAAACCGCGATTGCATGACAAATTAACATTTATTTCTTTTACTAATTCTATTACGGTGTTTCTATTGCCTGCCTCTGTTATTATTTGTGTGTGTGTGTGTGGGTGTGTGTGTGTGGGTGTGCATGTGTTTGTGTGATTTGCGTTTTGACATTCCATTTAACTGTTTGTCGTGACACAAGTGTTGCCATATCTTTTTAATGAGTTAATTTTAATACATGTAAATAATTGAATTAATTTTCAGCAATTAATAGCACGCAATGTTTTCATTCCACAAAAGAGTTCAAGTGCTTTAGTTTTAATCAAAAACAGCTTTTAAACGACATGTTTGTTTTAAAGCGTTCTAGTCAACTTACCTATAACACATACATTCGTACATGCATCAAACATTTGTGAATGCAATTCTCGGACGTCATAATAAATGCTTGATAACTTTTGCCGCCTAAAAAATTCACATTAAATGAATTCGTTACAAATAATTACGTGATTACACAACTTTAAATCATTTAAGGGCATGCTTGACTATCCTAGCCAGTCATACGATTCATTGACACGAAAATGTTAAAGTGATACCCTCCTATTTTAACAAAATCGCAGTTAAATGGTTGACATGCCTTTATACAAAAATGATGAAAACGATTTTTCCTTTGCTAAGCAAAGTAAATGCAACTCTGATTGCATGTATTTGTAGAAAAATTTTCTTAAACTTTTCCTTGTCATAAAAATCTGACATTTTTAGGTCACATTAGAATATTTTTTCATCAGAGATGACATATTTAAAAAATCGTACAACTGTGATGTGGATAGTGAAACATGGCCTTTAGTATACGCAAATCAAGTACCTCAACTTCTTTCACTGTTTTGACATTTTAATTTCCATTTTGTTCAATGCTGTCAAGTAAAAAAGTTTTTTCTTTACTGTCTTGACATTTTAAAACAAATTGCCAACTTATATGTTGACTACCTTACGTCATAAGTTGGCTCGTAATTTAATTGTTATTAAAACAAAAAAAAAAAAAAAAACATGAAAACTAAAATGAAAACAGCTGATTTTGTTTTAAACTTTAATGTTTATTTTGTTAAAATTCTGATGTTACACAACCTTGCCTTCCTGTTCAAAGTTAACAATTCAACTAAAACAACTTCAAAAAGAAAGTCTGTCAATATTAAAAACAGAAAACCAAAAATTAAAATTACTTTGAAATTGTTTTTTGTAACCCATTCCCGCCCCATCTGGCACCTGTCACTCATAACTTTTTTTTTCTTGCAACAGCGTGTGATGAATATTATTTACAGTAAGGGGAAAGTCCCTTTTTAAAAAGTAAAGATGAAAAACTCATTTGATATTATATAGATAATATTTTTAAGAAATCTTTTAAAAATTAGGGTGGTAACAAATATCGAATTAAATCAAACTAAATAAATGAAATGGTTTAAAGCAATTCAATTTTTAAAATTTATATGTATTTTTTTTTTGAAATTTATAATTTTACTTTTCTTTTCCTTAACAATAATTTATTTACAATTAATATTTTTCTGTTTATTTTAAATTTCTCGCATGTCTGTTCTTGATTCAACAAAAACCTCTTTTTTATGTATATAAAACAATTGCATATTTTATTTTCAATAATTATATATAAAAAAAAAATAATTAACTACTGCTTTACATATTTACGGCACTAAAATTATAAATTATTATTAAAAAAAAAAAAATATTTAGCGTTGGCAAAATGGTTTGCGACACATAACCCATAACAATAAGGCAACTAATGTGTGCCCCACCACCAATCTAATGAAGCAGTGAGTATATTTTCATTTTTCATTACGCTCTCAGGTAAGTTTTGGTCCAAACTTGGTCTAAAATCTTAAGCAATACAGGTACAAAAAACCCTACTAAAAAATTGTTGACTCCAAAGCAGTGTGGAGTGGCCTTAAGTTTGATTGATTCGAATTAAAAAAGGACTAGAAAAGCAAGTCCAGGTGGAGTAAAAATAATTCCGAAGAGAAAATTGATATTTGAAAAAAATCATCTACTGGTCGGAGTTAAATTTCCAAAAAAAAAAAAAAAAAAAATAAATAATTGAAAATAGAAATAAAATTTGGTTAAAGGCAAGTCCTCACTGTCCTCACAGCGATTGTGTAGAATCGCTCGATTGTCAAGTATGGCATGTCTGCCGGAAAATTATATCAGTCTTACCTAGAAGTGCAACTGTGAGAATTGCCACAGTTATATCAGGTCTTGCGATCAGAGGAGAATTTCGTTTAAGCAGCTGATTTATTTCAAACATCAATTTTACCAAGTGGTATAGAATTATGTCGCATTTTCGTCTGAAAGCAGAGTACGACTCCATAGAGTGGTGATCACTGGCCTCCAGTATTGATAAAATAAATTTTGTAATTGAAAAGCTACACTTAAGTAGAATTAGCAATTAAAAAGAAAAATATTATATTTGAGATGACGAATAGCAGGCTTTCAATGGGTTAATTTGTGTGTAGCAGATTTCAGACTTGAGAAATAGAAAGTGTTTAATTAATTCCAAATTAATTTAATCAAATTGATAGCATTCAGTGTTATATCTCTCAGAAGGCAATTGATAACGCGATCAGTATTATTTATGAGTGTGACAATATATGGGCTTCACTGTGAACTCTTTTAAATAAAAACTTTTATAAAGTTTTGCTTCCACAAAACAAAAATCCACTTAAAAATGCAAATGCATTTTTAGAAGTCCTTTAAAAAAGCAAATAAAAAGAATAAAATGTCTGTAGTGAGTGTTGAACCAGCAACTCATAGAATACACTGTGCCGGAATTTTGGGAGAAAAGGATAGATATAGAACAGACGGCTAGTGAAAAAGTTAATAAACAGAGCAGGTGTTGCAGCGCCTCCAGTACCAAAGTAGGCGCTGTTAAAATCGTTGAAATTTAATTGGTGCAATATTGCTACGGAAGAATTGGGAATTGTGAAGGAGGTCCTACGAGTATGTGCAGAGACAAACATCATCATCGATATTAATTACAGTCAGTGGCCACTTAAACATTGTACACATTATCGCAAAAGATATTAGACTACTTGAGAGAAATGCACGACCCGAGCCGAGATATAAACCTGTGCGTAAAGATAAAGTCGCTAAATGGTGGCATCACTTCCATTATTCATCCTTTCTAATAAAGTTTTTAAACAAAATTTTCTTTTTTTTTTAAATATGAATTATTTTCACATACAAAATAAAATAAAATAAAATTTTTCATTTTCAAAGAAAACAGTACCACAGCTGGCTGTCAACAGCTGTTTTTCGGTGTTGCCGCCACTTACAAAAATCGGCTGAGTGTGGTGTAATAATTCTTATCACGAATTCATTCTTCAGCAATTGATTGCTACAAGTTCCTAATTGAGTAACTTTGCAGCTCTTTAAAAATGGTCGACAATCAGCTGATCCCACTTTAAACCACTTCAGAGAAAACAAATTCTTTTTATTGTGTTACTACTACAGTTGGGAGCCGTAGCCATTGCTCCAGACATGGAAGCAATTAAGGAGAATTCCTTTAATACTAACACCTTATTGTCTTGAATGGATATATAACTTTAGGTAATCACATACCGAAATTCGCCAAGAAGTTAATACGCGCCAATTTGGCCTAATAAATCTGGGAAGGCTTAAACGTCATCTTGGCTACTTTTGAAGTGAGCATATATTGTACTTGTTCCTCACATTTTCTCATATATATGCGAATACGGGAATATAATAAATAAATTATTTGCTACACTTTTAAGCGGCTGCCTCCCATTACCGGGAAAATTTGTCACTTCTTAGGTGTCCACTTATTTCACCAGGCATACCAAGTCATTTGCGAATTTTTGCTACTTTACTTTTCCATATGAACACCTGCTTTATTTTTAATCACTTTCAAATGTCTTAAAAGTATTTTTTTTTTAATGATTCCATATTGTTAAAAAATATATCAAGTCCTTTTTCCACTACTGTAGTCACAATTTCCTTTCCGAGTGACAATTCAATTGTGGGCGCCAACTTAACAAACCAAATTATGTTAAAGCCTGCCCAAATGCATTGACTGGTTTTCCTTACAGACGCACCCAAGAACGCACGCACCCACGCACGCTCGCACCCACGCACGCACTCCCACCCACATCATTACACATACAGCCACATATTGCACCTACTTGAATTATTTATGTTGAGAGATTCTTTTTGTCATGCAAAATTAAAATGGAAAAAAATGTAATTGACCTAAATTTCATCAGAAGTTAATACCAGAGAACTGCATAGAGTAGGATTTACTGTGCGTATCAAAGTTTTTTCCTTTCAAGTGTAGAACTCATCTAGTTGCTCTCAGATAATAAGAAGGAGCACAATCTACATGAACGTAATCGAGTCCATGTGCTAGCAACGGCAACTATATCACCGTATCATTTAAAACTTTCTGAACCCGATACTGGATCTTATAACGAATTTCCTGGATTGAATTGCCTAATGCTGCAGTTATATGGGCTTAGATAACTCTTTGTAGTCAAAGTAAGCTAGCTTGACGTCTAAGCGTATGGATCCAAGTCAAGTCATGAAGTGGAGTAGAATCTTCGGTAAAAGAAAATTTAAAAAAAAAACATATAATTTAGGCATGCGGGAACGAGATACGAATACTTTCGTGCCCTGGGATACGAATGGAAAAAAAACGTCATGATGTCTAAGTAAATCCTTTCAGAAGTGGATGTCATTTTACGTGCCGTGCCAGGTTGTGGTATTCCTTATAGAAGAAGCCGTGCCGCCAGTGTAACAACAAGAAATCTGGTTTTTTGTAGGAAATCCCTCGAGATCTAAATTATGAAGTTTACTTTTGTCAAGGTGAAGAGGGGGAGAATTTCCTCTATTATTTTACAGTGTCCTTTGAGGGAGTGGTGGCATTAGACCAGCAAATTAACAAAATGTCTGCTCTTCTACAGCAAATTCCTTGAGATCAACTAACGAAAATGATATTCGAGGGGGAAAAAATAGTTCATCATTTTGAGTCCTCTCTTTTAGTAATTGCAAAAGGGCCTCCGATAATTCGATTATTGCCTTCAGACTGGATGCTTTGTGCTGCAGACAAGCCAAAAATGTTTATAGTACATTGTATTGCAAACGGGGGGCAGAATAGGGGCTCGTAGCAATGAAAGGTCTCCTATGAAATTCTTCAATTGGAACTTTGCGGAATGCATGAGGCAATATTTGGAACTTTTGCACACTTTTAAAAAATTAGCCTTGTTGCGAGCTAATTCCCCACCTCTGCTACAATTTAAAGCGCGAACAAGATGCTGCTGCATTACTGTGGAATTGGTGCTTGTGTTCTTCCAAAAACGAGCGTATTTTTTGTGAGACAATTTAGAGCTCTGCATTTCTTCGCTTATCGGAATCATGTATTCTCCAATAGTGTTTAGTGTACACAATTCCACTGAACTTTAACCTTTCCTTTTGATTACTTGTGGCCTTCCAAGCTGCTTCCCTTGTTATATTGCCCCATTATGGTGGTGGTTGTGGTTGGATCTTATTATTGTTATTTGTATGTACGAGTACTTATCATTTTATGCATGTCATTAATATTGTTGATAATAAAAGTTTCAAGGAATATTGAAAAATAAACAACAATTGCAAGGATAATATCCTTTTATTATTCTGAACTTTATTTGTGTTTACTTTCTTTCTTTCTTACTTTTAGATGGCAAACGCATTCAATCAATTTAAAATTTCTATGCATTTCTGCATAAGTATCCCTTTCCATAGAGGGAGAAGTGCCTCTTGGGGTGCACGAAACTTTCACAAGACTCTGTGAGATGTAAAAGTTTCCACAAATACTTCTGCCACTGCTAACAAATTCATTTTAATGGCAGTTAAATCTCTTGGTAACTGGTTAAATTTACTGAAGCTCGTGAATTTCTAAACTTACAAAGAATAAAATAGGACAGAAATGGTTTTGTAAAATTGCAATGAATTGTTATTCTCTGCGCAGCTGTTACACCCCACGCATTTCAGATGGCGCAGCCAAAAATTATTTCAACCTGTTTTAATAGTTAGTAATATATATAATAGTTTTCAGAATTCTGAAAATTTAACAAAATAATACAAATGGCAGTGGAATATGAGTTCCACCACCACACTATAACATTTTTCAACAAATTCGTCGCTTTGCCTCCTCATCATACGTACATCCTCGTACGTATTCCCATCCTTTTTATGGAAACTTTTTAG
Source organism: Ormia ochracea (assembly GCA_963402855.1). Classification (NCBI taxonomy): domain Eukaryota; kingdom Metazoa; phylum Arthropoda; class Insecta; order Diptera; family Tachinidae; genus Ormia; species Ormia ochracea. The sequence goes on along the minus strand of OY727107.1, from coordinate 15,310,331 downwards.
TTGCAATGCAAACACCAAAGTTTGGCAACAATTAAAATAAATAATAAAATAAAAAATATTTAAAAAAAAACGTTTGCACAGTTGCATTGCGGTAAAGGAGAAAGGGAGGCAAGGAATTATAAAATATGCCACAAATTAGTTGGGAATAAAATATCAAAACTTCTTCAAATTGCAGAAAATTTTTAATAACACAACATGCGGGAAGTCGGCCACAGAGACTCTGCAAGCTTTTGTTCTCAACAAAAAAAAAAAAAAAAAAAAAAAAAAAAAAAAAAAAAAATTATACTTTCATATGCGCTGAGATTATATTGAAGCACCGCTCTCTCCGCCATTCTAAGTAGACGTCTTCTTGCTTTATTGCTTTGCAAGTGTGGCAAACTTCATAGAGAAAGGATATTCTTGGGTCTTAAGCTTCATTCCCTTCCAACAACTAAAAATTCTCATTTCTTTCATTGTCAGAATCAACTTTGCCTTAAATCCAGTGGAAAGTACGAGGCAATGCAATCCAAAATGCAATTGCAATGAATTTTTAAAACGTTCTAGGAAATGCTTCACTCTATGTGAGCTACAGGCCATCGGAAATGCAATACATCTTTTTAAAGTCATCTATTTTTCTCCAATGAAATCTGTGTGACTTTGCAAAAAAAGACGAAACCATGGCCGAGAAGGTTAAACTTACGAGGTGTCTCAAATGTATGACAATTTCTCGGATAACATTGAAGAATGTTGGAGTTTCAGCGATTTTGTTAGTGGTGTGAACTAAATGGCAGGTATTAGGTACGGACCCCGTAATTTTTTTTTTTCTTAACCAACTCTACCTGCAAAGCTTTTGGCTTGTCCGCAGGAAAACATCCAGGGTCTAGGCAGGAATCGAACCCGCGACCTCCAGTTCAGTAGGCTGAGCATTATTATCTCGCCTTCGGAGGCACCCTACTGCCTGCCTTATGATATAAACGTGATGATTCTATTGGCTTAATAAAAGGAATTAATCTTAATTATCTTACAATTTTTGGATTGATCAAATTTCCATTCACAATAAGAATCTGTCACTTATTGTTGTATAGTTCAGATATCAATCATAAGATTTTATGGATATAGACAATATTTTTATACATTTTATTAAAATATAAAAAATAAAATATATATTATTCAAGCAGAAGGGGGATACATCTCGCACAAGATTATATAACATTTTCTCTTCGCCATTGGAGACGTTATACAGTGGCTTCTACGTAGTCCTCCGAAGGCACTTTGTTTTCGTAGCTCATCAAATGGACAGCGACAAAATAAAGAGAAGATATTTTAGTATAACTTGTAACTTCGTCTATATCAAATGGCAAAGATCTTAGTTCTGATCGCTGCCTCTGAAAGAAAAAAAATCTAGTGCCTTTCTCTGGTATGGCTTAGAAACTCATGCCTTACTTTTTAGTGGAATGTTAAGTGACGAAGGCTTAGCTAATGGCCCTTTGGCAATCGTTAGCGATGATAATACATATCTGAACACATACAGCTTCCTCGCCCTTTATCTGCATTACTATTTTAGCAACAAAGTAAAACATTTAATAAGAATGGCTACCAAAAAAGGGAAACTAGCTTAGCCGCGCCTACTTCAATATTAGAGGCACTGCATAACTAGGTGTTTAACCCCCGGGGGAGATCCGCATATTTATAAGATTGGACGATAATACACTAGATATGACCGCGATATTGATGTATATTCGATGGTAAGTCATCACCTTTCAAGCAATAGGCTTACGAACCAAGAGGAACAGGAGCCAAGTATAAACTGGTAAGTTTAATTTTGCTAGAAATGTATATCCAAGAAGTGGCAACACATCGAGGTAAGTATTTTCCCCATTAATATATTTTTCTACAAATTTTCGCTGTTTTAGCTTCATGTAACCTTTGACCTTTTTTTGGATTAATAAAAATTTAATTAATTTCTATAATTGCTAACTATAGTTGGATGCGTTTATCATTCTTAACGGAGAAGGGTGGCAAAATACCGGTTAAAACCGTGGCCAAAACCTTTGCGTCGGGCAAGACAGAAAAGCTAGTGTATCAGTGTTTTAAAGATGTCGGTTTGCCGGATGACAAAAGTGCTACAATGACCCGGGACGACTTCACATTCGATAAGTTCTATGCTTTATATCACAAAGTCTGTCCTCGAAATGATATCGAAGAATTGTTTACAACGATGTAAGTTGTAGTTGTGTAAAATAATTGAAATTTGACATTGAGCTTCGGATTTTCTCGATTTCTTCACCGTTTAGAACAAAAGGTAAATCGGAAGTAATTGAGTTGGGGCAATTTGTTCAATTTATGAATGAGAAACAACGTGATCCCAGAATGAATGAAATTTTATATCCTTTATATGACGAAAAGAGATGTACGGAAATTATCAACGATTATGAGTTAAATGAGGATAAAAAGAAAGCTTGTAAGTGGTTACGAAATGCTCATTTTACGCAACAATTGTGATCTTAAATTGATATATAAAATTCTTGCTGTAGGCCAACTCTCAATGGATGGCTTCAAGCGTTACTTAATGTCTGATGAAAATGCTCCAGTATTTTTGGATCGTTTGGAAATTTACATGGAAATGGATCAACCTTTATCTCATTATTATATAAATAGTTCACATAACACCTACTTATCGGGTAGACAAATTGGTGGCAAGTCTTCGGTGGAAATGTATAGGCAAACTATGTTGGCTGGCTGCCGGTAGGACGCTTATAAATATATCACGACTTTAAATATTAAGATTAATAGAGATTCAATTTCTCTGTTTACAGCTGTGTTGAATTAGATTGTTGGAACGGCAAGGGTGAAGACGAAGAGCCAATTGTTACTCACGGCCACGCCTACTGTACAGAAATATTATTTAAAGTAAGTCCGCCTACAGTTCGCATTGGACTTGTATTTTTATGATTTTTAAAAATTGGAAATTTTGTTTATAAAACGCAGGATTGCATACAAGCCATTGCCGATTGTGCATTTGTGGCCTCGGAATATCCGGTGATACTATCATTTGAAAATCATTGCAATCGCGCCCAGCAATATAAATTAGCCAAGTACTGTGATGATTTCTTTGGTGAATATTTACTAAAGGAACCTTTGCCAGATCATCCTGTAAGTTGAAATACTTGATCCATTTCATTTAACTTTGACCAATTACATTTACTAACAAATTTGCTTTCATGTTCATCTGTCAAACATTTCCAGCTTGAACCTGGTTTACCGCTCCCACCGCCTAATAAACTTTTACGTAAAATTATGATTAAGAATAAACGCATGAAACCCGAAGTCGAAAAGGTCGAACTTGAGTTGTTTTTGAAAGGTGAGCTAACAACAGATGATGATCCAGTGGAGGATGCTAGTGCTGGAAAACCGCCTGAAGCTCCCCCGCCACCACCACCACCTGCTGAAGGTGCACCAGCCGGTGAGGCGGGTGCTGAAGGTGCGCCGGCAGAAGGCGGTGAAGCGGCTGTTGCCTATAGCGGCTCAACTACCAACGTTCATCCTTGGCTGTCATCAATGGTCAATTACGCCCAACCTATTAAATTCCAGGGCTTTGATAAGGCCATCGAAAAAAATATTGCCCATAATATGTCCTCATTTGCCGAATCAGCAGGCATGAATTATCTCAAACAGAGTTCTATTGATTTTGTCAATTATAACAAACGTCAGATGTCTCGTATTTATCCTAAGGGCACACGTGCTGATTCTTCCAATTACATGCCTCAAGTATTCTGGAATGCTGGCTGCCAGATGGTGTCACTGAACTTCCAAACCTCCGATTTGCCCATGCAATTGAACCAAGGTAAATTTGAATATAATGGTGGTTGTGGTTATTTACTGAAACCCGATTTTATGAGACGATCCGACAAAGATTTTGATCCCTTTGCTGATGCACCCGTGGATGGTGTAATTGCCGCGCAGTGTTCTGTAAAAATAATAGCTGGCCAATTTTTATCAGATAAAAAAGTCGGCACCTATGTTGAAGTTGATATGTATGGTCTGCCCTCCGATACAGTTAAGAAAGAATTTCGAACCCGTTTAGTACCTAACAATGGCTTGAATCCTGTATACAATGAAGATCCCTTCGTATTCCGTAAAGTTGTGTTGCCCGATTTGGCTGTGTTACGATTTGGTGTTTATGAAGAGAGCGGAAAAATGATTGGTCAACGTATACTACCTTTAGATGGTCTGCAGGGCGGTTATCGTCATGTCTCTCTACGTACTGAGGCCAATTTTCCAATGTCGCTACCCATGTTGTTTGTCAACATCGAATTGAAAATATATGTACCCGATGGCTTTGAAGATTTCATGGCTATGTTGTCTGATCCTAGAGGTTTTGCTGGAGCAGCACAGAAACAAAATGAACAAATGAAGGCTATGGGTATTGAGGAGCAAAGTAGTGGCGCTGCCAAAGATGCTGGCAAATCTAAAGAGGAGGAAAAGAAAGAGCCTCCATTAGTGTTTGAGCCAGTGACATTAGAATCGCTGCGAAGCGAAAAAGGTTTCCAAAAAGTGGCCAAAAAGCAAAACAAAGAATTGGATACATTAAAGAAAAAGCATACCAAAGAGCGCATGGGAGTGCAAAAGACTCAGAATGCTGCCATCGACAAACTCATCAAGGGTAAAAGGTAAGTTAGAGTTACACCAACCTCTACCTTTTTCTCTCTGCCTAAATTTTTCTTGTCTGAGGCCTCAATACAGAAAAATACAACATAGTTAAGGGTATTACCTCCTTTGATAATGAAATCGTGAATGGATTTCAAAACATATTACGATGTCAATTGGAATATCCGAGCAGCACATACTTTTCTAGGTTTTAGTGCTTTTAATCAGCCCAAGACCTCACTCATTTCCACCATTAAACAGTTTTCGAAAATTTTTCAAAGTGATCAGAAATTTTTACGAAAAATTATCATTTCACTTATTGTGGTTCCCTAACAAACATGATTGCTGCATTTATGGATCGGAAGAACAAAGAAATATTGAATATCCTTTCCATCCTCTGGCGTTGTATGAGTGCAATTATTACAGTAGAATATCGAATGGTGAATGTGATTCGCTGGAAAATTCAATGGGAAAATGTGGTTCACATGCGTTCATGGTAGGCGCATGGCAATTGGCAATTAACTAAATATCTGATTTTATTTACGAGTATGCCGAGTTAAATATGTTTTAACGTAAGATCTTACGTAGTTATATATATGTAAGTAAAGATAAATATCCTTTGAGAAGACAACACTGGTCAAATGTATTTATGAATTTAAAAAAAAAATCTATTATCGAGATCGTATGAACTTTCAATGACCTTTTCACGATTTTCGGCATTTTTGGATGCACTTTTGTCTATGCCATATGGACATGATTACCAATTTATTTATTTTTTAACTAACTTAACGTGCAAAGCTGTCGACTTGACCGCAGGAAAACACCTCTCGCCTAGGCAGGAATCGAACCTGCGACCTCTCTGGTTTAATAGGCTGCCCATTATTCATTCGCCTACGGAGGCTTCCAATAATATTTACAATTCCTAATGTAGTCTCGTACAATTAACCAAGGACTACAGTCCGAAAAAAAAAGAATTTTCCTTGCAATATAACAGCAGACAGCCATTTTGATATCTTTTTATTTTATTTTTACAGCAAAGATGAAATTCGAAATGATTCAGCAATTAAAACTGCAATAGCAGAACAAACCAAACAATGGACTGAAATGATTGCCAAACACAAGAAAGAAGAATGGGATTTGCTACGCCAGCATGTACAAGACTCCCAAGAAGCCATGAAAGCCCTCATGTTAACCGTACAGGCCACACAAGTTAAGCAATTAGAAGAAAGGCATGCCAGGTTGGTTACAATTTCGAATAAGAAAAGTTTATTATAAAAATTATTATTGCAAATAAAAAATCTTTTGCACAGGGACGTCAAGGATTTAAATGCCAAGCAGGCCAAGACCTCAGCTGATACCGCCAAAGAGGTACAAAATGATAAAACTTTGAAAACTAAAAACGAAAAAGATCGACGTCTCAGAGAAAAGAGACAAAATAATATTAAACGTTTTATGGAAGAGAAGAAGGTATTAAACCAAAAACTAATAGTTTTCGCCAACTTTTTTTTTTAATAATTTCCTTTCTTTATCTGTTCGTAGCAAATTGGCGTTAAACAAGGTCGTGCTATGGAAAAGCTTAAACTGGCTCATACCAAACAAGTCGAGGAATTTAGTACTGATGTGCAAAAGGTACTAGAGATTTGTGATTCACAGCCGCTAAACGACACTGCATCCGGTGTAAACAGTGTAGTGGTTGCAGCTAGTGACACTAGTAGCGCTATCACCAATCCCGCCTCAACAGAGAACCTTACTTCTGCTTAGAAAACTCGCTTCATTTTGAGATTTTGTTACTTTCATTTCACTCGATATCACAAATCTTTAGTTTTGTGTTTGTTTAATGCGGTATAAGACAGTGTTTTATAATTAATAATCATTCAAAATCATAATTTATTTATTTCACACATACATTTACATACTTATAAGAATAGCACATTAATCACGCTTTATGAATATTGTAATGCTCATGTTGTGTATAATTTTTTACAGTGTATTTATGTATTTGTGCATTTTTTTTCAAGTGCGAAAATGAAGAGGTTTTTATCTGTTGGAATAGTTTACCATCACTGGGCCTAAAAAACCCACGAAGCTTTAAAGGCCAGTTTTATTAAACTCAATATATTTTTAAATGAAGTTTAAACTGTCTATAAATCTAGACATTTAGAAATCACTCACCGTTTCAGGCCATGTTTCACTATCCTACACAGTCGTATGATTTGCCAAATATGGCAAATAGGATAGTGTGATCTAAAAGCGTCACAATCAGCCAAAGCTTGTATGCAATCCTGCGTTTTATAAACAAAATTTCCAATTTTTAAAAATCATAAGAATACAAGACCAATGCGAACTGTAGGCGGACTTACTTTAAATAATATTTCTGTACAGTAGGCGTGGCCGAGAGTAACAATTGGCTCTTCGTCTTCACCCTTGCCGTTCAAACAATCTAATTCAACACAGGTGTAAACAGATCTCAATATTTAAAGTCGATTTGCCAAATATGGCATCTCCGCTGAAAAAAATAGGATAGTGTGATCTAAAAACGTCAGATTTTTATGTTTATGAAAATTTCATAAAATGAAAATCCTATAAATAAAAACGAAATTTTGAGTCTGGATTTGAAAAACTTAGCAGAGTATGGCTCAAATCTACACAAGTAAAGTTGGCAACGCAGTTAAGAGAAAATATCTTTTTGAGGATACAGAAAATTTTTTTGATATCCTTTCGTAATGTGTACGAAAAGTGCTGTGTCGCCAGATAAATAACTTTGTTGTAGTTTCGTAGCGATCATGAGTCATGATAGTTAAGGCTGGGCTTAGATAATTAAAGCTCTTGTGTTTTGTTAAGGATCTCCTCATGCACAATTACAAAAGCTCTTACATTTAATATTTAAATTATAACTCCTTACACATACACTCACACACACACATAAATATAGAAATACATTATAAAAGAAAACTCACCGCATTTTAAGACTTAAAGCTCGTCCTTATTCATTGTCGAAGGATGCAAAGCAGTGCAGCAAATTCAGCAAAACTGTAAATACACAGAAATTGCACAAATTCTTATATTAAAATCTTTTGTAAAAGCAATAAATAAAATGATTTTAATGTAGACCATTTTAATTTCAGCTTCTAGACATGTACAAAGTCGAAGAAGAGGCCTATAAAATACAAGGAAAATCAGAATTCTTTGCCTAGAATTCAAACTCACAGGATGTTAATGAAAATTCCTGAGATAATAACAATAATTTTAACTACAACAAAAATAAGGATAAAAACCTAAGATGGGGATTATAAAAAAAAAATTAAATATTTTTTCTAAAAAACAAATCAACCACTGAAGCCAAAAAATAAAAATAAAAGAAAAAATTAAATAATAAGTTAAACCAAAAGATCTTTGCTAGAGAATTAAAATGATTATAAAATGGCTTGAGAAAATTGCAATCGAAATACTATATTTAACATTTAAGAAATTCATACTATAGAAAGAAGAAACCAAAATTAATTTGTTAATTAATTTATATTTAAGGAAAAACTTTAATTATTCTTAAGAAGAGTCTCTAATCTAAGAAGAAAGAAAAATATTTAAATATTATAAATGTAAGCTTAAAACTGAAGAAAAAATATATATTTAGAGAAAAGAAATTAAAAATTGCATTAAAAACCAAACAAATATACACCGATTATACAAAAATTTAATAACAAAAGCAAAAGTCAAAATATAAAATATTAAAAGTGAAATCTAGTCAAATTTATGATAAACGTTTAACTTTAAAAATAGTTTAATAATTCTCATTAAACCTTTAAAATAAAAACAGTATATGTTTTGAAACAATTAAAAAGGATATAGACAGTATTTAAATAAACGTACTTCCTCAATGAAACCAAAACTGAAAAAAAATAAAGAAATAAATACGAATTGAAATTTAAAAGAGTTTCCGTTTAACCACCTACTAAAAATAAGGACTTAAAATGCAGGGGTAATTTAAACAATAAAACGAAAACTTTAATCCTGAAAAAGTGCTCACTTAGAGATTTCGATGAAAAGGCTTTTCCATGTAAAATGAAGCGACTTTACTGCCCATGACTTCCGCTTAAAGTCATATCTTGGCTCTCAATGCTAAAAGAACACAGAAGAGAAAGATGAAACCTGCTTAAATTACACAAGCTTTGATATTGAATTTCCTCTGTTTCTCCCTCTTTTTCTCTTTTTCTCTCTCTCTCTCTCTGTCTTAACTGCCAAGGTATGACAGAATATTTTCAAATAATTCTTCCATAACGTATCACTGGCAGCGATTTTCTAATACATTTCTTTAACAACAGTTGCCATGATTAAAAATATTTATTGTTACTGTTGAAAAATAAAGTTAAATTACTTAGCAGTTCAATAACCAATTTGTGGTCTTATTAACCCATTTCAGGCCAACCAAAAGTGAAAGCAAAACATTTACAAAATTTATTTATATCAAATTAGCAATGCATAAAGAGAAAACTAAAGGAAATAAAGTGAAAAATAGAAAAATGCCGGTAATCCCATTGGCACAGTGGTTACTTGTGAGCAAAAAAGAAGAAGAAATATATTTAAAAAATTTCCTCTACATTATTCACATTTACAATTAATAATGCTTTTTTGAATTCATTGGCAATAGTTTTTGAGTAGGTAATTAAAAACTAACTGCTATTGCCAACTAGGTACGGTGGCAGTAAATGGGTTAAGGAGAAACTGTTTTAAAATATAATGCAAAAGCGAAAATCTGCCAGCTGACAATTACTTTTATCGATTATTAATTATTATAAATGTTTTTCATATTATTTAACAAAATTATTATTTAAAAAAATATTATTTATATTTATTAGTATTTAAAATGGTTCAATTTTAAAGTTACGGAATCACACTATACTGCAAGAATTTATAGCGCGCTTAAGCCAGAGTTAATGATTTAATCTACCATCAGTGTTGCCAGAAACGCAGATTTACTCAATTCAAAACAAAGTGTTGCAGATTAAAATATGTTTGTAATCAGAGGGCAAACTTTCTAAGTTTTAAAGGCCTTGTTTCACTATCCCACACAGTATTAACAGATATCAAATTTGTCACGTATTATGAAAAAGTATTATAGTGTAACCTACAACCGTATTACTTCTTTGACAGTCGAATACCACTATCAAAAGTTTTTGAAAATTTTCATAAAATGATAGATTTCGTCTGATCAGGGTTGATTTTACTTCAAGCATTCTTATTTTTTTATTATTATTATTATTTTTAATGTATATACCAAAAGTTGTAATATATTAATTTTTTATCTTTGGAAATAAACATTTTTAGTCCACCTTTAGAACAAATTACCTTTTTTGTATGTAACAAACATAAAACATATGTTTTCGTAATACATTTAAAATATAGTGTAACACCACATACGCCATTTTTATTTAATTTCATAGAGCATAAGGCACATAAGGTGTACACTTTTGTGTTAATGAGTCGTTCAACTTTGTGGGATAGTGAAACAAGGCTTTAAAGAGTATTAGCTTCTGTTGCCTGTATTGGAATACCATTTATTGTTTTTCTTTCCTGTCACAATGAATGTAGCAAAAGGAATAGGAGAGGAATTTGTTTGCATTGTCGAAACAACACAGGACTTTCTATGCAATTAATTTAAAAGTTCCAGGAACTTCTTAAGAGATTATTAACCCAAAGAAGACAAAGCTGGTGCAGCGGATACAATTTTCGATCTTTAAAGAAAACCTACACAAGCTTATGCATGGAGTTCAAGACAGTCGGTAACTTTTATAGACTTCTGCAAAATACATATTTTTCAAAAAATACTTTTTACTTTTACATATGTGTTCACTTAATTTATTGCTATATCGTCAGCTCAATATTGAATTGCTGCAAACGTTAAAAATTCAGTTTGCAGCAGTTGCCAAATATCATTATGCATATAGAGAAAACAATTACTTGATATGTCAGAAATGCAAAAGAAAAAAGTTTTTTCACTTTTTAATGATCCTTATGAGATAAGTAGGAAATATGGCTCGATGACATTTTCAGATTCCATATGCCAGATATCTTTATTGACATACTCATTCATACAAAAATTATATTCATCGCTTGAAATGAGTATCACTTGATTCTGCTTTTCCTTCTTCCTAATTTTCTAATTTCGACAATTTTAAAAAAAAAAATCACAGCTGGAGAAAAAATTCAGAACGAACAATCATTAATGGGTTAAATATAATAACTCACTTTTCGCTCTGCAAATGCTTTTTTTTCTAGGGAAATACGAGTAAAATCAGCATTTCTTCTAAATTGATTGCTTCTGCTTTTAAATTAACTCCAGTGTTCGTTATTACTTTAATTACTTATCAGCTGACGATTTGAAGGATTTCGGTAGGTACAAATGTTTTAATCTTCAATTATATACAAATTTTAACCGATTTGGTTGATAAACCATGAAAAGGAAACACTTGCTATCTCGTTTTTTCTCAATACTGAATAGACTTTTCAGAATGTTTTGACGTTTCGTTGGTGTAAATGATATAAGAAAATATGGTTTTGTTTTTATTGGTAGGGGTTTTCGTAAGTAGTTGTCACTACTTCTCTATTTTTTGGAGTGTCGAGAAAACTCAGAGAAAAACTTCTTAACGTTCAATTGAGACAACGTAGTTTTACGTCAAAAAAAAAAATTTAACTTTGGCAACCTTTCGTGATTGAAAGCTGACATTTTTATTTGTATAAATTACCCAAGTTTTTAAGATTCTGTACAATATATTAACAATCTACATATATAATATAATACCAATAATACGTAACTGTATAAATATCTATCCTAAAGATTAAAGTTTATTTTCGGTTACAAATATATGTATTTTCTCTAGAATGAAGTTCATTTTCAGGAAATTGCTGGAAGTGCCACCAATTAGATTTATGCCCGCTCGCAACTTTCTAGCAGAGTTCATATCTTATTAGAGCCTGTTTACACATGTAAATATTTCTCTTTTGACTCCTAGCAAAAACAGGACCACTTTAATACACATATTGCATGCATAACGTAATCGTATACCGTTACGTAGTAGCAATGAATTAATATTGGAATTGCATAGTCATAAATAAAATGATTTTTATAAATAAAAACAGCAGACCTCTCCGATACGGGCTGTTGTCTATAGCTTAGAACTTAATGCGCATTCTTCGCATAAAATGGACTGGCCATATCGCCATTTTTTAACTAAATTAAATCAATTAGTTGTGTAACCAAGAACTGAATTTCCGAAATAATTGTTGAAGCTTTTAAGTAATTGAAAATTATAATTCTTTTTTTTATTTTAAATAGATATTATTTTAATTTTGTATTTTCTGAGAAAGAAAAATCAGTCAACCGATTCTGGGCCCTATATCAGATTTCAGTAATTCGTACTTACGTCATACTCTTGCCGTTTTTGTAAACTTTATTATATAATTTACAATTATAATTCTAAGAATAAATAAAATAAAATATTTAAACTGAAATTTCATCACAGCTTGGCCGATATCACCTCTGCAAAATTTAGATATGCATACTGGAAAAGGTTTTTACCTTATTTAGGAAGACAGAGAACGACAAGGGCGGACTTGTGATTAACAAGTATATTCCATACGGGCCTATACTTAAAAAGCGAGTATTTCTTCTTAATTTTCAAACCAAGTCAAAATTAAATATGCGAAACTTTTTTAAGTTTATTTTCTTGGTCACCGTTTACAATATATGAATTTCTTGCAGCTGAAGTCTTAAGCTTTTCCCTGAAAGTTGCTTGAATTTACTTGCTTGAATATACTTGCACAAGTAAAGTAAAAAAAAATAAATAAAATTGAAATTTAAGATATTGGCAGTTGCCAAGGAATAGTTTCATAGTGTGTGTAAAGTCCTGTAAATTAAAAATTTTCTAAGTAATTGAAAAAAAATAATTCTACATAAAAAATATTATTTTATATTGTCAGCCATTTACAGTAGAGCTAAATCAAATTATAAAAGTAAAACAGCTGATTATGTTTTCATATACCCAGAGATGGCAAACCTTTTCGCTATCCATTTGGTAATTTCTTGAGTATGAACTTTGTTTAAAGGAAAAAATATGGACGCAAAATATTAAAAAACAAAAATTCTTCCATAAATATTTTTTAACAGAAAAGGCATTTATTTTTAAATAAAAAATATTCTCCATGAAAAAACCAAACAGGTGTATTGCAAAAGAAAACAACAAAAATTCAAAATCTGTTAAACGTTTTTTGGCATATTTTACAAGCTTTTTCTTATAAAACTAATAACAGTTAATGATTTAAAACTTATAAAATTTTATATTGCTTCGAGCTTCACTAAAGAATAAAAACAAATATAATAAAGGAATATATACAACTTTAAGTAATAATTAAAAACTTATTCAAATTTTAAAAACAAATAACTTGAATTAACTTTTATATATGAGATAGACTAAGTTTGAGGGTTAAGCTTTTTCCAATAAATTTTCTTTGTGAAACTTATATAATTATTTGCTACTAAGGAAAGGGGGAAAGAAATGAACGGAGCAAAAGATTGCGATTAACGATTCTTTCAAAATCCTTTTTTAATTCCTAATAAAAAATAAAAAAGGTTTCACAATACAGATTTCGCAAAGCATGCCATCGGGTAACTCTAGTCAAAATATATATTTAAATACACATCCATACATACATACATACGCCCATGCATATAACATATATGTGTATGGATGTATAATAATTGTTAAATATGTAAATACATCCCTGGCTTAATATAAACAGGATATACAACTCTGTCTAAACTTATTCATCCGTAGCTTTCTAAATTTATTTCCCAAGTTAATTTTCTATTATTTAAATTAAATGACATTGACTTTTTGCAAAGCTACGTTCTATAAAATTAAAACTTAGTTAGGCCCTTTTTATATTAGGCAGTTGATATACAGAAAACCAATCCGTATTTAAAACTAAAAATAAAGACATACAAATATGTAATGGAAACCTAATAACACATATTAAATTTACTTTGAAATCCTTTAGAATCTTAAATTATTTATATCTTTTAGTTCTAAATTTTATTTATTTATTTCAATATAAGAAAAAAGTTTTGATAAATGCGCTGCGTGTGAACTTATGAAAGAAAGAGAAAAACGGCCATTGTTTACAATGGATAATTTAAACAAATCATTAATTACATTTAATTTTCATCATTAAATCATTTACACTTTTATTACAAGTTATCGAAATTTCCAAAAAAAAAAAAAAAAAAAAAAAAAAAAAATGACAACTTGACAATTTGACAACTTGAAATGCAGCGTTGCAGTTTTCAAATAGTTACTCAAACAGAAATCGCTTTTAAAGTTAGTAAGGCGATTCGTCATATCTGGCATGTCAGATAGGGAGTGTGTCCTCTAAATACATCTGTGTGTCACAGATTTTTTGACAAGTCATATGATTTGATAAATTCCATGCCATCAGAGCTGCATTTACTTTATTTGTTTACATCATATTTTTATAATGCTGTGCCACCTTAAACGCCATTTTAATAAGATTTTTTAAAGTAAAAGAGTGTCACTAGCAGATTTTCATACGAATCATACAACAGTCTAGGATAGTAAAGCATGGCATTAAGATTTTACCAATTTTGTTAATAAATTTTCAACAAGTTTTCTTTTAAATGATTATTTATATTTAATAAATTTGAGATGCATACATATATTACAGGGATCCAACTTTAGCAATTTCAGAAAATTACATATGTATGTATGTATATTCAAAAATTCAATTCAATCAGCTGATTGTGAAACAAGGTAAAACAAATTGGTTTATAGATGTGTATTCCTTTCTATAATAAATTGACTGATTTCAAAACTTGTAATTTCGATATTTCAACATACAGAATGCCTTCCGGGGATTTCCAAATCGCTGTGGCAAATCTTATGCATGACATTTTACAGCAAAGGGCAAGGCGAAGTATATACATATAACGAATACATTCAAAGCATCACAGCCCTGAGAAAATAAATGGAGAAATATGGAAAGGCGGCGTTTAGAGTCGAAAATATATTATTACCCTTTACAGTCTAGTATGCGCATGACGAATTGATACTAGACAGCAGTAGAAGACTACCTTTACCATTCAGTAGCGAAATTTCAAATAAAAAGTGACAAAGAAAACTGATTAATGCGAACTAAACTTGCGTACTTTCAATCCTTTTTCAATTCGCCTGCATTACTCGCCTTATTTCATATTATTTTGCCACTCGTATCCAAAATTTCGTTATATCTTTTGATTTACATTAACGCAGGAAACAAAGAAAAAAAAAAACACAACAATATTAAATGTTAACAAATTTTATATAAAAAAATTAAAGCCTAAAATTACATAAAATTAATAATCTTTAGTTACATAAGCTGAACAAAAAGGTATTCTTAATTGAAGAAAAAGAAAAATGTTTATAATAATAATAAATATTTATTGTAAAAGAAAAATTGCAGTTATAGAATATATAATAAAACTCTATTGAAAACCAGAATAGTATTGTTTCAAAAAAGTTCACTAAAGCTGGCTAATTTCAGAGAAGGGGGCATTCCCCACAAAGGAGTTTTACAGATTAAGTATATTTAATAATTAATTAATTAAAATTAATTATTGCAAATAGAGTTCAATTTATTTAAAAAACCAAAAGGCAGTAAATGGTTTTTTAATGCTATTTGTATACATTCTCATATAGTTTTTATATACTTTTCACATATTATACAATATTATTGTATAATGTGTTCTATTCTTTATGCACTACAACACATTTAAATAAATTATTTTTCAAGCAAATGTGGAAACTAATATGTGCAGACCATAATATTATTGGAAAATATTTCACAATTTTGTAACCATACGAATTAGTAACAATAAATTTTTACATGCGATGTCAAGATCGAAGAACAAGAGGTATGTACATACTCGTATACATACTTACATATACTCAAATGTAACCTTTACAGCACAAGTTATCAAAAATTTATAACTTTCTTGGCAATTCTCACTAAAATTGCAACCCTAAAAATCACTTACTCCCAGTCCACACTTGCAATTTTGTTGCAGCAATTTTTGGTTGTTTTAGGTGAGAGAGGTGAGGGGGGTGAAACGCTTCAGGAGGGGTACAGAGTACCGTACCCCGCTCACCGAAAACAGCCAAAAATTGCTGCAACAAAATTGCAAGTGTGGACTGGGAGTTATTGCAAACTAGTCGACTAAATACTCTTCGCCAGAATTGAACAAAGCCAAATTGTTCTTTTATCCTCCTGAATACAAAAATACGAATACCAATTAAGGGCATGCTTAACTATCCTACACAGTCGTGCGATTTATTGAGGCGAAAATCTAATCACATCAAAATGGCTCTGCTGGTGCCACACTATCATGTAACTATGATGCAAGCAAATTATTTCTTTGATGATTGAAGTAAATGCAACTCTGATCGCATAAACATTGTCAATTAATGAAAATTTTCATAAGCTTTTGCAAATCGTACGATTGCAAAAGCATTCATTTCTTCAAGTTGCATTTTTGGGCCACACTATCCTATTTTTGCAGTATACATGATTTATGAAACAGAGCGTATGATTACACTCTTTTTTATAAAATGCAGTACAAGTTGCCTATTTGACGTACGATGGTACAGGATAGTGAATCATAGCCTTGGAAAGGCCAAGTAAAATTATTTAGCGAAGATATTGCTACACCTTCTTTATAGCCTTTTCATACAGAAAACTAAAACCTGTTTTTAACGTTAAAACAATAAACAGCTGATTTGGTGTTGACACCACAAATTCCATTAAATTTGCTTTTAACGCACTGTTTATTACGAATAAATGAGTAAAAAGAGAAAACTAATTTCTCATAAAAATAAGTTGTTGCAATTTTCACAATACTTAAGTGATAAACTGTAGAACAGATGTGTTGTTTTATATGGCAAATAAAAAAAATATTACCCATGAAAACTACGTGTAAAATATATATTATTTTGCATTTGTCTAATGAATAGAACAATATACTGTGTGAAACTATTCTTCATGCTAAAAACTTCTTTTATGACGAGTTTTAATATTAAAATCATTTTTTACTACAACTAACAACTATTTACAGCTGTGAACACTATTAAATGAAAAATTAGAGAATAAATTTATATTTGCATGAATAAAAACGAAATCGGCAACACTGTTGTAATCAAAAGAAACCTCTCTTGAGAGAAAATTTTTATTCACCACTCTTGTTTACATTTATAGAAAAAAGCTTTCAGATTTCACAGCTGATGACATAAATGCATTGTACGAGTATACATTCGATATTAATCAACACAAACTATATTTTTAAGCACATTAAGAAATCGGAGAATGAATATTAAATCATTCGGTAAAAGGAGTTCCCCCAGTTGACATTGAGCAAGGTTGTGCTAATTACAAATATTATTTGCTAAACACGCAAGCAAAGAATTTCATCAGAGTGGGAAATCCACAAGCCAGCCGTACAACATACACACACACAAGCGTATGTAAATAAAAACATACATGCAAGTATAGTAGTATCTCTGCCCAAAATGTCATTATTTGGCAAAGAATTCGAACAAATTTGGCCTAAAGCCGGTACGCAAATAAGACTAACTGAATTTGGCAGGAAACTATTAAAGCAATGTGAGTCAATTAAGAAGCCAGAATGCACTGAAGTTGATATCGATGCATTTAAAAGGAAGTCATCAAACTTTCCTTTAGAGGTGAGAGATAATAAATCAAGAACTTTTAGATTACAATCATTTTGTGGTATACATACATTTTTTAACCACTGTACCCTAAACGTTAACTTAGTTTGGCACTAACACTTGTCGTGTTGCAAGTCAGCCCAAAGACCGTTATCCTCACATACAAAAACAAATCGCCTCAGCTTATCCGGTTATCCACGAGCGTGTCCTACAGTTGTATTTGGACTTTTTGGAACATAAATGTAAATACGGTAAGTGACACATCAAACTATCGTCAAATGAAATCAAAAAGCGACTTATTTGAAAAATGGTTAAAGCCGTGTTTTAAGACTGTTTTATGGAACACCCCGGACCAAAATACTCACATACATTTTTATAAATTAAACTGGCATACTTTAAGATGTATTTAAATGTGCAGAGAGGCTGTTCACATGTCGATCATTTGTTTTTTCATACAAGTGGGCGATCCATACAAGACGTTCGGCATTAAGGCAAAGGGCACAAAGGCATAGAAATGATATTTTTATGATATAACACACAGTTGATTTTTAGCTTACACTGCGGTACTTTTCCCGCAGTCCATCCAATTTAACAAATTGGATAGTGAAAGCCGCGGATTTATAATTCTTAGATAATAAACATAACAATTATATATTTTATTTAAGCATTTAGAATTTTTTTTTTTTATGTTTTTAATGAACATATATTAACCATTCAATTTAGATACTTTAACTCAAACCACAAAGCTTTCGGCTTGTACGAAGGAAAACACTTACGGTCTAGGCGGGAATGTAACACGCGACCTCCGGTTTGGTGGGCTGTGCATTATTCCTTCGCCTACTTTACTATCTATTAATCAATTTATTCGCATAACAAGTAATAGTGTTATATTCGAAGATTTCGAATCCAAGAATATGTTCCATAGATATTATTGTACACTACAACTATATTGCATGGAAGTAAACTTTTATTTTGGACTTTTTACCTAAAAACGTTCACCCAAAATGGCTGATTTTCACACTGGATAATATAGAGAAAAATTTATTCAATTTTTGATTCTAAGCAAAATTCAAGCTCAATCTACACCGCTACAAAAATACTTAGAAGGCACAGAGAGACAGACGGACAAATCTTTATCAACATATATGGATATAGAATAAAAAAACGTTATGGTACCCCAAAAAAAAAAAAATAGAAACAGCAAAACTTTGTATGGGTATAATAAAATTAGAATAGCTAAGAAAATTTAAGCTCAATCTATACTGCTACAAAAATACTTAGAAGGCACAGAGAGACAGACGGACAAATCTTTATCAACATATATGGATATAGAATAAAAAAACGTTATGGTACCCCAAAAAAAAAAAAATAGAAACAGCAAAACTTTGTATGGGTATAATAAAATTAGAATAGCTAAGAAAATTTAAGCTCAATCTATACTGCTACAAAAATACTTAGGAGGAACAGAGAGACAGACGGACAAATCTTTATCAACATATATGGATATAGAATAAAAAAACGTTATGGTATCCCAAAAAAAATAGAAACAGCAAAACTTTGTATGGGTATAATAAAATTAGAATAGCTAAGAAAATTTAAGCTCAATCTATACTGCTACAAAAATACTTAGAAGGCACAGAGAGACAGACGGACAAATCTTAATCAACATATATGGATAGAAAATAAAAATACTTTATAGCATCCCAAAACAAAAAAAAAATAAATAAATTTAGAAATAGCAAAACTTTGTGTGGCGGAGGGTATAACTAAATTAGAATAGTTAAGAAAAACAAGAACAAGAAATGTAAAGATATTATCTAATACAATATTTTACATAATTCTAATAATAGGAATATTAGGATTAATTTGGGGGGAGGGTAGCTTAATTTTCTTTCTCATTATTTCAGCAAAATGCATTTCACAAGTAGGGGCCAACTCATTAGTGGTGGTCTTAGCGAAAAAATATTTACATTTACTTACGTTACTTAAATTTAAAAAAATCTCATTATATAATATTTTTAATTAATTTATGAAAAAGTTTACAACATCGCGGCCTAAGAAACAGGATATCCTGAATTGAAATTTTAAAAAGGAAAATACTTTTTTCATATACCTCTTTCGCAACAGCTGGCTTAATTAAATTTTAACTTAAGATCTTCATTGCCACTCAGCTGATCGGCTATTGACCTTCAAATTTTGTTCCATTTCAATAATATAATTTAATATTCGTATCATTCTTTCAATACCATCACACTTATTTGTAGAACGAAGATATTTAAATGTTTTTCTTCAGAATTTGCTCGTGAAATAAAAAGAAATATAAAACACAGTTTTAAATTCCAATTTCCTCTTCCAATGGAGACCGAAACTTTCATTTAGTTAATTTCCCTCATAAGTTCGCGTATTTGTGTAATTTTTAGCCAATTTTATTATTGAAAGCTGAACTGCAAACCAAAAAAAATCCATCTCTTTTCCAGCGCATTTGTGTAAAAATGATTAAGAAAACAATAACATCTCATTTTAGCAGGGTTGCATTTTTATCAAAATACGTACTACTTCTGTCACAGAATGAAATTGTCGTTAAATTAGTTAGCAAAGCTGCTTATAATTTAATTTACGTCAAAGTATTGTAATTACGACCTTTTTTCCAAGGCTGTGAACACTTAATTTTTCATAAGTTTAAAGGCGGTAAAAGTATATTAATTGCCTTAAACTGACGCTTTGTTGATAAACCAACTCCGTAACTTTTTTACGATAATCGCGTTGTCAAAATAAATAATAAAGAATAATAACGACATGTGCATGTGCGTTTATTGTGGATCTTAATTTAGACAGACCGCCCGATTGTCACTTTTTAAAAAGAAATTTCTGAAAAACCGTTACCACAAATGTCTTAATTGTCGATAATTTTTGCTATTAAAAAATCGCTCACAGTCACTCAATAGCGATATTACAAGTGTTTTGCTTTAGTTTACAAAACAAAATTAATTTATGGAACTTATTCGTAAAGAGTTAATAAAGTTGTGTTTAAGAAAAATATTCCGACAAAATCCGATAAAAAGAATTTCCAGATTATAATATTCACAGCAAAACTTACAAAGCTTAAAAGCTCTAAAGCCTTTTTTATTTTTTTCAAATATTTCTTTCAAATTTTCCAGGCAACGCTGCGGAAAAAGAGATCTATGATCGGTTAAATCTTACACAGTTTGTGCAACGGCTGTTAAGCCGCCGTTGTGCCAGTTTCTTTGGAAAAAATGATAAGTTTTTGTTAATTTCGGGCGAACGTGGTTGCAGCGGTTTTATGGATGTCGGCACTTCAAATGAAAAGCCTCCTTTAATCTTAAGAAATGTTTTAAGTTACGATGAAATAAAAGTAAGAATGTATAAGAAATCTTACTGTGCGGGGAAGGGGAAATTATATTTTTTTTTCTTTGTTTAGCTTTCAGCCTTATTAAGTGTTTCTTCACATTCCGAATTAATAAATAACGGTAATCGCCAGAACTGTGGTGTTATAGAACAAAATAAATCTCTTATAGAAAGAAATGGTGTAGTAGTGGGTATAATTGGTGCGCGTTTAACCCGACGAGATGTTATGGAATTCCAGGATATAATTATAGCTAAAACGCAAAATACTAAAGAGAAAGGTTACGGTTATCCCATTGACGAAGATACCATGAGCAGCAAATCTAAGGATTATCGACGCATGTGGAAGGAGTTTTATGAAGAAAAAGACTTTTTATATACAGAAATAAATAAGGATAACAAACGATTTGGCAGTTCAAAAAATAAAGACGATATCTTTGATAACTTGATAATGAAAAAACGCTACACTATATCATTTGATACTTTGCTGCTAGAAGCGGAGGCTAGAGCTAGGCTGGAGGGGAAACAAGCTTACGTACATGTAGTAGGCATAGGATTGGGAGTATGGAAGGCAGCTCAACAACAAGAGCATATATTTTTAGAAACTTTTAGCCAAAGAGTGAAATATTTAATATCGAAGCTACCCAACATAGGAGTGTTACATTTTTCTTGGTTTTCCTTGACTGAATGTGGCGACTTAAGGAATGGGCACATTTTTAAATCGGATACGCATCCTCAAGGCGGTATAAAATGTTTTATTTCGAAAAGAAATCCAGCTGATAAACTAAAGTTGCCAGAAAATAATAATACACTTTTAGTCATATCCTATGCTTGGGATGGTAACGCCTTACCGGGTAATGAATTTTGGATGGTAAGTTTTGAACTTTTCTAGTTTTGCCATTAAATATGTTTTTTTCAATTTTCTTTAGAAAATGTTAAAATCAACTGGCGATTCTTCCACCGCCTGCAGCACTTTAATAACCGAAATACACAATCCCCACATAAATGATGGATGGGTAAATGGTGATAACTTGCATATTGCGACAGAAAGATATGGCATCACACATATCGCTGATTACGTTAGAAATATTGAGAAATAATTTGGTATAATAAGATTTAATTTTCCTACCTGAATGATTTTAATAACTTATATTTTTATATATGAATGTATCTTTCTATGTATGCCACACTGTAACTTAATAATATAAACACTATAAAAAATACATTTTTAGCAGTTTAATTTTCAAAAAAAAAAAAAAAAAAATTAATAATAATAATTAGCAAATGGAAAAATTCTCTACAAAAATTTGATGTCGGTGTCAAATATTATTAAAGAGACAAATGTAAAATGCTAAATGCTACTATTTGCTTACACTGTATCTAAAAAGGAGGTAATCATTTTCCCCCGCCCAAAAATTTCGCCAACCTTTTGTGAACTTCCTTTCTTTATTAAAAATGAACCAAATATTGTAAAAAAATAATTTTAATAAAAGAAGAACCTATTGGCTAAGTTACTTGCAGTGATGCCAATTTAGCGCTTTATTATTTTGTTCCACAGCCTAGTCATACAATACATTGTGCGGGAATTAGAAAAGACAAAACAGAATTGACATAAATAATGACTTTCTAGTATTCATCTCTTTTTATTCCCTTCTTTATTACAAAGGACCCTATAAAATTATATACACTCTAGATTCATATGAGAAGGGAAGTTGATTGAGCTTTGTCCGTCTGTCCTCCATATTTTTGTTTCCGTATAAATTGAGCCTAACATTTCCCTAAAATTAAAAATTTAAGAACGCATCTACTCCGACTTTTCTCAAAATTATCTATTCTGAATATCTCCAATATCGTTTAATAAATAAAGGACATATGTATATAGCCAAAAAATTATCTCGTACATTTTTTGGTAAAAATTGCAAAATTAAAGTTTATTTCATCGGAGTATAATGGCAATGTATAAAACGAGCTGTGGAACATAATCCTGGAGGAGGGTGTATATATCATTTTCCCATGTTTTTAATTAAAAGATGAACTATTTTTGTATTTCTAAACTTTCAGGGTTTCCAGTAGAAAAACAACTCTATCAAAAACTTAGCCTCACAGACTTTGTACAGCGTTTGTTACACAAGCGTTGTGTTACGTTTATGGGTTCGCGAGATTACTACCGGCTTCTATCTGGTGAAATATGCTATGCTGGAAATAATTATATCGATGTGGGTACGCCTCAAGAAAGTGACCCCTTGATATTGAAAGATTTATTATCGTACGATGAGGTTAAGGTAATTTTTAAAGACATTCTTCTTACTTTTATAAAACTATAATTGTTATGTTAATTACGTATTAATGCGGCTCGAGTTCACGGCTTGAACAGTTTCGCAAATGGATTCACTGACAATTATGGTGGCAGGGCAAATTAAATATTCATGTTTGGAGAGTTAAACTAAAATAATTGTTGATATTCCCATCCAGCTTTCGGCCTTTTTATCGGTCAGCTCTCTAACAGAGTTAATTAACGATGGCAGTCGTACTAATGAGGGCAAAATCGAAAAAAATCTAGCCTCTATCGAGCGGGAAGGTGTCGTAGTTGGAGTTATTGGTGCCAGATTTGAAAAACCTTTTGTCATGGAGTATCAAGATATTTTAATAACCAAGGAGCAAAATATTCCAGAACTAGGCTATGGCTTAAATACGAAATCAACGGCAGTTCAGGAGGGCAAAGCGCTGGAACGCCTTGTTGAATATCGTAGACTATGGCAAACATTTTATGAAACTCAAGATTTCTTATATGAACAAGTACGGCTATCAGATGACCCAAGATTTTCAACGATTGCGCCAAAATTTCCAAATAATTTCCCTCACAAATTTGATAATGTTATGATGAAGAAACGTTACGCAATTACTTTCGATACACTGCTGCTGGAAAGCCAGGCTCGCGCCAAAGTATTAAATAAACAAGCTTATATTCATATAGTGGGTATTGGTTTGGGTGTATGGAAAGTAGCCGAACAGCAAACTAAAATATTTTTGGAATGTTTTATGCAAAGAGTTAGACATCTATTGCCTCACTTGAATAATGTCGGTGTATTACATTTTTCCTGGTTCCACATGCAAGAGTGGCGGGATTTAAAACATAATGGTTTCATTGAATCTAAAACTCATCCTTTAGGTGGCATTAGAACTTTCCTAGCCAATCGTAATCCAGCTGACAAATTGAAAGATGAATTTAAGGATATGTTATTGATTATATCGTATGCCTGGGACGGCAATGCTTTGCCAGGAAATGAGTTTTGGGTGGTAAATTTTATTTATTTTTTTTAAACAGCACTGCAAAATGCCATTAAATAACACATTTCTCTCTTTAAGGGCTCTTTAAGTGGTTCCAATGATCCTTCTACGGCTTGCAGTACATTAATATCTGAATTACACAATCCTCATATAAACGATACGTATGTTAATGGAAACAATTTGCATGTCACTAGTGCTGAATATGGTCTTTTACACATACAGGACTTTGCCAGGCAGGTGTTTGAGCGCGAATAACACAATAAATATTTAGTTCCCTTTTTATATATTTATATTCAAATTTATATTAATTAAATATATTATTACAGCTTAAGATTATTTTAATATTTTTTTATTTTTGTGGGATCAGAAAATCACACGCAAAGATGTTTTCATTATGTTCAAATATTATTTACTCAATTGGAATGTAGGGAACATAATTTTGGCATAGATTGAAGGTTGTAGAATATACTGGAACATTCACTAGATTGCTATATATATGTATATATAAATCTGTAAGTGGCTTTCTCCTGCTTACACTGTAAATTACGGGCGGCTAAACCGATTTCAGTATTAATAAAAATGAATTCAAATACTTCGTAGAGGGTTTTTATTTAATAAAAAATTTAAAGAGGTTTGCAGAAATTTGGAAAATGTCAGACAACTTTATGATTCTTTCAGCCGAATGCATCGATTATCATCACCCAGCTCAAATGCTTAGACATCCAGTAGGAGCAGATTTTTGCAATTCGCCTAATAAAGCGAAACTGTGTAAAATATCGAATGCTATATATGGGAAACTATTTCATATAGATGGAAAATCGGGAATTTATGTATTTATGTAATATATGTACTGTAAAAAAAAATTAATTTTCATGGACCAAGATCTTTTCTTACTTGGCCACCTATAAAACAAATATTTCGAACAGAGAAAAATTAATTTTTTCTTAATTACATTAAATCAGCTCTTTGAAAATCGTCAAAAGAATCAAGAACAATCTTAATATGCCAACAGAGTTTCTTTGTAATGGGTTATCCAGTTTGTGGTTTCAAAAGTATAGGGCTGGAATTCGACATCTGTGAAACTAAGCTGTTAAACGAATTTTTTTCCTTTTAGTTGAGAGTCTGACATTGACGAAAACGTAAAGCTTAACTATCACACAAAGCATAAAAATTATCAAAACATACTACAAAATTGGTAACACTGCCACAGCCACATATCGTGCTTTAAGAGGAGATTATGGTTTATATAATCGCCCAACTATGCAAGCAATTGGCAAAATTGTGAAGAAACTTGAAGAGCCTGTGCATCATCGTTTCGCTCGTTCCGCGGAAAAAATCGCTGCTGTAAGTGAAACTGTTGCCAAAGACCCGAATGTGTCGACTCCTCGTCGTTTTCAGGAATTATGACCGTCTTACGGTATATTATGGCGTATTTTGCATATAGATCTACACCTACATCCATATAAAGTTCAGATCACACAGCAACTGAAGCCAGCTGACCATTTACAATGTCGTAGATACGTGGAATGGTTGCTTGCATAACAGGCGTTGGACGGCGATTTTTCGAACAAAATTTTCTTCAGCGATAAAGCACATTTCTCACTAGGTGGGTATGTTAATAAACAAAATGGTCGTGTTTGGGGTTCTGAGAATCTTCAAGTAATTGAAGAAAAAATCACTGTTTGGTGCGCTCACTGTTTGATTGCACCTTACATTTTCGAAAACGACGGGGGAACGACTGTCACCGTCAATTCGGGGAGTTATGGTCACATGATAAACTACTTCTTTTGCCTGCTATTCAAGAACACGACTTGAAGAATATGTGGTTTCAACAAGATGGTGCCACATGCCACACAACTCGGGCGAATATGGCTTTATTACAAGAGACATTTGCTGTCCGCAAAAATTCTCGTCATAACTATATCAACTGGCCACAAAGATCATACGATTTGACACCATTAGACTTTTTTTGGGTGGGGCTATGCAAAAGACCGTGTTTATGCAGATAAATCTTTTACTCTTGAGCACTTAAAAACCAACAATCGTCAAGTTATGGCTGAGATATCGCCCAATATGTGTCAAAAAGTGGTCGAAACGTACCTCAAAAGAATCAATGCTTGCAACACCTCGCGGAAGGGTCATCTAAATTATGTAGTGTTTCACACATAATGTCAATGTTCAAACTTTATAATAAAAAAGAAATATCATGAAAAAATATATTCTATATGTGATTTATTTACATTTACTTTTGAAACCGCAAAATGGAAAACCCGTTACTTTGAAATTTCATATGAATTTGGTTTTGCGGTTCATACGATTGCATGTGTGGCTCTCATACAAGTTCTGAATAATATTGCTAATATGCGTATTTCACAATATTATTAGATATACACACACTTGCATATACAGCATTTCTACAGATTTTCTCGTTCTTGGAATTTCCTGAATTATTTATACCAGCAATGCAACAGCAAATTAAAAAAAAAATTCTAGTAGAAGCAACTCAGTTTTAAAACAGAAGTACAACCCTGAAGATGTCGATATTTGGAGAAGAATTCGATAACGATTGGCCTTCAAGGGATTTCACTAAAAATTTAACAAATTTCGGCCAAGAGCTCTTGGAAAAGAGTTTGGCTATACAAAAGCCCAAAGATGAAAAGGTGAACATACAAGAATTCATAAAGAAATCAGACGAATTTCCTATAAAGGTAAATACACCACCAATAAGTAAATACATAAATTTCTCTCACAAACACATACACACATGAATAGTTTCCCATTGATACCTGCCGCATTAAATCACAACCTGTTGAAAATTATGAAATCATAAAGCAACAAATTGCATCAGCTTATCCATTGTTGCACGAACGTGTACTCTTCTTGATTTTAAACTTTTTGGAGCACAAATTGAAATGTGGTAAGTTAGTGACTCAGTGTGTTGAATTTAGTGGTAAAGTATAACGAGTAAGTCTTTGTATTTTTAAAAAGCTTTTATAATTATAAGCTACAACTGTACCCACATTTATAGAATATCTAAATTAATTTCCCTGAAATATATTTAAGCTTAATTTCTCTCTGGATTATAAATTGTCTTTTGAGCTTTACTTCATTCGCAAACATTTTGTTTTATTTATATACGTATGTGTGTATGTATGTACATTCATGTTCCGATTTTATTTATAAAAATTGTAAATTCAACTTAAGCGAAGGTTTGTTCCAACAAGTTTGTTAAATGTTGAGTAGAATATTACCGCTAGTTTGTTTAAGGAATACAGTGATTCCCAGCGACCTGAGGCTGTATTCCTATTTTTCAATTTTCGTATACCCAAAAAGCCCTCAATTTATTACACATACAGCAATACTATCAGTAAGAAAATGTTTACCTAAAAAAATTAATAATTAAAAGAGCTTTTAAAATATTCAATATTGAGTTAATAACAGCGACCTGAGACTTTATTCCCAATTTTAAATTTTCCTATCCCTAAAAATCCCTCAATGTATTACAGACACAGCAATACTATTACTAAGAAAATATTTAACTAAGAGAGAAATAATAAAACTAGCTTTTAAAATATTCAATATTGAGTTTATAGTCGGCTGAACTGCTACCTAAAACTTTAATCCTAATTTTCAATTTTCGTATCCCCAAAAATCCCTTAATTTATTACAGACACAGCAATACTATTACTAACGAAATGTTTACCTAAAAAAATAAATATTAAAACGAGTTTTTAAAATATTCAATATTGAGTTTATAGTCGGCTGAACTGCTACCTAAAACTTTAATCCTAAAATTCAATTTTCGTATCCCCAAAAATCCCTTAATTTATCACAGACACACCAATACTATTACTAAGAACATATTTAACTAAAAAATAAATAAAAAAACGACATTTTAAAATATTCAATATTGAGTTTATAGTCGGCTGAACTGCTACCTAAAACTTTAATCCTAAAATTCAATTTTCGTATCCCCAAAAATCCCTAATTTATCACGGACACACCAATACTATTACTAAGAACATATTTAACTAAAAAAAAAAATAAAAAAACGACATTTTAAAATATCCAATATTGCCTTTATAGTCGGCTGAACAGCAACCTGAGGCTTTATTCCTAATATTCAATTTTCGTATACCCAAAAACCCCTTAATTTATTACAGACCCAGCATTACTATTACTAAGAACATATTTAACTAAAAAATAAATAATTAAGCTAGCTTTTAAAATATTCAATATGGAGTTTGTGGTCGGCTGAACTGCTACCTAAAACTTTACTCCTAATTTTCAATTTTCGTATCCCCAAAAATCACGTAATATATTACAGGCACACCAATACTATTACTAAGGAAATGTTTACCTAAAAAAATAAATAATTAAACGAGCTTTTAAAATATTCAATATGGAGTTTGTGGTCGTCTGAACTAGTAATACATCTCTCCCAGTAATAAAGAAGAAAAAATCCCATAAATTCTATGAAAGACTTTGCCATTTCATATGCCGATGAAATATAGCAGCAGAGCTGTATTTCAACGGCCAAGTAAAAGCAAACAACTAAATGCTACTAAAAATCAGCTTTATTGCGCCTCACATGGTCTACAAAAAATAAAAATAAACTATTCTTATCAATTTTTCAATATTCCAACATAATTAATTTTTATATAGAAAAATTTGTTTACAGATTGGAAGTGCTGCAGTTTTAGTTCTAATGAACTGAGGTAATTAAATTTAGAAATAGTCGATACCGCGTAAAGCCAAATGGCATCCCAGATACATATTTATATACAGAGCCGTTTCCAGAGCCTTCCTTCTTCTTACTCTTTCTGAATTCAGCTTGCATGTGCTACTGACTATGTAGTAGCTTTCAAGTGATTTCAATGTATGATTCGAATATATATTGAAATCAATAAGAAAATCTATTGCAAAAAAAATTGCAAGTTAGGGCCTTTCTACTTGAGATCAACAACATAAAACATCAATAGTACAATCAGAAATAGATATCCCCTATTTAAAGCAAACTCCCGGAACTAACCATGCTGGTCTAGTAAAACATTTTCAAAATTTATTTATTAAAAACAGATAAACATAAACAAAGTTGAGATAAAGAAAATTAGAAACAGCTGTTGAAATATATAGTCGGCTGCCAAGCAAACTATTCCTTTCTTTGTATTTTGTAGGCAAAGAATCACAGGAGTATACTTTCATATTTTTCCTGTGCATATTTTACGATTGCAAATAAGTTAGGAAAAGTCAACTTTATAGAAAATGAGAGAGCAATGGGGTTATTTGTAGCAAATGCGTAGTAGGACTGAGAGAAAAGGAGAAAGTCACAATGAGTAAAGTTACCGCTGTGTGTGCTTTTAGCGAATCAATCATCTGTAGAAACACCTTCAAAGTGAATTCGCATGGAAACTTTATCGGTTTCATAAGATATATTGATATATTGGTAACGTGCTGTGCACTTACTCATTACCAATATTGTAAAAGTGCACATCGAGTAAACACCACCAATTTACAGTAATTCGCTGCAATAAATGAATATTACGAGTATTCTAGATACTTATTAAAGATACTTATTCACTATCCTACACAGTCGTACATTTAATTCACTCGAAAATGTCATGGTAATACGCTCCTATCTTAAGTAATCGAATCAAAATGACGTTACTGATAGCAGACTATCATTTTAATGAATTACAATCAAATGTTTTCTGCTTATAAAATGTAAAGAAAATTTATTTACTTATTTATATATTATACTTAAACTATTAGTATAATGAGAGGACAGCTATGGCAGCTATCGCCCTATACCCCTAAGCAAGTATAATTTATTCTATTTTCTAATGTGGAAAAGGGTAGCTTGTCATAATAAATTCATTTATAAATAAAACTTTAGTAATAATATAATTTTTCCAGGTTTCTCTTATTTTGCGCCACAAAAGAACAATTCTGTGTTCACCTGTATGAAGTAAATGCAACTCTGATCGTACGCAAACTATGATTTTATGTAAATTCTAATAAACTTTTGCTTATCATAAAAATCGTACAATATTATGTCACACTATTTCATTCTTTCAGCACATATCTCAAATCTGTGAAATCGCACGGTTGTCTAGGATAATGGAACAAGGCCTCCACGAGAAGTTGGTTAGGGTAATAAAACTTTATAAAAGTGAGAGTTTTAGCGATTTATAACACCAATTTTTTTAAGTCGATATCAGCGATGAATGCTATAACAATTACAATCCCACAGATATCGAAAATTTTTGAATTTATAATGTAAAATTAATAGAAGCCAACTAAAGTTGACTAAAACAAATTTCAGAAAATATATTTCACCGATGTAATTTGCCAAAACGATTGCAAATAATTTTTGACATGCTAAAGGCCATGCTTCACTATCCTACACAGTCCCACAATTCATTCACAGGAAATGCTAACAAGATTACATCGCATTGAAGTACGACTTCTTAGAAAAATCTATCACAGAGATGCATTTAAGACACACTATACAATTTTTTCTAGCACACAGGTCATATTTTGCAGATCGTACGATTGCGTAGGATAGTGAAGATATTTTCTGTGGCATTTAGAATAGTGACATTAATATAGTAGCAATGGTAACACTGGTTTTACTGACTACTGTTTCAACGATGGAAAACTATATATTTTAATTTTCAAGGAATCAGTATGGTATTAAATATGTAAGAAGTTTTAAAAATCATATGTGAATGAAAAATATAGTAAAGAAAATGAGCAACCATTTTTTGTTGGTTAAAAGGGGAATTTCGAAATACTAAATTATTTCAATGAACAAGTTATGTTAACTAAAAAATTAAATAGGATTCTAGTGCTGAACAAGAAATAAATATATTGTGCCTATAATATCTCTTAACTCTTTTCGTATCCAAAACCTTTTTCACATTTAAATTAATATAAAACAATAATATAATAATTATTTAAATACTTATGCAGCATGATTTCCAGGCCTGCACTGTGTGAAGCTAACTTCTTGCTCACTCAGAAACGATGCACAAAGAGGCAATACCGCTCCTCTTTTGTGTTGCCATTAGTTTGTCTAGTGGTGTGAAGTGATACATGCATACGAGAAAATTGTTTACAGTGTTTGAAAATAAATTATTAATATAAAATATAATTACTAGTGATAAACTCTTTACAAAAGTTTCTAACTCAAGTAAAAGCATCCTCTTCATTATTTGCAAGCATATAAAGGTATGTATTTATAAGTATGTACGTGTATTAAACAGAGAATTTTCTTCGTGGGAGGGTTGGGACTACCAACCAACTCCAACTTGAGAGGCGAATGAACTACTCAAGCTGGCAACAGCGAACCCATACGATACACATACCAAGACGACAGGAGTTTCTGTTGTATCGTTTGGTTGTCAAAATAAATATAAAGTTAAAACCGACTTACGAGAGCTTTTATCCAAAGCAAATACACTCATATGTTTATAAAGGGTGTTTCAATAATGCTGTATTGCATATGGTAGATAATGTGAAATGGAATATGTTCTGTATACAAAACTTTTACGATTTTCACGAATTATTTATTTATTTATTTATTTACCAAATATTACAATTATATGAATATAATTGCAATATTTATAGAAGCACTGGCTACTGAGGCCTTTGGCTTTTGGCTACCCGAGGAATTGAACCCCTGACACGTGCGTAACAGTCGGGTATACTAACCATTATAGCACCGAGGGGCTGCAATTTCACGAATTAATTTTATTATAATATTCCAGAAATATAAAAATGCCATCCAAGGCGAATTCATACAGGGTGACTTTAAGAGCCCAGGCAACACTTCACTTCAAGTTCAAATCATCATGTCAAAAAAAAATTTTTTTTTTCTTACATTTATTTTTAAATAAATCTAACAATCAATTTTAATATTTGAGAGTAATTATTTTTAGTCTTTTGTTTAAAAAATATTAGCAACACATTATAATGAAGAAAAAAAAAATTTTTCATGGTTCCATATTCAGTAAAAAAAAGAATTTAGGCATCGTGTGAATTAAAAAAAATTTCATTTGGCAAGTAAAAAAGGAATATCATATTTTTCTTCAACTGCGCAATTAAAACATGTTTGTATTGGCGCCATTGACATTGAAGTTGCCATATTTTTAAAATGAATTCACTTGCTTTCACTTACTTCAAGTTGGAAGTTATTTTAAAATTTCTTTTTCGAAAATGTTGCCAGATTTTAGTAATTAACATATTCCGCTTGATGTTGGAAAAAGAGCAAAAATTTGAAATATAAAATGCAGTAAAATATTAATTATATAAAAAACATTAAAAATATTTGTATAATCTGTATGAGTTAATAATAATTTTTATTTGCACATATAAAAGCTTTACAACACCAAGTACATAATGGAACCGGAAATCAAAAGCGATTTTGAGGAAAATTTGATGACAAATTGTAAGTATTTCAATTACATTGTTGAATGGACTTAAAAATAAAAATATTTTATATTACAGACAGTTCCAACAGCTGTCAAAATTGCCAAAATTCACAAAGGCAATATGGCACAAAGTTTGACCAATTAACAGGTATGTATAACAGTTGGTATTTCCAGCGAAAGGAAAACTTTTTGTAGAATCTTTCCTAATTTATACCACTTCATGGTCATGACGAACGAAACCAAAAAAAAAAAATTCTTTCTAAATTCTTTCTATTCTATTAAATATCTTTTCGGGTATAGAATCTGTGGATAAGTTAAAAGGCGTGATCGAGTCATTGACAGGTACATATCGGAAAGGAGTTTTAAATAGCCGAGTACAAAACTAATTACTTTTATTTTTAATTAAAACAAGCTGCTAACGCTGAACAAAGTAGCCTAATATTGAATGCCTTTGCGAAGCAAGAAGTTTTAATTGAAAAATTATTAGGAATGGATAAAGAAGAAGACAAAATAAGAACGATGTTTCCAATTTCGTCTTTAGAGGAGTTATCATTAATCGATAACGGCATAAAAGCTACGAATCGTTCAATTTATGTAAGTATTAGATTATGATATGAAAAGAAAATTATTTAATTTGATAAAATTCGCGACCCTTTAGACTCGCGTTATATCATCTCTGCTTAAAGGACCGCTACATAAATCCTTGACGGAAATTTTTTCAGTGGAAGTAATTCTTGCTTGCAATTTGGATGGAATTCATGGCAAAGTGCCATTCAAGGATTTTAAACGATTATTTGATGCTTTAATGGGTATAAACTACTGATTTATATACATTTTGACATGCTCTGCCCTTTGCAAAAATGTTTTTACTCCGTATTAAAATTTTTCAATGCTAGAGGTCTGCACTTTTGTACTTCAACACGAATAATTCTCACATCTTATACGAGTACACCTTCAAACGATCATATTACACGTCATAATTACTAACTTGCGATAGATTTTTATCTTAGAAAAAAACTACCTTGAATATCCATTTTGATACTGCCCTTATATTACATCGGTTTCAGAATACTATTCTCAGAGTTCTTTTTGTCAACACATACTAAAGCATAATTACACATATGAATTTTACGCCAACTATTAACAATTATTTATTAATAAATTTATTTTCATTGAAGTTTAATCTTATTTTAAAAGCGATCCTAATTTAATATGTTGAGCAGGCGCACGAGGCAGGATTTTACTTTTACCTTGCTTGAAAAATTAAAAAGGACATAATTGTAAATAAGGAGTACTTTGAGCAGATCTCTAGGCAACATAGAATATATACGAGTACTTATGACAAGTTTAAATTTTTCTTTTATAATATATACATATGTATTCTAGAAGAGGTAATATAATCGTATATAAATATATATGTATATAGTATATATTTTACTTGCAAACTTCGCTGATTAATTAATTCTCATATCCTTTAATTAGAGGCCGTGTTTGCCACTGGACAAGATAATCCCGAAAAGGCCATTCGAAACGGCCTTAAGTTAATTAAAAAGCGGCATTTCCAAGCAATTTGTGTAAACAAAAAGAAAGAAACTAAAGTGAAAGTGGAGTCTATGGAAGATATAGATACGGGTCCAGAAACTTTAATTGGTGACTAAAATCTTTCGATCACAATAAACCACAAGGCTATAATAATGAAACAACAATGGAAAAAAAAAATAAAATAAATTAATAAAAACGATTTTTTTGTGTTAAAAATAAATATATATAATGTAACTATTATTTGGGGAATAATACCGATTCATTTATAACTAGCAAATCGGACTTAAGCAAAGGGGCGAAAATAAGGGAATATACTCTCATGTAAATACAAATGCATATAGAAATATATTCTTCCCAGTGACTGTGCTTTAGTGTTATTGGAATGCTTAAGTGCTGAACATATCCCAGCAAGCAATTAATATCTATGATAATACAGTATGTATCAGTGCCTTATCGACGAAGCAAAAACAATGAGTAAAATGGTCACCAAGAATAGATAACCCGCTGTCGTATTGACACCAGAGGCGATAAGGCACTGCTTTGAATAGAAGAATTTGCACAGAAGCAGTTGGAAAAAATATTTATATATAATATGTCATCAGCTTCACAGGAAAGCTGTGTTGTGTGACAACAATGAAGTGAAATATTAAGAAAGCATTTCAAAATTTTTCTTACTTGTTGCAGGCACTCGACAAGAAAAACAAATTTATAAAAATATGTCCCCAACTGAATTCGTGCAACGTTTACTGGTCAAAAGATGTGTCAGTTTTGTCGGATTTTTTGACAGTTACATATTAATTACAGGGGAAACTGGGCACGGAGATAGTTACCTAAAAGTTGGTACAGATGAAGAAGAGGCACCTTTAACATTGAACAATGTTTTAAGTTATGATGAAATTAAGGTGAAACTTATAATATTTATTAAAAATTTATACCAGCGGTATTCAGTGTTCGGTGTACTTTTTATCGCCACTGTTGCATTTGTAACAATTGTGCTTTTTTTTTGAGGAGCTTTGCAATGCGATTATAAAACAATTTAAATAAATGTCACAAAAAATGTGCTAACGATATTAGTATTAAAGAATTGTTATTTATTGCAAAACTATAAATTTATTGCTTACAAACAAAAATCAGCTGTTCTAACACCGCAGTTACTCACGCAATATACGTAGCGAAAACATAACGCAATGTGTATTTAAAGTTACAAAAATTAGATATCCTTCGGGTTATTGAAATTCAATAAAAAAGCAACAAAATTTAGTCCCTACTCTCGCATCGAATGCTGAATATCGCAATAGAAACTTAACCGCGAAATCAGATTTCAGCTCTTTTGTCAGTGGCATCTCATACAGAATTCCTTAATGTGGGTAATCGACTCAATTGTGGTAAAATTGAGCAGGATTTAAATAAAATCGAGAAAAATGGCGTTGTAGTAGGTCTTATAGGAGCACGTTTTGCCCAACCACATAGAATGGAGTATGAAGATATAAAAATTACGAAACAACAAAATACCATAGAAAATGGTTATGGCTGTAACGGAGCCGGAGAGCGTGCTCATACGAAAAGTTTATGGCGGTATTTATTTCCTTCTAAGGATAATAAACTAATAGAACTGCGCAAAGATTATAGATGTTTGTGGAATAAATTCTACGAGGAGGAAGATCATTTATACCAAAAGTTCTCCGCGGATAATAAACGATTTGGCGAATGCTACAAACGAGATGAAATTTTCGATAATTTAATAATGAAGAAACGTTTTGCTATCTCTTTCGATTTGTTGCTTTTGGAGGCGAACGAAAGAGCCTTAAAGCAACAGAAGTTGGCTTACATACATGTCGTAGGTATAGGTCTCGGTGTTTGGCTGGCTGCACCGCAGCAGGAAAAAATTTTTATGGAATGCTTTCAGCAACGTTTGAAATACTTAATACCTGAACTTAATAATATCGGAGTAATACATTTTTCGTGGTTTCAGCTAACGGAATGGAAGGATTTAAAAAATGAGGCAGTTTTGAAATCAGAAACGCATACAGGAGGCGGTATTAAAATTTTAATATCAAAAAGGAATCCTAATGAGAAATTGGTAAGTTAAAATAGTATAATTTAGGTAGCATCAGCTCACTATTGGTTTGACCTATAAGCATATTGAAATAAGTTATAAAGAGGTATATTAAAACCTTGAGTTTTATAAAGCTTTCTTAAAAAATTACTCTAAATATCTGATCTCCTTACCAAAGATAATTTTTTTTCCTTTTCTTTTTTTTATATATATATATTTTTTTTTAATATTTATTACCTTGGCCACATACATATATATTAAGCAGTACAAAAAAAATTAACAAGTGGCATCACTGAATTTTAAAATCAGCTGTTTGGTTCTAATTGAGAATTATTTTTTATAGAAAAGTTAAAACGCAAATATATTAAAATAATATTTTATACCCCATCTGGCTTATTTATACCCCATCATTTTGAGCACAATCCGACAGTTTCCATTACCTTGTACGGCCTTTAATGTTCCTATTTTGAAAAAAGTAAGGTTTTCGAATTTTCACATCAGGGTTGGAAATGTAAATTTTATAAGAAATGCAAACCGATTACGGGAATGTTGGAATCTTATTCGTGCGGCAAAAAAATATCTGGGGCAACACGTAGCAACCGGTTCATATGGGATTTTATGCTTACATTTATATGAGCTTTTAACATTCTTTTTCGCAAAACGATTTCTATCATTTTGGTAGAAAAGGGAAAATTATGAAATGTTATCTGATTTCAGTCTGAATAATTAATAGTTCTCATTTATTTTATGTTAGTTTTTTTTATAATAAAAAAATTATAAAAAATGTAAAAACAACTAGAAATTTTATCTGTGGAAAAAGCTTTCCGGTGAAAATTTTATCTAAAACCCTGCTTTAACTTTAGGTTTTCAGGCGATAAATATATATATACATATTATGTTCCTAATTCTATATACCTCACTTTTCTTCCATTCTCTAAGCCCGCACCCTATGAGAATATGTTGCCCGTTGTATCATTTGCTTGGGATGGTAATGCATTGCCCGGTAATGAATTTTGGATGGTGAGTAAACATTAATGCGAATTAAAATTAAGACAATGAATATCTTAAGTCGAACTTAAAATTTTGTATTTTTAAAAGAGGCCGACGTTGGGCGTCCACTAAACTACTTTAATTTGAACTTGTTAAAACTTTTAAGTTTTATTATATTTTTAATTCTTTTTAAATAAGCAATTGTATTTTTAAGGGGTCCTTGTATACGTCTAATGATCCCTCAGCCGCTTGCAGTACTTTAATAACAGAAATTTTCAATCCCCACATTAATTCGAAATATGTCAACGGCAATAACCTGCACATTGCGTCCATCCGCTATGGTATTGTGCATGTCAAGGACTACGTGGAGAACATATTAAATGAGCAATCCAACAATGACTATATTAAATAAAAACTTCTAATAAATACACCACTGAATTTTTAAAAACATTTTTGTAATCCAGTTTTACAATAAATTTATTAATTAAGGAATTACAGTTTGAAAATGTTATAGATTCTAAAAAATATTTACAGAGGAAAGTGGAAGAAAATATGTAAAATAAAATAAGAGCGTAAAGAAGTGTGTAGATAGAAAATTATTTTTTTTTTGGTATGAAAAACCATCTGAACTCGCTTTTTAATGAAACACTAAAAAAAAATTAATTAATTAATTAATTTTAAAAAAATGTAAAAAGAGAAAAGATTTTATCAGCTGTAGGCCAATTACGATTTTAAGCTTATTGGCCAAATTTAAAAAAAAAAAAAATTGGGATTACGTAGAAAATATTGAACAAATTATTAATTAAAAACAATTAAGTACGACATTAAAAACGCTTCTTCGACCCCATTGTGCATTGCGATCTGGTATACAAAGTGAATCCATTAAGTTCCGTGCTATATTAGCAGAGAATCATTTCAAACATTTTGCTGTCTGTGGTGAGGTCGAATTTTCTCACGAAAAGCCAATATCCTTTGCATAACCTCAGGCATTAGTAAGTGATAGTTTATATTTGATAGACGAGTCTCGAATGCAATAATCAAGAGAAGACAAGAAAACCTCTCCTCAAACCAGAAATATTTTCATAAATGGGAAATAAAGGTAAATGGCAAGAAGACTCACGTATAATAACTTACGCAAACGCATTTTTATAAGAATTTTATGCGCGGAGAAAGGATGATTCTCATTACATACTAAATTAAATATCAAAGTATTATAGTAGATAAAAAAAATTCATTTTATACCAAATTTCATCAGAGACAAAGCTGTATAGTGTGGACGAGCTCTGTACCCCATGCTTGACATGAGGTTTAAACTGAATTTACATTACAAGCGATTGATGTGTAGTATGTGCATTCGTTCTATGCTGGTCTATGGTTGCCTAGTCTGGTTTGAAAAACAATCTATAGTCTCACCTCTCACGTATGCAACCGAATCTCCCCATAATAGAGTTAAATATAAGAGGATTATAAGGGATCTAACACAGCCACATAATAGAGAAGGCAGATTCTCTAATATTGAAACAATAAAAAAATTTATTAAACAACCAATGAGAATTCTTTTGGTAAAAAGAGTTCTGGTGGTGGCAGAACATTTTTAATATAATAAAACGTACGTAGTATTGAACTGCAGGCATACGAAGTTTGAAGTAAAATTTAAACTAAATTTATGAGCTTCGATATGCAGGATGTATCTTATCGGAGGATGTTTTATTATAACTGGATTTTGAAATTCCGGAATTGCTACTTGCAAGATCAAGCAACTGGGGTGCATAGGTATCCTGCAGGAGTAGACTTATCCAGAACATCCAGAAACTTAAAGTATAAATCCCTCTAATGCGAACACTAATCTGTTTGTTTTCCGTCTTAAAAAAAAGGGTTCCAAAAATGGTGCTCAAAACTAACAGAGTATTCCTCCCATCGATCGAAAATGTTGGTAAACTTTTTTTTCAGTTTATATAGTGTAACATATATGTTCTTCGCTTTACACAGCAGAGTTGCAATTTATAAAAGGAAATTATAGAATAATGGCTCAACCTGTGTTATATCGGTGCTCATATATTCTAGAGCTTTTAAACACCATGGCAAAATGTAATCAATAAGTCACAGCTTTTCAGCAGTGGATTTATGACTTTTTCCAAACACACAGGAACTGAAAAGACGACTGCTTTATACTAGGAATTTAGGTAGAAGTCCATGAAATGCTATCGGCAAGATTGACTGAGAATTAAATGTACTGCCATATAGAAAATGTTCTCTTCCATTTGCCTCTTCAATATCAGTTCAGGTATTTCCCACTGTAAGTCATGTAACTTTCAACTTTCTGCTTTTAACGATATATTTTTGCTTTTAACCATTCGTTGTATACCTGCAGTAGTGTATTATCCAAATCATATAATACATGCATTGTGGAACAAACTTATAATCGCTGTGTAATCAATATTTACAATTATGCTAAAAACAATTTTTAATGTCGATTAAATTTAACAATAAATGTCTTTTAAAAGTTGTTAAACACCTCTTTACCCTTTTTATATGCAAAACGTCATAAAGAGGAAAGAAGAAGGCAAAACTCATATACAAAAACTCATAACAAAATCAACCAATAATAAAAGAGCATTTAAAAAAGCTTAATGTCACAAATACAACCACCCATTTAATACTGGCAACCCCTAACAGAGCTTTCTATAAATAAGAGTGAGACAAAACATTGCGTAAATTAAATACAAAATGGCTAACGTTTTTAAGTAGCGTGTTTGTGTTATCTATGGGGACGTAATTTACCGTTAATTTTAACAGCTAAAAGAGAGTAGAGTAGTAGACAAATTTCTGTTGACGTTTTAATGCTGCCTGGCAAAGCTTTAGCACATTGAATGCCCAGTATTTATTTGTAATTCGTTTAGCGCTGTTTATTTTTAAATCCTTTTTAATATTGACGGCTGCCGTACAGTGTTGTCGTATTTTAAAATGTTCAAATATCTGACTCGCTAAGGAATTTTAAAACTATTTACGTAGCAATAAATAAAAAATTCAGTTGCTCATTTTATGTGACATAAACTGCAACAGCTAGCGGTTCAAACGTTGAGAAAATAGATTAAAAAAAAGTGATATAGTAGAGAAACTTTAAGACCGACGGCTGGCGAAAATTAAAAATTAAATAATTTTAGATTCTGGTATTTGATAAAAATATTTTATTTTCAACCCTGTGGATTAAGATATACTAAACAAAATGCACAATCAAAACTCTAAATCATTTTTGATTAGAGATCTATTAGGCGATCTAATAAATCGACAACAGCAACAACAACAACAACAACAACAACAACAGCGGCAACATGATGATGGTAAGTCGATTTAAAACATATTTATTAAAAAATTGAAGCGAACAAATTTTTATGTGCAAACATCCTACAGCTCGAAACAGATATATTAAGATACCAAAAATCACGTTCCAGAAGTGTTTCGAGGATTAGGGGATTTCTTTTAAGGGGGCAAGAAGTTATATGCGAATATCCTACAGCTTGAAACAGGAGCTATTGGCGATACCAAAAAGCGCGTTCCAGAAGTGTTTCGAGGATTAGGGGGATTACTTTGAAGGGGGCAAGATAATTATATGCAAACATCCTACAGCTTGAAACAGGAGCTATTGGCGATACCAAAAAGGGCGTTCCAGAAGTGTTTCGAGGATTAGGGGGATTACTTTGAAGGGGGCAAGATAATTATATGCAAACATCCTACAGCTTGAAACAGGAGCTATTGGCGATACCAAAAAGGGCGTTCCAGAAGTGTTTCGAGGATTAGGGGGATTACTTTGAAGAGGGCAAGATAATTATATGCGAATATCCTACAGCTTGAAACAGGAGCTATTGGCGATACCAAAAATCGCGTTCTAGAAGTGTTTCGAGGATTAGGGGATTACTTTGAAGGGGACAAGATAATTATATGCAAACATCCTACAGCTCGAAAAAGGAGCTGTTCGCGATACCAAAAAGCGCGTTCCAGAAGTGTTTCGAGGATTAGGGGAATTACTTTGAAGGGGGCAAGATAATTACTATCCTATCCAAATAAATACTTTTGGAAAAAATTTTAAATAACAGTTATTTTTTGATCATACCTCGTATGCAAAAGATTTAAATTTTAAAAATTGGTTTATATTGACTGTGCTATGAACACATGTTCTTCGGACTTAGACACTTAGCCAAATTTTCTTGGTTTAAATATTATATTTTTTTTTACAATTTACGTTCTCTTTTCATGTAAACTAGCTTTGCAACTTAGTATTCTTAAATAATTCGAAATTGTATGTAAAAGAATATATATTTATGTTCGCCTTCTTGAGAGCAGTCCAGTATTACAATTTTAATATTAAATAAAAATATATTTGAAATGGGCTTCGCTTGATGGAGAGTGAAACCAATAATGAGTTCTGGGAGTTCTGAAGGGTCCATTTAATTATTGAATACATACAGTTTGTTAAGAAATTATTTCCAAATAATTTTATTAGGATTTTTTTGTAATTATATTTCAGCAGTATGTATTACAGTGTGTGAGAAAAATATGTATCTATATGGAATTTCCCAAAAAACTCAAAAATCAAACTAACTTTTTTAAAAAATATTTTTGTAAAGAATGCAAGGACGTGCAATCTGAAATTATTCTACAGGTAGAATTAGTGCTTGTTAGAAAACAATAACCAGACCATAGTGCATTGTCCTTGTTTTAAAATATATACACTATATATAGAAATATAGAACTCAGATTTTTCTGTTGGAAAAATTAAAAAGCCACATAAATTTATACAAACCGCAGACATATTTATTTGAACTGTAACGCTTTCTATAACTTGTAAACGCATCTGAACGATACGTCAAACTGTAAAGTAGATTGACAAGAGTTTACTAACTTCAGCCTAAATATAATGGGTCGAAAATAAAGTAGCGATTTAAGTCACTTTATAATGGTTCTCTTAAAAAACCATCTTCGTTTTGATGGAATACACAACGCAACACGTTCTGTACTGGGTGTTCCATTTTTCGCGGTAATTTTCGGACTTTTCGCTATAAAATCGTCACAAAAAACGATTTTTCGATAAACAATTAAAGAATTTTATATTTCAGAAAATTGTAAAATTTGTTTAAGAAAATAAATTATTAATTATTATCACCATTTTCGTGTCAGACTCAAAATTCTACGAACGCATATCTGGGAAACTTGAAAATCGAGTTTTAAAACATTTCACTTTCAATATAAATCTTAAATATGTTTAAACGTAAAACCAATCATGTAAAAAACATTTTTTTCGAAATTCCCGTTTATGAGAAATCTACAGTAATTCACAGACATCACTCATTAGTCAAGTCAGTCAAGTCATAAATAATACTAATAATTCCGATATTTCCAGTAAAATGCCATCTCACAAAGAATTATTTCTTCTGAAGATTATTTAAAATTCAATAATTCTAAAAATATTAAACTGAAATAAGAACCACTAAAATGTAGCACTCCTACAGTTAACCCTCGATAATTGCCTCACTAAAATATTTAGTTAATTGTAGAGTGAAGGCATTTAAGCGGACGTGCATAATTTCTCTTAGAGCTAATTGCAAATTTTATTCGTCTAAAATCTTTTAATTGGCTTTAAGGAAAAATGTTAGGAATAATTTCACATAAGGCACTGCTTCATTATCCTAGACTATCGTACGGTTTATTAAATATGGCATCTCTGCTGAAAAAATTGAATAGTGTGATAAAAATGTCCGACTTTTATGACAAGCAAATGTAAAAAAGTTTATGAAAATTTTCATAAAATTACATTTTTCATGCGATCAAAGAAAAAAAAATTGTTTGTATAATATTTGTATAATAGTATGGCACTGCCAACGCCATTTCATATGAATAAATCGTACCACTGTGTAAGATAGTGAAACATGGCCTTAAAGAAAGTAACATATACTTTTGACAATACGAACTAAAATCAAGCAATCAGCTGATAATATTTTTACTTTTTGAACAACACTGTAGGATAACTTGAAAAGCAGCATTAATTAATGAAACAGAGTTGAATTTATAGGTCTTCGTTTATAGTTTATCAGGTGATTTTACTTCAATTACAAAAGAAAAAATGTTTGCATTATTTTTGTATGATAGGATGGCACCAGCAACGCCATTTTGATGCGATTTTTTAAAATAGGAGGGAATCACTATCAGATTTTTGTGTAAATGAATCCTACGACCGTCTTGGATACCGAAATAGTTTATGCGCTTTTCTGGGCCCCCATTACAGACTATTGTTATGTGAACTACAAAAACCGAGAGAGATAATTAATTTTAGGAATTTTTATCAATGGAAATTTCCCACTTCCTCATCGTATATTCTCAAAAAAAATGTCTTCATCCTAAAATCTCTGGCGATAAAATATAAAAGGAAAAGCGAAAAAGGATACCAGCAAGTTTTCTTTCAACAAAAGAGAATAATAATATTTATAAATGAATGGAATTTGTTTAAATAAGTATAATTACTTAAGAAGGGTGTGGAATAGCAAGAAACCATAAAATGAGAAAAACTTATGCGAAAATTTTAATTCCCTATAGAGGAGTTCCTACACGAATTTTTATGTATCCTTTATAATTTAAAATCCTTAAATAAATAGCTATATAAATTAATAAGCACTATCTATCCTTAGATAGATATCCTTAGATAAATAATTACGTCTAAAACCGTTTACGTTACATTGTTGGAAAATTTACTTATACGTTTAATTTACGTTGTGTAAATAATATGAAACATAAATATTTAGAATTCCTTACATAGATTATTATGTCTAAAAACGTTTACGTTACATTGTG
The DNA here is from genome assembly GCA_963402855.1 of Ormia ochracea. Taxonomy (NCBI): domain Eukaryota; kingdom Metazoa; phylum Arthropoda; class Insecta; order Diptera; family Tachinidae; genus Ormia; species Ormia ochracea. The sequence goes on along the minus strand of OY727107.1, from coordinate 15,266,421 downwards.
TGAAAAATGTACTTTTACGTTTAATTTACGTTGTGTAAATAATATGAATTATAAAAAATTTTGACTTCCTTACATAGATAATTATGTATAGGAGCGTTTACGTTACATTGTGTGGAAAATTTATGTTTACCTATAATTTACGTTGTTTAAATAATACGAAATATAAAAAATTTGGACTTCCTTACATAGATAATCATATCTAAAAGGGTTTCCGTGTCATTGTTGGAAAATGTACGTTTACGTTTAATTTACTTTGTGTAAATAATATGAAATATAAAATTTTTTTATTTAATTGTATAGATAATAATGTCTAGGAGCGTTTACGTTACATTGTTGGAAAATATACGTTTACGTTTAATTTACGTTGTGTAAATAATATGAAATATAAGAAATTTGGACTTCCTTACATAGATTATTATGTCTAAAAGCGTTTACGTTACATTGTGTGAAAAATTTAAGTTTACGTTTAATTTACATTATGTAAATAATATGAAATATGAAAAATTTGGACTTCCTTACATAGATAATCACATCTAAAAAGGGTTTCCGTGTCATTGTTGGAAAATGTACGTTTACGTTTAATTTACTTTGTGTAAATAATATGAAATTTAAAAAATTTGGATTTAATTATATAGATAATAATGTGTAGGAGCGTTTATGGTACATTGTTAGAAAATATACGTTTACGTTTAATTTACGTTGTGTAAATAATATGACTTATAAAAAATTTGGACTTCTTACATAGATAATCATATCTATAACTTATGTTGTGTAAATAATATGAAATATAAAAATTTGGACTTACCAATTAAGGTACGACGATTAAACAGGTTCTTGCAGATGCAACTCCTGAAAAAAAATATATATATATTTCAGTTGGAATTATTCATAAATTGTATATAATTTTATATACTAAAATTAAAAGATTCTCTACTTATTGCCAAATTAGATTTTGTAAAATAATAACTTTTATTATTATTTAAAAATACAATGAAATTGATTAAAAATTAGATGGTACTCTATTGACTGAGATATTAATACCTCAAGTGCCAGATGGCATCGCCAACGTATCGATGAAGATCTCGTATGTGCCGACATGAGCTGTACATGAACGAAATGTGATTATATGAAGTTGTTGGTTTTGCTCAATTGAATATTTTTTGCGCAACTCGTAGGCGGTTGCCACATATGCATTTGCATATAAACGTACTACTTAATTTCCTGCATTAACTCGATGATAATTCTTTATTAAGTTTGTAACATATTTTTGTTTGTCATTTGTAATCTTTATGATCCTTTATATAAATACAAGTTTTTTTTTAAATCTAAATTGTGTATTTAACATTTAAATAGTTGCTAATTGTTTATTATGATGATGCTTATGTTCAGCTTGCCACGAACACACACACACACGCACGCACACACAAGCACGCGCGCAAACAAAGCCATTAAAACCATTAAAATACACATTTCTACACTACAATGCTAATTACCAGGCAAGAACAGAAACCCGCCCGCATACCACCGCACCAACATACTACAGCTGATATTCACAGATGAGATGAGATGAAATGTTTTTCCTTTAGGCCAACTTGAGCAAAGTCAAAAACAAATCTTTTGTTTTACATTTTTAATTGCTGCAGCACACACACATGGAGAGACAGATAGACGTTACAAATAAAGCAGCAGCAGCAGCAGCAGCAAGTTGCCACAAATTTCATAAAGTTTTCTGCTCGTTTTCCACTTGTTTCTTCTAAATGGATAACAAAAGGAAGAAGGGATCTCAATTGTCATTTAGGGCGGTTTTGCCTTCTCCATTGTTTTCCATGTCGTACGTGACGTGACAAATTGTTTATAAAGTTGTTAACATGGTATTATTTTGTTAAGTTGCCTAAGGGCTTTCCATTATTTTGTTTCACATTTTCTATTTCACATTTTCAATTTACACATTCTTGCTTTCACCCCTCTCCTGCTCAAAGATTTTATAACGCATACATCGCGCTCTCCGTTCTGCCATCAATTGCTGAACCATTAACAGTTGTGGTGTGGTCTGCGTTAAATTGAGAAATAAGGATTCATTATAGTCCCACTAATTGGTCGGACTACATCCTGTGGTTCTTACCAGTAGAATTTTCAAAATTAATCATTAAAATGCGAATGTTGCCATAATGTTTTTAAGATTTTCAAGGAAGATTTTGGTAAAAACATTGTGATAGATTTGCTTTTCAAAAAAAAAAAATTTTGCCTTAAGCCATTTGATTTCTAAGCGCATTCTCCTTTTTTGAAAAAGAATAAAATTAACCCTTTGAGCACCAAGGCTAAGAAATTTATTTTGGAAAAAGCAACTTGTTAAGGTTATCAAACTGAGTATTTTAGAATCCAAACCTCGTCATACGTGGGAAACCCGACAAGTTAATCCAAAAATTTTCAGAAAATATCTGAAAACTATATCAAACCCAATAAAAATGCATTTTATAACGAAAATTATAACTTTAAAACTTTTACAGCTGTTCCGAATATCTAGAAAGCCGGTGTATATAATTTATAATTTCACTTACTCATGTTTTAAATTAGAAAGTACAGAAAACATTCAAATATTCTCAAATAATTCAATATTGAAGATATTTTTGAAAACCCAATTTGTCTTAGAGCCACCAAAAATTCTATAATTTATAATGAAACAAATCCTTTCATAAAATTAAATATAAAAATCTTTCCTAAAAAGTCGGTTAGATTTTTCAAATTGAATTATTCCCAATAAAGGGAAATTAAAACGAAGTAAAAAATCAATAATGCTGAAAAGCCAAAAATAATATATATATACATATATATGTACATATATATATATTTCTTTTTATACGATGAGGAAGATTAGAAAATCCCTTCGGAATTGCCAGTGGTTAACCTTTGTTAACAACTGTTTCGTGTGGGTGTCTCCATAGGCGAATAAATAAAGTACAGCATAGTAAACCGACGGTGGCGCACAAACCGAAAGCTTTGCAAATTTAAAAAAAAAACAATTCCTCCTTCTTCTTACGCAGACTCCTTCCCGGAACTGCTTTCTATACTACTTCGGGAAGGAGATGACTGATTGTCCCATACAGGACACTACTTTACACCCCTCGGTTGGGTCCATCATTTTAGTAGCGCACTGTCGTTTGCCTAAATTTAAGTGTTATATTAATATATATATATAATTGAACGTTTCCGAATAAGAAGCAGAAAAAAGCTAAAACGATGAGAAGAGAGATTTCTAAAATTAGTTTACCAACTCTAGGCATTCCAAAATCCGGGGTTTACTCTAGCAAAAGATTTGCCTTCACTAGCATGGAGAAATAAGGCATACTCTGCGATCTTCAATCACAAATGCAAGAGCTGCATTTTGGATCGCCTAATTTCTCGTTTTCTTTTTTTTTTTTTTTGATTTGTTTTAGGCGACCGCATCACCCAATTTAGCTATTGAAGCTACCTTTTTATGAGGTTTCTGCTACTCCTAATTCTATATAAGGAATCCCTAGCCTCTTGAAGTTCTTAAGGAGAAAACCCATCGGAATATATTGCCGGGAATTACATGGAAATTTTTGTCAATTCGGAATATGTCGCCGAATGAACTTATTAGTAAGTGCATCAAATAAAAATTTCTAAAGTCGTAGTTTCGATCTCAAATCCATAAAATGGCAGGCTTTAACACCTCATGTGTTAGTATTTATTCTTGGAAGGTTTGATGGACGAACTGTCACATGTCAGTGAACATTTAGGAGCAAATAAATAGCAGCATATGCACATGTCTACAGGTTCTTCTGTAGTTGCATTTATTTCATGAGTGAACGGCTGAACTGCTGTTTCTCATTCCGGCAGAGTAGAATGTGTGAGTGTGGTACATTTTCTGAGTACTAATCGCAGAAAAATAAATTCTGCAAGATATAATTTTTTCGTTTTAACGCAAAATAAAAATTGACATGAGAGCCAGAAGCAAAGCTAAACTTTTTCATTAAAAAAAATGGCAGTCAACGAAGATCGCAAATAATTTCTTTTAAGAAAAATAACTAATTTTTTTTTGTATTTTATTCATTTCATTCAATATATTTCCCTTTTCATACAATTTCAATCAATTATTCATAAATGAAGGGTGTACAAAATTCGTTACAATCAAATCTGAATTTCCTCCTGTCATACAAACATACAAATACGAAGCATGTGTGCAAAGATTTCGTTAAGCGTTTGTACATCCTTAAAGAATATTTCCTAATATGCTTTTGTTTTTAGAACTTAAGCACTTGAAAGTCCTAAAAGGATATGAGTTGTTAGAACATATGATTTATGGTAAATACGAGCATGTAAGTGCCATGTCAACAACTTGTATGCTTGCATTTGTTTATGTATGTATGTATGATGTCATAAGTCAATTATGTAAGAGATTTGTAAACCTTTTGCTCCAAATAAAAAGGGGGAAAGGATGCCGTGCCTTCTCAGATGTTGTGCCTTTTTTGCCAAAAAGTCACGTCCAATCAATTTGGAAAATAATAAAAAACCCGAATTACTTTACGAAGCATCCAGTGTCAAGTAGCAATTATTTGAATTGATTTACCAAATAAAATATAAATTATTGATAAATATCAAAGTGTTGCAGTCTGTTGGGTTTATTAAAAATTGTACGAGTATAATCTTATAGAATTTTTTAATGATACGCAGTTGAGGGGAGAGGAGTTTAAATAAATTAAATCAGAAATGCTGATTTAAAAAATTTTAAAATTTAAATTTATAAGTTTTCTTAACGAAACACAACTTGCAAAGCTTTCATTTTGGCCTTAGGAAAACAGCCGAACGAACTCCTGTTTAGTCTCTTATTCATTTTCCATTCTTTTTGCCCTCAGGAAATCCCCTAGTGTATGGACTGGAATCGAACGAACTCCTGTGTAGTCGCTTATTCATTATTCATTCTTTTTGCCCTCAGGAAATCTCCCAGTATATGGACTGGAATCGAACGAACTCCTGTGTAGTCGCTTATTCATTATCCATTCTTTTTGCCCTCAGGAAAACACCCAGGGTATGAACAGGAATCAAAACGAACTCCTGTCTAGTAGCTTATTCATTATCCATTCTTTTTGCCCTCAGGAAATCTCCCAGGGTATGAACAGGAATCAAAACGAACTCCTGTCTAGTAGCTTATTCATTATCCATTCTTTTTGCCCTCAGGAAATCTCCCAGGGTATGAACAGGAATCAAAACGAACTCCTGTCTAGTAGCTTATTCATTATCCATTCTTTTTGCCCTCAGGAAATCTCCCAGGGTATGAACAGGAATCGAAACGAACTCCTGTCTAGTAGCTTATTCATTATCCATTCTTTTTGCCATCAGGAAAACACCCAGGGTATGAACAGGAATCAAAACGAACTCCTGTGTAGTAGATTATTCATTATCCATTATTTTTGCCCTCAAGAAATCCCCCAGGGTATGGACAGGAATCGAAACGAACTCCTGTGTAGTAGCTTATTCATTAGCCACTCTTTTCGCCCTCAGGAAAACATCCAGTGTATGGACAGGAATCGAAACGAACTCCTGTGTAGTAGCTTATTCATTAGCCACTCTTTTCGCCCTCAGGAAAACATCCAGTGTATGGACAGGAATCGAAACGAACTCCTATGTAGTATTATGCATTTACTATCCATTCTTTATTATAAGAAAAGAAAAACGTTATAAGCAGATTTGGCAAGGATTTATAAATTTTCTTTTAAAAATATTTGTTTTTAAAATAACGCCTTGACGGTAATATATAAACATAACTACGAGTATCAAACTGTGTAGCAAAAGAGAAACCAACCGGTCCCTTTAGTAAACTCAGGATTTCGAAAAAAGAACTTTGCATGTCTAAAAGCGTTCTTATAAAAAAGTATATATATCTTATATATGTGTATCTTAGAATTTACTCCTTGAAAGCCATAATATTAAAAACGTAGCAGATAACCACGCTTATTTTGGGATATATTAGGCTATCAGTTTCCCCTTTTTAATCCCTTTCACGCCCTAAATTTCGAGCCTGTAGCTTTTGCCGTTTTCGTAGGGTAATCACAACTCAGTCAGTCAGTCAAATAACCGCTGCTCTTTTATTTACTTCCATAGGTACATGCATTCATACGGTTAAATAATTGTATACGTATGTAGAAATTTATTTAAAAATAAATCCTTGCACATGCACGCACACACACATGCACTCTATAATAGATATCATTCTGAAACACGTGAACTTAATCGTCCCCACTGTGAGTTTTGTGGCACGCACATAGTCTGCAAATTCCAAATCAAAAAATAAAGTCAAGAATATTCACGAAGGTCTGCCGCATAAAAAACCAAACTGCTAAAAAATATATTTAGGTACAGACAGGATATAAACAGGATAAAAATAAAACAATTATCATTTCGTTCAATACTATTTTTATACGCCATTTTAAGCATGTGGTTTATTATAAGGAAATACTTTGGCAAATGGGAAGCAAGCGTGTGTTTTAAAATAATAAAGCAGGCAGAAGGGAGGAGAAGATTGTATTGCATCAGATGATGATGTTGCTGAAAGAGATGACGTCTGATGAGTAGATGTTTTGAAGAGGAGTTAAAAGTTATTGTAGAGAACGAACGAACGCCCACTTGAAAGAAAACCACATTAATGGTTATTGGATAGATATTGTCTGGTAATGATTGAACAATTATAATGACGGGGGGTAAATCACTATTAAATGAAGCCAAAGATTTTCTTATTTAATACTTTTAGCTTTGTGGGATTTTAAGCGTTGACACGTGGTTCGCTGCGGGCTCTTCTTTTATGATAAAATAAAAATCTTAATTTAATGTATTTATTTATTTTTTTTTTTTTGGAATTACAGAATCTGATATTTCTGATAATAATTCCGATATTGATATCGAAGACCGCTCCTCACCGGATTCAGAGGCATTGAATTGCCACTACAATGGCCAACAAATGTCAAATAGCCATTTGATTTACAGTAATAATGAATCTAGTCTCGACTCTTCTCACTACATTAATGATAATGATCATGCGCCCACCACTCAATTACAACAAACTACAGGAAGTTGCTTTTTAGGAGAACATAAAATGGGTCTACAGAAAAGTGGTCGAAAACCCAGACGCAGACGAACCGCCTTTACTCATGCTCAACTGGCGTATTTAGAGAGAAAATTTCGTTGTCAAAAGTATTTGAGCGTGGCAGATAGGAGTGATGTGGCCGAGACCTTAAATTTATCAGAGACCCAAGTGAAGACGTGGTATCAAAACAGAAGGTGAGTTCTAATCTATCTGATCTTTCATGCTTTCATTTTATAATTTGATCTCTTGAATTTACTATACTCTCTTTCTTAAACACTTTGCTTCAGGACCAAATGGAAACGTCAAAATCAATTGCGTCTCGAACAACTGCGTCATCAAGCTTCTATGGAAAAAGAATATGTAACGGAAAATGGCACCAACAACCCTTTGGGCTGCTGTCCACCCGGCTTAACATCATTTAGTGCTGCAAATCCCTGTAATTTTCTAACATCGGCCGCAGCAGCGGCCATATTTCGTAATGTCGGTTACGTTCATGGTTGTCCGTTGTAAAAACAAAAAAAGAGAGAAAAAAAAGTAAAAATGGAAAAATGGAAAAAGAGTTCATAAATGTTGTTTTATAATTTAATATACCCGAGTTCGTAGTTAATATTTGTTAAATAATTATTAAAACTAATAAGATCTTGTAAATACATTTAATGAAAATAAATTCACGTTTAAGACACCAAATTATTCATTGAATCATTTTTTTAATCCAAATTTCTTTCTACAATTTGGGGCGCATAATGTGGGGTAAAGTAAGTTGCATATTAAAATTCAACAAATGAACAGATATTAGATGTAGACTTTTCACCTGACAAATCAGTTAAAAATCGTTTCAATTTTATCCTAATTAGTACGTGTCTCTCCGTCTCTCTCTCTCTCTGTCTCAATTACTATTTTGAGTACTTTGAGAGATATCAATGGGTTTTTTGGTACGACTTTTCTGATTTTGGAAAAAAATATTCATTGTGACGGCATCGTACGTATACTTGGTACTTTTTGGACTGGCAACTATAGCTGCGAACATAGTGAGTGCTGAAAGTCGAGTCGAGATTGTTAGTGCGATAAAGATTGTCTGTGCGATAAATCTGATTACATACAACTCAATACAAATAAGGTGGTGTATAACACAGAGAACGCCGATAGCAGCTGAGACCAAAGCCGATGAGAGCGAGGAAACCGGTTCAAAGTGTTTGGCGTGCTTGTTTGCATTCTTCATGTATACTTTTTTTGACATGAAAGCCAAACACAAGGAATAAACATAATATCAGCCCTGATTCTCGCGTTCACTGTGTTATATACAAATGTTGTTCTCGGATGAAAATAAGCGCCAATAAGATCGGCTCGACTCCAATCCGTTCTGCATCGGCACTCACTCTTTTCACACCCTAAGTTACTTATGTAAACGTGTATAAACATATCATACGTGTCTTTTAAACGAAAAGTACTAAATTTGAGCAAGTTCAAAAAAAAGTTCGCAAGGTATTTCTCCAGCAAGAGAATAATGGAATATTTAAAGATTTCGGAATAAATTCCGCACACAACTAAATATGCCAGCTAGAGACAGATTTCGTCATAAGTCTATTCTGTAACAGTTAGGATGGAGCTAAAGTAGACAAACTAATTAAGTAATTGGAAAGAATCCTCTAGGAATGCGGAGAAGTAGAATCCTTTATTTGCCGATGGTGCAATGTGTATGTAACTTTAGCCACTGATACTGGAAAATTACATTTCTTTCAACATTTTTGGTCTTACACAAGTAATAGGATATTTATAGCGTGATCCCGCCATCATCTTATAAGGCTGCGCTTTTCATGACTCTCCGGATAGCTTGGCTTCAATCAGATCTTAAATTCAAGAGAGCATTAGTTCATCACCTTCACTGAATTTTACACATTGTTTCAACAGCATCGAACCATGATAATTTGAATTCCGGCACAAAATACATTCCGGAGGCAGCACAAATTACATGTTTTGTTCCTTGTTGCACTCCAAAAAATATTTAATGGCACAATCTCTATCATCCGATTATTATAATTACAATCTGTATCTATCACGCCTTCTTCAGCATAACGCTAAATGTGGTAGTCCCAACTTCAATCTGATTATATAAATTCAAAACAAACATGCAATTTTTGGACAGCTGGAAAAATTACGCAGCGGTCCTGCTTTGTGTCGGAGAATCGAACGGTCTATCAAGCATATATCGCATAGCTTGCTAAACAAATGCCAAGCTCTTTTAATTTTTTCACTCACAAGCTAAAGAATATAAGATACTGATAAAAAAAGCCAACTTTGGCCCCAAGACCACTCTATTAGTGCCTCGTCATTTTTTCCACTAAAAAATAATCAGTAATTGCTACAAAATAATAATCTTTCCACTTAACTTATATTACGATTAAAAAATTATTTCATCCGTTAACAAAAGTGAATTTTCTGTGCAGCAAAACGCGAAAATTATTAACCAAAAAATGTTGCCATTCAATCGCACGCACACACACTCACTCCCCCACTCACACTTATGAAAAGTAAAGGAGCAGACCAAAAAAGAAATAAATTAAATGTGAAATAAAAATCAAAACTGAAACTCTTTACAATTTGCGAAGCTCTTCAAAACATAACAGAATTATACAACCATATAAATGAAGGTATGCTGCGTTACAGAGGGAAGATAACATCATTATCGGATGTTGGGCATACGAAGTGGTAAGTGAAGTAAGCGTTAAATGCAGGAAGGGAAGCAGAACAAAATGGAAACCATAATAATAATGTAGCCAACTGGAAAACAAGCAACAAATTGTAAATAATGTTATGAAAGGGGATTTGTAGTGGCAGCGTAAAGCGAGAAGGAAATATTTTTGTGGGGAAATGAGATGATGCCAAATGGAGTTTAACATGTGAGTGTTAAATACCATCAAATTGAAATTGAAAACGGAAATATATTGAATAGATTGCCGGACTACTTTAAAAAGTAGATTTTATAAGATCTTAAAGATATCCAAGGATCAGTATCCTGTTGAATATATTCTTATGACTTCAAGTAATACATTATTAGGTTATCATACTTTTAACTTCCCGTTAGCATTGAATAGCATAACATAAATTGTGGTTATCAGGGAGGTTTACAGACATTCGATTTAAACTATGCCACATTGACTATGGGAGGAAAAACTGCAGGAAGTTTATTTTATAAAGGGATTCCATCCGTGGAGAAAAGAAGTTCTCACTAAAATCTGTTATGCTTTGGATCTGCTTTAAAGAATGACATGTCATCCTTATAAAGAACTAGATTTCAAGAAGCAGTTTACAGATTACAGTTGTCTACATGTCATTACAATAGCGCCAAAATAGTAACACATATCTGATGATGTATCGCTGTTATAGCTAGTCAACAAAGCTGTCTAGGCTTCTTTCCTATACAACGATGAGCAACTTCAAAGTTCACTTTTCAAGGGCTGGAATATGTGCCACTTTCAACTAATTTGTATAATAATTATGTACAGCATTAGCTCCAATGCATTGATAATGAAATGAATCGATTCACACGACCTTATTCACAGGTTCTTTTAGAATCTCGATTATGTAAGATCCCTTACACAACGACCCAATGTCCGGCAGCTTGGCCTATGACCGAATGTAAATGGATGCTGCTGTCATCTGTAAGAAGGTTTATAATGTTTGAAGTTTAAAAAAAATAAGAAATTGCCTCGAAGAAAGAACGTCCTGAAGCAAAGACCTTTTAATCATCCACGTACTCTGGCAAACATCTTCATCCAAAGGATCACTTAATGACTACTAGTACGGTTCCAACAGGCTCTCATCGGAGTAAAATTGATGAAAGAAGGTATATAGAACAGACAAGCAATATGGAGATGTAGCAGACCGTACACAAGCATTTTAATGACTCTCCTGATTCTACATTATCTAACCCTAAGAGCGCTGAATTCAACTATACCCCTTATGAACAATCCGCGATTTCAGATGTTGTTAATTGCTTTTCTATTTATTTTATTTGCTTCTGATATTCTTGTACTCTCGATTGCATTAGCAAATCCTTCTGTGTCAATGATTTTCGTCTCATCTGCATTTTTATGTAATGGGCAGACGGTGTCGATTTTATTCTGTTACGGCTTGGGGGAACTATTCAGATCGGTGTTATCTATCTTACCTCATCGTCACACTTCTACGACTTATGTAAGATCCGTCGAAGCTTGGTGAGGTAAAGTATGACAGAAAAAAGTCCTCTGATTCCTGATTGTTTTACGCTAAACAGCTTCAACTGAAATTTTTATGGCCGATCACAGTGTTCCATGAGAATGCCTGTAAAACTGAATGTTTACTCTTCCCAGTTATAACTACAGAGAATAAAGAATAAGTTTGTAAAGCGAACAGTGAAACAGTAAAGTTGCACATTTACCCAGCAGGCGGGGTGTACTCTTTTTTATAGTCCCCGCTTTATTTGCAAATCCTTTAAGTACCCAAAAGAGGACTAAGAATATTATTTAGTATGCTTTTTGTCAACCATTCTATTAAATGTTTTACGAAAGAAGAGAAAGAGGGTGTGTATGTTCAGATATATGTATACTATAATCGAATTGTTTGCTAGTACATGTGAAGTGATATGTGACAATACTTCTAAAACTTCCCACAATATTTAAAACATATAAAAGCACTTGAGAAAAATTGAAGAGCCCTAGAGGCCCCAATACACTGCCCTACACAGTCGTAGGATAGCAAATCCTTTGCCAGTTTTAAGTGCAGTTTTAAGATATAAATATTTATTGTCCTTGTTTAACTTACACCACCAATCTTCCTTTAATCCTAATTTACATCATCTGGCAAGACACCTTTGCTCTCAAATTCATATCCATTCAGTACTATTTAGACTCCCCCTCCCCTCATCCTCAAGTAAATAACTTCACTCGTATTTGAAAAGACATAATAGTTTAGTCCCCCTCAGCTTTCCATATCACCAAGAATAAAATGCCGTGGTTGGTTTAAGTAGACATAAAGTTTCTTCATTTAAGCGTTTAATGTAAATGCAATGAATAAGCAATAAAACCGTTACAAAATCCATTGCAACAACAAAAAAAAAATTGCAGATACGGAGATGAAATCGTAAAAAGAATCTTTTAACAAGTATAGAACGCTAATTAATGAATACTTCAACAAAAAAGACTTGAATAAATAAAATACTGGCAGAAACTTATAATGAAAAGGAAAAAAATATTATGAAAATTATAAACACAAGAGAAAAAAAAAGGATACACGATAATGATGGAGCTGAATGAGAGATGGAAAAAATTTATAATGTAGAAATAAATAAAAATTAACAAGCGTAAAATTGCAAAAATCATAAAATGGAAACATTAATATTATTAAAATATCTAAATGAAAAAAAAAATAATAATAAATAAATAAAAAATAAAGCAAAAATAAAGCACATTGCAGAAAAACTTTATTGGAAAACTCTTTCAATTAAATTCGGGGACAGAAACTTCTACTGATGGAGTAAATTATAATGAATTATTTAATACGTGATGAATTTAGTGACTTTAATCAGCTGAAGAACTATTATATGATTATTATACAATTTCTTTTATTTATCGGCCGATTATACGGATTTTTCAATGCTTTCAATACAATGAAAGCACACTGCTGGACAGATGGACAAAGCCCAACCAACTGCCTTACTAATTTATGAAGTTCTCTTTTTTTGGATCGAGAAGTCTATAACAATTAATAGATGCTCTAAAGTGAACTCAGTCAAGTACAATTTGCTTCGGTTTCTAACTGCAGTCGAATTTTCGTAACACCAAACCCTCCAAGCCGATTTTTGCCGTACCTTGAACTGGGAAATTAGCTTTTTCGATAGAGACAAGTGTGTAAATCACAATTGTTATTGTGTAACTCCAACTTTCGCCTAACTCGAAGGAAAATATATAAATTTTCTAGAAGAAGGCTCTGTATAAAGAACATGCATTTCAGGGGAATCATTGTTCACCATATTTAATAACAAATATTTAATAAAATTAGCGACTTTAGCGCTTCTTTCACAATTTTTAGAGCCGATTTCTTAGTGCATTAACGTGAAATTTTTTTCCTTTCTCTTTTTGGCATTTTTAACACGCTGGCGAATTTTCATTTCCTAAAAATCCAATAAACACTCTCTGGAGATCTGGAGACTGGTACGGCGTACGGCGTACGTAACTGTTTTGCCACATTATCAAATAACAGCATTCTAATGACCATTTGGAAGAGATTTTTCCCCAACATATCTGCTGATATGTTAGAATTACAAAATGATCGATCCAACAGCTGTTTTTCGGTGCACAACCGCGTGCTTCTTTGGCAGATCCTAGAGTTTAGAAATTGTGCCTACTACGCTGCTTTTTGGCAGCCATTCTATTAGTTATTTTACTTAGGCGGAGAAAGAGGATGTGTATGCTCAGATATATGTATACTATCATCGAAATGTTTGCTGGTACATGTGAAGTGATCTGTGACAATGCTTCTAAAACTTCCCACAACATTTAAAACATATAAAAGCACTTGAGAAAAATTGAAGAGCACTAGAGGCCCGATACACTGCCCTGCACAGTCGTACGATAGGAAATCTCACCTCATCCTATAACATTTATAGCTTATAGTAGCATTTTATATCACCTGTTTAGATTTAGAAGAAAATCTGATGTAATCGAACAATCTCATAGAGTAACCAAAAATTTTAAGCTGAAAAATATTCTTTTGCTGAGTTCAATGGGATTTCACAGAGTTCAGATAAATAAAGTATGCCCCAAAAACTACTGAATTAAAAGAATAAGATACCACTAATTCATTAAAAGGAAAATCTGGTCGATAATCTTGTTAATGCACTGTACGAAGTGCGATCAAAAAATAACCGTTTTTTCAAATTTCGTGAGTTACATATGTTTCATTTTGGCTGAGCTGATATACCTGTCTCTTATATATGTTGGTAATCTCAGCCATTTTGGATTATTAGTTTGGTTTTGACAGATAAAAGCTTAGTCGTGTTTTGATGTGATCCTCGATTTCTTACTACTTTTTACTAAATTTTAAGCAAAAATGACGTCCATGCAACTTGTGGAACGTCATCAGCTACGATGCAGATTTGTTCAAAAAGGTAATAACTGGTGTCGAATCAGGGTTGTATGGCTATGACATTGAAAGCAAAGCTCACTCATACTAATAGAAGCGTAAAGTAGAGCCAAGATCGAAAAAAAACACGTCAATTTGGGTCAGGCGTAAAGGTTTTCCTCACTGTTTTCTTCGATTGCAATGGCGTTGTCCATCACGAATTCTTATCACAAGATCGTACGAGCAATAAAGAATACCACCTTGAGATTATGCGTCGTTTGCGCAAAGGAATTCGCGAGAAACCTACAGAATTGTGAAAAATCCAATCATGGATTTTGCACCATGATAACGCACCAGTTCACAACACAACGATGCTTGTTCAATAGTTTTTGCCCAAAACTACACCATAAATATGCCTCAACCATAGTATTCAGCAGACTTAAGCCCCGCTGACTTTTTCCTCTTCCCAAAACTAAAGGCACCGATAAAAGGAAAGAGTTTTGCTACAATTGAGGAGATAAAAGAAAAATCGAAACAGAATAAAAGATGTTAGCGAAACCGAAAAGCGCTTTACGAAAGTTTCGAGGATGAGAAAAAAAACGCTGGCATAAGTGTAGGAAGATTACTTTGAAGGGGACTAGATAGTTATTGATGAATAAATAAATACTTTTAAAAAAATTGCAAAAAATGGCTTGTTTTTGATCACACCTCGTATAATTAATATAACTATAAATAACTTTATTTCAGGTACTACATGACAGTCTCTTTACCAAATATTTGTCAATTTATTTTACCTCTTTCCATGAAAAAATGTATTTATATAAAAATTATTTAATAAATATTCAATATTATTTGATCTCTTATTTAGTTTTTTAATTTAATTTTTAATCTTATTACATGTTTGATAAAATTTGGAATATCGAAAAAGGAACTATGATATAGATAAAATAAAAAAAAAAGTTATTTAATATATAAAGTTAAACTGTGTTGAAAAATGATTAAAATCGTTCAGATTTTAGTTGTATATCCTTGTGTAAAATCTGGCTTTTTAATTTGTTGCAGCCCTCACAACTCCCAATTATTTTTCTAATATTGATTTCTATTTAATAAATACAGTAATACCCCTATAACACAGTAGATTCTTCCGCGTTATAGGAAAACGCCTTGTAGGAGTATTCTTGTATAAAGCGCCCGTATGGCCCCCTATAACGCGTTATGTACAAATGATTCACGTTTAACTTTTCTCGTTAAAATCAAACTAAGAACATTTCAAATAAAAAACTTATGCATATGTAAGTAAAATCTGGGGAATCCCCTATAATGTGGTAAATCGCCGCGTTATATGGGAGAAAGCACGCGTTATACGAGGGCCTGAAATCGCGTAGTATGAAAACGTGTTTTAAGAGTATCACGTTATAGGGGGTTTACTGTACATAAATTACTCAAATTGCTTCAACAACAAAAATAAATAAATAAATAAATAAAACGTTTTTAATTGAAAAAAGCAAAAAGGATTAAGTATGTTCCATTAGAAAAATATACGAAAACTCATAGAATTCTAAACGTCAATTTATATATTTGCAAGCACACAAAGCACAGATAAAGCAAAGCGTACATAAAGAAATGACACACTCATCGTCAACGTCATACTGTCACAAGTTTATTTATGCCTCAAAGAATAAATACAATTTATAACATTTTTCCAAACGGAATAATAACAAAAAGAAAATATATATAAATTTAGCTTTTTTCATTTTGTATGTTTAACATTCTTTTTAACAAATAAATAAATAAATAAACGCCCGCCCTTTTTGTTCATCTCATTCACATGGAAATTTTTCATAAAACCATCAAGCACTTGAAAAAGAGAACAAAAATGAAATCAAGTCCTTATTTTTATGCGTTTTTCGTTTTTCGTCTTTTTTTTTTCTTTTTTCTCTCTCTCTACTTTGCAAGTGGCAACACAAACCATTATCCTGCTGTTTGGGTTTTTAAAACAATTAGAACGTCTGAAAATATGCAAAGTACATTTTTTTCACCACCATTCATTTGAGATGCAAAAGGAAAATAATTTATACCAAAAAAAAAAAAAAAAAAAAAAAAAAAAAATCTGAGACTTGCAAAGTACATGCACAAAAACAACAACTGTTATACTTTGGCAGAACGGAAGTCAAAAGCTTGTATAACACTAATGAGCAGATAATCGTCATTGTTATAAATAATTGAAAGTTTGCCTTTAGGCGGGGGGTTAAACGAGAACAATAAACCAGATACAGCCACGCTGCATACGCAGATACACAATAGTTTCAAGGGCTTTTGACAGGAACAATAAAGTAGCATTAAATTTGGTTTTTTTATTTTATTTTTTTTTTTTTATTTTTTTTTTTTTTAAAAATCAGCTCAAAACACATTTGTGAACACGAATTGCAAATAAAAAATTTTTTTTTTTTAAAAAAAAAAAAGTGGTGTGTGTTTAATATTGTAATCAATTACAATTGATGACTTCTCAAGTGCATTATCTCAATATTGTTTCCTTCCCTTTCAATAACTCTTGCAAAAGGAATATGAAAAGGAATATGAAGGCAATAAAAAAACGGCAAAGATAATTCTTAGAACACGTGCAGTAAAGAGGGTTTTAACCGTCCTCCACATAAATAACACTCGCGCTTAGCATGGAATTCCAACAGTGGCATTGCGGCAATGGTTTCTAGAATTAGGCTATGCATTCCAAGCTATTTATCCTTCCACTGACTGTCTTGGAAAAAATTGGTTACAATTTAAAAATAGATCCAATTTACTAGCAGCGGACTTTAATGCGCTACTAATGCCACCATGGTAACCAAGAAAATTGTTTCTAATTTTAAGCAATCGGCTGTTTGAGATGAAAGTTAAACACAATAAATAAAGGATGCCCCACAATTACCCCAAGATGTCAATTGTAAAGCTCCACATAACCCATAACTGCATAACCCTCACTTAAACCCTAAACTATCAGCTGACGAATTGTTTTTCTAGGGTTGCCCACCCAAATTGCAAAATATATAAAACTTGCGCTATTTTTGAGAAGCAATTCGAATATTGCATTAATTCTAGCAAAATCCTACGTTAATTTGCAACATCCTACAGCAAGAAGATGCAGAAAGCCGCCCAACTGATCCTCTATGGTCAGCCACTTTTGAGTTTAGAGTCGTGGTCGGATTAGAGCAAGTGGTTTTCATAGCAACTACAGGCACTATAACACAAGCCAAAGCACGTCAGACTAATTGCCGCACAAAGGATAAGTCCTCGCAAATAGAGATTTATTTGCCGATGACAAACAAATACCGACCAATCGATCTACATACCCTAGATACTGTAATGGCGGGCATTCTTCGTTTAATCTACGATGTTATACAAACTGTTGGAAAAATGTAATAAAAAACTTTCGCTGCGATTTGGTAGTTCCGCAGCGATATATCTTTTTTACAACGTTCTTGATTTCAATGAAACTTAAGCTGCTGTTGAACTCTTTCCAAATGAGTTAGCAAGGTTTATTCTTTTTATATCCTTTGCTGTAATATCGGTTTAATGTTATATCGTAGATGATATTAGATCACTAAACCGTATCGCATAACAAACGGAGCGGACTAAAAATCGAAGAAAGTGTTTAAGATTATCGCCACAACTTTAAGTCTGAGTTTATCTCCTAAAGACCTTAACATCCAGGAGCATAATGGGTCACCAAGAAATCGGCATTTTGGCTCTCAGAGCAACATATCTAAGTAGTACAATTAACTAATCCATCTAGTTATAAGTTGCAATTGACACCAAGAAACCTGCAAAGAAAAAACTTTCCCTCTATAAATCTGTAGCTCTTCTTTTCCGGAGAGTAGTACTTCGGTCTCTGGTTATTTCATATATATCATAGATGGTCTAGCAACATATGAGTACGAGTATAGGTACACGGCTAGTCAGCCAAGGAACGAGATGCTTGGTCAGAAGGTTACAATAACGGTGTGAGGGCTAAATTAGCCATAAGTGTTCGTATTTCCGGGAATCCATTGTAAATGTAATGCCTTTTCACGGCATATTTTTTTAAATTCTAAATCAAAGTACCAGTATAACAGTTATAAATTAAATTTAACTATAAAACAACGAAAGAGAAGAAGCAAATAAATTTGTAGGAAACATGACACAAGATATAGCAGATTTGGCTCTAAAGGAACCACTTCAGTTGCATTAAAATATGTTTTTATAATTTAATAAAAAATAAAATCTTTCCAAAGAAATTTATGAG
This sequence comes from Ormia ochracea, assembly GCA_963402855.1. Lineage (NCBI taxonomy): Eukaryota > Metazoa > Arthropoda > Insecta > Diptera > Tachinidae > Ormia > Ormia ochracea. Next base: position 15,247,948 of record OY727107.1, on the reverse strand, counting down.
TTGGAAGAGCCCAAACCTGCATTAAGTTGGACTTGTATCTGGTTACCCAATATAAACTAGAAAGCAGAAGTTAATAGAGTTCAAATACAAATGGAGAATGAGCTACATTTTTGGACTAAAGTTGACAGATGCAATTCCAGCCTAGACCCCATGTGTTGCCGAAACCATAAGTTTCCTAGCGGGCTTTTGTTTAGAGGTATACTAATATATTCTGGGTCGATATCAACACAAGGAAATATCTGTAAAGAAATTTGACAATTAAATTTTCCTCTCTCATGTATCATCATCATTTTAGTCTACATCTCTCATTTTGCAACATTATTTGAAATTCCTTAGAATTCAATGCCGCCTTTGAAGTCTTTCTCTTGTGTTACTTAATTGGCCGTTTAAATAATATTAACAAACACTAATTGATTAAAAGATAAAACTTTAATCGATTTTATGCAAAGGATTTCCACATGACACTAACATTCATTGTCTGCTGCCTATCTCTCTCTCTCTCTCTTTCTCTCTGTCTCTGTTTATTTCCCATACAAAGTAAGTCGGTTTGAATTACATCTGTTTGTTCATCAGCCATTTATGAATTATTGTAAGTATGTTTTTATTTAACTGTAATTACAGCATCAAATATTCAAAGGGGGTATCATAGAGATTGTCAAAAGTGTGCAAAGGATATAAATAAAGATGGTCAAATGAATCAGAGGATGGAGTGGCTGTTCAACTAATGACACTGATACAAAACCACAAATTATTTAAATTGTGACATAATAATAAAACAACAACAAACTGCCACTTCTTTTGTTTGTTTTTTTTACTGCTACTGATACCGCTTTTGCTGATGCCGTTGCTGTTGCTCCTGCAGTTATGAAAGTTTTAAATGTCAGAAAGGGGGAAGTTGTTAACTTTATGCCTTAAGAGCTAAATATGTGCACAAAGTTGACAAAACACCCTTGTTATGCGCTGGAAACTTTTCAATAAACTTCAATAAACGCTTAACACAATGAATGGCAAGGCGTTGGCAATAAGGACATAGAGTACAGTATGTCAATGAAATGTTTTCATGCAAGCATGTTCTGTAAAGAACTTTTTGTGAATATTATTTGAAATCAGAAATTGCGATTTGAAACCGGCCAGCTTATTTTTGTTTTCAATTTCTTTATTTTGAACTCGATAATAAATTTATTAAAAAGAAAAGCGAACAATTTTCCACAAGGAATTTACAAAATTATGATAAGACTCAAAATGTAAGAAGTGTAGTTAAAGGAAGTCTATGCTTCTGGCGGGGGATTTTACTAGCATTGTGTTTGTAGTAGTTTCAACATTTAAATCGATACAAAACATTTAATTTCCCTTTCGAGGGTAATTGATTTTGCGACACCCCAGTGCAATTTTACCAATCTGCCTATTTCTTTTATACACGTACATGGGGCAATTATTTGCAACCAAATTTACGTTGATCTTCAAATATAAGTTAGTTCTCAACTCTGGGGAATTACAGCTTTGTGGAGCAAAAGGCCTTTAGGAATTTCGCATTTGAAGAGTTTTACCAAGCTTGCTTTTTCTTAGTAGTAATAAAAATCAATTATAGGGATGTGTCATTCTGCACAATACCTCAATGTGTCACGTTTTATGTAACTAAGTAAAAAGTACATTATGGGTAACCAGATACAAGTCCAACTTAATGCATGTTTGGGCTCTTGTTGCTACTTGCCCTCAACACCAAATATCGAATATACAATTTGAATATATAATTAGTTGACAACTTTGACATTGATGTAACATATGATGTCTCTAGAAGGAAATTTGAAAATGTATTTTAAATGAAAACAAATTTAGATAACAACAAAGTAAAAAAGAAAAATACTCGTGTCCTAATCATGCCTTATTTTAATTGTTTTATAAACTGTCAAAGAAATAAAATTAATTTTAGACATCTGATAGAAATATTCCTCGGCGACCGTGTTATATAATATCCAAAAACAATTTTAGTGCCATCACCTGCTATAAACATATAAAGTCACTCATAATAGGGAATATGGTACTCATGATCGGCTTAGAAATGGACTGGATACTGCTTTAGGATGATGGGATTTGATGGCATTCCAAATTATATCAAAACTGTCGTTTAGAAAAAAAGTATACAGCATCATCTTGCAGGATTATAGCCACCTGCCCAAATAAAGTATATTTTTGGGGTATTTTGAGCCAACATTATGGAAGTAAAACTTGTGACATAAATATACATGACATAAACGACATTATCGGAGGAAATTAGGGGAACTCTTTTTGGCCTAAGACATGGCATAAATTAGTTTCCATTTCTGTTTGCCGGCATTACCGCATATCCAAACATTTAAAATTTTCGATTTCATAACTTTTCTGTTGGCTAAGTGGCATCTCAAACATTTCATTGTTGTAAAGATTTTCAGGGGTTTTCGAAAACTTCTACTTGATTACAAAAATCGCAATTTAAAAACTCGTTAGCAATAACTACGCTGCAAGTGATTATCAGGGGTTCAGAGTGGACTTGCGATAAACTTCTATGTTATATGTATATAATCTTAATATTTTTTGGGAAGACTCTTCATCCTTAAAGAAATTATGAGCAAATTTTTCAAGTTTTGCTTTAGTTTTTTTTTTTTATTAGAAGAACAGTTTTGCATTATGCACACACTTAATTGACAAGCTGTATGCGTAACGTGTATTGATAAAGAGAAACATAAGGGGCGGGAAGTGCAGATAAGTTAAAATTAAAGTGTTTGACAAAAAAATTACAGTGATTGTTTGTTGATACAAAGATTAATTTCTTTTTTCAGGACATTTTTCCCTCTTTTGTATTCAAATTAAGCAGTTTGAGTGAGCAGGAGCAAAATTTACATACGAGTGTAATGACAGGACTCTCCTTGATGTAAGAAATTGTGGTTTTGCACAAGAAAATTTAATGGTTAATTAACTATGAATTGTTATTATTTGCATAACAAACAGATAATTCTTAATGTATATTCATTTCGAAATTTCCTATACACTTAGGCCTGAGTTTAGATAAAGTAAAGATAATAAAATGTAATTGAGTATCCGTTAACAAAAGGATAAAGTATTTAAAAAGGCGAATTCATATGGAGAGCCCATTAATCAGGAGGTCGCGTTTTAGATTCCTACCTAGACACTGAGGGTTCCCCTACGGACAAGCCAAAAGCTTTGCAGTTGCAGTTGCTTAAAAAAAAGGACTTTTTTCTCTATACAGAAACACACTTTTGTCTAAAAATAAATGATCTGTGGAATTCTGAGCCCCCAAAAAGGAAAATTTGGAATATTCTACTGAATGTTTTCAACAAGACAACAAATCTCAGAACAAACAAAACATAACGCTGGGCGTGGTTAAGGATTTGACTAGGCGATTTAAATGCCATAGAGGACATATGCAACGAATTGGACTGGAGAATTCGAACAAAAAATCTAAAAAATAAACGAGACTTAATGAAAGCACTCAAGGGCGATTCGGATTGAGTTTTATAGTGTTTTCATACTGAGGATAAAACCTGGTTTTACCATACAAAATAATTCTCATAAAACCATTTTAAAACCTTTTTTGAATTGGTTTAAAGTAGATTTTATGAAATACAACCTTGTTTTATACAGTACATATTCAGTGCTGCCAAGTTAGAAAGATTGAAAGCAGCTGATAATTAATTCGCATTCACTAATATTCATTCACAAAATGTAAAATCATTTCAATTTTAGAACACATTTTTAAAATTTCTTTTTTTTTTATATAAACAATAACAGCTGTCGTACGGTTTGTCAAATAAATGTGGGAAGAATAATTACAACAAACACACCTATTTCTACAAAAAATTTATTTTATCATTAACAAATTTATTTGACAAACTGTATTATAAAACCTGATTTTATCAAAATTGTATGTGAGCACAAAATCAGCTGTTTGTAGGTTTCAAGTTAAAACCAGGTTTTAACTTTAGGTTTCAAAACACTATTAAGGGAAATAAGGAAAGGTTACAAGAAAAATAAGCTACAAACTGATCCAACCCACTAATGTGGCCCCACAGAACTAACTAACTTTAGCTTTAAGAATAGAAAATATATAATATGGTTTACAGTACGAGTATGTAGACTTTTCCAGCTCCTTGAAATTTCATTTTGGTTATTTTTTTTACAAATGAATTGAACTTTGAACTTTTAGTTCTATCAGTTTTTATCTTTCTCAACGCCTGATAGATTAATTACTTACAATTAGCCCTTTTCTAATCTAGCCAATAGATTATCAATTTATTTATATGTAGTTTCCGATATTTCGTCTACTTTTGCTGAATTATAAGTAATTGCCTAAAGAAGCTCACCAAAAACTGATGAAATACAATAAATCGGGACTAAATAAAAAAAGAAGCGATTGCTCAGATTAAAAAAGAAGATATTTTGTTCTTTTAACCAACTCAACCTGCAGATTGAGGAAAATGCACATAGTCTAGACAGGAAGCGAACCCACGACTTTCGACTTAGTAGGCTATTTATTAGCTAATCGCCTACGGGGCACCAGTATCTATAATTAGAGGTTGAAAAATATTAAAATAAAATATTTTAATTACTTAAATGTAAATTTTTTGCATTTTCCCTTCATGAACGAGCATTTACAAAACCAAGTGTGTAGAGAGTTTTCTCCGCCACTGTATGTGGAAGGTAAAAGAAAAATTCACATTATAATTATATTGTAAATAAATATTGATGGGAGTTTTCCTTGAAAAACTTCTAATAAGTTTTCTTCTATTTTCACCGGAAATATGAAAGAATAAAATTATTTTTTATATGCATTTTTGTTTTTCATATGTCAGACTGACTCAATACGCATACATATAAAAGCTCCGTTGCAGCTTTTTGTTTTTTTTTTTCAATTTATATTGTGCTTAATTTTAATTGCAACTTCATAAAATGCAGCAGTCTTTTTGTGCAAACTTAAAGTAATGTATACGAATTATGAGGGCACCCTACAAATCCCGGTTTCTCTAAAAAAAAAAAAAAGCTAAAAAAAAAATCAGTTTCAACTCTGTAACATTCGCAGCTCGATAACACAGGTTGGGCGAAAATAATCACGCTATAGCCAGGGGGTTTTATTAGGTGTTCTTATTTCAGCAAATGACGATCATATGTTTTAGCGGAACTGTCAAATTTTCTTTTTATAGTTGATTCTGCTTAAGGAAAACTTTTAACGGTGAAACTAATTTACACAGAGAAAATACATACATGTATTTCTTACAGAGTTGCAAATCGCTAGAACTTAAGTTAGTGCGCCTTACCCTACAAGATGATGATACTATATTCGGAAATGATGATAAATGTCGGTTGTACGTTGACATTTGCGAAGTAAGAAGAAAGAAAATACTTCCAGCATATTTGCTTCCATTTTTAGGGCCGTAAAATCATTGAAAATGGCGTGATGTTCTCCCCCAAAAATTGTGAGTGATGGGGGGAAATGGAGGTATTATACGAATGTGGGCGATAATTTTACACATGGTTCAGCTGCAGCAGTCTCAGAATAAATTCTCATGTAGAACAGTGATGGCCAAATATTACGGCTTAGAAGAGTATGAGACAAACGAGTCTCTACTGATAAGTCTTGCGCAACCTTCACTATTCCAAGTATACAAATTAACGTCGACATTATTTTAACTGCTGATTTGTATCTACGAACGTCTTCTATTCGTTATCTTTAACGCGACTAAAAAGTTATTTCCTAGTCTATCCAAACCAGCATGCAAGCCTAACTTTACTCTTGCGTTCTTGTAACCACATCAGTTCACATTTTATTTCATGGATTAAACAGTGAAGTTCAATTTTTTGGAGCCATGAAAAAAAACAATATAAATAAATCCTTAAGGCATTATATAAGCGAAAGAGTTGCCCCAATATTAAGACATGTACCAAAGCTGGAGAGGATTTGCAGCAAAGCCTAACCATGCGTCTTCCATTTTTCTTTTTATTTCACTACTTATTAATTCAATAAAATTTAATTTAAATGAGGTCATTAATAAGCATTCCAAAGGTTGTTCATAAAAAATACACTTCATGTGGCCGGGGAAGAGCTGAAATATCTCTTTTTCTTAGTGCGGTTTCTGTAATTTAATATATTGCCTGCTTGCAAATTTCGATGCTCGTAGTATGATTCGGTCTTAAGATCATCGATAATAATAAAAGTTTTATCCTTTAATTTGATAAGCACTAAGACTATTTCAGAATCGAAAAGTCTGACAGTTAAGCCGTATACGATTCCTTACAGTTGGTGGCTGAGAAAGTTGAATTTTATGGGATCCAATTTTTCGGTTGCTTTTAAAAACCATTATAAAGACAGAATGCAGGGAGGATAGTAGATAAATATATATATATAGAGTAAGGAGTGCGATTTCTTGCAAGTATGCCCAGGCAAAGATCAAGCCGACAACTGCACTCCATCCAAAGATGCGTTCTCGATCTCTCATGCATCCAAATAAGCAACCAAATATTACCTGGCGCTTTAAATCCGGCTATAGTGATATCTCGCAAGATAAGTGGGCGTTTGCATAAATTTTGTAGAGGCTCTACGTTCTTTATAACAAGTAAAGGCGTGTGTGTGATTCTTTTCAGCATAAATTTGAAAAGTAATCGTTGTAATATGCTTTTCCTGGTCCCAACTATTTTGTTTTGATTACCAAATGCGTTTCTTAACATGAAAAATTTATCTCATTATTTATTCATACTTTGCCATTATTTTTATTTTTATTATATTTAACAAAAAAAAAAAAAAAAAAAAAAAAAAAACAAACATGTTTATGCAAATCTCTGCAAGATTTTGCGTGCTACCTTTTGTATTCATTAGAAGTAAAATTGAAGATGACGAAAACAAACACAAAAAAAAAATGAACAAAATAGATTTTTTTCACTAACGAGCTAAAACATCATGTTTTCTGTATGATGTTGGGAGGATGGAAGATTAAATATCTTGTACACTCAGTTAAAAGGTTCTAGCAAAAATGAGGTGTTAAGTTGACACCTTGATTCTCTACCAAAAATTTAGAGTAGATATTTGTATGTTTTTATAAATGCCAACAGAAGTCAGCTGATCAAAAGTAACTGAACTTTTGTATTGCTACCTGGATTTGTTATTTCGAGATTTTAAGTTCGAGATTTTAAACGTCAAAACCAGCACGTAAAGCATCATAAAGCTTGAAGAGGCTTTGCTTTCCATTGAAAGTAACATAATTTGAGATTTGTGCTCTCCCAACAAACCAGATTTGAGCTTAACTATGATAACAAGGGGGTATCGTTACTTGAGCTAGAGCACTGAGTTTGATCCCCACATCCGGAAATCAAAAAATAAATTATTGCGATTTCTTTTCATAAACATTAATATCTGTTATGTTAAATGTAATTGGAATGTTTAAATGGCGATGGCATAGTCGCTAGTAACTTAAGAGTTATGATTACCAGCTGTCACCTCACAGCTGCTCTTGGAAAAAATTACTTTTGGTCATTATCAAAATTAGAGTTGATTTGCTACTTAAATTGTTATAAATTCCGAAAAATTAATATCCAGCTGATTCAAGTGGACTATTTCGAAGAAGATGGATTCTTTTCCAATGCTTCTTACTCTAGATGGTGCAATGTAGGAGATCTGCTTTGCCAAATGAATAAATTATTAGCAGATAAAATTCCGAAAAATTAATGTTCAGCTGATTCAAGTGGACTATTTGAATAAATTAATAAATTATTAGCAGATAAAATTGGAAGAAGATGAGTTCTTGTAAAATGCCTCTTACTCTAGGTGGTGCACTGTAGGAGATCCGAGAAAATCCCGAAAAATTAATAGCCAGCTGATTCAAGTGGACTACTTGGAAGAAGATGAGTTTTTATAAAATGCCTCTTACTCTAGGTGGTGCAATGTAGGAGATCCGAGAAAATTCCCAAAAATTAATATCCAGCTGATTCAAGTGGACTACTTGGAAGAAGACGGATTCTTTTCCAATACTTCTTACTCTAGATGGTGCAATGTTGGAGATCCGAGAAAATTCCCAAAAATTAATATCCAGCTGATTCAAGTGGACTATTTGGAAGAAGACGGATTCTTTTCCAATACTTCTTACTCTATATGGTGCAATGTTGGAGATCCGAGAAAGTTCCGAAAAATTAATATCCAGCTGATTCAAGTGGACTACTTGAATGGGACTTTACCCATTCAGCTAACTACTTTTTTTCGATGTTCGAAAAAAATTGTTTCGAAGAAAAAAACAATGTAGGAGATCTGCTTTGCCAAATGAATAAATGCAACAGTTCCTTAGTAGCCTCTTTTATTTCAGATCTATTGTAAAATAACACCAAATTATCTCTTTATGCCCCTTTTTAAAGGAACTAATAAGGACTTCAACCGACATTGCCCGAGATTTACTACCAGTGAGCGAATGGTCAGACGATACAAAGAAAAAAGTATGTAATGTCAATGCGGAAACCACAATGAACAGAAAAATCCTTAAGTCAACTCCATTTTGTTGCCGATTCGTATCAAAACACTCTATTTTTATACACCTCTTATGCATTTAAATAACTGCTCCATTCAAATTATCTGTTTTTATTTTTCCTCTACATCTTCTTTCAAAAGTTGTGTTGTTTTCTTGTGTTGCACATTTTTTAGCGTAGAGTCAGGACACACAAATGAAAGAAAAACGAAAAAGTTTTTAATAAATTTTAATTATTCATGCACATGAAAAGATTATCAACTTTGGTATTTGGTTTGTCATAAGTATCATAAGTTGTGCATTTTATTTTTTAATTACTGGGAGGGTTATTTAAATGCAGCAACAGCAGCAAAAAAAAAATAATAAAAAAATAAATAAATAAAAAGGAACCAAAAATATAAATACAACAACTGGGAAAGCAAATGCATAAATGAAAGGCCTAAGTAAAGTGTTGGAGAGGTGCTTTTTAACAATCTTATTTATTTTAATTGGTAAAAGATGGTTAAGATGTAAAACTAACAGCAAATTCAGGTCAATTAAGAATATGAAAGACGTTTACAAGGCTAAAGGTTTACAATGAGGCCAATTATAAATTAGAAAGAGTTCGTAGCAGATTCCCATTCATTCGGGAATATCCTGACCCCTTTTTTCCTCCACATGGTTTCAGCCGAGACTACTTCTTCTTAATACCCCAGAAAATTCAGCTTTAACAAAGTTTCATTTCGGAAAACATTTTTGTGATATTCGCCCGGTGAAATTTTTATATTAACATTTCTGACCCTTCGGCCTTAACCAAGTTTCACTAAGTCGGCATTTCTTTCCTTTCCTTTTCTGAAATGTACCCAATACATTTTTTCTGCTACGAAAGTCTGCAGGAATTATGCAAAAGTATCGAAAATAATATATTCGGAAAATATTTTTGTGATATTCCGCCGGTGAAATTTTTATATTAATACCTCAGAAAATTCGGCCTTAACAAAGTTTCATTACGTCGATATTTCTTTCCTTTTCTTTTTTGAAATGTACCCAATACATTTTTTCTGCTTCGAAAGTCTGCAGGAATTATGCAAAAGTATCGAAAATATATATAAAAATATAAAAAAAAATATTTTTGTGATATTCCCCCGGTGAAATTTTTATATTAATACCTCAGAAAATTCGGCCTTAACAAAGTTTCATTACGTCGGCATTTCTTTCCTTTCCTTTTCTGAAACGTACCCAATACATTTTTTCTGCTACGAAAGTCTGCAGGAATTATGCAAAAGTATCGAAAATAATATATTCGGAAAATATTTTTGTGATATTCCCCCAGTGAAATTTTTATATTAATATCTCAGAAAATTGGCATATTAAAAAGAAATTTGGAGCAGAGTCCAGAAAATCTTGAGTTATCAACCGCATATTGGTTACAGCAAGACAACGCTCAAAAGCACACAGCGGAGGTAGTCAATCACCCAACTACAATACCATTGAGCAATTCTGGGATTGTTTTGGAAAAGAAAATTTGTTAGCAGGTCATAACAAACGATGCGTTCTGCGGGCAGAGTGGGACAATGTCACCTCTGAGGAACCAGAAAAATTACCCAAATCCACGCCAAATACCCTGAGTGAAGTGTTAACGCACCGTGCGTATCCAACAAAGTTTTAAATAAATGTTTTTTTTTAATAACTTGAAGTTTTACGGAAAATAGTGGCACTGAACACAGACTTTGGTTGTAATTTGTTTGTAATTATCTTTTTAATTCACTTTTTTGAAAAATTTGAAAAAGAAATGCAGCTTTTATCTTATGGTATTAGAAATATAGTTTAAAAAAGATATACGTTAAAATATATTTAATTTCAATTAACCGTTTGCTGTTTTTTTAATATCACTTAAAATATTATTAAGATCAACTCAGACTTTTGGGACTAAGTGTATGTATCTAGGTACATATGTATGTAATAACTTTGTGTTTAACCAAAAGAAATCGTTATTAACTTATTGCGACAAACATGTATTTTTCGTAAAGCGCATTTGCAGTTTAGTTATTATATGCAAAAAATTTTTATAGCATAACTTTCAAAAACTATAAGAAGCGAACTGAAATGAAAGCCATATTTACATTAATGGGTTATTTAATAAAAATAAATTGTATGTGCGTATATAAGTTTGCACATACAAACATATTTATGTAATTATGTATGCATATAGAATGTAGAAAAACTAATAATCTACTTACAACTTTTTTGAAAATAGTATATAAACGTTTTTTTTGCTTGTAGTCTGCACTTATTTTATTCTAATGCGGTGCAAAAACTGCATTTATTTTGTCCAGGAAATCTGAAAATATTTCATTGCATTTCCAAATTCGGAAATCATTGATTGATATATTTTCCTTTTCCCTGACAATTAAAAAATGCATTTTGGCAAACAATGCTACAAACTCGCCTTTTTTGTTCATCTTGAATTTTAAATATACTATATATGTAAATAATTTTAACCACACGTCTGTAACTTCGGATATATCAATTTAAAAGAAAGCTATTTGTCCAAAAAATTGAAAGCGAACTTAAAATCATATATGTATGTATATACATATCTATGTGTGTATCACTAATTAGTAAGTACTGGCCAAAAATATGGCAACTAGAGAACTTATGTATTCATAGTAACATTTCTAAGTCCAACTTCATTTAATATTACAAAAAAAATATATAAAAATGTGCCATATTTTCGTCACCGACCAGACATCAGCACGGCATCCAATTATAAAAGTGAGATATTTAGAGGATTCCATATCCGTCATCTGTAAATGGAAATATTTCGTCTTAGCATTTGTCACGCAGTATTTCGTTTTCAGTTTTAAAAGTATTTTTTTAAATGCACAAAAATGGAAAAAAATGCACAAAAATCGAAAATGTTAGATATTCCCGTGATTAGGTATCATACACGACCTAAAAGGAATTATTCCCAAAAATTTCCAGCCGCCCATCACCTCCCGTTCTCCTGGAGTTCATCCTTTAGTGGAATTCCAAATTTGAAAATTCAATAAAATGCAAAAAAAATTAACAAAAATGGAAATTTTTAGATATTTTGTTGATTAGGTATCGTCACAGGATCTAAAAGGTATTATTTCCAAAAATTTCTAGCACCCTATCACCTTCCGTTCTTCTGGAATTTGGACTTCTTTCCTAAGAATTTGTATCACATCTAAATGTAAAAAAACGTAATTACTAGTGCATATTTTTGATGGATTCGGTTGGTTTTACAAACTTGTCCCAGCATTAATTCCATTTAGAATGTGCACTCCCTGAATTACAAGCCTAACAAAGTTATGTTATTACCTTAACAGAAGTCTGTTAAATCATGTGATTTGTGCCCGGGGTGATAATTTTCGAAATTTATCTTCACACACATGAGAAAAGTACCTTCCATTTTGAAGTGTAAAAAGTGATCAAATGGTGCATCCGTAAGCGAATCCCTACTAACACGGCTGTAGCGGTTTCCAATCCTTCTTAGAATATATAGAAATGATCCAGCTAAGTACGATTCTACAAGAGTACCGGGAATTAGCGAGTTTCTTTGGGCTCCTCTAACGTTGTATAATTTCAAGTTATCTGAAAAGAACAGGCAATAACTGGAGACAGTCGTGAGTGGAGTCTGCTTTATGGATGGCAATTCTATAACGTATAAATAAAAAATGTAACACCCGTTAGAAAATATTTTAAAACTCGAAAAACAAAAACAGCCTAAGGTCCATTGTCAAAAAAATAGGGCATACAGCACCATTTCCGAAGGTCTTTTTAATTTCGAATTTATTATTTTATAGGCAATCCTTTACTGGCTTAGTGGAAACCATAATTTCCAAGATTATAAAATCATGACCAAAATAATTTATTAATTAATTAATATAAATCTAAAAATTAATTATTAAGATTTATTTTATTTATTTCAATAAATTTTTATAAACTATTTTAAAAACTAGTTTGCAACTATGCCACAAAGACACAAATTTCTAGTGAAATTTGGGAGACAAAAAAAGCTTAATTGTTTAGTGCCTTATAATTATCACATAAATAGAAGTATCGATGGTTTCCAGTAGTCTGTTCTTTTAGAGGACATTCAGAAATTATTACAGTTGACTAAATCTTGTAGAGTTAACAATACAATAAAAAATATTGTTATCTTGGGTTCAGTTGTTTGTCTGCAAAAACAAATTTCCAGTTCAAAGGAGAATTTATTTTTCTTAAGCTACAAATTTTTCCATTTTTATATTATTTGTGATATACACAAAAATTTTTCTATAGTTTAAGTGATTTTAACAGAAATTATATATTTTACTAATTTTTATCGGCTTTGCTCAAGTTATTTTACTTCCATTTGTTTCCAAAAAATTCAATGCAAAATATTAAACTTGAACTTCTTTCTTTATTATAATAATAATTTTTTAATTACCTTTTAATCATCCAACACATTATCTAGCCACTGTTGTATGTCATCAGTTCCTGTTGCACTAACTGCCATATCCGTTTGGTTTACATTTAAAGCACTTACATTTGTATCCGGCTTAACACTAATTTTAGACATCTGGCCGGAGGCCATATTTATTAATTCATCCAACTCATCTGGAGCCTCTGGAGATTTAGCTTTAACCGATTTCTGACTTTTAGCTGAGTTAGTTTTGCGACTGGCTGATTTAACTTTAATTCGTGGATTCTCAATGTGTTCTTTTAAAATATTTTGATATGACTTCTCAGCTTCCTCGGCTTCTGCTTCCATAGCCGATAGCTGTTCTTTGCTAAACATGTTCGCTCCATAGTCCATGCGTTTATTGAAAGGTATTGTTTGTAAACCTACGTTTAATAGTTTCAAATTTAAAGTAAAATATTCACTAGCTTCGATGTTATCAAGAAATTCCTCAGTTTCTGCTTGTTCCCAGTGTTTCTCAAAAGAAAATTTAAAGTATCCACCCACTGATGATGGCAATTGGGACATCAAATTAAAATCGCCCCCACTCATATGTTCATTGTCTTCATTGTCCATTGGTAAATCATGCACATCTGCTGGATACGATTTTTTAACTTTTACATTAGGTCTGCTTTTTATCCATTCATTTCTGTCTACAAAACGTTCGTCACTAGAGTCCACTACATCCACATAACCACGCACAACTTCCATTTGTCCCGAAGACGATGAAGTTGTACAATATTTGCTCTTATTGCGATAGTGCGATTTCATTTTACACCGCTTGCTAAAGCAATACAAATTATTTTCTTGCTATTATGGTGAATATTAAGCACTTACTCTTTCGATCGATTATCCTTCCCCTCCATAATGAGTTGGATTTTCTTTTTTTACCAAATTTATTGCAATTAGAACAAATTTGTATACGCTTTTAATAGTTTGCTTAGCAACTGGCGCGAATGTCACTCTGCGGTAATGTTACCAGATCGTATATACTTAGAAGACAAGTGACCCAGGCGGCTATGATTTTCTGTGTGGCCATTTATTGCACGCGCCTTACACAATAATTTTTATTAATCCCAATTTTGAAAACAATTTTAATTTACTTGGCTAGCAATGTAGAGAAGAAAGTGAAATAGTAAAATAGGCACTACTTATATTTTCTACGGTTTTTTGCACTTTCGTCTTGCACTTATTTCTAATTTTTATTCTATTGCCCGTTGATTATGTCCTTTTTTAAAACAATCTTATGTTATCTCTCTAGTTTTTCATAATGCTCTGCACTGTTTTGCTCGTTTCTGTCACATTAATTATTTATTACTCCATATATTGGTGCTTACTAGTCAATATATGGAGCGAAATTTGTATAGGTAACCATGAAAAAAAATCATAAATATAATTAGAATTTGGAAGCAAAAAACAACATAAAAATTCGTGGTGAGAATTGTTGCTTATAAGAATTTTTAAAAAGGAAAAAATCTACCAATTAATTCTACTTCAAATTGAAATATATGCTCTTGGAAACTAATTTTTTTTTATTTACAAAGGCTATGTATTATCATTCTATATTTCAATACAGTTGGCATCACTATATATATTAGGACGGCGTTATTTATTGATAATGAACTTTGGTTTTATTGATATCAATCAGCCTTGCACACAAGACATTGGGAACGTGCTTTGTTTTCATTTACGAAGTCAAAAATATTGTGCAAAAAAAATTTGTCTTGAAAACATTTATCGAAATAAAGAAATTATGTCAAATTTTACATGTCTTAATTGTAACGTCAGGTTCGCTTCAGCAGAGATTCAACGTGAACACTACAAAGCGGATTGGCATCGCTATAATCTAAAGCGGATGGTAGCCCAATTGCCTCCAGTTACTGCTGAAGAATTTCAAGCGCGCGTTATGCAAATGCGAATTGCTGAAGCCAGTGCCAATGAAGAGAAACAAATGAGCTTGTACTGCAATGCCTGCCGTAAACAGTTTGGTAATCAGAAAGCTCATGACAATCATTTAAATAGTAAGAAACATAAAGATAATTTGATAAAGTTCAGGGAGGAAAATCAAACAGAAAACAAGGAAATTACCACCAAATCTGTAGTGCAAGCCAGACAACATCCTGCTATAGCAGCTGCTGCTCAAGGGAAAGGAAAATTTGCTTTACGTCAAGTCACTCAAAGTGACCAAATGGAGGAGAGCGATGATGAGAGTTATGAAGATGTTGAGGAAGAAATAGTTGATGCAGACGAGTTAGAGGAGTTAGCGGAAAATACTTTAACAGATAAAGAATGCTTGTTCTGCATACATAAAGCAGAAGACTTGATGGATAATATGAAACACATGTCAGAAGTACATTCATTTTTCATACCTGATTTAGAATATTGCACAGATTTGGAAGGTCTTCTCAATTATTTGGGTGAAAAGGTCTCTGTGTATTTTATTTGTTTATGGTGTAATGATAGAGGCAAAACATTTTATTCCCTGGATGCGGTTAGAAAACATATGATCGATAAAGGCCATTGTCAAATGTTGCATGAAGGTGTGGCCTTGGCTGAATATGCAGATTACTACGATTACAGTTCCAGTTATCCAGATCATGTAAATTCAGAATAAGTAAATTTTTTTATCTCCGTAAATGTAATATTTTTTAACTTTACAGGAAGAAGGCATGGATGTCGACGAAGAAATTGTGCCTGATTTGTTAGAAGGAGATGAATATCAATTGGTTTTACCATCAGGTGCTGTTATTGGCCATCGTTCTCTGATGCGTTACTATAAACAACGTTTGAATCCAAATCGAGCTTTGGTACCGAAAAAATCAGATCGCAAACTGCATCATCTGTTAAGCACGTATCGCTCTTTGGGTTGGACAAGCAGTGACCAAAATGCAGCGGCTCGAAAAGCACGTGATATACATGTCATGAAACGTGTACAAGCTAAATGGCAAATGAAATTAGGCTGTCGCGCAAATAAATTACAACACCACTATCGTGCTCAAGTTATGTTTTAAGCAGCGCCTTATAATAGGAAATTTTAGTGAAAAAAAGAATTAATAGTTTCAATAGATTAAGAAAATTATAGATTCTCGTACACAATAAATCAAAATTGTATCAATATCACTTAAATGCTAAAAACTTTTATAGGAAACTGCACTATTATAAGCAGCAAAACTAAACTATACAGTCCATAGCAAAAAAAAAAGAAAAACAGATATAAAATGAATTTAATTTAGTAGTGAATTTTCACACGTTTAGCTTAAAGCCTTTCGAGCAACAATACAATGTGTTGTTATAATGCCAAAATTATCGAAAGATCACATAAAAAATTTTATTAAAAAAATATAAAGAAGAAACAAGACGATTTAATAAAAGTATTCAAATCATATTGATAAAAAATTTTTTAATTATAAAAGATTTCTTCTAAAGGTGGGAAGTTTATCTATTGTGCAATATAAAACGTAATGGGACGAAAATTATACTGTGCAGTCGACCTCTGTAATGCAACCCATACACGACACGATACAACCGTTGGTACAACTCGGTTAGTATTCAAGTTGTGTGTTGTGCCCACAGACGATAAAACCTCTTCGCACAATTTCATTTTGCAAAAAATGTATAGCTGGAAACAACAAATAATAAACACGCATGCCACGAACCAAAACAAATTAGGCTTAAATTTTGTTAAGCAATAAAACAATTGAAAGCTCTTTAAGTAAATTAAATATTTATTGCCATTCAAATTTTTTTTAATCTAAAAGATTTTTCATAAACCTTAAGAAATAAAACTTCAATGAACTGTTTTTAATTGCATATAATTTACTAATATTGGCTATCATTAAATAATTCATCGTAGAACTGTGCTCTAGTTTCATTTCAGCCGTGCCTTCTATTTTTAATTAGTATTCACGTTAGTTTTCTTTGCTTTCAAAAACCAAATTTATCGACGACACGTCTTTCTCTCGCAAAATTAAAATGAGAATGATGTACGAAGTCGCATGACTAGCCCACACTCGTTGCAACGCGTTGGCACAAATTGCCAAAAAATTAAAAAATTTTGATTTTTCATACAACCGAGACATAACTTCATACAACAAGCCCACACACGTTACAAACTTGATTACAACCTGCCGAAATTATACCAACGGTTGTATCGTGTATGCGTTGCATAAGAGTATCAGACATTTTGACGCTTGCAACTTGCATAAACATGTTTGCGAATTGCTTTCTCAATATTCACTCAACTTTTGCACGCCGATTTTACATTGTATGTTAATATCTAATTTCAATATCATTAGTAATTATGCCCCTGGTAAGTGAGCCGTTTCAGGTGATTATTGTAAAAGTTGGTCACGCAATTTTGAATGTGAATTCCCATCATTTTCGATTACATTGCGGAGACAGACTTCAAGGCAAGCCATGGAGTGACGATCTTCTTGTTTACTCTCCTCGTCAAGTCGTCAAAAGTGGTTTTTACTTTGGGATTCTTGCAGAGTTGCATATATTTTATAAATTTTTTCTATACTACCCTCGTAAGTTTTCGTCATTGCATTCATTCATATCTTTTCTCGTTTGCCAAAACTGAGTGATATAACGAGTTTGCCGATAATGTCAATCAATTTGAAATATTAATCACAGCTGGCAACGCTTTTGTTCTGAAAACGCTAATTTTAGACATCCACTACAATAAATTTTAAAAAATTCAGCCATTTCACCTAATTTAGACCATATAATAATACAAAAAAAAAGGAAAAAAAACATAAAGATCTAGTGGAACAATATCAGAGCCGTGCCATAAGCAGACCGCTTTCTCAAATGAATTCAAAACTATCATGAGCTTTCTGAAAAATTTCCGTTAATTATTTCACTGTAAAAATAAAAAAGATAAAATAAGTTCCAAAAAAGAAATTGGACTTGAGAGTGACCCACAAATTATTATCAGCATTTCGTTTCAACTTTTTTTTTGTAACTCTACAGTTACGGCTGAAATTCATTGTTGCGAGTGTTGCCGCTTTGAGAACAATTATAAAACAAATATTTTTTTTTTTTTTTGTATTTGTTTAAATAAAATTTAGATTTATTTATATTTTAGAAGCATATTATAGCTATGAATTGTAAACTAAACTACATGGGTATTTTTTTAATCAAGTTTTTTCTTCTTTTTTTTTTTATTATAAAATACAAGGTAAATTAAAGCGAAATATAAAAAAACTGGAAGGGGAATTTAAAAAGTGTTCTGTTATAAAAACGAAATTATTATTAAACATGTATTTTGTATTTGTTTGTTGTAAATGTACAAATTTTATGTTAAAAATTATAATTATGTAAAACAAGGCGAGGAGAAAAAGAGTGTGTATAAAAAATTAACTAAAAAAAAAATTAAATAAGTTATGAAAAAAAACAATTGTATAAATTTTGCTATTGTTTTGTTTGTGTATATTTTTATTTTTGTTTTTGTTTTCTTGTTTAAATTAACCAAATATTTAGGTATATAAAAACTATTGAGTCGTATTTTATAGCTAATTAATTATTTTACTTTAAATTACACTTAATATTAAAAATCATAGTTTTTATATTAATGATTTAAAATTAAATTTTAAAGTAGCACTTTTCTCTTCTACAGCTAAGCTTTTTTGTTTTATAAATTATTTATAATAATGAAGGGGAGGGGCTACTTTATAAATGTTTAGTTATTTTATTATTGTTATAACCAATTATTTGAAGCTGCAGTTTTAAAAATCATTTTTGTATTTGTGGAAAATTAAATTCTATTTTTTTTTGCAGGTGTGGTATATTTAGGACATTCACGTATTGTAGTAACAGAAGTACTTGCCATACGATAATCTCAATTTTTAAGAAAAATTTCTTTTCAAATTTATTGAGGTCCTTTTTATATATTTTATTTTGTGTTAAAAAAAACTATGGACGGAGGTAAAAACCTTTTAAACTGAAATTATATATATAATGGGTAAAACACATTTAAAGCATAATGAAAAAGAAACATATGACTTTCTGGTTTTTAGCCTGCTGCTATTTTTTTCAATTTCCGTATGCCTCGTGTATTTTCCTTCTTTTATTTTTATTTTAAATTAACAGCAAATTTCTCAAGCAAAATAGTTGTCATGTAATAAAATAAATCTTTTCAAATTATTTTTGAGATCCTTACAAAGTATTTAAAAGAAATCCTTATAACCTCAAAATAAAATAAAACAATATTTTTTTTAATAAAGTTTTTAATATGTATAGCTTTTTAGGCTTGTATTTTTGTATGATTTATGCTATTAGACGGCATTACAAAACTTTAATAAGGAAGTTATTACTTTGTCCTTTACTCAGCTTTTCTGCTATATAACGAACTGAATCTCTGTAGGACAGATTTAGATACCAAAATATAAACACGTTTGCAACTGATCTGATACTGTCATTTAACGTAAGACTAGAAATTTAATAAAGAATCGCTAAGAATTCTTTATATATTTCATTATAATGTTTACTTAAATTTGCTAAGAGATCTTTGCTGTCA
This sequence comes from Ormia ochracea, assembly GCA_963402855.1. Lineage (NCBI taxonomy): Eukaryota > Metazoa > Arthropoda > Insecta > Diptera > Tachinidae > Ormia > Ormia ochracea. The sequence continues at coordinate 15,228,483 of OY727107.1, read as the reverse complement.
AATTTTCCTTACCAGCTGTTATCAAAAGTTTGTTTAAAGTAAGTGAATTCCCCTAAACTGAACACTATTATCCCGTAGATAAGCTTAAAATTTAAAAATAAAAAAATATATGTAAGTCAGAGATAACCCGACTTTTTATATGAAGTAAAATGACTGCATCTTTTCTACGAAAGAGGCAGGTAAATCAAATTAAAAAACTCGTACTATAATACAAGCAGCTGGTAAAATGTCATACAAAATGCAACTCACACGAGCTTCCAGATTTTGATAACTTTCAATTTTAATTAGAACAAGAGTTTACCATGACGATGGTAAATTGTGGGCACTGACACTACTACACTTGAAAACAAATTAACAAAAATGCAACTCTAATACGATCATTACTTATATAATGGGCGAATGGGAAAGAGGTTTCCCATCAATTATATCGATATGCGTATTCGAATAGGCTTTTAAAGCCAAAAACTATAAGAAGGAATCAGTAGTTAACAAATCCAAACAGATTCATCTTGGAATCGAATAATAATTAAATCCACATACGAGAATTTCAATATTGACGAAAAGCAAAACAAAAAATTAAACAAATAGGGTTTTCAAATTTCAGTTCAAAATAAAAAAAATTGGTTGCGGGCTTAAGGACCACCAACTTATAGCTTTCAAATGTCTATAGTGTGATTATTTAAAAAAAAAAAAAAAAGTCTAAAAATATAAATAAGAAATAAAATAAAATAGGAAAATTGGTCAATAAGAGAAAATTCTATTCAAAAATCGGAGACGAAGCTTACAAATATTTTTATTGAAGATTTGTGGCCTACATAAATTTGTATTAGAACTTCAAAATATTATAATGCTAAAACTAAGCTTCGTCACAAATTTTTTTATTAATTGTTCTCTTTTATGCTTCCATTTCCTATCGGAGGCTTTTCTACATATTTTTGTAGTTACACCCTAATAAAAGCTCACAAAATCAGCTGATTCAAAAGGATAAAATTCTGCAATATAAACCGATATAAATTCAATAGAAGAAGAGAAAACGTCACGGCAAAATGGAGCGTCGCTTAAAGTATACAAAATATTTGCATCTCTACACACACACTCATACATATTACATGTATGTAAGACAATTTCCTTCCCAATCTACAATCTTATATGTCGGAAAATATGTACGGCTGTAAAACTTAAAAATTGACATAATTTCTTCCTCTTCTTTTGAAAAAAGACAAGTTATCAAAAAAGAAAAAAATCAAAAAAAAGTGTTGCCAGTTTTGTTATTCAATATCGCGAATTACTACTGAAAAATGTAAAATATCATTTTAGACCACACAGAAGGGGAATTTAAGTCCAAATGGGTAATTCCTTAGCAAATAAATATATTTTCTAAAAAGGTTTTCCTAAGCAATTTCCACACATGCAACCAAACAAAAAGAAATTGGAAAGTTAACCAAAACATGTGATCCATTTTCCTTTGCTGTTTCGTGCAAGTACGTGCTTGCAAAATTTCTTTGCTGCTTTTCGTTGGTTATTTATATATATGTATATATATATATGGCGCCCACTTTATATTAGACATTTTCAGCAACATTTATAAGAAATTGTTAAAAAGATAATTGGAAAAACTGTGTGAAAGTACACTTTGCGCGTCTAAAGGGGGTAAAAATAAAATTGGGATCAAAAAAAAAATCTTTTGCCAAAAAAAACCTCTATTAAACAATAGCAATTTATTGTTTTTCAATCTTTTGGCCTTAGCAGGAGAACTTTTCGTCATGGAAACACAAATCCAGTTCTAAGGAATTGCAATATTTCATAAAAATATTTATCAAAGTCATCATAATTAAACAAAAAAATTTTTTTTGCATGAAATCAAGTTTAGCTTAAAAAAAAAAGAGAATAGTGTTTGAGTCGGTACGATGTGTCAACAAATATCTGTATTAATATTTTTGGATACAAATTTGCTGTTAACTTTAAATAATTAATTTAAATTGATTTACGAAACTTTGTAAAGCAGCGAAATTGTATGATTTTTTTCTTTTCAAAAAATCAAATATATGTGTACTAAAATTTATGGGTCTATGCATATATTTATATAGTATATATATATGTGTGTATATACGTTTAAATCTAACTAAATTTTATTATTTAAATATTATATATTTATACATACATACATGTACAGCATACATTTATGTCTGCATACACAGCCTGTCTGAAGCGATCGAGGTTTTCCATTCGCTTCAATGCTTATATTCGACAAACACACCTACAAACAATGTATGTAGGTATGAGTGTACGTGTGTCATATAGGAAATTAAAATAGATTTTAATAAAATGAACACACTGTTTGTCAGCGGCTAAGTAACATTTTTAAATTACTTATAAAACTCATTTCGTGTATGTATGTATGTATGCATGTCTGTATACATAGCGGGTTTTCCATTAGGTGCCAGCACACTTTAAATTTAAATAAAACAAAAACTATATAAGATAAAAAAAAAATAAAATAAATGCAACTCTGACAGAATGCAGATGATTATTTTGTAAAAGTTTTGCAAATCGTACGCGACTTGTCAAAAAATTTGTCACACAGTTGCATTTTGAGGGCAATCTATCACACTTTTCTACCAAAGATGTCACATTTGACAAGTCTTGCGATATCTTGATGCCTTATATTATATATAGTTTTTGTTTTATTTAAATTTAAATTGTGTAAGCACATATTGGAAAACCTGATATATGTGTATATATAAAAAACTAAATACAAAATATATAAATATATGAATTTCTGTATGCATATACTTTGTCGATATATAAATATTATAAAAAAATATTGTTTAAATTGAAAACAAGGAGAGCAAAAGGGAATATGAGCAGAAAAGAGAGATGGACAGAGGAAACTCTTTTGAGTTGAAAAATGTATGAGTTGAAGAGGGCAGCTTTCGAGTGTAACAGTAAGAAGAAAACCCCACAGGAGACCACTTAATGAATAACTACAGGACTTTGTTGAACACAAACGCCTACCATGGGCGAAGAGGCATCTCCACTGCCAGAGCTGCTGTTGTTGCCAGCGCTGGAGGAATTCGAATTATTGTTGGAGGTAACAGACGGCAGACGGTCATTGGCGGCGCCACCACCTGCTAGCCTCTGAGAATGCTGTAATTGATGCTGCTGTTGCATTAGGTGTTGCTGTTGTAAATGAGCGGGAACATTTGCCAATTGATCCATTTGATTGGCCATACTAATGCCGGACAACATGTGTGAGGGCGGCGGAGGTGGTGGCATGCCAAAAACATGATTGGGCGGTGCAACCGTGGGCCAGGCTGAATACGAGGCAGGTCCAACAGTTGAGCCAGCTGTAGAGGCAGTTATAACACTAGAATCAGTCATCATAAGATGCGAGGCAGCCGCCGAAAGCGGATGATGTGCTAAATCTAGAGGCAGTGAAGCAGGGGCATAGTTGTGATGATGTATCAAACTACCACCGCTAATAACATTCGCCGAAGAGGTGGGCGCTGATGTCAGCTGATTTTTATTTTGTAAATGATTGAAACCTCCGACACTATTTGACGAATTTTGACGTATACGCGATGAATTCAAAGAATTTATACCGCCAGAGGTAGTGGATGATACCCCACCTCCTTGAAGATTGTGCCTATCAATACTAAATCGCAGCGCCTGTTGTTGATGCAATTGTAATGGTGGCGGTGGTGGTGGCATTTGTTGTGAAGCCAACGGTGGATCACAGTCCATGGCTAAAGGATAATTGTTACTACTTACACTGTTTGACTGTTGCGTGGTGCTACTGCAGCTACTGCTTGACCCTGGCGACAATAAACCTTGTAGCGACTGTTGCGCGGCTAGCAATTGTTGCTGCTGCTGTTGCTGCTCGTATAAGGACTTCATCATTATACTATTTTGATCAAAGTTCTGTGGACCCACAGCACCACCGCCACGTGATGAACGTATTATATTATTGGAGGTTGCTTGACCCAAACTGTTTAAACTGTTCGACTGTTGGCTTGAAGGATGCATTAGAAGTCCTATGCGTGTAGGGAGAAAAGGTAAGAGAGAGAAATGCTATTAGAGAATTAAAAATATGCACACAAAACTTTCGTAATTGATTTAAGAATGTAAATAAGATAAAATCAGTTTTCCCTTAGAGAGTTCAATACGAAATAGCAAATCTGGCCTGTTGAGGTTTTGCAACAAATTTGTAAAAAAATAAATTAAAATTTTTTTACGGCTTCAAGAGATATCCTTGTTGAAGTATTCGGAAAGGCGTTTTCAATAATCTCCTTTCCATTCCCATATTTCCCGAAAACTATTTCCTATTCTAAGCTTTTTAAATTTAAAAGGAAAAACTACAAAAACATTTTCAAGTTTTTATTGAAATAATATATATTTTTTTTTAAATAAATACAAATTATTTAATTACGCATAAAATTTAATTTTCTGAAATATTGATTAAACTGTGAGATGCTGCATTGTTTTTGTCAGTGTTGCCAACGCACAGAAACAAATGGCTACAAATTCAAATGTTGTGTTAATTTTGGGCTCCAATGGCAATTCTTAATTTTAGAAAAATATTGCGCTCATATTGGAATACCCTGTAGTAGGAATAAGGAAATGTAAAATTTTCCGGGCAGTTATTATTCATAATACCGTAAACAACAAACATGTAGCTGACAGAAAGTAAACTTGCCTAATGCGAGATGGAATTTAGAGCTACTAATCATGGGACTTATCAAACTCCGAACTCAGACACATAAATTTTAAGTGCTAAAAGAGAGAATCAAATATATTCTGACATTCTTTGGCCTTCTGGGAACCGATAAATAGCGTGACCCCAGAGCTGGGGTAAATCCCAATCAAGATATTTTCAATAATAAAACTATAATATCTCGGCATAATCGGTTGGAATTGGTTAAAAAAAAATTAAATAATTTTTTTTTTTTGGTTGATTATATCATAAATTTTTTATTAATTTTTTTTTATTTACTTTTTTGCTTATTCTTTTTTTCCTATTTCATATAATCATTATTATTTATATTTTTTGTATTTTTCTTTGTTGTTTTTGTTGTATTTAATAATAATTACGAAATATTAACTTAAAGTTAAATGAAATATGTTTTAATAATTATTATTTTTAATTAATAATATTTTTAATGTTTTCTTTTATGGTTTGTTAAGATGAAGTTGTGTTATTTATTTTTTTTTTTATTTCATTTTTACTTAATTTATAAATGGCTTGAAGTTGTATAACATTTTCGGTATGTGTGTGTGTATGTGAGTGTGTGTTTTTGCTAATTTTTTTAATGTAATTACGTTGTTCCTTTTAATAAATATATATATATATATATAGCAGCAGCTGCTATTTCAGCTGCCTGCTGTTGCTGTTTCTCATATATATATATATATATATATGTATTCATTGGTAAAAAAAAATAAAATATTTCTTTTGGGTTTTTTTCTGTAAAAATCGTAAATAAAGTCTGTTCTGAAATAAAAAGGGTTTTCTTTTAATACACGTCGCAATAAGTTTCTTAATGTGTTTTTAAATTGATGTAAATAAATATTTTATTTTATTTATTTTATTTTAATATATTTTTAGCTGGTTTTCTAATACATATTTTTATTCCTTTTACGTTTTTAAGGTTTCAATTAAGTTATCATTTGTTTTTTATTGCAATACTGTTCGGGTGTGTGTATGCATACGTGGGTATGGATGTATGTGTGGGAGAGAGTGTGTGTTTTCTCTTATAAAAAGTGTTTATGTATCCTTGAAATATATATATATATAAAAAATATATATATAAAAAGAGAAAAGAAGCACTTTAGAAAAAAAAAAGAAAAATTCAAATTATTTAAACAGCAATTTCTTTTTTTTTTATATAATAACAAATTTATATATTTTTTTTTTTTTGTAAAAATTTTTAAAGAAAATGTGGTTGTTGAAATTACTAGATAAAATATTTTCCATTGTTAAAAAAAGAAAAAAGAAATTTTATGATAAACGTACTGAAGTATGCAGCAGAAGTAATTTTTGTCACGTTCGCCATCATTTTCAATTAGTTAAAAACTAATAGCATGTAAACTTTTAGCATATAAAAACTTTACTCTAGAAGGTAAATGCAATACTGATCGAATATATGTACATCATAATTTTCATAAAGTTTTGAAAATTGTGTGTGACACACCGTCATACTTTGCTAGCATATATGTTATATTTGAAAAGTTTTGTGATATTTTACATCCACGGTCTAAAGGAGCAAATTCGCTTCTTTTTTTAAATGTCAAAAGAAAGTATATGGGCATTTCCACAAAAAAAAAAAAAAAAAAAAAAATTCGATTTCAATTATTTAAAGACCACGAAGTATTTAATTCTTTACATTTTGGTGTAACTCTACATACAGTACGAGATAAAAAGAACATGGAGCTGCCTGGTTCCAAAATAAAAGCAGTTAAAGGAAATTAAGCATTTAACAAAGGGCATCATCTCTCTAAACGACTGGACGCTTCCACTTCAAATAAAAAAAAAATATATTGAAATGAAGTCTGTAAAATTAAATTTAAAAATATACATTTTTTTTAAAGTTTTATTTTCAATTTTTTTTTTTTTTTTTTTGTTTTGAATTGGTTAAAAATATTAGAGTTAACATTACAGAACTTTGAGTCTTTTTCAGAATTTTGATAAAAAAAAAGTTGCGCCTAATAAAATTTAGTTCAGAGAAAGCTGCCAGTTGAGCAAATATTGTATAAAAATATGAATATGATTAAGTTAAAAAGCTTTTTTCTTTTAAGTTAAAAAAGGGAGCTTTTTCAAAATTATTTCTCCACCACTTTTTAATCATATTTTTGAATAGAAGACTTTATTGAATTGGTTATATAAAAAAATGTGTTTTCCGAAAAATAAATCATTTTAGAAAAGCAATTTTAAAAAAGTTCTATACAAATAATGCTAAAAGCTTTAAAAACTAATCAAAGTGAAAGCTGTTATAATTTAAAAAAAAAAATGTAAACCAAAAATTAGTGGAATTTAAATTTTCTTTAATAAATTTATGGGGAAAAGAGAATTGTAGAATGGCTCACTGCTAAAGCTTCCACCCTTAAGCTTTTTAAAATTAAATATTTATAAAAAAGAGAAATAATTTTTTGCATAAATAATTTTATGAAAAGTATATGAAAGAAAAAATATTTGACCCAAAAAAATATTAATTATTAAAAACTATTTGTAAAGGGGGGTCCAAATATAATGTACGAAGCTAATTGTGAGTCACTTTCACCTCAGTGAAATCATTACGAAGCAGAATGGCGGCATTTGGTGCAGTTTATGGGCTGGCAGCGTTATCGAAAAGCGGGATTTTGAAAATGAGGTCGGCCAAGCAGTTACCGAGAAGAGTATTGACAACGCACCATTTGTAGTCAGAAAATTAGAAAATGGAAATGAATCAAGTGTGTTTCGGTCCAATTGCCAACGGTGGTCGTGTTAATTGCTGTGCTGCATGATTTCAAACCGTGTCTATCCTTTCTTGCATATATCAAAAAAAAAAAAGAAAATGTGATTTAAAGAATGAGATAATTCAGCACATTAACGACATTGAACATCAATTATATAACAGAATCATTAAAAAAATATGGAACATCGGATAGGGGTATGCCCATCTTTTATTTCACACCTAATTCTTGTGGATCCTTCTGTCATAATAAAGAATATTTAAATAATTTTTTTAATTTTATATTATTTATAAGAAAAGCAGAAGAGAAAAGAAGTCTTAGAAAAACAAATATATGTTTTATCGAAAAACAAAACAAAAAAAGCTTTTAAGAAAAAAGCTCGTAGGCAAAAGCTTTTGATGAAGCTTTCAAAATATCTTGCTAGATTAGAATCGTATTATAAAAACTTTTTATTGTTTCTTTATCTCGTTTTGCAAATGGAAAAACAATGTAAAATTGCCTTATCACTTCAGCTCGTAGGCAAAAGCTTTTGATGAAGCTTTCAAAATATCTTGCTTGATTAGAATCGTATTATAAAAACTTTTTATTGTTTCTTTATCTCGTTTTGCAAATTGGAAAAAAAATGTAAAATTGCCTTATCACTTCAGCGCGTACATTTTTCACTTTAATGAAAGAATTTTATATGAAAATAATAAATTGGAAATTGTTTTTATTACAGATTTTTCGTGTTTCTTTTGGTTTGTCTTTAATTTAAGTTGTATTCCTTGGGAGAGTTTTGTGTCTGATGATTCTTCATTAATTAATATTATTTCTTCATGTCCTTTTTGGTTTGTGTTTCTTCTTCTTTTCTTTTGTAATTTAAAACTACGGCTAAATTTAATGCTTTACATAATTCTTTTTTTTGTTTATTTAATTTTTTATTTTCTTCTCTTATCTTTTAATAATTATTATTATTTTTTGTTTAATGTATTTTTGCTGTCGTTTGTCACTTTCGTTTATTCTTAAAGAAAGTTTTACTGTTTTGAAGTTTTGAAAAAATAATTGTGAGTTTTGTGAAAAACTTAATAATAAATTTACGAGTGTTTTTTTTTTTTTTTTTTTTTTTTTTTTTTTTTTTTTTTTTTTTTTTTTTTTTTTTGTAATTGTATCTAAAATGTAGGCTATATTAATTATTATAATAGTTGATTATTAATTAAATTTATACTTTTTTTACAGACACACACGCATTTATTTGAACATTCATTCTTTATTTATGTATTTCATTTTTTTTTATGTATATATATATATATTTTTTTTTTTTATATTAATTTCATTTTAATTTTAATTTTATTATAATATGTACTTCTTATTTTATTATTATTAATGTTGTATATATATATATAAATGCATATAAATATATATACTTATACATATACATACACAACATAATTTGTTTTTATTTCCTTTGCTTAATTTTTATATATAAATTTCTAATATTTAATATAATTTTTTTTGTTTTAAATTATTTAATTATAGTTACTTAATGTTTTTGTATACGAATTGCTAATCAATTTAATATTTTACAAGTGTAAAGTGCGCGACAAGATGATAAAGTTGTTTGCTTTTTAAATTATTTATATGCAAATTGTTAGAAATATTGCTTGAATTGAATTACAGTTTCTTTCTCTACTGCTTTGTCTCGTTTTGCAAATAGAAGTAAAAAGTAAAATAACCTTATCACTTCAACGCGTACATTTTTTACATTGATTTTTATGTTCGATTTTTACAGCATGAATGAGTTTGTTTAAATGTTATAAATATATTTTATTTTTATATTTTTATGATCTTGATTTCTTATTTTCTTTTCTTTTTTTTTTGTAACTTTTTATTTATTCATGTATTGTTTTTTTTTTTTTTTATTTATTTTGCAAATAATGAACTCTATGGTGGTTAAATCACCTAATAAATGCATAATTTGTTTTATTTGTTTATTTTATTAATTTTCTCATTCCTAAATTCATAAGTCATTTTTTAATCTCTTTTAATGCATTAACGAGTTAAATTCTTTTTTAACAACAAGACTGTAGAAAAATAAATTATTGAAAAAAAATTAAAAGAAATCAGAAATATTTGAAAAATTTTAATATCAATTTCTTTTCAGCCTTTTAGGCTTAATTTGATTTGTTAAAAAAAAAATAGCAACTAACGCCATTTAATGCTTTTTAAAACCCTTTTATAAGCATCCTTTAATTAAATTAAACAAATGGTCCTTCGCACCCGAATTAATTTATATATAAATTTATATATACACTTATTTTTACTAATTTGAAAAACTATTCAAAATTGCTTAATTTATTTTTAAAAATTTAGATGACAATATTGTAAAGATATTTTAAGTAAAGGGGTCGGTCCATCTAACACATTTGTATAAGCTTTTTTTACAAAAAAAAAAAAAAATATATATATATATTTATCGTTCTGAAATATGCCAGAGAAAATAAATCTTAAGAAAATAAATGCTAATGCAACTGACTACAAACCAGGTGTTTCAATAGATAACTTTAGTCCTGTAACTGGGAACCAAATATCCATATTGGCATTACCGGCATAAATATGGAACTAAAATCCACCACACAATGCGTTTAAAATGCAATACAAAAAAATTTTAGGAAAAAAGTTGGCTAAATTTACCGGAATACGACATTGATGAAAACCATAATAAAAAAAAACAGCTGATTCATTAACTTAAAGACACGTTGCTCATGGCTTAGTGATAACCGCTAATAAATATTAAACAGATGTTCATTCAATGCAGAGTTGAAATGCTCTGGATGTTGTTTGCTTTAAGTAATCGATGACGTTTTCATTTGTTTTTGAAATTTGCCGATGAGAAACTGCTTTAAAATTATTAAAAGTTATACAGGGTGGGCCAAAAGTCACAATGGGGTTTAAAAATTTAATAACTTTTTTGTTTATTTTTTTTTTTATTTTTTTTTTTAAGATTAAATAAATAACATCTGGAGAATAAATAATGGAGGGATTTACAACTGAACAAAGAACAAGAATAATAGAATTTTATTACTTAAATCAGCGATCAATTATTTTAACGCAAAGAGCATATCGTCGCCATTAATAATTTCAAGAAATTCAGAAATTAATTGGCCAGCGCGTTCGCCAGATTTGTCAGCATGCGACTATTTTCTTTGGGGTTATTTGAAGGAGCGAGTATATGTCAACAAGCCCGAGACAATCCTTGAACTCAAGGCCAACATTGTTGCAGAAATTCGAGGGCTACAGCCACAAATGTTGAAAGATGTTATGGAAAATGCTCTCAAAAGAGCCCATCATTGCGAAGCTAATAACGGCGGTCATTTAAGTGACATTATTTTCCATACTTAGCGTAAAAAAATTTCCATTTTGTATATTTCATAATCTTAAAAAAAAAATAAAAAAAAAAAATAAACAAAAAAGTTATTAAATTTTTAAACCCCATTGTGACTTTTGGCCCACCCTGTACAAGGCCTTGTTTGACAGCTTAAAAATGAAATTTAGTTTTTGAAGGCTATAAAATAATATTTTTTTCATTTATATCAAATTTAAAATTAATATTAAATGAAATATAATATTTTAGTATTTTTAAGTATTTAAATTTCATAAAAATTTTATTAAAAAAAATTTATTGTTTCGTGAAATAGGTATCAAGAGATTTTTAAAAAAAAAAAATTTAGAAAAATAAAGGAGCAGAACTATCTCATATCATACAAAAAACAAGCCACTTATCATCGTCATTTTACAAATGACAGGAATGTTTATTTGACACTGATTGGAACGTTACAGGAGAGTGACTTTTGAACTCAGATTGTCAAGCCTTCGCATTGCCTTTAATAAAGAAACAGTTTATATATTTTACTGCTTCCAGCATTAATAGTATGTTCACATGACAATATGAATAAATCCGTTCGCGCTCACAATCGCAATCCTGGTTTTGACACCATTTTAAATATTTTTTTAATATTTATTGTTATTTATGTTGCCCCACGTTAGCTTTATCGGGTTAAGATAAGCTGACGATATTATGAAAATTGGCGATGATAGTTAAGCAGATTCAAAATGAAATCAGATATTTCTGCCATGATATAATATGATTGGCAACCGCGATATTTGCCGTCCGTGTGAACATCCTATAACAAATCTATACAAAAAGAAGGGGAACCACCAAACTTAATTCGTGGAATTTGTATGGTAAATAAATACAACTATTTAAAACTACTTCCAGCACGATAGAAAACATTGTTAATTATTTGCATGCACGAACATGTCAATTGAGCCTAGTGTCCGTGGCAGAGAAGGACCAGAAGTTTCTAAATGTCAGATTTGCCCTCTTCATTGGTTCTATAAAAATTCAGAGGTTTATTGTTGTTTATTTGAAATATACTTAATATATACTAAACAAAAAAAATCAAATTAAATTTAAAATACATTTTTTTATTTTTTCAGTTACAAATCGTTGGCTTAATCGACAGTTTTTGGCGAGTTTCAATTTTATGAAAATGGCGATGTTAATCTGATAACTTAATTTAACTAAAAGTAAATAATTTAATTTTTTTATTTCATAATATCTTTAATAGAAATTATTTTTATTTTCATTTTATCGATATTTCTTTACACTTTATGTAACTTCCTCGGGAGAAGCTACATAAAGTGTAAAAATTAATAATTTTTTCAAAAGATTTTAAGCTTGGAAAAAATGTAAAATAATTTAAGAAAAAAAATATGTAGATTTTTTTAAAAGCCATGTTTTACTATCCCACACAAAGTCGTTGCGACTTGTTAAATATGGCATCTCTGGCAAACAAAATAGGCCTAAAATTGTCAACCAAAGTTAATGAAAATTTTTTATAAAATGACAAGTTTCATAGGATCAGAGTTGCATTTACCTCAATGAGCAAAGAAAGCATTTTTTTCAATAATTTTTGTATGATAGTATGCGGCCAACAACGCCATTTTCATGAGATTTTTTAAAATAGGAAGAGTATCAAGTCAGATTTTTGTGGGAATGGCTTGTACTAGTGTGAAGGATAGTGGAACATGCCCTTAAGAGGTCAAACATGGCCAAATAGAGGTCATGATTCACTATACTACATAGTCGCACGATTCATTCGCATAAAATCTAATGTGATTTCATACAAATTGAAAAAAAAAATTACAACAAAATGGCATTGTAGTTGTGCCACACTGTTAAATAAATCGGATGTTAAGAATGTCTTTGCGCGCCATAAAGTAAATGCAATTCTGGCCATATGGAAATTATCATTTTCTTTTCATATGTCTATTGTTTATTTTTATAAATTTTTCCAAAAAGAACAAGTTGTCAAAAAATCTGTCACACAGTGACAAAAATCGATAAATTAGCTCTACTCTTTCTTTAATAATCGACTACATAATTTTGTGACTATTCATTGTCACAAAATTGTGACATTCTTACTCATTTATTACATTCGATATATGTATATATATCGCAATTTTTGCGTAGGAAAATTCAATTTTGTTTCTAACAAGGACAAGTAGTAGTAGAATTAACGCGGTTACTGTAATAAGTTGTAATAAATATGGAATCCTCTACAGAGTGGTTAAGCCATTGTAATGAACTTACTCGTAATTTCTAGTAGTTTCCATACCAAAAAGAATTGTAATAGATGAATAATTAGGTTATAAATTGAAACATAAGTGCTCAAAAATTCCACCAGTGAGGCAATTACGTCTTTCAATAGTGACAGTTACATAATTTGGCATGCACACATGTCATATTCGAAAAGTCGTGTAATTATATGGGTTACTGAAACATGACCTTAAGGCAATAAAAATGGAAAATCAAACAATATTGTCTATATTATGCTTGTATATAAATAAAAAAAAAAAAATGGACTGACACATCTGCCAAAGAAGCCAACGCAGTACTTTTTACTCTTTCCTTCTTTTATTTATTTATTAATTTTTTTTTTCTTTTTTTTTTTTATAATATAATTAACTATTTTTGTGTTGTTGGTAAATATTATTGATTAATTGGATAAACATTGCCATAGAGTCCAAAGAGTATGTAGAGAGGGGGATAATGTAAACATATGATTTTAAATATTTCCAGTTTTTTTTTTCTCTTGTTAAATATTTTTAATGCTTTCTTCCCTTTCATCCTTTTTTTCTTCCTGTGTAATAGTTAAGTAGTAGTAAGTAGTATATAGTTAAATTTTTTTCTTTGCTTTTAATTTAGTATAGTTCGATGCCAAAAATCTGCCTTTTCAATTTTTGTTTACTTCTTTATAATAAATAAATTATATTTTGTATAAATTTAGTTTACGTTTACATTTTTCTTACAAGGTTTTAGTTAAAGGAGCAAGGGGGGAGGAGTTTATATATATATATATATATATATATATATAAATATAATTTTTTTTTGAGGTTTTCAAAAATGAAAAGAAATCATAAAAATGTAGCCAAACAGGAAATTAATTTATAATTTTTTTATTTTAATTTTTTTTTTTTGCTTTTTTACTTTATATTATGCCAAAAGTGGTTTTGCGTAATTTTTTTTTTCTTGTGATTTATTTATTACATAATTTGTAAACACTTCTTTATATTAAGACTTAAATGTCTAAAATCAAATTCGAATGGAATTTGTTTCCTCTCGCTTCATATATAAGTATTTATAATTTAGAAATAATTTTTATTTTTGCGTTTATAGCCAAAAGTAGTAATTTAATTTAATATTAGGATGTTGCTTTTAGTTTTAATTTATTTTATTTTTTTTTTTTTTTTTTGGAAAATGACCTAAAGTTTTGTGTTTGCCATACGTTACTTACTAAAACTATAAGTTTTCCTTTAACCATTTTGTTTTTCTCAGTGTATTTTCTGGTATTTCGTTTTGCTTTTTATGCTACGCTCTTTTATACTTTCAATTATTATTAATTTTTGTATATAATATATAATTTTTTATAAACTTTTTCAATATATACGTATATATATATACATATATAAATATAAATATATATATATATATATACATGTATATGTAATTTGCTTTTGGTTTTTTTAATTTCGATTACGACAATGTTGAACCAACTAATCTTTTGCTCTTTTAGCATGTCTCTTTCTTTTTAAGTTAATAATTTGCAATAGTTCGTATATGTGTTTCTTCATCTTAAGAAATTTTTTTGAGTGTAATGCATAGAAGATTCATATTCAAAGGCGAAAATTTCTTTAAAACTTATAAACATATCTGTTATGATATGGAAAATTGAAATTTCCATATACGTTTTCTGAAAGCCAACTGGCAACGAGGCAAGTTAAGTTTGTTCTCGTTACGCATTGCAGAGCAATTTTTCCAATTGTTTAGTAACACTTGCCTACATGCCCACAGGTTTTGTTTTGTTTACTTTATTTTCGCCTCTTCCTTTTCATATTCTATGCGTTTTTTGTTAAAACAAAATATAGTTTTTTTTTTCTTTTTCTGCTTGTTTTCAAGTTCATTTTATTATAATAATTAAATAGAAATCTTTAGTGAGAGAATTTTTTTGTTTTGTTTTTAAACTTTTTAAGTTAAAAGTTATGGCAGTCAATTAAGTCGTTTTATTATTTCTTTTTAATTTATTTTATTTTATTTTTTGTTTTTCCTATAAGTAGAAAATTATTTACGAAAAAATATTTATTGGTGAGCTTTTACTTTTACGCTGGATTTTGAAGATTAAAATTACAGACAGCGAAAGAGAATAGGAACAGAAGAGAGTTCACAATGGAAGATTCAATGAATAATCAAACAATAACGGGCTCTTTTCATAGTCCAGGCAAGAGATTGGGGTAAAAATAAAATTTGTACGCCAAAAAAGGGGTAGCCTAGAAAAAGAAAGAGCTATGTTGTTGCAGCGGTACCATGATTACCGTTAACCGGATTATAATGCAGTGACAGGAACTTCTTAGTGAATGCAATGAAGCTTAACTCTTTTTGGGGCAGGAAACCACACTTAATATAAGAGCAACAGGCCATACTAAAAAGAGGTTTTTAAGCGGTCAACACCAAGTTATTGCATATCGTTCACTGGAGTGGCCCACTAAAATTCGACTTGACAATCGACAGGGTTCACATTTGTAACATAAGTGATTTTGTCGTTATCAAAAACACTAATACACTATTGCAGAAAGTAATCGCTAGTATGATAACTAAAAATCGCAGCTCCGCATTACTTGAAGTGACTACATACATAAAGATTTACATACGTAAATATGTACACGCATACACACAAACACACATAAGCCTATCGCATTAATATGTATAAGATAATACAAGTGACTTAATTTGGTGTTTGTATTCATTGTCGCGCAACTAGGCGTGGTGAAAGTATTTAGACGAGCGCAAAACAGCTGGCTGTCATTTAAAATGACAGCCAAAGTTTTACAATTATAAAATAGTTTCAAAACCTTCACGCGAATCTTGTCAAAATGTTTATACCGCAATATAACTTTTCAAAATAGATTTTATACTCTGAACGCAATTGAAAGAAACGGTTCCGTTGCATATTCATGAATCCATGTTCTGAAAATACTCGTAAGCTATATATACATAAATAACACTGACATTTCATAGTATCAAGTCTGGCAATTAGCAACAATGTTATACAATCGGTTATTCCAGCAATTACTTAACAAATATTAAATATAATTATGCCAGTTATTATAATTATTTATTATAATTATATCAGTTATTATACCAAACTAGTTTGGCTGTTACAAATGAATTTCCTGGTGGTCAATATGCCATACAGGAGGAATTAAAAATTATGTCAATGGAAATATTTTTATTTTATTTAATAAAAAAGCTTCCACTCTCAAATTCTAGTTGCCGTTCAACTTTCAAATAACTGTAATCTTATTTTTAAACTAAATTTGAATAAATAACTAAAATTGTCTAACTTAAATAGAAATTAAAGGAATTTGGTTTCTTTTTGTGTGTGTATAAATATTGAAATACTTAAAAATTACATTAATAATATTAATAATATGCTACACATGATGCTACATTTAGTTAATGCAACATTACATTTTCTTGATTAACTCAAACAAGACGTGCCGTGGCGTCCATATACTCTTAAATCAAAAAAAAAAAAAAAATAAAAAAAAAAAATAAAAAAAAAACCATTAAATGCTTAAAAGTCGGGATGACAAAAGTGGTGGTGAACGGGTTGTTGATAGTGAAGATGCTGCTGTTGGTTTTTGGCAAAGCATACTTTATAAAAGGAAATTAATAGACATTTTACTGTGTCTTTGTCGTCTTACATTGTTTACTACAGCCAATGAATTGTTATCGGAAAGTAATTGCAGGAAGAATGTAAAGCTTGACTTAAAACCAAAACAATCACTTTATATACAAAGAGGTAATTACAACAACAAAAAAGTTTATTTACTTTCACAAAGTTGTTTCTTTTTTTTTTTAAACTTAGTGAGTGAGATTGTGTGCGTGAGATAGATAGATAGATAGAGAGAGAGAGAGAGAGAGCGTTTACGAAAATTTCCAAAAACAAGTTTTAACTTTTAAACCAAATGATGTATAATACCATGTGTTGATTGTTGTTGGTGTTGAGGAAGTTGCTGTTGTCCCACTGTGTTGGCTGTTGATGTTGTTATTGTTGTTGCAGTTGTATTCTTATTAAATATATTCCTGGTAGCTGCTGTATTCGAACCTGAGGAAGCGATTGATGTTGTTGATGAAGATGTTGATGATGCTGATTTCAATGATGTTGTATGTTGTATGGAATATGGCAAGCCAGGTCATCGTCTATCATCTTTATAAAGTGTGTGTATGTGGGCGTGTATGCGTGTGTTTTTTTTTTTTTTTGACATGTAAATTATTGTGTTTTGTGTAATTGATTTAATTTTTACAATGCATTTGTTGTTTTTTTTTTATTTGTTATATATTTTTTTTACAAAATTTTATTATAACATTTGACATAGAAATAGAAAGAGAAGAAAAACACAACAATTTGTTTAATACAATAATATTTCACATTTATTTTGTTTAATTTAATTAAATATTCATCAATATGTAATAAAAGCAAAGCAAACTACAAATAAAATAAAACTACCAATTGAACTAGTAAATTATAATTAAAAGTTAAAACAATTCCAATTAAATTAACAATAAAAGTATGAAATAAAAATTATTATACACATACATTAAAAAAAATAATAAATTTAATATCGTTTTAAACGATATTCTCCAAAAAAAAAAAAAATAATTAAATATTACAAGTTTCCTGCATACATTCAAAGTTAGTAAGTACAATTATTCGAAATCTATTGGCAGGAGATTTTGAAAAACCAATTTTATAATATAATAATATTAACACATTTTGCAAAAATGTTGCAATATATCGATGTAGTCTTAAATATTCAGTTGGAGAAACAATTTTAATTGCAATTCGGAATGGATTCATGAAAATGTAACGAAATTTCTTGCTATAGAGCTTGGTTTCGTTGCGCAAATTTGATTTTGGGTCATTGCAGTTAAGTTTTCGACGTTGCGGATTTTATTGTCCAAATGAGATATTTACATATAAAAAGAGTAAATGTGTTACCTAAATTAATTCGAAAAGAAAGATGTTTTTTATTTTAATTCAAATCTTACAAGGCAGAAGATCACTCTCACTGGTCACTCTCTTAAAAGAACTGTCAGCAGTAAAACTTATAACTCCATAAACCCTTCAGTGCTACTCTGATGGAGTTAACCGATTAGGGGTGAATGGCCGCTAACCAGAATACTATGGGGCAATCCAAATAACGATACATCAAGCAACCTGCTATTTGCTGCATAGTGATTTATACAGTGATTTTTTTCAATTTTTATTTGAATAGTAAATAAAATTGAGGTTGTGAAAAAAAAGATTTTGTCTGCACTTTTTATTTTTTTTATACAATTTAAAATTTACAATCAAAATCAATTTACAATTTACAATCGAAACAAAACTCATCAAGCAAGTTCTGACCTATTTTGAGGCGAATACGAAAGCCACTAATCAGAGTGTTAAACACTAAACCCAATAACACCTTTATCAAGTACTTACAACAAAGATATCTCTCTCTTTCTCTCCCATCGATTTATACATTATAAGTTTCACATATTCGAAATTGCAAAATCACATAAAATTAATCAGAGTGTTAAACACTAAACCCAATAACACCTTCTTCAAGTACTTACAACAAAGATATCTCTCTCTTTCTCTCCCATCGATTTATACATTATATGTTTCACATATTCGAAATTGCAAAATCACATAAAATTAATCAGAGTGTTAAACACTAAACCCAATAACACCTTCTTCAAGTACTTACAACAAAGATATCTCTCTCTTTCTCTCCCATCGATTTATACATTATATGTTTCACATATTCGAAATTGCAAAATCACATAAAATTAAAGAAAATTTATTTTATAAATGACTGAAGCCGCCCATTTCATATGACTTTTTAAAGAAACATCCAAATCTACAGAACGCAGTATAATTAAAACAAATTGATTTTGCTTAAATCTCTCTTTGAAAATATTTAGTATATATCGAAAATTAAATTGTATTGACATTATTAAGATGTCAATAACATTCCATTTCTACTAATGAGTATAAAAAATTAAGAGGACGCATAATAAATAAAACTAATAAAATAAAATCAAAATTAGAAACAAAAACAAAAAAAAAAAAAAAAAAAAGTAATCGTTGACTTAGAGAAGTAAAAAATGATATCTTTTGCACTTACCATGACTCTGTTGATCTGAATGTTGCACCGCACTTGCCGGTACCATTTGACCACCCGGCACTAAGGCGGCCGTCGATGATGATGTTGAACTAACGGAAGGCGAAGATATTGCTATGCTACCAGATTGTGCCGAACTAGCACTTGTATTGGTACCCTCGTCAGTGGTACGCTTAAAGAAATTATGCTGTAATGCATAATACGGTGTGACACGCGTTTTGGGATCAAAATCTAACATTCGTAATATTAAGTCTTTAAATTTTAAATAATCCGCTACAGAATGACCCAGCTCATCCATACGTCGTCCACCTGGTCCACCCGATTCAACGCCAAGTATATCGTGTAATTTGCGGGAACCGGGCGGTTTATATTTACGGCCATTTTGACTTTTCTTTAAAGCATAAGAACCATCGGCGGCAATTATATCGAAAAATTTTCGTGTCTTATGACCTTGATCGAGCAAATATTTGGGTGGCATACCCAAAACCTCAACGATTTTATTCATTTGATCGACTTCATTACAGCCAGAAAACAAAGGCTCACCAGTGTGCATTTCGACTAAAATACAACCCAAAGACCACATATCAATGGCCAAATCATAAGGTATGCCTAATAAAACTTCCGGTGATCGATAGAAACGTGATTGTATATATTGGTATATCTAAAAAAAAAAAACGTAGTAAAAAGAGAACAGCAATTATTATTTTATATTAAATAAAAGTAGAGTGTAAATAAACTTACTCTTTGTCCCAACTGACATGAACTGCCAAAATCAACTATTTTAATAGCAGATCTTTTGGGATTACACAGTAATATATTTTCGGGTTTAAGATCACAGTGGATTATATTCAGTTCGGGAGTACTCAAGAAGAGCAAAGCAGTGCATAGCTGTTGAGCAAATTTTCGTGTTAAATTTAATGAGACACCACGAAAATTTGTATTACGTAATAAATCATATAAATTATAGGATAATAATTCAAATACTAAACATAAATGATTGCGCCACATAAAATGCCGTTTTAGTTTAACTAGATTGGAAGAGAAAATTATAAAATATATAGTTAAATATAGTTTTTAATTATGTTTTTAATTTGATGAAAATTTAACGTATATTCGAATATAACAAAAGTAAAGCCTAAAGGTTTCGAACATTCCAGATATTTTCAAAAAAAGTTACTTGATCTACATAGCAATTTTAATGCCGAACTATTCAATCCTTTTCGAATACTAGAAAATTATAAATGATTAAAAATGCGTTTGGCAACAATAAAAAT
Source organism: Ormia ochracea (assembly GCA_963402855.1). Classification (NCBI taxonomy): domain Eukaryota; kingdom Metazoa; phylum Arthropoda; class Insecta; order Diptera; family Tachinidae; genus Ormia; species Ormia ochracea. The sequence continues at coordinate 15,207,988 of OY727107.1, read as the reverse complement.
TTATTTATAAATTAATTTTTAATTTAGAATTATAAAATGAGTTTATTCGAGTAGTTTCCAATATTCGAAAATTAGAAATAATTAAAAATGGCCAAAAATTTCTAACATAAAGAAGAGTTAAACGTGACTTATATACATAGTAAGAGTTATAAAAACAAATTTTTCGATCAGTCTCAAATATTCGAAAATTAAAAATAATTTAAAATTATGAGACAGGTTTTTATATTCAAAAGTCTGTTGGCAATATTTGCCATCTCCGAAATAATATTTACACATTTTTACATATTTTACGCAAAAAGAAATTTAAAACAATTTTCGATATTCGAAAATTAGAAATAGTGAGAAGCGATTTAAGAGTTTTCTATATTAAAAGAATATTTTCGCCCCGATTTAATATTTTTGAATATATTTTGAAAAAATTTTATAAAATTTCAATTTTTAAATCGGATTATTCAAACATTTTTAAATATCTAAAAACTGAAAATAACTAAAAAAAAAATATATACAAAAAAAAATGGTTAAGATTTGAAATCTTTGAAATATTTTCTTCAAATAATCCAAATTTATAAATGACAAGCCTTGCATAGAGTTTCTTATATAACAAATAAAAATTCGTTTGTCAAGATTTTAAAGTCTTCGAAATTATTTCCAAACATTCGAACATGATCTGCAAAGTAAGAATTTTAAAACCGGAAGCACGAATATCAGTGAATTTAGTATAACGATAGTTCGAACGTTGTCATTTATTCGATTATTTTCTATTTTCCGATTTCCTATTGGACAAATTGCTTTTATATAAGCATACATACGTACCGATATAATATTTATTCTCTGCGTCCGCACGATTCATCATTTCCAATAGTTTAACCTCAATTTGTGCCTGATTTAGGAACGGTTTTTTATTCTTAATTATCTTTATTGCTACATAACCTTGCTCTTCGTGATCGTAAGCCTTGACCACTTGCCCAAAGCTGCCTTTACCTACAAAAAAAGATATAGAGAATTACAATACAATATAAAGCAGTTAGATTCCATTAAAAAAATTCGAACACAAACCTATTAATGAATCAATTTCGTAACGATCTAAAAATCGTTCACCATGTTTTATTATATAATCGTGATTATCGTCATCATATCCTTCATTATATAATTTGCGTTCCTTCTTATTAGAGGAATCATCATCGCCTTGAGTCTGTTGGGCACGACGTTTCTTCTTTGCATAATATACCTTGAATTTAAAAGAAAAATAATAATTAAACAAGTGTTCAAAATATTTATTTAAATGTTTTTATTTTATATTTCGAAAATACACTAATTGATTTTTTTTTTTAAATATTTACGAGAAATAAAGCTATTCCAAAAATATATTGCATTGTACTTTCAAGCGATTTAATTTACCAGGCCAAACATTTTGTCAGAGTTTGGCGAATTTTCAAATTATTTTATATAAACTGAGTATATAAAGTTATCCTTGGCAGAATTCAATATACGCAGACGCAGCTGTACAGGATAACAGAGAACAACGGAGTTGCCGTCTTGTTAATTTTTTTTCACCAGTACAGCTTATCACTGATCTTTCTTTCCTTGAGAATCTAAAAATCGAGCTATACAATCCCCGATTGCCCTTCTCCTCTTAACAATTGACAGGCACAAAATAAACAAGTATTATGAATTTTTCTAAAAAAATATTGTTGCCATAAAGAGATGTCATTATTTTGCCGCTCTTTAAACGGCAAAATAAAGGCAATTTATAAGTAATTTTAAAAAAAATATATATCGATTTCTATATATTTCCTTTTCTATGAGCAGAGGCCATTGCCTGGGTGCATATAGGATACGTATGTTTTTTATTTTCTCTAGTTACAAGGTAGACACTGAAAAATTTGAAACAATCAATACTTTGTTAACGGATAATAAATCAGCTGTTTCTATCGAAAGTTCTCGTAATAAATGCTACACTACATGATTTCAATGGAAGACTGAAAAAGTTTTCCACCAGAAAGTTTTCACACATCAATATTCTCCCATATCACATTATTCTCTTTCTCATAATCTTCTCTCATGCGAACGTAATTTTCAAATCGAAATTTTTCATTGTTCACTTTTCGAAGACTGAAAAAGTTTTCCATCAGAAAGTTTTCACACATCAATATTCTCCCATATCACATTATTCTCTTTCTCACATTCTTCTCTCATGCGAACGTAATTTTTAAATCCAAATTTTTCATTGTTCACTTTAAGAAACTCGCTTAAAGTATATTCATCATATTCACCTCGTTGTTCTAGCCACTCCACTCCTTGAGACCAAAATTATAAATACATTAACAGATAATATGTAAACAAAACCATATGATATAATGTGTCAAATAAAGCAAGATAATGTGGCCATGTTGTACCCCATTTTGAGGCGTTTTTTCTTTTTTGTCTTTGAAAGTACTTCGGTTAGTCTATTATAATTATCTGAATATCTAGTGATGGTTCCATAGAACATACATAATTAATGTGCAAAAGCAGGATTGGGTGTACTAAGGAAGCTATTACAGAAGTTATATACAAAAGTATATATACACACGATTTTTTAAGAACTTAATTAATGCAAAGAGTTTTACGTCGCCAAATTTAAGCTTGCTCTAAAACTTTTCAACTCAGGGTAAAATATATACATATATATATTTTACCCTGAGTAAATATAATATATATTAAGCGCCTAAAGGTATGCAATCTACAATACATGAACAGGATTTGGTTTTAATTTAACAGCCAAAATAGATCCAACTCTATTAGTATAAATAAGTGCTGGGAGCAAGCACTGATTAGACCATTAATTAATGTATTTATAATTATCCTTAGATTGCATAAGCAAGTTGCATAGGCAAGAACTAGTAATGTAATTAAAATAATACATAATAGTTTTAAGTTTTCAAGAAAAAAAATAAATATTTGCAAAAAAAAATTCTATGTAATGAAAAAAAGCCTCAATAAATAAATAAATAATAATAAATAATAATTAACAGCCACCTTAAACAATATTTTCAGACTTTTGTTAAGCTGAAAGTTCATACTGCGACATAATAATAGTTAATTAAAGTAATCGATAACCAGAGTGCATACTTTTTCAAAGGAGGAATTAAGTAAATTAATTAATTTTTATGTAAAAAATGTTTTCCTTTTTTAACAATTTTTTAATACAAACTTATATATCGATATCATTGCAAATAGCATACAATTTGTCATCTCTGGCTATCAAAAACAGCTGACATTCATTCATGAGGCATGCAACGACTAGAAAAGCAGAAAGTGGACCTACACCATGCTTTCTATGCGTCTATGTCAAAGCAATTGGGCTGATTCTACTTCCGTGACAAGTGCATGTAATGCAACAACGCATTCTACGTCAATATAACTTGGAGTTTTTAATATGACATTTTTCCCTGATCAGGATCAGTAAACTTTTCTCTCCTTCAACAGAAAAATATATATACATATATACATATATACATATATACATATAATGTATGTATGTATGTATCTAAATACTCGTACATTCTATGATTGATAGATGAAAACAGGAAATTTAAATTTGTACACAAACCAATTTATATGGAAATGTAAACACAACTAAAAGCGCATGTGCCTCAGTGCTAGTTTTTAGCTTTTATTAAAAGTTAAAATCCGTATGCAAAATCAAATTCATTCTTTGTTAAAGTCAAAAAAAAAATTTAAAGGGAAAATTCAACATTCGAAAACTAGCAGCCAAGCATAAGATAACCAATATGGATAGACAGGCAACTAAACAGCGAGCCAGCCAGCCATCCAACCAACAAAAAAAATTGCAGCCACACATACAAACCCTCGAAATAGGCAGAAAGTCTGACAGCTATTCCGACAGCCACACTTTCTTTCTTTTATCTATAGAATTTATAGAGAAAAACCCAAAGTTAAATAACCAGCCAGCCAGCCGGCCTTCCCATACTGCTGTTTTACTTCGAGATATGAACTAAAATACACACACACACATACACACACAACATGCATGTTTATAAACATACATATGGATGTACATTGTGTGTATATGGAAGAATGGCTCTCACCCATAAAAGTATGCAATGAAAAATCAAAAATTGCAAAAAAGTTGTTGCTAACCCGTAGAACATTTAGAATTCTGTCTATGTGTGTGTGTTGGGCTACACAACAGCGAAGAAAGATGCATAAATGGCAACCAAAAAAAAAAAAAAAATCCAAACGCACACACTGACAAAATCAGAAAAGAAGGAAGTATTGAAATTATGAGAAAACCATAAACAAATTACTAAAGAGAAACTCTGTTAAAATAAAAAACAGACAGCGTTGCCAGAGTGCCACCATTTTATTAAGCCCACTATAATAAATACACAAAAAAAAATCATTTGAACTTGAAATATCAGATTTGCTTCAAGCAAAATTCCATTTTTAAATTATGACTACAAATGTACTTTATAACAAACCTTTCAGTAAGTTCCAATAGAGGGTCTATCTGCTTACACTAGGCTTAGTTAGAAACTAGTTTATTGCAATAAAGCGATATTAGCCGATCATACTCATTTTGTGTACGTGGTATGATGACATGCTCGTACCAACTTGGTTAAATGGTCTTCAAGCATTTTTTTTTTAATTTGTGTACTTCGTCATACTCGACTAATAGCAAGTCTGTCAAACACAAGTCAAATTTCATTTCTCTTTCATTGTGAGTAAGAAGAGTAAGAATGGCTTGGAGTGGAAAATTAGAAATAAAAAGTTACAATAAAGCATAAACTTCACCGTTCAGCATTTGTTTATGTATTATTGAAAAAGCAAATTTTTCTTGTAATTTCTTTTAACGCCTTGAAAATAAATGTTATCCACATTTTTCCATTATATACATATATACATACATCTGAACTCGCTGTATTAATGTAAATCAACGACTTGAGTTGGCCTAACAGCTATTTCTAATGATCAGAATAGCGCTTATTTGTTAGTGAATATCAACAAAGAAAAATTTTATTGTCACTGGTTTGCATTGAAAATGTTATTGTGTTGCGTTATAGAATACAAATTACGGCCTTCGATATCTTTTGAAATTTGCAACATCGAATTGGCTAATTTTGCCCCTTTCGAAAACATATCAAATAAATATCCACTTCTCTGTATTCTTAAATTTCTATTTTATACAGCTTCTGGCAACGTCATGCTCAGACTTGGTTAACAAGGGAGAGAAGTTATTGTTGTAAAAAAAGCAATAACAAATGCTTTAAGGAAAAAGAAAACAAAACGTGATGCTACAGACAAAAGGAACTCTAAAATTATAATGCAAAAATGAAAAAAAAAACAATAGACAACATTAAAAATACTGACTATAATTAAAAAAAAAGGATAATATTCTACTCAAAAAAGTGTAAAACAAGTGTCGAAGAGAGCCATAACACAAGAGAAATCTATGAAAAATTTATTTTATTGCAGTTGCTCCTAAAAGTATGCTTAGTTATTTACAAATTATACAGGGAAAACAGCAGCAACCAAACAACCCAACTTAACAACATCACACACAGCCACAGAAATAAACAAACCAAGTTGGATAAACGCTTAAAAATGGGTGTATGCCAAACGCAGCCGACGTCGGCGTCTAACGTAAGCGTTCTCTTTTTGGAAGCAAACCCTACAGCAAGCTCGAGCACACACACTCACCCATTCAAACTCTCATTTATGCACTCACTCGCATAAAAAATTCCCCATGAAAGAAAACAAGAGAGTGTTTGAAATATGTAAGTGGATGGTAAGTTTTTAAGTACAACAAAAACAAATTTGTTTTTGGGCATAACAAACTAAACAGAGCGGGAGAGAATATTAAAGTGAAAGAAGCTTTAGAATTTAACAATTCTGATGTTAAAAAGCCAAGAAGGTTTTTGCCACTAATACTAATATTCGGAAGCGAAATAATTGAGATAAAACAAATCTTAGAACAAAAAGCTTATTTTGCTCGATAAATATTAATAGGAATTTATGTATCTTAATTTTTCTGTGCATGCACGTTGGCAATGTTGTGTCCCAAACACATGACAATTGACTATTTTTGTTTACAAATGTTGCCAGATGATGAGAATTGGCACAACCCCTCAAATGGCGTGATCAAAATGTAAATGCCACATTAAATGGAAAAAAAAATTATTTGCCATATTAATCATTTTAATAAAAATCAATTATTTTATTTTTAATTATTAAAACAATTAAGTTAATTATTGAAATATAAAATATTATTATTATTATTAATTGCTATTTGAATTGCACACAATTATCAAAAAGTAATATTCGGCACAATATTAAATATTACAAAAATTAATATTCACTAAACTATTAATTAAATATTATTCAAATGATATTTAAATGAAGTTGGGGGAAATTCCAGTTACCAAAATGCATAGTGCAGCAGTATTGCAATAAAAATAATGGCACTTTGATACATTTTCTCTTTTTGATAAAAATTTGTAGAGTATACAACTTAAAAAGGAATGTGGTTTCCGTTAAAAATGGAATAAATTTCACTTTTACTTTATTACTGCGTATATCAAACAGTTGCGTCAAAGCCTAACATATTTGTATTTATTGTTGTCATCCATGATACAGAGCCAAGTGAAGACTGCGGCGTTTGGGGTTTTTTGTAATACAACGTGTCAAAAAAAAAAATAAATAAGTATCGTTGATTGAACTAGGAAATTCGCCACCAGCCATAAAAAAATTAAAATTTTTCAAGCTTTTAATATATATTGTGTGTGAAGTGTTGGCGGTACGGCCGCTAGACATTTAAAAATGCACGTATTTGATAATTTATTCAAACAGTTAATAGCGATAACAATATACACTTGAGATTGCACTTCCGTGGCTAAAAGCATTTTATCGGCAAATAAAACCAAAACCCCAAAATTGAAAATTCTTTAATATTTTTTCCTTTCCAATTTGAATTTTTCGGAATATTTTCAGCTCAAGATTATATAAGAAATTTAAATAATGTATTAATGTTTTCATTATTTATCGTATTTTCAATATTTTTTCAACACTACGTTAAAGTGAGAACACTATCCTAAATAAACAAGAAGTATAAAAATTAAAAAAAAAAAATTATAAAAAAAATTTCTCCGTATCGAAATTGTATTCCGGAATAGTGGATAACGACTTTTACAAAAGTCTAAAAAACATGTTTAGTCTTGAATTGAGAAAGATGAATTCATCAAAATTATTTGAAATTCTACCTACAAATAATATTAATCAGAATAACAAAAAGACAATTAGAAAAGAATAATTACTAATTTTCAAACGGAATCTCAAATAATTTTTTCAACGTTAATGATCTCTCATATTTCGAACTAATTGAAAATATATAAAAGCGTTCAGTTCAATAAAAATAACGAAATTAAAAAGTTTTTTAATGTTTTTCTATAAATGAAGTATTTTTATGGATGTTCTAGCAACATCGTATTCTCTAATAATTCAAAGATAAATAATTATTATATTTAAACTAAAATTCAAAATCAAATTAAATTTTATTGGAATATTAAAATTACTTTAGCTGGCCAATTTACATCTTTAAAATGAGTTATCAAACAATATTCAATTTTGTAAACCGGTTGCGAGTAAATTCCTCACTTTCAAAACGAACTCAACTCTGTAAAGCGGAGGCGAATAAATTTCTCATTTTTTAAAGCGAACTCAGCTGTTCGTGTTTTCCAAAATGAATTTACATTTACATTGTTTACTTGTTCCCGAATAGATAAAATAGTTTTTATTCTAATAAATCAATGAATAAACTTAAAAAATTGATTTTTATTATTCATTTTATTATTTATATTACATTATTTAACTTTGTAATTCTCAATTGGTTGCTAAGAATATCAGCATAACATAACACAACCATTTTTGGGCTTACTAACGTTAAACGATTTTGGTTTTAGAAGCAAAGAAATGCAGAAACCCAGACCCGCTTAAACACACAACAGACAAAAGCAAATAACACCTTTAGTATTTTAATAAAACTAATTGTTTTAAATATTTAAGTATAAAAAAAAATCTTCATATTTTTACTCGAAGCACGAAGAAAAATGATTTTTATAGATAAAAAAAATTTTTTCTTTTGAAATTTTATAGTTGCCAACTTTGTTTTCTATAAAATCGTTAGAATTCATTTTAAATTTAATTAAAAAAGAAAACTTGATTAAAAGCAAATGTTTCTGAGCAAAATTTAAAATTAATTTAAGTACATATTTTTGACGCTTAAACTCGTTTTCCTTTGTTGCCACATCATTTATATTATAGAACAAATTGCTCGCTTGTAGAAACGTTGCGAACACATACAGTTTTTAAAACGTCTGGCAACACTTTCTCTGTTGTGTCTGCACGAGTGTTTAGTGCTCCATTTTATATGTCTAGAAATAACGACCAACAACAACTGAATAACTGTATGTATGGTTAGCGCCACTGATTTGCACACACACTCATCCATACACATATACATACACATTCGCTCTTTTATACAATATGAAATAGGAAACAGTCAACAGACAACAAAAAATAATGAAAATTATAACAAAGAAATGGCAAGAACATCATTATTATCATAGGCAACATCATTATCATTGACATCGCAATCATTACCTTTATTGCCATCACAATAATCGTGTGATATGGAAATGAAAACACATATTCAACAGCGTGTTAATGGTTTACATCCGATTTCTTCAAAAAAAATTTTTTTTTTTTGGTCAGTTGAATTCCACATTTGTTTATTTATTTTATTTTGTTATTGTATATAATAAACAAAAATATCAGTGCACGCTGCACAAAGTAAAACTCTTTACACAATTTTAATATTAATAAGAAGAAAGCTGTGGAGTTCGAAATGAAAGCTGAAAGCCGGACGAAGTTCCCAAATCGCCACAAAAATGTAAATACGAAAGTAAAACCAAAAAGTCCTTCGCAATTCCACACAGTTTAAAATATAAAATCGCTGGACTACACAGAAACCAGTGCCACATGTCCTCAAACTCCGACTAAACAACTTTACATCAATATATTTTCAACCACAGTTCCATTTAAAGCAGCTATAATGGGCCCGTTACATAAGCCTACAACAGACGAAACTTTTGCAAATTCATGCTGTCCCATTTTACTGAACTCAGGACCTTCTAAAGTGCTCCACAAAATTTTTACTCAAAAGATTATGGTCAGCCCCCAAAAATTTCAAAAACAACCCAAGTCCGTATTTAAGAACAAATCGAACCCTCTTACATATACTAAGTAAAGCAAACGTAATGCAATGTAATGTAACCCATGTAAACAATTTCCTGAAGGAAAATAGGCTTTATAACCCAATCTGAAATGGTTACAGGAAGGCAGGGGAAAACAATACTTATTCTCGACACCATGTAATGGAAACTTAAGGCTTGACAACATTATACAGAATATTTGTATATAGATATACATATATTTTTGTATATATTGAAGACCGAATAGGCAGAATAAATTCAGTCTTCAAATTTCGTAAATGAATTTTGCATATGAATTTTGATCGTAAAAATTAAATAGTTAATTGTTTTTTTTTTTTAATTTTATTAAAAGTTTCAAATATGCATGTTAAAGCAGACCTTCATGGAATATTTATCCATATCTTTCTTAGAAAAACATTGAGGAAAATGCGGATGAGAAACAGCTGATAACCAGGAATAATCAGTTTATTCGCTTAACATTTATGCAGGCTCAATTGCCTCGTCCCATTTTCCGAGTCACATTTTCTGATTCATGAGAAGAACTCAAATTTTGCACAGCGAAAATTCTATATGTGAACAGGCACTGAACGGTAAAATGTCTAATGGCCGGTGTGACCATCTCACACTTTTAAAGCTTTTTTCTGGGTTGATTTACCTCCGGTCGTTCTTTTATCAACCTCGTTCTTATTATATAAAATTTGTTGCATGTTATTTGTTTTAAGTAAAAAACAAAAAAAAAAACAAAAAAAAAACAAAAAAAAAACTAAAATAAATAAATAAATAAAACATTGTCAAGAAGGAAAAAAGCTGTATATCATTAAATCGACACACGTCGTTCACTTGACAATGACAAAGATAGGAAAACAAAACCAACAGCAAAAATGATACAAATGGCATAGAAGAAAAATTACAACGAATATTAAATAAAATTCGAAATAAACCGACTAACGTTTGTTTAGAAATGCCCTTGACCCAAAAAATTGAGCGAAGAAAACCACACAGTAGTCCGTAAATATAAATAAATGAATCAAATTGTTTAAAATACTGGCTACATTCTATTTACATATTTGTTTACTTTTTTCCGTTGGTATTGAAATACATACACACATCCATACATCCATATATCCATATCCATGTATGTACGAATGGATGTATGCAATTCATTTCCGCCTCGTGCTTTTAGAGGAGGTAAACGGCGATCTTAACCGTTAGTTTTTATGAATAAGAAATAAAAACACTTACCTCATTTATATGCTTGTAGGTCTTGATTAGATCTACACTTAATTTCCTTAACGGCGCCGATGCGGGATCACGGAAATGCGTGGGAATTCGTGCTTGCATAGCACGTACTTCTGATGAAGACGTGGGACTAGATCGCTGAAAAATGAACAATGGTTACACTCGTTACGTATAGGAAATACGTAAGCATAGACACATACATGCATACAGATACGTAACTAAATGAAAGAGGCATTCGAATTGTAGAAATTTCTGGCAATAAAGACGATTCACTTATGCTAGCCAGTCAGTCGTAATAAGGTTTCATTACGAGAAGTTATCAAAATATTATTTCATCATTGACATCGAGAAATTAATAATCATTATGTGGGCAAGGAATGGAAATTTCCATTTGAATTGTATTTGCAAACTATTAAACTGCATTTATGGAACAGCGGAAATACGAGCCTTTGAAAATATAATTTGTGAAGTTGACTTCCACGAGGAATGAGGCTACACTGTTGCCAAAAGATTCTTCTTCAGAGAATTAAATCTATATAGGCTTGAAGGCCACAGATCCTGCTATCAGGCTGTATTAATGGATTTCCGGAATTGTATTTCTGACATTTTTTGCAAGCCTCTGAAAATATGCTAATTCTTATGGATCTGTCAGCATGTGTATGTATGTGCTTACACATACATATGCATGAAAGCCTACTAGATGGCTCGAAGAAAACATTTCATGCAACAAAGTTACGTATTGTAATATTTATCTGTCATTTTTAAATAAATTTAATTTAGAGTAAAAATAAATTAAAATTTTTACATATCGATGGTTTAATATAAAAATGGCGTTTCTTGCTTTTTACGTTTGATATTCGTAACATTTAAAGTTTCTTTTATAAACATTATTTCCTTCAAGATATATAAAATGCAGATGTATATATGTCTTTCAGGAGAATCTTTAATAATTTAATTTTTTATTTTCGCAAACAATTGATATTTTAAAAAGGTACTTTCTAAAAAAGTTAAAAATAAGATAAGTCTCTTTTACATTAAGCCATCGATGTGGATATTGAAGGTAATACACAACTTACATGATGCATAACATCGCGATGTGTAGCAGGAAGCTCTTCTTCGCCTACGAAACGGCCGTAGAGGGGAGCATGTCGCTGCCGTCCACCACCACTGCCGGCTTCGACTGCCGCAGCCGCACTGGATACATAAGCTGCAGACACTATAAATAGACAAAAGGTGAAAAATATTGAATTAAAATTCAGAAATTATTTTAAAATAATAGTTAATAACATTTAAACACATGTCGTAAGCAGAAATGCAACAGCCCTTAACTAACAACAAAGCGAACAGCGTCCTTTATATATGTATATTCCGATTTCTCACATTTATGATTTTGTAATAATTAATACTAAAGTAATTTTGCTTTTGTTGTCAATTACATGAGTTTGCATTCCGGCTAACGATATATTGCAATGGCATTACTTATGTCAATTATAAATTATATGCCGATCTATAGCAACTAAAAAGTGCTATCAGCCATACTATTAAAAACAAAATAACATTTTTGTAAAAAATCAATCATTTACGATCATTTTAAGCCAACTTTTGACATTTTGATGAGAAAACCTTACGAAAAATGTCAATCAGCTGATTTCAATCTGGTTATATATTGGCGACAAGTTTTCCGCAATTTTAAAAATAGAGCCTATTTTGATATGCAGTGGCTTTCTATGGCTAGAACTAAATCGCGCCTAGCAAATGTTTTTGAAAAAAATTTCAAAAATATTTGAAAAGCGACATTTTTAGCTGATTCATCCTATTTTAAAAAATTAATTAAAAATTGGCATAGTAGATGACACACTATTATAAAAATAAGACGCAAACGAATTATTTTTTAGTGGGTTGAAATAAATGCAACTCTGATCGCATGGAAATTACTTATTTATTAAAAAAAAAATGGCGCAAGAAGTGTCAAACGGGCAATTGCACACACCAGCTTTTATTATTATTTGTTATATTTTTATTTATTTATTATTATTATTATTTATTTACTACAAAGTAAAAAGTATTTAAATGCAACTCTATAGCAGCTGTCAAAAAAAAGTAAAATATTTTTGAATGAAAAAAATCGGCCTGTAAAAAATATCAAGCTTGTAATTACTCGTACACAGAAATTTTTTTTTATATTTTTATTTATTTATTATTGTTATTATTTTTTATTTACTACAAAGTAAAAATTATTTAAATACTACTCTATAGCAGCTGTCAAAAAAAAGTAAAATATTTTTGGAAGAATAATTAGCCAAAAAGAAAAAGTCAATCATGTTCTGACTTGCACACACCATTCCATATTGTATGTACAATTTGTGTCAACATCTGCTTTTGTTATTGTAATTTTTGACAGTTTAGCCGATTAATTGATAGTTTTTTTTTTATAGCAAAAAGATTGTTTGTTTCACGCATTATGAATTCGGTTTAAGTGCAGGATTGGAATATATCATAATTAAATTTTCTACTTGCCGATTATATAAGACTAAAATACATCAAGAATTTATTGAAATTAATTTCAGAATCTATTCTAATCTATTCTAATCTATCAGTTACAAAATTGTTAAAAGAAATTTATTTAATTTTTTTCTTGAATCCTTTGTTGCTTTCAATTATTTTTATATTTATTTTTTCATAAACCATTTATAATTTAATGAAAATTATTTGCCGTCTAAAAATTCTCAAATAGTTAACGAGGATGTGTGTGTGTGTGTGTATGTGTGTGTGTGTATGTGTGTGTGTGTGTGTGTGTGTGTGTGTGTGTTAAATTTTGCATTAAAATTTAAAAATAAAAACTAAATGAATAAATGTTTGTTTGGTCTTGTAATTATGATGGAAGAAACAGAAGATAAAAAAAGCAACGAAAGCAACTTAAATCTCGTTCACCTAAATCTGTTGGATGCCAAAAAGTCTCGTTTTCCGTTTAGGTAGACATATAAATGACAGCATATTGCTTTCTTGTTTGTTCACTCTTAACTCTATGTCTGTCTCTTTTGTAATAAAAATAAAAAGAATATGTATGTCGTTGGGAACAGTATTTTTTTGCCATGTTCATTTAGAATATAACAATACATAATAGCTCGATGTTATTTGGCTAAATAAGAATATGTTACACAATATTAAAATTAAGGCAGATTAGTTTCTATGCCAATATTACGTATGTACATAAATACACATTCACAGAGGCACACATATATGAATGCACATGGTATGCATGGATATAAATATGAGTGCATAAAAGTAAAAATAAAATTAATTGTATATAAAACTAACACTAGAAATGATTAAAAAATTCGTAAAATTCCTTATAAATTAATTTTTATATTGCTTATATGGGTGTTTCCATAAAAAAAAATTACATCTTTTGTAACATATTGGTTTTTCCTGACTTGCATGTAAATTAAAAGTATTTATGCATTTGGCAAAATATTTTTTAGACCATATTATTTAAATTATTTAAAAGGAAAATTTAAGTATCATAAGTATTATCTGTATTACGTTGGCTTAATATAAAAAAGACGTAACACGATTCCTCTTTACTTTAAGTGGGCAAGCAAAATACTTGTTAATGCTATTTTCAATGAAAAGATATGAGAAGTCTTATTCTCCAATTTATTACATCACATTTTTTATTCAAATGAAATTATGTAAGACAAACCGTTTTATTTGATATATATAAAAAAATAAGTTAGGTCCTTTTTAACATAAGTTATAATAATTAAAGTCTAAATAATATTAGAAAATAATTAATAAAATTAATAAAGATATATTTTCAGAGAGTTAAATCGGTCGCTAATCAGTAGCAACACTGCGTGAGACTGAATGGTAATCATTGGAGCGTGAGCATGACTTATTTCTTAACGTTCTGAATTGTTGAACATAAGGTATTACGTATGTTACCAAGCAGGGGCTGTGAGTGAAATTAAAAAAAAAAAAAAATTATGAACTTTTATTTGTACTGTTAAGTTGGTGTTTACGAGTAGTTAAGAATATCTTCTGCTCATCTTCCGGTCTGGCACTGTACACATTCCTTCATAAGGACATGTACGAAACCCCCCTTGAACTGCCTACTTTGCAAGCATAACAATCCCAAATGGTATACTTAGGATCGCTATTAAAATTAACTCTGAAACGCTTCGGGATATGTTTGATGCTACTAATATCAAAGAGTGTACTTTTCCTTAAATATGGAAAAGGTAAAGTTTAGCTCTCATTTCCAAAAGTACTAACTTGCAATATGCAACCGGATATCGCCAAGTAAGTATGATCGATGCAGTTTGTAAATTACTAAAGAAGTTAATATGCTAAAGATTGATTTTTTGCAGGATAGCCAATATGGCTTCCGGAAAGAACTCTCTACATTAGATGCCATAGAAGCGATCATGACTAAGAGAGGGATCCTATCGAGATCGCCCTTTGGCCAGAAGGATGAAAAGAATACTGCGTTATTATGAACCGATATAAAAAACGCTTTCAGTTCTAAAGATTTGGATATCATGCTAGCTGAGTGACACTAGATGACCAGTGATTAACATTTAACTACTGGAATAATGAATAATCTAAGGGGCCCAAAGAAATGAAGAGAAATACTTCTGACGGCTGTAGCTAAATCTATAGCCTGGTATGTACTCCATAGCCTTACCCATGGGATAAGGCTATTGGTAAAAGAACGAATAGGTGAAGCAAAGATGCAGTATATAGAAGTGGGCTTGTCTGCCTCTTTCATAGAGTCTACGGATGCAGCTTTGGTAAAAGCGGGATGATGCCGATTTACATGATGGCGAATAATGGTAATCGGATGTATATTGCAAATAATTATTTAGCAGAATAATTTGACCAATTCCATAAAATTAAGATGAATCAACAGACTCATTTCGGCGATAACATTTTAGTCAGTGAGAAAGCACGGCCAAGTAAACTTTCATCTGAGCCAGTCGCTGACCGATCACAGATGCTTCAGAGCATACTACGGTGTGGTCTTTGACTGCCCGTGATATTTTATATGGAGTATACTTCTGGAAAGATCAATCTTTTTGCCTTCGCAAAGGAAGTCCTAGCGCTGCAGAGAATACAAAGCAGCACTCGCTGAAGAATCACCCAACCCCCGAAGTAATACTTAGCTTTAGTTCCGGAAGTATAAACAGTTAGAACTTTATAAGTTTTTGATTAGAGGAGCTAATTATTCAGCTTAGGTCTTGGCATAACAGTTTCATTAAATGCATTCAATTTTTCTGATTACATGCTTGTAAAATTATTTTAAAAATAAATCAATATTTAATATAAAATCATTTTCTCATTAGCCGATCGAAGAACATAGAAAGCCAAAATAATGCCAATTTATATTCCTTTACTTCAAACAAAGACCTCTGCTTATTTAAATATTAAAACATATGTTTTTTAAAGAGAAAAACTAAACAAATTTTGCAAAAAAAAAAATTAATTTAAACACACACACACAACAAAGAAAAAAACAATATGACATAATACAAAAGAAAATGCATAAAAAAATTAAAAAAAAAACAACAAACACCTACAATTTCTGAGCAGCTGATGACTACGAGCCACATCTTGATCAATCATCACACCGTCGTTCATATTTGGTTCGGGAACATCAATAGAGAACGCCCGCAAACCGTGCACAACCTCTCCGTTGCCAACACTCTCGCCATTAAACACATCAGAGCTGTCAACACGGCGAACAGAATTACGACAGCCCAGAAGATGTTGGTCACGTTGTTTGTCATCTAAAATAACAACATCTTTGCTTTTCCTTTGTTGACTATGGGGATAAATACCGTTATTTTGCATTACCCACTCTTTGCCATTTTTATTATTGTTGTAAAAGTAATTGTTTTCATAATTGTTACCGTTAACGATTTTATTAGTGCTGTTTGTATTTTTATTTTGATAATGACTTTTCATAGTGTTGCCAATGTTGAGTTTGCTTATGCTTGAGGTGGGCGAGTCTGGTGTTGAAGTAGGTGTTGCAGTTGGACTGGTTGTACTGTCGGGCATTGCAGCAGATTGCGTGGACGATGTTTGCCAAAAACATAAAGTAGCAGCAGACATCGTTGGTTTCTTTTTAATTGTTATTTTATTTTCTACTTTATTATTTATTGTCAAGAATATAATTAGAAACGTTATTTTTATTTTAATTTTATTTAAAATTTTGTTTGGTATTACATTTTCTTGCAAACTTTTTTACATTGTAATTTTTATGTTTTATTTTTTATTTTTTGTGAGCTCTCCTTCCATTCATTCATGCAATATGCGGTGATAAAAAGTATAAAATGGAACATCACTACGCCAGGGAGCAGAAATAAATATTATATTTGCATATGAAATAAATGCTAGTTTCAGACTTGAATTATTACTGCGCCCCAGCATTAAGAACCTGCTCACACCTAAAACTTTTACTCAACATCTTTTCAGTTTGTCAACGAGGAAATACAAAAAGCAATTTTGATCTAAGTAAGCTGTACATATAATTTTCGAAGAGTGCGAACAGAGTGAGCGCTGAAAGACGAGCCGGAATTGTCAGTGCTATAAAACTCATTACATACAAGTCAATACGGATAAGCTTGTGTATAATACAGTGAACGCCGGCAACAGCTGAGAGCAAAGCCGATGAGTGCGAGAAAACAGTTTTAAAGCGTTTAGCGTGCATGTTTGCATTCATGTATACTTTTTTTGACATAAAAGCCAAACACAAGGAATAAACAGAATATCAGCCCTGATTCTCGCATTCACTGTGTTATATGCAAATGTTCTTCTCGCATGAAAGTAAGCGCCAATAAACTGGACTAGACTCTGCTCGGCATCAGCGCTCACTCTACTCACACCCTAAGACAACATTTCTGTAAAGGATCCCTAATGATTCCTTTTGTCATGCTTTGAAATGCTCATAATATCAAAAATGTACTGATACCATGAAATAATCAATTTCAGTGCGTATTTAATAATCTGCTAAATATTAGTTTTTAGGAATTTGGTGTAAACGGAAATTTGTGTTAAACTGTCTTCATTCTTATGTTTTGACATAGAAACTAAGAAGAAGAAGATATGTTTACAGTAGAAAATAGCTTCATTGTATTGCCTTATACATGCATATACATCCATATAAGAAAGTTTCATATATAATAGTTGATTAAAGACATGCTTCACTATCCTACATCGTCCTACGATTACGATGTGAAAATCTGTGATGCCATCCTATTTTGAGAAATCACATGCAAATAGCATTGTGTCATACAGGCAAACAAATTTTTCTTTGCTAGTTGAAGTAAATGCAACTCTGAAAATTTTCATAAACATTTGCAAATTGCACAGCTGGTCAAAAAAATCTGTCACACAAATGGATTTTTAGGCTACACACTCCATATTTGACAGAGTGCACCATTGTGTAGGATACTACTGACTACTGAACTTTATTGTGAATTTACGAAAATATTTTAAAGCAAAAATGTACTTTTTTTGTCGCTTCATTAATCAAGTCCAAAAAGAACAGTTTCCAAAAAAAGTGAATGTGAATGTTTCTGACAATAATGAGCCCCATATCAGAAGGACGCCAAAAACTATTTCAAATTGCAAATGGTGATGACGTACAAAAGAAATATATTTAATATATGAAATTGAATTTTTTTATGTTATTTTTATATTTTATATATCAAATTTTTTAAACAGCAAGTATAAAAAAAAAAAAAAAAAAAAAAAAAATTACAAACACAACTGACTGCTGGTTATTTCATAACTTTTTATATAAAGAAGTTTATGCCAAACTTATACCAATTATTAATATTAGGCCAGCGCATTATGCCTTAAACTGACATTTACTCCGCTTTCTCTTCTATCATATTTAGTTTATATATGGTAAATTTATTTTACTTCATTAAAAAATGTTTGACATTTGCATCAGTTACGTCATATCAAGTGGAACTTTTTTAAATATTTTATTTTAAAAAATCTTTGAATAAACTTGTTGCCTTGAAATTTAATAATTTCACAATAGTATTATTTATCTCTTCAACTGCGTTACATGTTTTTAGAAAGAACTTTAATTTTTTTTAATAACATTTCAAAATTTATATATATATATATATATTTAAATTATTTATTTCACATTTATATATTTAAAAATTTGATTTTAAATTTAATATTCACATTTAATTTATGCAAAATTTTCGAAATTCACTCTAAAATATAAACAATATTATTAGCCTTTCTCAAGAAATTTATGTATATATTTTGTTTAATTTTTTGATCTTTTTATAAAACATAAATTTATTTTAAAAACACTCGCGAATTTCAACAATTTGATAAACTGAACGACACGAAATTTCTGAGAAAACTGCTGTACTTGTTTTAGAATTAAATTTTCCCATAAAAAATAAAATTCTCAATTGTTTCTGTTTAATTTTAAAACCCTCGAAAAATAACAACAACAAAACATTCTGAAACAAAAATAAAACAATAAAAAAAAAATACAAACAAGCAAAATGAAATGGCAAAACAAAAGAAATTTAAACTTAAATATCTTAAATAATATAAATAGATGGAAAAATCACAAAAATAAAAAGGAAAATAAAATGAGAAATTTTTATTTTAAAAACAGAGACTAGAGCTGTTTAATTTAAAAGTATATATACAAATGTACATACATCGAATGCATATATGAATGTGTGCAAAATACATACGTATGCGAGTACCTCAGAGTACACAAATTTCATTTATATGACATACTCGTGACTATTCTTTAATTAATGACGCTGAGCATGTGAAACAGACGACGAAAAATTCAGGAAACCTAAAGTGGGCAGAGTCCAGCAGAAATTTTAATAATAATTATACACGTTGGATTTATTTCATTTTCAATAAAATTAAAGAAATAAACTAAATTCGGATTAGATATAATTATGTTTGGAAATTTTAGCACGCCGGGCACACTATTATCAAAAATAATTAGACCAAGAAGAATTCAATGCTGCAAACTGCTTTTACAAAGTTGCCATATTTGTGTTATTTTTTTGCTCTTCTCCATTCAAAAGGATGGAATGTTAGAGATATTTATGGCGTTTTCTTTTCTACATTAAAAAGAGAAGAGTTGCCCTGTGAAAAGTTGCCTTTTTAAAATGTTTTGTCTGCCCTGTGAAAGTGCAATTTTTTATATAACGAGAAAAGAACACAAATTAGAAAAAAGTGCAATGCCTTTTTTTAACAGCTGATAAAAAAAAACATTTTCTGTATATTTTATGAAATGTGTAAACAAAAATGGACAGTTGCCAGATTGCTAATTCATCTGCTTGAGAAAACGATTTTTTTTTTAATAGCTCATATAATTACGCAGCCGTATTATTTTCTTGTGTTTATTTTATACGATACAAAATATAAAAATAATTATTAAAATCTAATTTTCTGACTCTTTCAACTCAAAAGACTTTTTTTGAACATTTTCTGGTAACGCTGTGCAAGAATAAAAACCATGTGTTTTACAGGGCAATATCTGCCCTGTTGATTTGCTCAGTGCAAAAGTGCAATGCCTTTTGCACTGCGAAAGGGCAAAATTTTTTGAGAAAAGAACACAAAATTGCCCTCGCGGCGGCTAGTGTTGCCTCTTTTTGTAGAAAAGAAAACGCCATTCGAATTGATATATGAATAGTAATTTCTACAGCCCTATAAAGCAGATATATTCCGAAATTTATATAAGAAGGAAAGTCTGTCTGTCCTCGATTTTTTTTTGTTGCGGTTTTGAATTTAAAACCCAAAACCTTAAGTCACCTGCTCAGAATTTATTTAAAATTATTTAGTATAAAAATACCCAAAATCCTCCACACAAAAAAGAAATATAACCAAAAAAAAATTTGTTTATACATTTATGGTTAGAAATGCAAAAAATTAGGCATGAATATAAAGCAAATATTAAATCAGGAAAGCTTAAGCTGCCACACGCTTTTAAAATTTTTAGGACACTGTTTTATATCATAAAAAAAAATTAGTCTTAATAATACTCTTCACAAACACATGAAATCTAAATAGCGCTAATACTTCGGACAAAAAATTGAATCCAACATACGAGAATTATATTCGGTATTGCTTGGCGTACTGCTATGTGATTCATTCATAATTGTACAGTGATCTTGCCCGCAATAAACTACTTCTATATCAAATTTAATGAAAAATTAAAGAGTGACTATTAAATAAGGCAGAATTCTTACTTTTACTATGTAAACATATCAAAGTTATCAAGAAGAAAGAAAGTAAGCAAAATAACGTACCCTAAAAGAGTATCTTATTTCTACATGCTACATGTTGTATTGAATAAAAAAAAACCCTACAAAAAAAGAGTTGTATCTAAAATCATTTCGAAAATAACATTTTCCAGCTGACAGCTACCAGCTGACAGTACCTTTTTTTAGTTAAGTTTGATATTTTATTCTGGCAAAAAGTAAACAGAGATGTGGATTTGTTACCAACTATTGCTGCAAAAAAAAAAAAGAGATAACGATCCTAATGAGGAGAACTAATGAGCAGATGTAAACAAAACAAAAATAATATTATAAGTGTTTTACGAATAATAAATGAAGTATTATAAATTAAAGTATTTTAAGCGGTGTCAACTAAAATCATAAGAGCCATCACAAATACGAATATAAATTTTCATTCCATTTTGCGCTCTGTATGAAAGAGAGAGGTTACGTAGCTTTTCTCCTTTGACATGTCTGAAAGGTCGTGTTTATGCATAGAACTACATCAAAGCAACCCTGAAGCACATTGATAATGATATTGAATGTCTATTCCTAATTATGTTCTCTGATGTAGCCAATTTTTGACTAAGGGAAGCGCATTAGGATCGAGAATAATCCACAGGCTAATGGCCAAATATTATTGCATTCGCAGAAATTTTTATTTTTGTAAATAAAAATGAAATTGAATAAATAAATTGAAATCGTCCACAAACATATCCATAAAGTTTTAACGTTGTATTAAAAAAATTATATAAAATTTTCTTCTAAAACTTATTTGAAGCATAAAATATTATTGCCATCTGCCTGTTAAAATTGCTGCTATTTAATTGATAAAAATAATTAAAAGTTAAATCAGCTGCCAAACGTACTTGTCATCGAATTTCGCTCAACCCAGTGCTATTTAGAGCACTACTCAAACACAACTCTGTAATTTTCTTTTTATTGTTTTCTTTTTTCTAACAATATTATTTCACCCTCTTTGGCACTGAACTAAAAACTGCAAAAAAATACAAAAAAAAAATAAATACAGATTATTTTTGTCTACTTATAATGATTATCAACTAAAGAGACATGTCAAAGATGTGCTGCAACATTTTTCTCCCTCCTTCTTGTATTCAATTTAAAATGAAAATTAGAAACTGTCGTCAAGTGCACAAATATTCCTCACCAGAGGGTAAAAAAAAGAGTAATAAAACTATTACACAACTTGCCATATTACATGTGTGAAGACGAGAGTCTATTAAAAAAAATCTTAAGATAAAATTTTTGCATAATGCTACAAGAAGAGAATTTCCAAAGAATGCGCTAAAAAAAGAGGAAGTTTTATATAAAAAAAAACATTTATTCGAATTATTAAAATTCAGTGTGTTACAAATCGGTTGAAGTGATTAGATTAATAAAAACAATTAAATGTTTTCTTCGTGTAAAGCGGCACTCAAGGGATGACGCCTTCACTTGTAGCATATGAAGCGGAAAAAAGAATCATTTTCGTAGCTCCACTTTGGTCACATTTGTTTTTCGTTGTTGATTATTGGCGACGTTAAAAATGATACCTCTCAACGGCTCTGATGTTGAGTGGAGACATTAATTTAACTTCGGTGGGTATTTGACTAACATGTCACTTGACGGCTTCTATTACGCTGCGCAGTCTGGTATCAAATATTTTATTTTCTGAATTTTAACATTTTGAACTATTAAAATGAAAAAAAAAAAACATACAAATTTATCAGGCACGAGTTCGGTGTGTATTTTAGTCAGAAAGAACTGAAAAACAGAGAAAATCCCGAAGGTCTCCTTGGCTAACTAGGATGAAAATCGGCTGAGCCACAAAAGGGGCTATCTTAACGCTCAAGCCAAGATTTTTCAACTGATGTTATTTACATCTCTGTTTACTTTATGACAGCATGAAATGTCAAAGAAATTTAGAAAAGAGCTTATGCCAGTTGGAAAATAACATTTTTAAAATGTTTTGATATAAAACCTGTTTTTAAATATATTTTGCTTTATAGTGTTTTCACGCCTAAAGTTAAAACCTAATTTTAACTTAAAACCTACAAACAGCTGATTTTGTGTTCACATACAATTTTGATAAAATCAGGTTTTATAAAACAGTTGGTCAAATAAATTTGTTAATGATAAAATAAATTTTTTTGCAGAAATAGGTGTGTTTGTTGTAATTATTCTTCCCACATTTATTTGACAAACTGTACGACAGCTGTTATTGTTTATATAAAAAAAAAAAAGAAATTTTAAAAATGTGTTCTAAAATTGAAATGATTTTACATTTTGTGAATGTGAATGAATTATCAGCTGTTTTAAATCTTTCTAACTTGGCAGCACTGAATATGTACTGTATAAAACAAGGTTGTATTTCATAAAATCTACTTTAAACCAATTCAAAAAAGGTTTTAAAATGGTTTTATGAGAATTATTTTGTATGGTAAAACCAGGCTTTAAGGATTGGTTTTAAAGTTAAAACCAAATTTTGTTTTAAAACCAGATTTTATCCTCAGTATGAAAACACTATTAATGAATTATGCACGTACAACAAAATAAAACACACTATTGGACAAAGTATACTATAATCTCAGCTGATATTTTGTCATACTTTATGTAATCAAAAAGGGGTAACAATCATAATTTCTGGGAAGTTTTACTATTTTTTGAATAGTGCCAAATTTTGACTGTTAAGTGGGCTGGACTTAGGATGAGAAGTATGCTCAGTGACGAATTACTGATAGAGAACAGCTGTTTTTTGTCCTGAAGTGCACATTTCAAAAGAAACTAGTTAATAAGTCTAAATACAACCAAATCTTGAACTGCTTAGATTTTATTATAAATTTCAAATTACCTCTGACATAAATGCACTTATGCTCGGGTTATAACATAATCTGTCAAATATGTATTTATAAAAGGAAAACAAGTTCCTGAAGAATAATTACCCCTTTGAGGGAGAACTTTAGAATTATGTGATCTTACAAGGGTATGAAAACAGATGGAGGCAGATGTTACCAGATGCCTTCGTATACGAATGAATAATGCACAAACTTTTAAACCGGAGATCGTGAGTTCGATTCCTGGCTAGACTTTGTGGTTCTACGGGCAAGGTGAAACCTTTGCAGGTTGAGTTCTAATACCAGAATTTAGGTAAAAGTTTATGGCAGCGAAGTATATAATATTTATTTGCTATCAAAACTTATTTTTTAATTTTTTGCCACAACACTTTCCCCCTTAAGATCTGTATAAGTTAGTTATATTTGACAGCTGTTGTGGTATGCTCAATTCTTGTCGAAAGTTTTCAGTTTCCATTAAAGAATATAAACGAAAATTCTGTTGCACTGTATTAAACTAATCGATTTTTTCTCGTTGCTTCTGTTTTATGCATACACGTTCCTTCACGTCAACTGTCATAGAACAACGCATGCTGACATTTTATTGGATTTTTTTGTTTTCCTACATTAAAAAAGAAGTATGTGGATGTATGTATGTGCGTATGTATGTGTTTAATACCTTCTCTTGTGTCATTTTGCTATTTTCTAGTTTAATTTTTTTCGCAGAGATTTTTTTGAAGGAAAAAGTTTTAAATAGTTTGTAAGCGTAGACATAAAATAAAGCAAAGATTTAAACTTTTTGTTTAGAAGAAAAAAAATTATCTATAACGTATAGTTTGTGTCATGTCAGGACACGCCATAAAGTCTCATAAATTACTAGAAACAAGCTTGACAAGAGGTTTTTAGCAACAAATGCCATTATGTAAATAGCTAAACATATGACTTTATCTCAGAGATAATATTTTGTTTATTTATTTCCCGGTGTAAAACAGACTTGTATATAATGGGATCGAACAGCTGACAAGACGCGTAAACAACTTTAAAATATACTTAGAAGGGACATGAAAATTCACACGTGCTCGTGGTTTTTCGAATTTTCTGTACACAATATGCTGTTGTATGATATACAATACAGAGTATTTTCTCTGTGGAAAGGGAGGAATAAGAAAGAAGAGGAAATCAAATACAGCATTAAGTCATAACTTACAAATTAATAACTCAATATTAATAGTTATGTTGGAGGATCTAATTAGAAGTGAAAGCAGCATATGAATATCATTTACGAGCACGTATTTAATTCACATTACATAAAAATTTGGTTCCTATTTTCCATATAAAATCGTAATATGCCAATACAACTTTTCTCGCGGTGTATTGTCAGTCGGCTATTCAATCATTATAATAAATGTATATAAAGCAATACAACAGCCTGTTTACAACGGTGCCACTCGGTCGTAGCTTATGACTTATCACTTTATGGCAACTCAGTTTGATAAATTTCAGCTGTTAAAATCGTACATCAATTCAATTTTGTATGCCAACGAGAGCACTTAAGGCGAATTCATTATCATGTGGCAGCATAATCGCAGCTGATTTTTTTATTCTTTGCAAAACAACAATTGAAATAAAAAACCATAATAAAATTCTTTAGGATTAGAAATTTAAAAAGATTTTAATAAAATTTGTTTTTTTAATAAAATTATACTAAAAGTTTAAAGAGTTATTATATATGTATACAGATGGTGTTCATAACTCTGTTAATATCTGGCCCGTTTGTGAACGAAAATCCCTTATATGTCACTCAATACATTTAATTTTTATATAAATAAGAAAAAGTGTTTTGATTTTTAATTTACACGTGTAACTAAATTTTACTCAAATATATTTTTATATTTTTATTTGAAATCTACTTTGCAATTATCCTCAAAATTAATGTTTAAAATTATAACTAATATCGGGTTATCCATTTCGTGGTGTCAAAACTATAGGACTGGAATTCCACATCTGTCAAACTTGTTAAACCAATTTTTTTCTTTACAGTTGAAAGTCTGATATTGACGTAAATGAATCGCTTAACTATCACACAACGCATAAATATTATCAAAACATACTAGAAAAATGGTGACTCTGCCACAGCCATATATCGTGCTTTAAGAGGAATTAGGACTGTTTTACGAAACATTATGGCGTATTTTGCATTTAGATCTACACCTACATCCATATAAAGTCCAGCTCACACAACAGCTGAAACCACCTGACCATTAACAATGTTGTAGATACGTGGAATGCTTGCTTGCATAACAAGCGGGGGACGGCGATTTTTCGAACAATATTTTCTTCAACGATGAAGCACATTTCTCACTCGGTGGGTATGTTAATAAACAAAATTGTCGTATTTGGGGCTCTGAGAACCCTCAAGTAATTGAAGAGAAGCCATTACATACAGAAAAAGTCACTGTTTGGTGCGCTCTTTGGTCCGAAGGTGTTATTGCCCCTTACTTCTTCGAAAATGCCGATGGAAAAACTGTTACCAACAATTCGGAGCATTATGGTCATATGACAACCGACATTTTCTTGCCTACTATTGAAGAATACCAGTTGGAGATTATGTGGTTTCAACCAGACGGTGTCACATGTCACACAACTCCAGCTAATATGGCTTTATTGCAACAGACATTTCTTGGACGCGCAAGTTCTCGTCGTGACTTTATCGACTGCCCACCAAGATCATGCGATTTGACACCATTAGACTTTTTTGGTGAGACTACCCGAAAGACAGTGTTTGCACAGATAAACCTTCAACTCTTGAGTACTTCAAAACCAACATTCGCTAAGTTACGGCTGCGATACCACCCAATATGTGGCAAAAAGTGGTCGAAAAATACCTCAAAAAATCAATACTTGCAACACCCCGCAGGGCGGCCATTAAATTATGTAGTGTTTCATACATAATGTCAACGTTCAAACTTTATAATAAAATAGAAATATCATGAAAAAAAAATGTTTATATCTTTGATATATATGCCTACTTTTACTTGTGAAACCGCAAAATGGATAACCCGTTATAATATATTTACATATTACTAATACGCAGAGAAAGGAAATGTGCCCAGTTCTTCATATACAATTCAATACATAAAATATATAATTAAAACGGAAGTTCGTAAAATACAACTTGTAGTGTACTCTGAAAGAGGGTTAATGGGCATGCCCCATGCCCCTCCTTTTCATTTGTTTCTTACATTACGAACTCAGAGACAAGAAGATAACAATACCTTGTCATGTGATGACAAGAACTATAATAATAAAATAATCCTTTTGGTTTCATTTTAATATTTTCGTTTTATTTAATAATTTTACACACGCACACACACATACACACACACGCACACACACATGTGAGTACGTCAAAATCAAAGCATGTAAAATGTATACTAATCAGACTGTCAGTTTCGACGACAAACAAAAGAAATAAATGTTTAAACCTCAAACCCAAAATAAATGAACAATATTGAAAATAAATGTCTCAAAAGTAATTAACAACTAAATTAGATTTTCGACAGATAAAGACAAACAAGGAAAAAAGAAAATGAAAAACGAAATAAAAAATGTTTTGTTATAAATACAATATGTTGACGTCAATTAAGAATAAAAGTAGATTTTCTGTGGTTGTTGCTAGTTAAGTGCTGACAAAAAGTTCAATAATCTTTGACATTTAGGATATAAACATATACATATGTACATACATATGCACATATTCGCACGTACGAACAGAAACTGATATAAAGGCTAATCAAGTGGAAGAGAAAAGAGAGAATTTAAGATAATGCGATGAAAATAGAAATCATCGCGCAAGCAATTTTAATGTCAACCAATTTCATTAGAATCATTAGAATATATTTCCTGATGTTTATACAATGTTGTTTATTTAGTTGAATTTTAAAATGCTAAAAGAAAAGAGAAGACGTTTCCCTACAAAAATGCACGTTTAAGGCTTCAAAAAAGTCAAAGTCATTTACCACACATCCAACTGTCACTTGTTAGGGTTTTGAAAGCTTACGCGTCATAGAATACGTCAAACGCATATTTCTTAATTTTCGAACTGTTAACTAAGTTAAACCATATTTATTCACATCAGCCGCCTTACAATCGATACGTGTCCTTTAACACAAAGTACTAAAGTTGGGCAAGTTTTAATATTTGACAATTGTCTACTGTCAAATTCCATTCAAAAACTGTAGTTTAAGATTTATTACAAGAACTTGCGATAAAAACAGCTGATTTAACAATCATTAAGAAATGATTGATTGTAATAACATTTTCAGAAATCACCTTGATGTCACTTGAGAGAGTACAAAGTATAAAGATGACGTACTCTATATGACTTGGCCTTTAAAGTGAATGTAATGCATTAAAAAAATTCCATATATTACACTTATTTATGTACTACACGAGATTTCTCATTGTAATGAAAATACATCACGACGACTTCACGCGGCCAATAAAATAGTCCTTAAAAAAAAAAATTATTCATTCGACTAAAATCGTCCTTCGCAGTAAAAATATTATCGTAAATAACTCGTGTTGCCAACTTGTATTCTAATCTCTAGCTATTAAATATTTTGCTATCCAAAATAAAAACATGGAACAATCTTAAGGAATTTATAATACGTTTAGAAATGTTTTGAATTAATCAAGGACTGACGGTATTATCAAGGAGTGTTTGCTTTACATTCTTGATAAGTTTATTTTTAAACTAAAAATATAAGCATTAGTAATATTTTTCAAAAAAAAATAATACAGGTGGCTAAATAAAAATAAATATTCATTAAAGTGCAAAAAAACTACTTTTTTTTTAATAGAAAAGCCTCTTGAGTTTTTGAATGATAAATAAAAATAAAAATATAAATAAGCTACAGAAATTCAGGTAATTTCATTTTAATTATGTATCTTACAAATACAATTTTTTTTTATTTGCTCGTTATGGTGAATAGATTATAATTGAGCCAGTGAAGAAATAGTTGAAAAGGAAAACAAAATATTAACCTTCCTCGCGAAAAATTTACGCCTTGAAATTTTCTCTATTTCACCTCACTTGCAATAAAAAACAATTGTTGTAATTCAGCCGTGACTAATAACATGGAAAAATATCCTTTATTGTGAATAATTTTTTACTCGTAAAATTTCTTACTATGGAAGTATTTATTGATTTTAATGATAATATTAAACCCTGTATTCGGGTATTTTAGGTCTAGAAGTGTTACCAGACTCTAGAAGCTATAAATTAACAAAAGTTCGCAATTTTCCTTTCCAGGGCAATCATTATTTCATGCAATATTTCAACAATAACTTCACATTTTTTTTACCAAAAAGGCATTATTACACTGTTTTTGCCATCCGAGTAGGTGATTTGAAAAAGAAATTTGTATAACCAAATTTAATTTTCGTTATTAATATCCATACAAATTTCCTTACTCAAATCGCATGTTTGGATAATGAAAACAGCTTTGCCCTTATTATGGTTCACAACACCTAAGTGTTGTGTTATAGAGCAGACAAGACAACACATACTGTTTCTGATTATGGTTTACAACATCTAGATGCTGTGTCTTTCACAACGTTGTTCTTCAAAAAATGCATCTGATAACAACACTTAAAAACAGCTGTTGTAAACCATAATCGCAATTTAAAAAATACAACATCAAATTTACAACTGTTGTGAACCATAATATGGGCCCTTATAATTATAATACAGTAACCGAATAAATTTTGTATTTCGAAAAAATTATTTTTGTAATTAAATTAATTAAATATATACTCGAAAAAATAGTTAACTGAAAATAGGAAAAATGTATTTAGATTGCATAAGGAAAATTTCATAAACATAAATTTTGTTTTATCAAATGTAAACGATTTCTTAGAGCGGTAGTAAAATTTTAGCATGCTCTCGATGAAAATTTATAGCCCTTCCAAGATATTTTGTTATCTTTAGGAAACATTTTTTAAGGGTGATTACCCATCCCCTAAGATAAATGAAAAAATATAGAGTAAGACAATGAACTGCTTTGAAATCTATAAATTTTATGCTTTGAAGTAATTTGTTGTTACATCCAAGTAAGATTTTTTAAACTTGGGAATTTTAAATCCCATAAAATTTCCCCTTGTTATCAGTTCCCAGTGAATAGAGCTAGCAATGGAAGAAGAATCTAAAATGCTTTAGAAGGTTAAGAAAATGTTTTTGAATATGCTAATCGTATTGGAAAAATATTTTAAGCATTTCTACGACGTAGTGCACGCAAACACGTATTCCAGGACACTTTTGTTAAATCACGTAAACATTATTACATAGTCTTGTCCTAAAAAGAATTATTTATAACCATTTATTATTGATACTTTATATTATTTACATTAGGGAAAATCATTCCCATATTTTTCTCACCTCTCCGACAGAGTTTTACTACTTGTTTATAATCGCAAGTAAAAATATGGAAGGCCATAAATTCCGAGGAATAAATTATTCCCAATAAGAACAATCTTTGAAAGCAAATTCCCCATACTTTATAATTTTGAATTGAATGACCACAATTGTTTATAATCAGAAGTATATGAAAAGGCAGTAAATTGCGAGAAAAAACTTATTCACAATAAGAAGAAACTGAAGCAAATTTTTCTCACGTTATTATTCCCAACTGAGTTACCACAATTAGTTATGATCGCAAATGTGTCAAAAGCTAGTAAATTACGAAAGGAAACCCATTCTCGATAAAAGTAAGGAAAATTAATTTAATATAAAATATATAATATATCTAGTATAGCCGTAATGACCTCCCGGAAGAGAAATGGGAAACCTTTAACTGAAATGGATCCATAAGAAAAGGGGAAAGATTAATTATTTTCGGCGCCATGTAATAGAAACTTAGTGCTCCATACAATGATATATTATATTTTATGTATAGAGCTATTGAGCCTAAGAACCAGCCGCCAATGGCCTATTGAATACAATAATTAATAATTTCAAATTATTCTTCAATGGTTTAAATAAAATAATTAAATAAATTAATAATAATACTAATTTAAAAATCGGTCCAAAAATTCTTCTAATTTATTCATGTACATGTGTATGTATATAGACATGCATACATACATATATTTAATGTACATAAGTATGGGAATGCTTACACAAAAGCATTTGTGAGCGGGTTAAGAAATTAATTATTTATTAAACAAACAAAGAAAAGTAAATAGTAAATAAAACTAATAAATGGGAAACGTAATAAACTTACTTAAATAGTCGGCTCTATAAGTCGATAAATTAATCAATGATGTTAATGAACTAAAATGGTTTTATTGAAACGCATACGATTTGCGCTTTGTGGTCGCTGATTTAAAATTACTTTTTCTTTTATACTGACGTCAGTTTGACAGCGATAAAAAATAGATTTTTTTGTGATATTTTATTTAATTGCATCGCAGCTATAAATCCAGTAAATGAATCAAAGTTTATGTATTTATCAAGGACAGTCAGTCAGTCAGATATTTAAAAAGAAAGGAAGCGAAAATGAATAAAAAGACGTGCCCAAACATATATGATGTAGATACACATGAACAGATTAACCATTATACATATCCGATTCCTTTCATTGCAGAGATAATGTAATACAAAAACTAATTGCGTTTATCCAAGGCGAATCTTCTTTGAAGTAAACTTAAGACACTAGCTGACCTTTGACTTTAAGGCGAATTCATTGATTCTACAAAACAATTAATTATATTTTATATTTTTCGTTTCAAATTATTATTTGTTTAAATAAACACCAGAAACAATTTCACTTAAAGAATTTTAGAAAACAAGAGTGGGATAAGTTGCTACGCGTTCTAGAAATCTATAGCCTCATTCACGCATCATTTAGCGGATTAAAATTCAAATAACTCTAATTTAGCAAAAAAAAATATTTATTTTTTTTATACTTTTTTTATGCTTTGTTTTTACTTTAATATTTTACTTTGACTGAATAACTAAAGTTCTTTTGTTTCCTTTCTCTTTCAATCTATGACTGCTCTTAATAAATATATTACTTTGATTCATTTGTGGGGTTTACAGCTTGTGAGGCAGTTAAATAAAGTGTAACAAAAATTTATTTTTTATCGCCTTCAAACTGACGTCAGTTCAAGGGAAAAAGAACTTTGAATCAGCGACCACAAAGCGCAAACTACTTGCAGTTTTCAGTTCAGTGATTAATATAGAAAATTGTTTGCCATTTTAAATGATGAAAAGGCGCATTCGACTAGCGTTCACCCAATACCAAATTCACTTTAGTATTTATCTGTGATATTTATAACACTTGTGTTTAGATCTGTAAAACTCCCAACTAGTCTCTATTGTTTGACAGCTGTTTCATATTATAATCAAAGCGAATTCAAGCAGGAGAAACTGAAGGTTTACAATTTTCTTCATGTAAAACTTCCAACTAGTCACTATTGTTTGACAGCTGATTGATATTATGATCAAAGCGAATTCAAGCAAGTGAAACTGACAGTACACAATTTTTTTCACGTTCAAAGTAAATTTATAAGTAATTAAAAATACAAGTGAAAAGTTGAAACCGCTACGCTCTCTGTCAAAACCAAAGTGACACATATTGAAAAAAAAAAACTCTAGAACGAAAATGTGCAGCATTTTCTGTAGCATTAAGTTTACCTAGTATTATTAGTCCTTGATTAGTTATGTTTGCCACTTTTCTTTAATAAAGAATAAATGACTGTCTTCGTACCGCCATAATTGTTGAAACCCATTATCTCTTTTCCTATAAAGGATAGTAAGCATTTTAAAACGTTGTGATGAGACACAAATCAAAAAAAAAATTATTTTTAAATTTGATAAGCTTTATATTTTTAATTTAGTTTATTTTATACTATTCACAGGAGACTGATAGCACACTTAGAATGCGACACAATTCAAACAGATAAAGTTGAAACAACATCTGATAAGTCTTGCTTTTTGATTTATCACAAAACTAATTTTGACACTGAACCGTAATTTTAACCAAAACGTAATACTGTTCTTCTAGTACTGAGATTAATGGCGTCTTCTTTTCTACAATAAAAATGATGCCCTGTGAACAGGGGTATTTTTAAAATGTTTCGCCCGCCCTGTGAAAAAAGTGCATTGCCTTTCGCCTTACGAAAGGGCAAACTTTTTTTTTGAGAAAAGAAAATGCCATAAGTGATATGAACATACCTCGACAAGGTTAAGATTGCCTTATTTTTTATTTAAGTTTTAATAATAAAAGGCAAGACACACTATCCTACTCAATCAGATGTCAAATACCACATGAGTGCTAGAAAACTATGATAGTGTATCTTAAAAATGCAACTGTATGAACGATTTTTTACATGACGTATAACAATTATGACCATTTTTTTGCGATCAGAGTTGCATTTACTTCAAGATACTGGGAAAAACAATTTTTTTTTACATCTCAATTCTGCACTTGCAAGCCCATTCTGAAGGAATTTAGAATTACAATAGAATGGAATGACATCAGGAAAAAATAAAATAATTGCTCGATTTTTGCGGCGAAATTGTTGTTTCAAAATAAGTTCTGCCTGGCAATCAGTCTATTTCATATGATTTTGACATGCATTTATTTTGAGACCTCTTTAATATTTAAGACTTTAGAGAGTTAAGACTGCCACAAATATTTTTATTTAATTTTAATAGTTATTAAAATAGAAACTATTTAAATAATAAACTTACATTTTTGTTTAGCCTTGTCCATTGCGGCTCCGCTGGTATCGTCTAGTCTATACATATAAATAGTTTGATTGTTTTCTGTGTGGGAGTTCTTAAACAATTCGCCTTATAAACCACAATTTAGAAATTTAATTTTATTAATAAATTTCTAAATTAAAAAGTATGTGTATGCTTCCTGGATCCTGAAGCCGGATTTTCAATCGATGTGTTCCTCCTTTTTTATTTTGTATTTATTTATTTATTTTTTTCTTTTTTTTTTGTGTGTTTAAGGAGTGGCCACTTGTAGAATGCTCTTCCAGAATCGTTTTATAGTTTGTATATATGTTTTTATTTAATTTTCTTTTATTTTCCACTTTATATTTCGAAAACTGTATTGATTTCATAACTATGATTGAGTCTCTTCTTCAGACCGGTAGTCTTGTGTAAATTTTTCACATTCAAAATTAACGCCACAAAATTTAAATGACAACGAAACATTTTATAAAATTTATAAAATATTTTTCTTTTGTCAATTTTGAATTGGATATAAACCTTTTCTTGTTTACTTTTCTCTACTTTATTTCCAAGTCTCTTTCTTCTTAATATTTAGGGAATATATTTTTCATATATTTTTAGTGTATTTGATTTTAGTCGGTTTAATAAAATTTCATTATTTTGTTGCAAATAAATTCGTTCCGTTTTAGTTTTTAATTTTAGCTAAAAGATCTGAAAAGAGATTAGAGGTTGAGATATTTATTAGATATTTTATTAAAAAAAAAAATAATAATAATTAATATGTATACTATTCCATATATATTTATAGGGTGTTTTTTTTAAAGTCACAAGTGTAAATCACAAAGCCAAAATATATATTTTTAAAATCAAGGAAGGTTTATGATAATCAGCAGCTTTGGGTAGTGTGTCTTTAGAATTTTTTTTTCGTGTAAACACGTATTAGAAGTCGACTTCGAAAAGTCACGGGTTGTAGAAGTTGCTTGCTGAAATGATGTGGCAACACATGTTTGTTGCTTACTGGCAGAAACTGGAAAGACTTGCTGTGAAGTCGTGGTGTTTATAAAATCAAGGAAGGTCTGTGATAATCAGCAGATTTGGGCCGTGTGCTTCCAGAATTTTTTTTCGTGTAAACACGTATTAGAAGTCGACTTCGGGAAGTCATGGATTTGCAGAAATTGCTTGCTGAAATGATGTGGCAACACGTGTTTGTTGCTTGCTGGCAGAAACTGAAACGACTTGCTGTGAAGTGAAAATGTTTTTAAAATCAAGAAAGGTCTGTGATAATCAGCAGATTTGGCCCGTGTGCTTCCAGAATTGTTTTTTCGTGTAAGCATGGATTAGAAGTCGACTTCGGGAAGTCACGGCAGTAACTTGAAAGATTTGCTGTGAAGTGAAAATGTTTTTAAAATCAAGAAAGGTCTGTGATAATCAGCAGATTTGATCCGTGTGCTTCCAGAATT
This sequence comes from Ormia ochracea, assembly GCA_963402855.1. Taxonomy (NCBI): domain Eukaryota; kingdom Metazoa; phylum Arthropoda; class Insecta; order Diptera; family Tachinidae; genus Ormia; species Ormia ochracea. The sequence continues at coordinate 15,173,152 of OY727107.1, read as the reverse complement.
GTTTTTTCGTGGAAGCATGGATTAGAAGTCGACTTCGGGAAGTCACGGCAGTAACTTGAAAGATTTGCTGTGAAGTGGAAGTGTTTTGAAGACTTGCCGTGAAGTGCAAGTGTTTTAAGACTTGCAGAAAAACCCGGATATATGTACGTGGGGTAAACGGTTTGTGGAATTTTTTTCTAATTTTTTTTATTGCAATTTAATTTTTTCTGATTATTTAAAGTTTATTAAATTTATTAATAATCTTATTTTGCCACAAAACATTTTTATACTGCCATTCGTAAAAAAGCAAACTCTATTGCAAGCTCTTCTCATATTATATGGAAACATGTCTGAAATTTCTTGCAGCAAGTTCGCCGTAATAAATTCTAGAAACTTCTTCAAGCAGAATTCCGCACATTTTGGTTTGAGTAGAAATAATTCAGCATATACTTGCAGGAGTTCTTCAGCAAGTGGCCTGGTAGTGTATTATTATTAGTGGTCACACGGGTTTATTCTATAATTCGCTAAAGTTAAATTTGATCTATAATGCCATATTCGCAAAATATCGGATTTTCCTTTAAGGACCTAAAAAAAAAAAAAATTATAATAATGAGTCAGGGTAATTATTGTGTATTTTCAAAAATGAGACTGTTTATGTGTTAAAGGTAATTTTATTCGCATGATTGGGCTTCAGAGCATCGCGAAACAGATCCATATTTTTATAGAAAAATTTTATTCTTCCATGAAAACACTGATACACTTCATTCGCACTATTTGTCAAATATGGCATCTCTGTTGCAAAAATAAGATAGTGTGGCCTAAAAATGTTATGAAAATTCTCGAAAATTGGAATTTGGTTACGTACAAAAAATTGTTTGCTTCATTTTTATATGATAGTTTGGCACCACTAATGCCATTTTGATGAAATTTTTTGAAAAAGCAGATTTTCGTGTGAATGAATTGTGAATTGTACGACTGAGCAGAATAGTGAAAGACGACATTTAATAAGCAAATTATGCGGATTTGGGACAATATGATCCACCTGATGCACACGAGACTATCTGGTGCGGACTTCATGCTGGTGCATGATGCGGGGATTTCCCTCACATTGATTGCGAGCAATCAACTATCAGCCGAAATTGGTATGGCAGAAATCGTTTAACGTATCTGAAAATACTTTTTGTAGAAGGGTGTAAAATTTTTTCATTGCCGTAGTATCTGAAAAACGGAGATGCGCTTCTTTACATTAAGCCAGTGACATGAAAGTAAATTTGTAAGAATGTACTACATATATTACAAATTTACATATTATGATGTCATTATTTCCCTTTACTAATCAGAGCACTTGGTAACGACAAGACTGAAGAAACAGAAACATTCAAACACATGTGTATGTGTACATACATCTACATATGTACGTATACAGCCATATATAAGCCCATGTATATTATAGTTGTGGGAGCATGCACACATGCCCATGCACATGTGTACACGTGTGCATGTATTGGTTTAGACTTTCATAAGCTGTACAAGAAAACAAAATCTTTATTTCACAGCATGTTTGCCGTTAACAAACTTAGAAATCATTTTAGCCAAAAACTAGCACTTTCTCCTGGTAAAGCGGGCGTAACATTTCTATAGTGAAAAGCTTTAAAATGGTGGAAAAAAGCAAATCTTTCTGAACTAAATGACTAAATTATTTTTGAAAAAAAAAAAAAAAAAAAAAAAAAAAAAAAAATTAAATATAAATAATGAAAGTATGCAGTAAATCTTAACAAAAGAGAAATGTGAAATGTTTCTGTAAAAACAAAAGCAAACAAATAAACAAACGGAGCGCACGGAAACAAATGCGAGTAAAATTCAATTCCACGAAAGAAACGAAGGCAACAATAAAAATCACAGAGTAGAAAAAATTTAGGAAATTTATAAATACTGGCATGTACAAACACATATACATATATACATATGTATGTGTGTATGTGCGTTTGTGTAGGTATATATGCAAACATAAAAAAGCTGATGATACGAAGATGGAGCTTCGTAAAAAAAAAAATCTAATGACCTAATCGTTGGCCTTTTTAAAAGCCTTAAGCCAAGATTTAATAAATTTTTGAACCGCTTTTCTTTACGGGGCCTGACGATGCGGTCATTAAACATGAATAAGCTGTGACACAAATATAAACAAAAAACAGCTGTTTATTAGTTGCGCCTAACAACTACAAATCAATTACTACGCACAGTGATGCCTATAAATAATGCGAACAGCTGTTTTTTTACATGTAGTGATTGTGGTCGACACTAATCTCTCTGTTAAGGAACCGGAGCGCAATTATTAGAATCAGTACCAATTTCATTGGCAAGGAAGGAAAACTTATGCTGGCATTGATTATGAGCTACTCCTGAATTTATGGAAAATGCTATATAAAACTATATAAAACATGTTCTAAACGATTTACAAGAGGTAAATGAAATTTGCATCCGGCAGTGCGTAATTTTCGAGGAAAACTTTTATTGCCAGACAATATCACCATTCCTCTTTTAAAGAACATAAAATAAACATTCTCTCAATGAATACCTCATACGTCAATTTTACAGCTGACCTCAGTAAGTTTTGTTGAAACGGCTGAATAATAACCAAGTCTGCACTTGACGTACGTGAACAGTTAAAGTTGCACAACTTTTGCAGATAAAAAAACATACTTTTTAACTCAGTTCTAAACGATTTTCCTGCCTTTACGCTCATAAGCCAGTACTCGTACTGGTACGCAAAAGATCTGAATTAATTAATTAAAATTAATTCAGAATATTGAATGATTAATAATGAAATATTTTCATTGCTTTGACAGATTTCAGCTATCAGCAACAGATATTGCATTTGCGTGAGCTGCAATGGCAATTTCTTAAAAATTTACCAAATCATCCTCGTATATAGCTAGCCAACTGTGTTCACACACACCATGCTTTGGTCCCTTCTTTATACAAATACTTGAGCATTTGCTTTTATTTTAATTTTTTTCAACTGTTTATTTCTTATTTTATTATTTTAAATGCCGACAAAGTTGTCTGATAAAATACAGAAAAACGTTCAGACAGACAAAAACGGGACGGCGATTGCCATTTTTTGTTGTTACCATTTCGATCAGCATACATACTCGTACACACATCCATATATATGTAAATGTAGGCAACGGGCTGGTTGGTTACTCATTCTCTAACGAGCTCATGAGTAATCATACAAAATTTCTTTTTATTGCACATTCTTTGCAATTTTCAGGCCCAATGAAACGTATGACGATGTAGGAGTGGAGGATTTGCCTTTTTAAAACGAAATTTTTTAAATATTTTGTGGAAATATTTTCAAGTTAATTAAAAATAATTGCTTTTTATTAAATAACATTTCAACAGCATTTTTTACTTGACAATAAACAGAAAATATAAATTATGTATTATACTGAAAAAAGCAAACTGGAGGAGAAGGAGGTGAGGGTATTCAAAGACAAATTGGAGTAAATTAAAGGCCATGGTTCACTATACCACACAGTGACACGATTCCCTCCCACGAAAATATGATAGTGATTACCTTCTTATTTCCAAAATAAATCACGCAACATTTTCTGTGCTGATTGAACTAAAAGCAACTCTGATCGCTTCTCATATAAATCGGACACTATCCTCTATTTTCAGCAAAAATGCCATATTTAACAAATCTTACGATTGTGTAAGACAGTGTAGCAGGGCCTTAAGCGATATCTGTACCTTTTAACTGATCTATTGATAAACTGATACAGAGATGTATTTTTATAACTTAGCGATCAATACAGTAGCACTGTTAGCAAAGTCGAAGAGGAGCGATATCGAAAACAGTTCAATTTAATTTTATAGAATTTAATTCAAATCATTAAAAGCAAACCTTTACATAAAGGGTGAAGTTGCTGCCACAACCCTTACCTTTACTTTTTGGAACCCCTTCTTAGATCGTTACTGATCTAGTGTTCTTATTCGTACATTCGCTGAAGCGTTGCCATAAAGAAACAATTTCTTAGTTGGTGAAATGTGATTTCAATATGCTTTTTTTATATTCCCAAATAAAATAAAAACAAGTAAAAGTGGCATTATTGACTTCTCCAAGGATATGTTCCATAGCTATTTTTGCACACTACAAAAATAAAAAAGTGCTCTTATCTTCCCATTTATATTATACTGCGACGAAAGTAGTATGGATGATAATACCGATGGGCTGACGGATGGACGTACGAAGTTCAATGAACTTCCCCTCTTACATGAATGCAGAATATACATAATTTAATGCATTGAAAATTAATATTGTAGAAATTATTATGTCACTATATCTCAAATATATACATATATATCCCTCCATCCTTTTTATGTCAAAGAGTTTACAAATTTGTCTCACTGGGAAAAAAATTTTGCTTGGAAATTTAATACCAATTTGAGCTTCATAAGATACCCCAGTGTTGCTTTGGTGTAAGTATATCCAGAATGAAATGTTTAACCGAACTCACGCAACCATCAGCTGTTAAATACAGTGCAGCCAACACAAAGTTGTGAAGCTCTTAAAAAGTTAGTGAAAAATTATTCATGTCGCCTTTAATTGGAAAATAATTAATTCCAACAAGTGGAAACCCCTCGAAATTTGTCATTGTTATTGCAAATCTGGCATTCTATACAAATAAATATCAAAATCAATTTTGTTTCCACTTATACAATTATTAAAATACCCCATCAGTTTACAAATTGTTTTTTTCCCCCTGTCAAACCTTTTATTTTCGACATATTCATTTTAGCACAAATGAAATTATGATCATTAATAAATTTAAACTTTAAAATTTGACGTTTATCAACTATTTATTTAACATAAATGAGTTTTAATCAAACATGACGCAGATCTATACTTTAATATGGAATGGGGTTTAGTATTGGTCTAACAAAAATATTAGAGGTATTTATGACAATAAAGTAATTTTGTGAGAAAGTTACCTGCGGTTACTAAGCTTTCAGTTTTATGTTTATCATATTAATTCTAATCTCGATTTGTTTAAAAGCAGATAAGAAAAGCACCTTGAACACAATAAAAATAAAATTTATAGAATAAATTTGCCTTCCAGCTGACTGATGTTTCGATGACGACAAATTGTTAGAGATTTGTGTACTAAATATTATTGTAAATTAAATATTTACTTTCAGTTGGCGCCAAAGAATTATGAAACAATTTTTTAGATGAATTTACAATAATTACTTGTACTAATTGAGGCATGTGAAGCGCATTTTTGCACGGTAATTTAGCAAATTTACTTAACCATTAAAAACAGGTGCATACTCGTACATGAGAAAAACAAGCAATTTTTCAGTGTAATTATACTAATTAACTTTTTATGAACCTTTTTTTTTTTGTAATTATTTCATTCAAGATCATTAGCGCCTTTGACAGATATAACCACACATATGATTCAATAAACGACTTTAGACCCCTCTGTTCAGTGTCAAAATTTCTTTGAAATCATATGCTGGCTTTGTTAAAAACGGCGGAAAAGAATAAATTATTATATAAATTATATATTGCTAAAGTATAATTTTTTTTTTTTTTTTTTATTCCTTAATTTTTGAGAATTAGAAGTAAAATAGTATATCAGTTTTATTTATTTATTTACTTAATATTACAATTATATAAACAGTGGAAACACTGGCTGCTGAGGCTACCGGCTACTCAGTTTTATTATTTCGCTATTTATTTCGATAAATTCTTTTGTTCACTTCACAGCTGAAATAATTTGCTTTTGCTGAAATAAACGCAAAAAAAGGGTTTAGTTTGGTAAACAAGTAACAGCTGTTTTTAGACAATAGCAAATAACGCTACAAGTGTTACCGAGTAGCAAAAAAAAAACATGATTATAATTAAAAAATTTCTGAATCAAATTAATCTTTTTTATATAATAACTACACACAAATTTGAAACTCTACCACGTAATATGTGTAGAAAATTTTGTTTTTAAACAAGAAAAAATTGTAAAGCTTTTTATTGTTGTAGAAAAAAAATTACAACTCAGCAGATTCATGCTATTTTGAAAAATGTTTAAAGAATATTTGATAGAAAATAATTTTGCAATTAGAGCTAATATTTATTTATTTGATATATTCCTTCTTCTATTAAAATTAATTCAATTATTCTCACGTAAAAAAGTTCCATGATGTTATCGTGGAATTTTAGTCCCCTGGGTTTCTTCCCAAAAATTATTGTGTAAATTTCGCACAAAGATTTCTATTGGGAATAGAAAAGTAAACATAATTATTATCGCTAACCATTTTCTATCTGTTGAATAAGATTAAAGACATTTAAATGTACTTTTTTAAAGCTTTAAAAATTGCTGGAACCAGCCAAGAATTTATTTACATTATCAAAACTTTGAAAACAGCTGTTTTGTAATTGATAATTGTTGGAACCAGCCAAGAATTTATTTACATTGTCAGAACTTTCCAAACAGCTGTTTTGTTAATTGATAATTATAAAAAGTAGTCAAAATTTGAATAAAACTTTTTCATAATAAATTTTATGTTTTATTTATACAACACTGTTATTCATTTATGTTTCGGCACTCTGTGCAAAATTTCATAATAAAATATGTCAAGCTATTAAATATAAAAAGATTTTATTATAAAATATTTGCAAAATGTTGTAGTTTTCTTTAGCTTTGTGACAACAATTTTCTGCGAAAGGTAGATAACATCAGCCATACTTACATATCTTACTCAAGCTTCTGTTATCAAACAGCTGACTAATGTTATTAAAAAGATGACATGTTAAGTTTGAAAGTGCTGTAGTCTAAAGACCTGGTAAACTATATACATACTTTAGTATCAGCTTGCTTACATCAGTACTTGTCCGTTAACTCAAAGTACTGAAGTTAAGCTACTTTTAACATTTTGCATACGTTCAGCACTTTGGCAATTGACAGTTATCAAATTAAATTGAAAAAGCAGTTAAAAATCTCTTTCAAAGACTTGCGGAAAAACAGCTGATATAAAATACCATAACAGAGTACTGATTCTCCCAACCTTTTACGACGTTAACTTGATGTCAGTTAATACGTACATAGTATACGTTTGAAGCATCCTTTTGGCCTAGTCCTTAAAACAGTCAGTTATCGCCATCTGTTGCAAAAGAGTTACCTTATCAATCATACAAACGTAAATTTTTACATATGTTCATATATTTAAGCACATATCCAAACACATGTTTTCTGAATACAATTATGTACACATGAGTGTGTGTGTAAAAACGTTTTTTAACACCTAAACTATAATCCCACTTTTCTAACCAGCTTAGGCAGTTTTTACTGTCCCAAAAAATTTGAATATTAAATGTGCAAACGAGCGAAACAGCTCTTAGTAACAGTGAAAAAATATATAAATTGGCCAAAACCAAATAAGACAAAGCAAATTACACAAAGAAAATTAAGTGAAAATAATAGATGAACATAAAATTCAATTTCCAAACATAAAAAATAAAGTATAGTGTGATCATACTTAAAGAGAGCGTGACGTTTACAAATGGGCACAATGCCCCTCGCATAAACAAATATAGCAATAGTAACAAACTAACCCGGAATACAAAAAGCAATAAGTTCTAAGTGAAGGGGGAAAAATATAGGTACCAAGTTCAGTGTTGCCAATTTTACAATTTTTTTTTATTATTAAGCATGACCAAATTTTTGAATGTAAAGAAAATGTAAAACAAAATAAGATAATAAAATAAAACAAAATGTTTAAAGTGTTTGCTAGTAGAGTTGTAAAAATTTTCAGTTTGATTTTCTTTGTCCTCAGTCGTACACGAAAATCTGATAGTGATACGCTCCGATTTTAGAAAATCGCATAAAACTGATGTTGCTGGATCCACACAATAACTTAAGACCTCATTCCACCGTGTCGTTTGATATAGTCGGCCAGTCTGTTAAATCTCAAAAAAAAACCAAAACAGCTGGTTATCGTTTAAAACGCAGCAAGGAATGTTGTTCGACATCGCCACCAATCCGTTCGTTAAACTTTAAAAAAAATCGAAACAGCTGGTTGTCCTTAAAATGCGAGCAATCAATGTCGTTCGACATCGTCACCAATTTGTTAAACTTTAAAAAAATGGAAACAGCTGGTTGTCCTTAAAATGCGAGCAAACAATGTCGTGCCACATCGCCGGCCAGTCTGTTAAACAATAAAAAAAAGGAAACAGCTGGTTATCATTTAAAACGCAGCCAGCAATCTCGTTCAACATTGCCACCAATCTGTTATACTTTAAAAAAAAATCGAAACAGCTGTTTGTCGTTAAAATACGAGCAAGCAATCAAATTTCGACATCGTCACCAATTTGTTAAAGTTTAAAAAATCGAGAGCTGACTGTCTTCAAAATGCCAGCAAACAATGTCGTGCGACATCGCCGGCCAGTCTGTTAAAACCTAAAAAAATCGAAACTGCTGGTTATCATTTAAAACGCAGCCAACAATCTCGTTCGACATCGCCACCAATCTATTAAACTTCAGAAAAAATCGAAACAGCTGTTTGTCGTTAAAATACGAGCAATCAATCAAATTTCGACATCGTCACCAATCTGTTAAAGTTTAAAAAATCGAGAGCTGACTGTCTTCAAAATGCCAGCAAACAATGTCGTGCGACATCGCCAGCCAATCTGATAAACATTAAAAAAAATCGAAACAGCTGGTTGTTTTTAAAATGCCAGCAAACAATGTCGTGCGACATCGCCAGCCAATCTGATAAACATTAAAAAAATCGAAACATCTGTTTGTCTTTAAAACACCAGCACAGCACACAATCTCGTTCAACATAGTCGGCCAGTCTGTTAAACTTTAAAAATATCACTACAAATATTTGTTGGTGATAATAAACAATTGACAACACTGAGACTTATATACACGTTGTTAATGTTCCACCACTTATGGCGTTTTCTTTTCTACATTAAAAAGAGAAGAGTTGCCCTGTGAAAAGTTGCCTTTTTAAAATGTTTTGTTCGCCCTGTGAAAATGCAATTTTTTATATAACGAGAAAAGAACACAAATTAGAAAAAAGTGCATGGCCTTTTTTTAACAGCTGATAAAAAAAAAACATTTATGTATATTTTATGAAATGTGTAAACAAAAATGGACAGTTGCCAGATTGCTAATTCATCTGCTTGAGAAAACAAAAATTTTTTATTTTAATATCTCATATAATTACGCAGCCGTATTGTTTTCTTTTGTTTATTTTATACAAAACAAAATATAAAAATAATTATTAAAATCTAATTTTCTGATTCTTTCAACTCAAGACTTTTTTTTGAACATTGTCTGGTAACGCTGTGCAAGAATAAAAACCATGTGTTTTAAAGGGCAATATCTGCCCTGTTGATTTTTTCAGAAGAAAAAGCGCAATGCCTTTTGCCCTGCGAAAGGGCCACATTTTTACGAAAGAACACGCATTTTTTAAGAAAAGAACACAAAATTGCCCTCCCAACGGGTAGTGTTGCCTTTTTTTGTAGAAAAGAAAACGCCATTAGTATTGAAGTAGAACAGTATGCATGGAACTACTGTGCAGTAGAACATTTAGTACAGACTTTTAGTTCTGCGTATTGAATATTCTAGATCGCAAATCTTCTTCCCCCCAAATTAATGCTTATACTCGAAAATGTAATTGCAATTTCATTATTATTATTGATAATAAACACAATTTTGTGTTTTATGTGCAAAAAGACAATAAACATGTGACCACAGATATTTTGCATTTGCCAAAAGAAAACAGCATGTCGCAGTAAAAAAAAAAATAATAAAAATAATTGTTGTTTTACTATGAAAGTGTGACGTCAGCAGTCAGCAAAACATTTCTTGCTTAATTGTAATAATGATGTTGATGACGCTTATAACAATCGATTTCCTGGTTTAATTAACCAAAAAAAATATATATATATATTTTATTTACGTATAGTAATTATAAAAAATTCTTTGTTTACGTAGAAAGAAAGAAATTCCTAGTAAATGACGTATAATGACAGTCATTGTTGAAGCAAAATATTCACCAGCAAAACCAACAAACGATGTAAGACGTAATTTCAGCCTTAAGGTTTCATTAACCGAGCGTAAATGTATGTGAATGTAAATATATTAAATACATGCATATGGACATTTGGCATATAGAACAAAAGTCAATCGATTTCCTAGTTGCACAATGTAAATGTCATTTGGTGAGCAGAACTATGCTGCTCCTGAAAAGAGCATTTACTTCTTTCGCCAAATTTAAAAATTTCGTGATTAAAATATTTAGCATATAAATAAGACAATGTTTATTGCTTTAAATTACCAAAATCAGCTGATTTTGTTACGTCATTAAATTGCATAGACATAATTTGGCAGTCATTTTTTTTAAAGGCATTGTTTAGCTTCTAAAAAATTTCCAGCACCGCAGTACAGAACCAGGATTTAAGCTCGTAATCTAATAAAGACCAGTGGCCAGGTGGTAAGTCAAGACACTTAATTTTGTTTAACGACAGCTGATTTTTTGACACCAGCATTTTTTAAACAACTGTTTAGCGAATTCTCAACCAGCTCAATTAATACCGCTAGAATAAAAATCAAATGTAATATTCATTATTTTAAGTTCCAGAACAAAATTGCGAACTTGAAATCTCTGAACAGTAGAGAGGAAGAAGGAGGAGTAAGAACAGAGCTGAATGAATTTCTTCATATAAATTGAAAATAAAATAGCCTCTCTGGCAAAGAAGAAGTGCAAGAAAATGCGATTTTGAATGAAATTTTGCCTTTTTAACTTAGGCAGGACGTGTGTATGGAGATACTTGTGGATTGTAAGGAATTCATTTATTATTAGCTATTATTCTTTTTTTTTTCCTTTTTTTAATACAAAATTATAAGAATGGAGGAGGTGACACAAATATATAGCAAATATAACAGCTGATTTCCGCACATCAGGATTCCCTGTTCAAGTTTTGACGTTGTGTGACCGCGACCGACATTACAAAAAAAAAAAAAAAGCCTTGAACAGGGAAATTTGTAGTGTGTCAATTGTATAATACTCGTACTGTCTCTTCATTGTAAATAAAAACGCTAAAATGGAAAAAATAACGCAAACTCGTTTGTTTGACTACGAAGAAATGAGTTTGTACGAAGTTGACAGCATTACAAATCTTTATCGATAATATATTAAACATTTCCGATCTTTTTACTACTTTTCTAGCTATAGCCGAACTCTTTACTCTTACTATAGTTTACTGTCATAAATCTTTATGAAAATAAATATACTGATTTAAATATTTTTAAAAGCACAATACTATATATATATATATTTAGGCTTCAAATTGCAAACAGTAGAATGAAGTTGTAATTTCTAAAGATTGGCAAGTGTGCGAAAATTCAGTGCCATTTCCGTATTGTACTTCTGAATTTAGAAAACAATTTAATATTAATTTTTTATAAATTGTATTGCTGCCGTATATTTGCACAATATAGAAATTGTAGTGCATTTCCGAATTGAGTTTGTAATTCAAACAAAATTGTTTTACCGGTTCGAGAATATTTTCTACATTGACAGTTACTCAATTCACAAAGTTTTCTATCGGGTCATATTTATTTTATTATATAATTTTGTTATAACGGCCATAAATATGTGGTTGCTATTTTCCATATAAAACCATAATATGATAATACCACTTTTCCAGCAGTGTATTTTCGATATTCTATTCAATCAGCTGTTTTTTGTTTACAATTTGAAAACAATACAATCAATAACTTTTTATATGGCAATACAACAGATCCATCACGGCAGTGCTACTTGGTCTCAAATAGTATCTTAGGTCTTAACACTTTCAAATACTTTCTGTTTTTTTTTTGTCTGGATGTGTGTGTAATGCGTGGCGCAACGTGAGTGTGTATTAAAGTGTTTTATGTGAATATTATGTGAATACGTGTGTGCTGCAACTACATTTTTTTTTCAATTTCTCTTGTCGCCTCACACATACATACACATATGATCGATGAATATTTTGTTTTAATTTTAATTTTTATTTCCGAAATGCGACTCATTGATTTTCTTTGTTCTCTTGTTGTTTCCATTACTCGTTAATGTTGAATGAACTTTAAGCGCGGTAATTTCTTTTTATTAAAATTGACAAAGATCAATTTTAAAAAAATTGTGCTGACGTATTTACAGCTGCAAAAGGTCGACGTCTTAAACGAGTTACTTTGTACGCGCCTATATAGTGCTTGAATTTTTCCCACAAAGTTTCTTTTTTAGCATTTGCATCAATTGTTTGTTTTGAATCAAATCGATAGAAGCAACAATGCATGCACCGCTCTCCCTCTAGTCTCTCTGTTAGACTTTCTATCGACGCAAAATGATTAACACCGAAAGGGGGAAAAATTGTTCCTATTATACAGCGGTTGTACGTTCACACATGCTTCAAAGTAAGTAAAATGTTTTTAATCTTTTCCCTTTCTACCTCCCTTTGCTGTTCGGTTTCATTTTCAAGACATTCATAATTCATTTGTGAAAAGGTGCTGAAGTGAAACTTTGTTTTCCATTTTTGTTCTGAAGCATTTATTTTCCAGCAAAAAGAATAAAAAGCGCTTTAAAACATTTTACTTTCATGCAAAACTTGTCTTAATGGTTCAGTTAATAAAATAAACCCACTAAATTTTTTTTTTTTTTTTTTTTTTTTTGGCAGGTGCAAAAGTTAAGATTATAATTTTTTTCTTTTGGCAAAGGGGAAGGGAAGATGTTGCTGTGTGGTTTCTTGCCGGTGCAAGAAAAGAGATCAACCGAGTTTTTCGTGCAACTTAGCAGCTGTTTAATTGAAAGCTTGGTGTGGGGGATTTGAGACTGGTTTCTTTCATTTTACTTTTAGCATCAGTGCTTTTTATATTTCATTTTAGAGGCTTCAACTGTAATAAGTTAAATTAATTTGGCAATATTAAAGTAAAGTGGAATTTTTTTTGTATGAAAAGGATTTGCTTGTTAGTGAAAATGTTTCAGCTTCCTCCTTTTTGATGTCGTAAAGTTTCATTATGTACCTGCTCAGGAAGTTTTATTTTCGCTTTTCTAACACCAGAGGTAGAGAGAGAGAGAGAGAGAGAGTGATAGAGAACTCTAAAGTCTTAAACAGCTAATTTTACCTTCAGATAAGAAATTTCATAAAATCGGATTTTAATGTCAAAATTATTTAACAATAAACGAATATAAAAAATTTTTATTACATATTATATAACGACATTTCGTGGATTGTTTGTTTACTTCTTTAGGGGATTTGACTAATCTACGAAATGTTGGGATACAATATGTAATAAGCGAATTTGCTGACAGACTTGTGTAAAAACACTTTATTGACAAACTGTAGAACAGCTGTTGTTGAGAAGGCATGTAGGCCGCAACTAATGGTTTCCACTGGATTTTAAATAAAACAAATGTGTTTTTATTAAAATTCTTTTTAGTATAGAAACGACCGCGTATAAATCAACTTGCTCTATCTAGTTTATTTAAAAAAAATGGCGCAGTTGAAGAGAGGCTACTTGACAACTATAAGGTTTCGTTAAAAAACTACAATAAATTGACAACCAAAGCTAATCGATAACTATTAATTTGTAGGCTTGCCAGATCCCTCAAAACAATCATGGGAATTTTAGAAGAAGCGTTAACAGCTGTTTTTGTTTATATGAAAACTCAATCAATTTTATAATGCTTTCTAAGGGTGCCCACAGAGTGACCGCTGATGCAGAGCGGAGCCGAGCCGATCATATTGACGCTTATTGTCATGTTAGAAGAAGAACATTTGCATATAACACAATGAATACGACAATCAGCGCTGAAATTCTGTTTATTGTTATATTCAAAAAAAAATACGTTGCAGCTGCATCCAGTAGGTTGTATTATTTTTATTTTGCTTTTTTTCTTGTTTTCATTGGGCTTATCGACTTTTAAATTGCTAACAGCGGATTTTTTGCAGTGAACAGAAGATTGTATTTGTTAAAAAAAAATTTGCACAAAAATTATTTTACATTTTAAAAACACATTTCATAAAAAAAAAAGCGCTACAGGAGGTAAAGAAGTAGGTAGATATATAGCAGTGTTGCATTTTCTGTCGGGTCAAAGAGGGCACTGCCGAACTGTCTTACGTAATCAGCATAATGTACATACATTATCATCAAAAGTAATTTTTTGCTAGCAGCTGCAAATTCAGCAAATGACAACAATAAATGCTAGGCATATCAGACCAATGGTTTTATAAACGCTAGAGCTGGGGTTGTAATAGTGGGTGAGGAAGGTGAAGTTATTGTGATATGTCAGGTGTCATTTGTATACTCCCCAGCTGTCTGTAGTACAAGTTTCCAGTGTTCCTATGAAGTCACTAAGATGGCTTTCGTAGCCTAAATAGATTATTTGGCAACAGCAAATGGCTGAAGCCACGTAATTGAATATGTTTAGTTATTGGACTGTCTAACTGACGAAAGCATAGTCTCTAGTCACTGATCATTTACCAGCAAACAATTAACATCGAAGGTATTATACATCAAAGCATGTGCCCTCATTTTCGCTGCTGTTCTGGGCACAGAGTTTCATTTGTGAGGAATAAAATAGCAGAAAAAAGTTAGCATTGCCAACTGTCTTATCTACCGCCCTCAGTTTCTCTCACTGCCTTCAGCCTAGTCTTACAAAATGTATATAATATATGTATGTACAAACTAAAACAGCCCGAAGATATACATAATAAATACATTATTAATTTCTTTTGGCTCAATAAATTTTCTCATTTTTTATTAGAGATTTTTAAAAAAAATTATATCATCTGCCGTCTTTAGTTCCTTGAACAGTTTGATTATAACCCATTTGATTGGAACCAGTTACTACAGTTTTATTGGAAACTTCACTACTACCATAGTTTTTGTTCCGAAACAGAATCAACGTTGCCTGCTGGTTTCAGTGATTGTGTGCTCTTTAATCAGTCTGTCTAGTTCCCTAATAATTGTATTTTCAAATCAAAAGATTTTTGTTTTTGTTTTTGTTATTGTTGTTGTGGCAGATTTTTTGTTATGTTTTTAACACATGCCTTCGGGTAACTGTGATTTTGTTTTACTTTGTGTTGTTGTTATTGTGTTTTTGTTATTATTTTGTTAATTTATTTATAGCGATATGTAACATTCGCCGAACTGTGTGTATGCAGTTTTAACGATTTATTTATTTACTTTTTCCTGTTGCTGATGCTCTATTGTTGTTGTTATTATTATTGTTGTTGTTAATGATGAAATGCAATTTTCTTTTCTTTGATATTTATAAATGGATTTGTTGCTACGTGTTAGTGTATGAGAATTGTTTTTTTAAAGAATGAACAGTTTATACAAATAATTTTTTTTTTTTTTGTATTTTCCCGTAAACGGAAATTCCACTTGAATGTGTTTTTTTTTTCTTAAGAATGTTAAACCATTTATTTGGGGTCTCCAATTTAATATTGTCATTAATGCCGTTTACCTTCTTTTTTTTTGGTAATTTTTCCAATGAAATGCAAATGAAGATAAATTTTTTAGTATCAGTATTGTTATTTAGCTGGAAGGAATGATGAATAATAGCTGATTTGTAATGTGAAGACACTATTAATAAGCAATTATCTTAATTGTTAATTTTCTACAGTTATTGTGCTGCATTCATGGTTTTCCGCGAAATTCGTCGATCGTGCCGATTGTGTTTTTAACACCGATTGGTGTAAAGCCTAGATTTGGCCTTAGATCAGCTGTTTGATTTTGTTTACAAGTTCTGTATCATTTCAACTTTTGTTAATTTAAAGTCTATACAAGTGTTTCACTTATTTTATTTTAGTTCTTTTTTTTGCTTAGGAATTTTTTAACTTGTAAAGCCAGTGGAAGAAGTGTAAGAAGATGGGCATAGAGTTAGTTTTACTGGCAAATTATATCAATTCTTAGTTAATATTTTTGCCATTTTAGTTATTTATTTTTTTTTTTTTAATATTACTGAATTTTGAATTTTACGGTTAAAGATTTTGAAGATTATGTATCAACGCAGGAACTAAATATTTGATTATTTCCAAAAATGGTTATCCGCTCAGGTATGTCCGTTCTGCAGGAATTCGACCACTTCAGGTAGTCCACTTGTCGCTGATTTTTTTTTTATTCCATGAATAAATGTGGTCGGTATTCCATTTAGAATGTGAACACCCTAAATTACAAGTCCAACAGAGCTATGTTATCACGTTAACAGAAGCCTGTTAAATCATATGGTTTGTGCCAGGCGTGATAAATTTCGAAATTTAACTTCACACGCATAATAAATAAACGACTATACATTCTAATATTTTAGTAATTACGAAAACCTTATTGTTAAACCGAGTTTTATTTGCTGCAATCCTATAGAACCCCGCAAATTTTAACAAAAAAGCCGTTACCACCTTTAATAAACACTAAATATACAACACATTCAATACAGCTGTTATATATCACTGTCTGAAAAGATAAACAAAAATTTTCTCAACGAAAAACACTGGCACAGTTAGATTACTAAGTGCAGGCGATTCGCACAATCGGGATGCAGCTGTATTTTTGTGTTACCCACAAACACCCCAAAGAAATTGCAATTGTCCTAAACATTTCGTTAGTCCAGTAGCTTTCTGCATTTTGCCAGGGTATCGTCTGGTCTATCAAATCAGACTACACATTTAAAAACACAAAAAGAAATCCCTTTATTCTTTTCACCAACTGGTTTGTTTATGCACTTTATTTCAAATTACACACATACACAAACATACACAGAGATACACAAAATATAATTTTGCTAGCAACTGCGTCATTTCATTAAATTCTAGGAATTTAAATTTTTAAAGTCAACTAATTACTTTTCTTGACGTTTTTTCACAATAAACCATTTAAATATGTTTTTTTTTTTAATTTTTTGTGGTAAGTACTTATTTACTACGGAAAAGAAAACAATTTGATATCATTTTAGGCAAGAAAGCAAAATACTTGGCAAAAAATTATTTTATGTTTAAAACTGTCTGCAAAAGAACAGGTGATTAGATGCAAAACACTAATTTAAGAGAATAATTGCACAAGAGCGCATAAAGCGATTATCAAAGAGAAGTTGAATAAGAAAAAAACAAAAGAAAGAACAGAATTCTAAAAAATGTTTTATACACTTACTTTTTTCTTGTGTCCATCTTTTGTGTTATCCAAAGTTTTGTGTTGATTTGTTTTGCCTTTAATATCCATTTGATGTTTAATTTTTATCATAATTTTCCAAAAAGCATTTTTAAGTAAAACTTAAATAAATAAATAAAAATTAACTAAAATTAAAAATGTGTTTCGCTGGAAAATTCCTTTCAAATGCACTATTAAAATAATTATTTAAAGCAATTTAAGCATATTTGGAAATTGTGATGAATTAAATTTGTCTTCTAATTATTATTTATTTATTTCCTGTGTTTCTTGAATTGTTTGTAATTACAGCAAACTCACTAATTTGCAAAAACAAAAAAAAATTATTTACAATGACTTTTTCATTATTTAACAGTCAGTTTACATTATCGTAATAATGTTGTTCATTACGATGCTGGTAATCATGATGATGATGATGATAATGAAAATGTTTATGTAGCAGAAGAAACCGAACTGCACCAACAACAAACAGCAAAGGAAGACTTTTTAGCATACACTTTGTGTATGCTAAATATTTGCCAATGAACTGCGCGTTCCACAAACAGAGCAGGCGACGTTTTCGTAATCAACGTAGTCGCAGCAGCAGAATGTATGTGGCAGCAGCAGCTAAAAGGCAACAAAAACATTTCATTGCTTTTTGTGTTTTCAGTCTTTTTGCTTCTTCTTTTTCCTTTCCACTCTTTTATATATTTTACTTTAATTTCTTTTTCAACAAAAATATAATAAAAATTTAAAACAATAATTTATTTTCTTCAATAGGGAAATTTTTTATCTTCACATTTCGTTGAAACTTTCTTTTTTGTTTTATGTAAAAATAATTACATTCTTTCTTTCTTTGGCAAAACTTTTCTCTTTCGTTTTGTTTAATTTTATTATTTGTAATTTAATATATTTTCATGGCACACAAAATTGCACAAACATTTTTATGGGCGACGTCGTCGTCGTTTAATACCTTTTTTCTTCTTTTTCCAAAATTTGCTTGTGGTGTTTTCGGTTTAACTTTCATATAATTTATGGATTTATTTTTAACATTTACCGAAACGTCTACATTTCATTTATATTTAGTGTTAAAGTATAATGTTTTTATAAGTATATTTTAATTTTGTATAAATTTTAAAACTTAAACACAAAAGAACAAAACACACACAATTGCACACGCACAATAAGAAACAGTGTTTTGTTGTTTATTGGGAAGGGGTCCGAGGTTACGAAAATGTTAGTGAAAGAGAGACGACGAACGAGCGAAAACACAACGTATGTAATGTAAAAATATGGAAAAAAAAAATTTACCGCCGCACGGCGTTGTCTTCAGCAATTTGTGTCAGGTGAAATTTTAAATGCATTTTTCCGGCAATTTATTGCATTTTTCGCTCAAACTTCATATAATCCTTGCTATAGATGCACTCTTTTTACAGTATTTCACAATTCTACATAATTTTTCAATGCTTCTCCACAACTATTATTAAATTTTCTTTAAAGCCACACAAATATAAAAAAATTCACACTTCTTTATTTCACACCGACACAATGATACATTATTCTTCAAGCAATACAAAAGGAACAGCAGTACAAAGAAAACGATGAAAATATCCCATTAGGCACATAATGCAACGCTGTGCAAAAGACGGGAAATTTTTTCATTCCGACTACAATTCTAGACACAACACAATTAAAAAAATCATTTCGTTTTAATATGCACAAATTTTAGCAAAAGCTGCTTGTTTGTATTGTTTATTTTGACACATCAATACACAACTGCTTTAATGCCAACAACAAATAAATTTCCCATTTAGAATTGACCACACAGAGTTGCAACTATGCTTTTGCTTAGTGCTTTGAATAAAGTTGCCATTGGATGCTTTTGCGGTTTCCAAACCCACAAATTATGAATAACAATGCCGTTAGAATGTTGTAACTTTTATAACGTATTGTTTCACCTAAACCTCGATTTACAATTTTATTTGTTTAAAACAAACCTGCAAAATTATACAACAATAATATGTATAGAAATTGTAGCCTAAGAAATATTGTATATATTGTGTATATTCGTTTATCTGGCCATAATAAATTTTGCGATAATTCAAACGATTTTTCGTAGAGGAAAAAGGCTCCTAGAAATTTAGACTTGTTTCTTTATATTTAATTTTTCTTTCGCTGCAGTCTGTTTCTGTATTTTACAAATTTTTACAAGGAATTACCTATTATTATTTGCTTACTAAAGAGAAAATAAATAAAAATAAATTTAAAAAGGCAGAAAGGCTAAATGGGCTTCTTGTTGGCAATCTTCAAAGAGAATTAAGAAAAGTAAAAGTTATAAATTGCAGTATGTGAAGGAACTAGAAATTTATATAATGAATTATACTTCGATTTTAGCTACCACCGCTTTCAAGTACATTACATTAATCACATTTGCTGCCTCTCTCTCTCTCTCTCTCTTCAAATCTGACATTTTTATGCAAAAAGTTTATGTTTTGATATCAGAATATGTCAAAAATTAGGTTTGTAATCACTTTCAATGGGTAGTAACTTTGGGATAAATAGACTGTATTATTTTTTATGCTTCACAGAAGTTTTTGCAATTTCTTACAAGTCTTTAGCTTAGTTTTAATATCTATTTAATTATCAGTCTTTTTTGAACTTTTTTATATAAAGTGCTTTTATTTTTATTTCACAATTTATTTCATTTAAGCTATACTTACAAATTTATACAATATACAAAATATATAGAAATTATAACCTACAAATACTTTCCAATTTATTACAGTTTCTTTACTCTACTTTATAATTGTTAAAATTTATTTATAATTTTGTTATATATAAAAAAGCACTTAATATAAGCTTTTGTGAAGCATTTTGTTTCAAATTGCAAGCTTTCATTTATTTTTCATTTATTACAGTTGCAATTATATTTAAATTTCCCCTTAAAAATTTCTATTTTTCTCAGCGGTATTAATAATTTTAAATTCCCCTTGAAACAATGTACGTCATCCGGCATCACAGTGTTATTGGGGCAAAATTTCCTCTTATTAAATATCCATAGACAAGAATTCCCTCTTATTATCTCTCCCAACAACACTTTATATATGTACTCTTAATACATTCATCTCTTTCTAGCTAATGTGCTATTGGATAAAATCTCTATACATTGCTATTCTTCGGCAATTCCGACAACAGTATTTTTTTTTTGCTTTAGTTTGTTTATTCCACTTCGTCTGTACAAAAAGTTGTGGTTGTTGTTGTTGTTGCGGTTGCTGCTGGTTTTCTGGATACATTGTATACTATGATACACAAAGAAGCGAACACGAGCGGATCATATAAAAAATATTTTCCTGTTGTTGGTTTGGTTTGTTTTTTTCTCGCTTTTTAGAATGTTGTTTTTATTGTTCTGTGAGTTCTGTAAAAATTTCTTATAAAACAGCGTGCATAGCAACCAAACAGGCGACGAACATGATAGACAATGTTCAATGATGTTAAAAACAGCAGAAAATAGGTTTGTTTATTATTGGCAATTGGCTCGCTCGTTCTTTTTATTATTTCTTCGATTACTTAACAAATTGTTCACCATTTAACAATGCTTTGGGATGTCTTTATTTTTATTTACATTAGTTACATATAAATACAAACACACATACATTCATATGTATGGAGATGTGTATACATATATACATATATAATGGGGGATGTAAAGCTTTATTGAAAAAAGGAATTCCCAAAAAACCTACTTAACTATTAGGATTATTATATTTTTTTGACGCTTTCTCTTGATTTCGGTGATGGATTTCCGTTGCTTTTCACAAAAAATAGAACAAAATATTTCTTGCAATACTAAAAATAAATTTTGTGCAAAACTTATTGAAAAGAAATTTATAAAATTTGTCAAAAATGTAGATTAAAAAACCCATTAAAACCCATTTTAAAACATACAAACATACACATGCATCCTTAGACCTGACATACCTGGCTAGGTTAGTATATATGTTAGTATGTGTGTATGGCTGTATTTACTAATGGAGAGGTGCTGCCAACATGCATGCGAAGAGACGTTGGATATTGGTAATGAGTATATACATATATATGTGTATGGATATGGATGTATGTATTTACATTCACCCATACATGCTTATGCATGCCATAATACAGCCTCACACAATCTTATAAGTAGTAACTTCCCATGTACAGTGCTGCTTAAGGAAATAGCACAAATTACAAAAATACTTACTGTAGAATTGCGTACATATGTATGCATGCACATATGTATATTTATTTTGTAGAATAGAATGTCTTTAACAACACAATAAATTTCAACTAAAATGTATGTATGTGATTAAGAAATCAATAAATTCAACTGAAAAATCAACCTCACACTTACGCATTTTTCCAGCCAAAGTGCCATGTTTGACAAATCGTCCGATTGTTTATACAAATTTTCATAAAATTATAATTTTCATGCGTTCGGAGTTGCTTTTACTTTAATTAGAAAAAAAAAATTATTTCCAAAATTTTTGTATGGTAGTGATGCCACTTTTTAAAATAGAAGAATATCACTTTCCCATTTTTGTGTTTATGAATTGTATGACTGTGTAGGATAGTGTATCAGTGGCCTTTAATATAGTGTGCATAAATTTAACGGATTTTTTAGTTGTCAATTTTTTTAACCAACTTATGTATGTTAAGCCATTCAAAAGAACTACAATTATATATCAGCGTTGTTGTTGTTATGTGTACGTTTCTTTTTTGACGAATTGAGGCAGTTTTGCACTCAAACACACATGGCAACACTTATATGTAAAACTAAATTGTAAGTAAATTGTTTTGTTGTTGTTATTCATTACTTAAATTGAAAACATTTTTTGTACAAACTGTATACAGTTTGTGCTAAACATTCAAGTTTGGCCATTTTTTTCAAAGTTTCTGCCCAAAAACACACAATGCTTTACTTCAACGGATGAAGGTGTTGGTTGTGATTTATAGAATTTAAAATAAATTAGATTTTTAAAAAAAAATGTTCAAGAACTGATAACTTGTTGCAAAACCTCAGCCGCTCTTCGATATTTATTACAGTGTTGCCATATTAAGTTCTTGGTATTGCTAATTGTTTAAGAGGGCACTGATTTTCCGTTTAAAGTTTCAATGTTTTATTAGGCTTTAGTGTAAAAATTATATTTTTTTTAAACTTGAAAAATAAAAAAGCAAAAAAAAGTATAAATTTTTTAACCTTTTGTTTTGGCAACTCAGTTTCGGCTTTTTTGCAGGAAAACAACCAGGGTATAGGCAGGAATCGAACCCGCTACCTTTGGTTTACTATGCTGTACATTATTCATTCGCCTTAACCCATTCGCCATGTTGGGCTTGGCTCATTTCGTACTCTTGCCAGGGAAGTTTTTTTGAAGCTTTTGCCCAAGAGCAACTCGACCCAACTCCTCTGGCACAAAGTTATTCCCACATTTCATTCGCTTCAAGTCACCATGATAACTTACTGTTCAGCTATAAAAGCGTACAGATTCTTTTAAATAATAAAACTCTGAAATTAATTTATTATAGATTTGGTTTATACATTTTATTGTTGTTTTCCGTTACAGGGAATCTAGTTATTTTCTGTTTATTTTCTATATCATTAAATGATTATCATTTTTTTAGTTTATTAAGAAAATATTTTTATAATGTAATTGGTGTTCCTTCAAGGCATATCTGATTGCAGTAGCTTGCATCCATACTTTTACATATGGGTAACTCCATAGATTAGTGTAATTGTATTTTATAATTATACAACAAGATTTTCCATGTTTCTTAGATTAAAATTAAATAAAGATATAATTAAAAAATAATTAGCCACTATGGCGAACGTGACAAGATAGACTTCTCGGTGGCAGCATTTACAAATAGCATTAAAAGTTCATTTTATGGAATTCCCAGTAGTTTTAAAAAAAAAATATTCTTGTGAGGTCACTACTGTTTAAGGCCATGTTTAACTATCCCAGACAATCACACGATTTATGCACACGAAAATCTGATGTGATGCCATTCCTATTTTAAAAAATTGCTTCAAAATGGAATTGCGGTTGCCGGACTGTCATATAAAAATTATGCGAACAAATTTTTTTTGCTGGTTAAAGTAAAATCAACTCTGATCGTATGAAAATTGTAATTTTATGAGCATTTTCACTAACTTTTGTTTGTCATCAAAATCTGCCATTTTTATACCACACTGTCGTATTTTCAGCGGAGCAGTAACATTAACAAATCGTACGATTGTCTAGGGAAGTGTGTCAGGACATTAAAGAACCAATCAATTTGCCGCAATCGGATAAGCAGAAAAAAAACATTTCATCGTTAAAGGTACAGGTCCAGTCATTTCTATGGCACCCAATATTTGGTTGGCGCATATCAAATCAGCTGTTTTTATACTAAGTTTTTATAAGCAATTTTAAAGTAAAGAAAGTGAACAATTTCGGCAATCGACAAACAAGCAGTGTGACATCTGGGGAGGTGAGAAAGGTACATTCTTTGTAATTCGTGTATAAGTAAATAATTTACATAAAAATTCCATTTAACGGGCTTAAGCCAGAATAATTGAAATTAGCATTTAAAGTAAATGTTTTCAAATGACATTTGACAGCTTTCAAAGTAGTCAACGTACGCAAAAAATTTACCAACTTTAGTAAAAGTTTCCAATTACTTTTGACAACTTTCAAAGTGCTCTGGGTACGTCAAAAGTTAACAGAGGCCATAGTTAAGTAATTTATCTTGACGGAGATGTAAATGTTTGGAAATAGATTGCTACGACAAGATATATTTTAATTTCGTTGGTAACTGAAAAAGTTAAAGTTTCATGCATGGCAGATTTCATGTGTCAAAGCAAAATGATCTATTTTTAAAGATCGATTCACATACGTATACTTTGTAGTTTCTCAGTTTAAAACAAGATAGCCGCAGAAAAACTTGGCTTAAGCAATACTTTCTTAACGGTTATTAAATCAGCTGTTTTTATCGCAAGTTCTTTCAATGGAATTTGACAACTGCCAATTGCCAAAGTGCTAAACGGATGAAGACAGTTCAAATTTGCTCACCTTTAGTACTTTGGGTTAACGGAATATATATATGAATATATATTTAAAGGCTAACTTAGTTCGCAGTTGATAAAGTCCAAGTCCAAGTCCAAGTCCAAGTACAAGTACAAGTACTCTGTGTGACTTGACCTTAACTACAAGAGAATTTTAGAGCACGTTAAAGTACGTATTGGCTCTAACCCGTAAATTACGACTGTCTGAAAGAGCCATACATGTACAATTTGGTAGATAATTTTCAATTTGTATACAGTTTGACAGCTGAGGTGCAATCAGCTGATAATAAATTGCTCTCTCTTTTTATTCCTTAAATGAATTCCACATTAATTAATTAATTAGTTAATTAATGTTATAAATATATAGAAGGTTATGCTTACAGAGGTATATATATATACTTGTGTATTTAATGGATTTAATTATAAATAAATAATTTTATATTGCTTTCTTAAAAGTTTACAATTAATAATGATTTCAAAACTATAATTTTGCTGTCACTTTTTCGTTCCTTTAAAATCTTTCTTCAAATATTACAAATTGGGGTTTATAATTCATATTCAATATTTTTTTTAAATACATACATACATAGATACATATATACATACATATTTAATTATAGTGTTAAATAAATCAGTCTATAAAATAAGTTGCTGTATTTGTTAATCTCGTTCAAGGATAAAGAAAAGGACTTTACGATACGCCATGTTAGCAGTACTTAATTGAGGTCATAATTTCTGAGAAATAAAAACTTCTTTTCATTAACCACTAAAAACTCGAGAAAATTTTCCTAAAGTAACCAATACCCAATACCAATTTAATTTAACAGCTTTACATACAAAGTAAGTAAAAGTAAGCGGTTTTAATAAAAAAATATATAAGCAGGGATATCATTATAATAAAGGAAATTTGATAGGTGATTACCCAGTTTAATTGTTCCAGATTTTAAAATGGGATTATCGTTAAATCCCTCATTAGCTCACTGCTGACGAGTAATCGCTTTTATGAGCGAGTAATTTGGCTTTTTATGCAAAAAAAAAAAGAAAGTAATACGGCCTAAATCAACATTCATAACATTTTGTTTTCACAAACAGCTGTTCTTGTGTTAAAGAATCCTTGAAAAATTCGAGTAACCGGTGTTTATCTTAGGACATTTATTTAGGCTGAAAAAGTTATTAAGTAAAACATTTTTCCAGTTAGTTTTTCTTTCTGGAAATAATTTCATTTCCAATCTAATCGGTTTTTAGAGGTAAATACTCGTAATATAAATATCACTAGCAGCTGGTCTTATTTGCTTATTGACCATTGAAATTTTATTTAGTTGTATATATATTTAAAACAAATCGGTTACTTAAAATTGTCACCTCTACAGTGCTTTCCAAGTAGCCAATAACCATTAAATACCCTGCGGGTAAAATTTGCGAATTAAAAATGTACGACAAAGAAGTTTTTCAAACATATATGTATGTAAGTGATAAAAAATAACCGGTACAATATTTCAGAAAACATAATTAGAAATATAAGCAACTGTGGTGCAATTCAGTTTCCAAGCCTTTAAAAAAACAGTTAATATTAATTACAAGTACTCTGTTGATTTATTCGATTAATCGTCAGGTATCTAAAAGCCTTAAAAAATTTTGAAGTTTCTTCTGAATAAAAACTATTATGTGGGAATTTTATTTTTTTTTTTAATTTCTTGCCTCGTTTTTCAGAATGAACTTATACAGGATTTAAATGCGGACTCGGATATAGTGCACAATGATATAATGAATGCACTTGTTACTTACGGGCAACAGTTAGTGATTTTTAAAATTAATTTATTCTGTGTACGTTATTTTAATTATTTTTATATTGCAATATAAAAGCAACTCGAATGTCATGCGGCCAAATCAGTTTAATTTGTAATTGGATTTTATTTTTTTAAAACCACTCTCTTTTTTTGTCGTTTGGACACTAACATATAATATATATATACATATTTCTTAATCAGCTGTTTATTAATCAGCTGTTTAATAATATTTCTTCTTAAAAAATAGCTGGTTTTAAGTAATCGATTTTACTTTGTGTTTATTAAATAAAAATTAAGGTAAACAATTTTTATAAATATATCTAAATTATTGCAAAACGTAGAAGCATAAAATAGCCCCTTCCTGCACTAATGCCTTTGGCCTCAGCTTAATTATGTTAATTAATATACATTTTGTGGTATTAATAAGTTTTTCTGAAGAATGTTTTGTATACAAATCTTATGGTAATAAATTTTGATCCTTAAGGAATTATTTAAGTGCAACAATGGTATGTGTGGCCACCACTACTGCCAGACCCATTCGATGAGGTAGTATATTTCAATATATAATCATTGTGCACTAAAGCATTGGTGGAGGTTTTACTGTAACTGGTTTGCATTTGTAGGGCATTAGCAGAGTACATATTTTTACAGGAAAATTGCCGGTGATTGGGCGAGTCCTGCATAGTAAAATGAAGACAAGGATTTTTCTTCATAATTATGTGTAATAAACAAAGTAGTGTGCTTGAAAGGCAGGCTTACCTTGGTTTGTATTGGAAAACAGCACCATAAAACAAAGGCTACAAATGCCACCAACGTTCCCACCAATAATATAAAGTCCTCAATAGTCTATGAATTTTAATGAAATCATAATTTGTATTTTTTTCAAACAAAAAAAAAGAAAAAAAAAGATGTTCATCTTTGCAAAAGCACTTACCGGCTCTTCGCCCAGCAAGACATGATTAATTAGATATGAAAAGTCATCAAAAGGGGTCATCGTTATTTAAAATTAAAGTGTTTAGGAAGTGGTTTAATTAGCCTGCAACTCTTCTTGCAATTTATGGATTTTTACTTCCCAGTTGCAGTTTTATTTTGTAATATAATAAAAATTTCGTAATTGCAATGCCAAATCAAGCAACGGCTCTTTGTTGCTTGCACTCTCCCTTTTTTTTTTGCTCACACGGTTATTTATTTTAAACAATGTCCTTTATTTACTTAAATGTCAGCGAAATTTTAACACTCTCTGTTACTCGCTACCTTTATTGTCCCGTTACAATCCTTAATAGAAGGGGTTGTTTTATATTATGATTGTCATTGCACTTAATAAGTAAATAAATTCTCAAAAAGCCATAAAAATGTTGGCATTTGTAAGGATATTCCAAGTCTTGATGTTTAATAAAATCAATTTTGAAAGGAACGTTTTAATTACGCCAAAAAGGATTTCATAATGTTGTGTTTTTCTTAATTTTTGTCACTACGCTGTAAGATTATTGTTGTGTTACTACGAAAAATCAATCTCTTTTAAGGACCTTTTGCTTAACTTGTCAAAATACTAATTTCACTCTCTTTTGTTTTGCTGAGAACAGAAGTGCTTTTATGGATTTAGTTACTTTGAACGGCGGCTGATTTATCTAAAGGAGACATGAACGCGGTTGCCACATTTCATGTTTTGTTGTTATATTGACGTTTTTCTATTTTAAAGACTTGACAACTTTTTCGTTTAGTTGGACACTGTCGCGCATGAGTTCTGTATGTCAATTTTGATTGAACTCACTATCCTTTATGTCTGATGAGAAAAATATCCTTCAAGCAAAATGTATTATTTACTCAGTAGATGGCCGGATAACTCACTACTAGTTTACTCGCTTGCTGTTAATAGAAAGAATCCATTAATAGAAGAAATCCATCATTTTCTGGGTCGATGGCCGTAGTGAACGATATTTCGTCAAGTATCGCTTAAAAAATTTTCAGTTTTCGATTTTTAAATTGACATTTCACACAAAAATCAAAATTTTGCGATTTTTTTCATGGTTCCATTCAATTGTAAGCTATAGGGTAATAACAACTAAAACCAACAGAGAGAAAATTCATTACATTTTACAGTTTTTCTTGCATACAGCAGAAAATGCCAGCCAGGTTAATAAAATTATGAATGGTGTTTATGTAGCAAGAAAATTGTCATTTTATGAAATTTTTTCTAATCTTTTGCTTGTCATAAAAATTTTAAACTTTTAGGCTACACTATGCTATATTTCCAGCAGAGATTTCATGTTTGACAAATTGTACGACTGTGTAGGATAGTGTATTAGGGCCCTAAGAAAACATGTGCATAGTCTGCACATGCACTCATACGCACCTGCATACGTAATTATATCCCTAAAGTTCCTCCTTCCTCCCCATCCCACATTTTACTTCATATTTATATGCATACATTGTTGTATAAGCACGCACATGTACATGTGTGCATGTAGAGCCAACTACAACAATTGTCATCTCTCTTCTCACTCCCAAATCCATTAATTGTTTCATTATGTGTTTAGTTCGTGGCTTAACTTCTTACAATCAACAGCTTCCCCGGTTCGCTGTCATTAAGTAGAAATTGGATTTCGTTTTCAATATGTTTAACGTTATAAAAATAAAATAAAAGTGTTTTAAATCAGTACCATAATGTATAAATAATATAAATATATAGTTTTTCTGATCAAAAAGTATATAAATGTTGTTGATAAGAGTGTTTTAAAATTGCGAATGGCAAAAAAAAATTTGCCAGCCAACAAATTAAAGAAAAAGAATGCAAAAGTGCCGTTATTATGTTTTCACCTT
This sequence comes from Ormia ochracea, assembly GCA_963402855.1. NCBI lineage: Eukaryota > Metazoa > Arthropoda > Insecta > Diptera > Tachinidae > Ormia > Ormia ochracea. Next base: position 15,144,287 of record OY727107.1, on the reverse strand, counting down.
TTGTTGTTGCTATCGAGGTGAAATGATGGTGGTAAAAGCAGTGTGTTTTTGTTTTTTTCGTATGGTTTGTGGCGGAGATAAATATAAGTGGTGAAAAGAAAATGATTGCGTGAGAATATTTCTCTAACGGGATCTCATTAAACAAGCTGATTATTTAAACAACTAGATGTTTTTATTTTATTCGCCAGTTAACAGGGATTTTAAACACGTTCTATGTATGTGCACACATACATGTGCAAGCATGTTCATGAAGGTAAGAATCTATACAAAGTTCAATTATTATTATTTGCAAAAGCATAATTTACACATGCTGTTTTGTTTCGAAATTCCACAGTACTTCCACATTTGAAGATTAAATAAAATGCAAAAAACTTTACTAAAAGTAAAAAAGATAGCTAATTTGATGACTCCCTTCTTCTGGCATTCATCTTTTAATGGAATTCCAAATTTTTCTAAACAGAACTCGCGTTTATATTACTTTTTCTCTTTCTTTCAAGTTGGTTTACCTTGTGATTTTTAGCCGTCCACCTCCTTACATTTTCCTGGAATTCTTCCATTAGGGGTATCCCAAATTTGAAATTAATAAAATGAAAAAGAGTTGACTGAAAGGGAAAATAGTAGATATTTTTTTTTGATGGTTAGGTATCATCACGGGAGCTAAAGGTATTATTTCTATAAATTTTTAGAAGCCCCTTCCCTTCTGCTGGAATTCATCCTTTAGTGGAATTCCAAATTTTACTTTTTCTAGTTGATTTTAAAGCTTAATTGCCATTTTAGTAAAAAAAACAATTTTTGGTTTTTGGTTTAAAAAAATTTTTAATTTAAATCGTAACAGTAACAATAAATTCTAAGATTTAATGAAAATTTAAATTAACTTTAAATTATAAGCGTATAACAAAATTGCATGCTAATAATTTACAAGAAATACTTGTATGTATGTAAACAGGCTAAGCATATAAATATTAACTTAATATGCATTTATTAGAATTATTTTTTTAAGAAAACTTAAATCACATGTAATACAATAATCAATTTTTTAATAATTTAATTAGGTGTTGTGACATAAAGCCCAATTGCGCCAGTTAGGGTTTCTCTTATTTATTTATTTCTTTACTTAATATTATTATATTACAATTATACGAACATAATTATAATATGGCTAGAAGCACTCCGGCCTCCCGCGTGACGGGTGGGGAGACTGTCCACTATACTACCAAAGACTTCATTCCAAAATATAATTTTGCAATTTATTTTAAATAGCAAAGCGGGAAATGCAATGCTGCCTACACAATCGTACGATTTGCGAAATAAAAAATAAATAGGATAGCAAAATGGGATAGTAAAAATAGGATAGAAAAAGTTTATGATAATTTATGCAGCAGCAACGCCATTTTGATCAGATTTTTTAAAATAGGAAGAGTATCACGCCAGATTTTTGTGTCAGCGAATACTACGACTGTGTAGGATAGTGTATCAGGGTCGTTAGCGAGCGAAAAGATATTTTTCAGCAAGAGAAGTTCCTCTTAAATAATGTTTGCTAATTAAAGAAAAAAATAAATTGGCTGAAATTAAATTTTGGTTCACATCTGAACACGTTCTAGAGCGGTTGCCTCGCCCTAAATTTGTAAACAGCTGATTAGGCTTTCGAATCGCAACTCCTTTTAAAACTGATTAAAGTTATATATTTTTCTCACGTGGCTGGCCACTATTTAAGCACTTTTTCAACATTTTTTTCAATTTCTTTTACACAAAACTAATTTTAAAAAAATTGTACAAAATTTGTAAGTCATACTTAAAACAGATTAATACTAAATAATACGAGGAATTTGTAAAATACTTACAAATTATTATTAATAATAATAAAAGAAAAAAATCAGAGGACTCCTTCGTTAACAACAACGAAATCTAAGACGTTGTGTATGTATTCTGGCCAGTGATGGAAACACGAAAGTGAAGATTTTTTTTTTTCGGTTTGTTTTGGTATTTACGATGACAAAATACCACGATAGTTTATTAGCCCATTTCATATTATCGAAATAGAAGAAAAACTTTTTTGACTGTCTTTTTTATATTTTACCTCCTTTACGACTTAAAAATTTTTTTATTCTTTTTTTAATTTATAACAATTTTTATCATGAGAGAAGCCATGAGTTTTCATGGAAAATGCTTTTATTCATGGCTAGCAGAGCTGTTAAATCATTATTATGTGGCATCTAAGGCGCGATTTCTTGTGTTTTTTTATCTGGTGCAACCTGAAATTATTTGCCTTTGGTCTAATAGATATTTGGTAAAGGCGGTGCCTTAATGTAACGAACTTTAGTTCAAATAAAATATTTGAAATGGCGAAATTTTAAAAATGTTTAAAATTTTGTCGTAATTCTTTATATAAAATGACGTATTTTCAATGTTTCAAAGGCCTTCCGTAAAATATTACTGCAGCGCCATGTTGAAATTAATGAACTTTGTACGGCAATTCATTATAATATTTTTATCGTGTATATATAATTCTATATATTATATATAATTAGATCTTTTAAATTGTTTTTAACACCATTTTGTTTTCTATAATGCTTCTGAGGGCCGCGATACTAAAAAAATCCAAAAATTCATTAAATATTTCATCCGCCATTTGAACAATATTTTTAAATAAAAAATATTAATAGTCTATTCCTCGAAACTCGTTAAGTGCCTTGTCATATGCTACATTGCTGGACTTTTCTTTTTAAAAACAATTTCTGGCCCATTGCTTTTATTTTATTGTATATTTAATATTTACACAATAATAATAAATTTTGCGCAAAAGAAAAGAAAAAAAAAATGAACCAATAAAGCAAAATAAAATTTAAAACAACAGCTGATTGGTAGCCTTGTCTCAAATTCGAATAATCATATGACTTGTGGCAATATTCTTCTTCAATTGTGTAACTGAAGAGTATTTGATTATAACATATTTATTAGTTTGCTTCCATTCACAATAGTGAAATTTGTATCCCATTGATGTATGTGCGGTCTAACTTAGCAGTTACTAAAATAAGGCAGCCATACTAGAAAGAAAATTGCCGGTTTACGTTTGTCTTATTCATTCTTTAGAGCAACTAATGCAAAACATAACAAATTCATTGTACACATTTATAGGAATGATTTCCTATATTACTTATATTGCGAATAAATTTGAAATTTTTCAATGCGAAAATAATATATGTATAATTTTCCATCCCTGGCCTTTATTTTAGGATGGTTCTAGTTGAGGGATTTTAAGATGAGAGAGATGTGCTATTTTCTTTTTAAAACGTGAAATCCTTTTCTTTTTCCATTTAGTGAAAAGTAACGAATTAACTTGTGTATAATATTTCACTTCGGAATCTTGGGGTTACCTCCCTACACTAATAAATGGTTAAGTTCGTACATTTGATTGCTCCAGTAATGGAATTGAATTTAGCTGAAATTTGCATGATGGACATCATGCGGTCCAAATGGCCTATAAATAGGATAAGCTTATTCTTTAATACTTTTTTTAATTTTTGACAAATTGTATATCAAATGCAATTGGGAATTTGTATTTATCTGAAAATATAGCGTACTATTAAGTAGGTAACAAGCGGAAAAAAGTGATTCCCTAATACAATTTATACACAATCATCAGAATTCTCTGTGTGCAATAATTACTTAAAACTGGTACTTTTAGTGTTGTTTTACTACTTTGGTACTTTTTGTACTTAGTTTAATTTGGTATACAAATAGTTTATTGTGGGCAAATGCTAATAATTTTTAAAAAACCTTTTTTTCTACGTTTTAATGGTGGCCGTACGGTTTTTGAAAATGTTTAAATTTTTTTACCAGCATGATATAACATTTTCGGTCCAGCCCCTAAATTTTAATAAAGCGTTGCAAGCACATTTAACAGCTTATAATATTTCTTTCTTCGCTTTATAACTAAACAGTCTTAATTTATAATTCCCTTTTTCGTAATTTGTTTCTTATCTTAATACCCTGTTCAGACAAAGAGCTAAATTCATGATATAACATTCTACTCAAGTGATGTGTAAATTGTGTCTCATTATTTTAAATTGTCTTATGAATTGTGTAAAGTGGGCAGTGCAACCCCTCTGAAAGTTTCTTTAAGAGAGTAAAAATGGTTGAATTGAGCAACTTAACTGTACGTGTGAACAGGGTATTAGTCTTTAAATGTCTAGTCTTAAATTCTAAATTGTCGCTAAGTTTGTGCTAAAATTTTAACATTGTTTGGGAAAGAATACGTTCATCTCGATTAAAATTTGTAAGACAATAAATATTATATAGACGATGAGGAGTAGCACCCCAATTCTTTTGGTGAGACGATAACCGCTAAAGCTGAGCCCAATAAACAGTGTTAACGTACACATCATGAGTATTAAAATACTATATTCTATACCCTGGGCAGTTATTTTAATGCTGTCGGAGCCATCTGTCATGCCGTAGTTCATGCAATTTTTTATAAACCATGGAACGCCGAGTGATAGGAGAATGGCTAAGGAGTTGGCGCCCAAAGAATTGGATACGCCAATACCACTTTCACCTATAATATAAGAAAGAGAAATAATTTTGTATCAAAATTTTCTGTTTGTATGTGTTTAAAAGCTCAATTTAGCTGAAGCTTTGTAAAGCTGAAGCTTTACTCTGCAATAGAACGCATCAATGGCTATGGATGCTGGTTAGTACTACGTATTAGGCAATTTCAATCTATTTTTAAATAAAAAAAATATTATTAATTTTTCGAAATTTTGTAGGATTTAATTACAAGCAGTTCCTAAGATTCAAAACTTTATTTAAATAAAAATGTTGCAAATTTATGAAAGCTTGATATAATTCTTATTTATTTTTCGTAAAATTATACGAGTATCTTGCAAGCTTCTTTTAAAATTTCGTTCCAATTTAAAAGCTTAACACAATTTTGCCAACCATTAATAATTGTTAAGAAGAGCTTTTCATATTTAATATTATTACATTTAAGTCCATAGAGCTTTCAATTTGTTGTTTTAATGAAAAGCAACTTTCCGCAACCTAATTTATTAATTATTTTCACAAATTGAAAAAAAATAATCTTACCATTCCTCAGCGAAATTACACTAGACACAGCTTCTGGCATAGTGGAGCCTGCCGCTAAGAAAGTCAGACCCATAATAATTGTCGGCACATTTATGGCAACACCTTTAAAAAATGATTAAAAATCACGAAAGTTTCAAAGGGATTTGTCCAAAACTTTTACTTACCAAAAGCGGTTAACATCCATACAATCAGATAAGCATTGACCCCAATGGCAATGATGCACATAATGAAGGATAACGGATACAGTTTACGATATTTTACTGGGTGGGGGATCGTGATGGATAGGAGAAATTTTAGCGGTAATGTAAAGAACCACCAAAATTGCATGATGCGTGATTTACCGCGAGGTAGATTGTATAGACTAGAGGGCTCCTCTGCAGAGCTTTCATCACCATCCCCTAAAGGAGAATAACGTTATTTAATCAGAATGTTTAGAAATAGCTTTTTCTATTTTCCTACAACTTACAGCTTTTTGAATGAGTCAGATTTACTGTTGACGACATGGAATTGGTATTTTCTGGTAGATTTACCACAAATACACCATTTCCCGTTAGCGGATCCTTTTTTGTAGGCAATTTCGCTTTAGCACTGTTCTCTGGTGGTTCCGTTAGATCTACGCATTTGAAAAGAGTTAAGCGATTAAAATACTTTTAAACGATTTCTTATATCACTGACTGCTTACCATATCTGGTGGAAAAGCAGCAACCTAATTTATCCTCGACAAATACTCTAATGGCTGGCATAAATTTATTATTATTAAATGTCACTAAATAGTAAATGATCAGGAAACCCATCATGACGCAAGTTTCAGTGAAAGTGATTTCGCCACCCCAAGCCAGAACGATCAAAATTATAGTGTTGAAGCCATAGATGAAGCAATCGCGGGCAATAGGCCACCAATCCAATTGGACGGGCTGGAAGTAAGTAAATTTTACAAGTGTGTCAAGTCACTTAAAAATCTATGAATAAAAATATTTGAATATCAATTTTATTTATATGAAAATTAATCGAATAAATTTATTCGATTAGAATATGTACTACAACTGTAATCTGTACTATATTCTTCTAATACAAATTATGCGAATATGAATTTAATTATTTTAAGTTGGGAAAACTTCATTGTAGAAAAAAACCTATAACATATTCCTGCTCAGCGATCCTTGTCTCCCTTTGCAAGGACATGGCCAATGGCTCTATCTATGGCTCTTAAGTACAGATGGCAAATGTTACGTATAATTTTATAAATAATTTTTATAAATAAAATGCAATTACTTTTGTTGATTAAGTGAATCATATATAGATAATAAAAAAGAGTTTCATAATGTGAACAGGCTCCTAGATTCTGCAGCTTAGACTGATCTTCTTTTGTTGTAACTTACCTTATTTATAACCATGGCTGCTAAACTTGCCACACCCAAAGTATTGAACATTAAGGAGCCAATTATGGTGCCTAAGCCCATATCGGAGTGGGTTATCAGAGTGCTTATTGTATTTGTAAAGAATTCTGGCATGGAAGTGGCAGTTGCCATAAACGTGGCTGCTGCCACATCTTTGGATAAATTTAAATTATCACAAATGCACTCTACGGTCGGTAAAAAGTAATCATTACAAATTATGGCCAAAAGTATAAAAAAGTAAAAGGCAGCAAACACATGCAAGACAATCCAGCCCTGCCGCAACTGTTCCACTGAAATAGAAGAGACATGGAAATCGTTCTTGATTAATAAAAATTCTCAACGACAAAGTTATAGCAGTTAAATATAAATATGATTTTTAAAGATCTTATCTGAAGGTTTAAAATTATTGACAGTTTTATTTTTATTAAAGTACGTGAATAAGTGGTTCTTTCCAAAAACAATCCACTCAAAGATGGTACCGTGTGATACCGTATGCCTGGTGACAGTTGAAATTTTTATTGTAGAAAACTCTGCCGATTAAAAATGTATTCTAAAGAGGTATGACGTCTATGAATTTATCATGCTGGACAAATTGTTTGTGGATTCATAATGTAGGCTACGAAGGAAGGCATGTTAGGAATTATTGTTGATTTCGGCGGACCGAGTGCTCCTCCGATAATCGCTGCTAATCACCATCGTGACGGCACAGTCACAGTTAAATAGGGCATTAAGGATTATAATAAATCTCTAATAAAAATAAGATTACCAAGCTCATTCCTAAGCAAGCCATCATCCAGTTCCTACTGCTTCTTCGTTTGCGTCTTACTGTTTTACAAAAATAATCTGTTACGTTTGCTAGTAGGAAGGAAGAATGTAATAATTTCAGAGAGACTGACGGTTTGCGGCAACATGTTTTTTTAAATGCCTTTTCATCCAAAACGAACCACCCACGTAAGCATGATTGCGAATAATCCTTTATAATATCTTATTTCAGGAGGAGGGCGCATTATATCACAATCTTTCGCAGCTTAGAATGGAAGAGCTGACTCTGAATAAAATTTTCCTTTAGTAGACTGGCGCATTCTTATCGATGCATTTTCTATTAAACATAATCTTTTGGCCATGAAGTTTGACAGTTGCGGTAACAGCTGTATCGCTGGTTGTCAATTGGTCAAAATTTTTGTTTTTCTATTAGACGATCTATTTGAGTTTTAGAATAAAGAAATAAATTCTCGGAAAATTAGACTGACAGCAACAAGAATGATATGACGTAGCCTAAATACTAGAAGTAGATATTTGCTTGTATTGTGCCAAGTATTGCCCAACTGCAGATAAAAATATGCCTCACTTTTGCGCAACGACTGTTGTCAAATAATTTTGCACGATATTGCACTAAATTATATATTACAAAAAGGGTTCTGTGGGCTGAGCATTAGCTGTCAGCCGCTCGGTGTCATTCAGAGTGTTTTTGTTGCCGAGCTGATTTCATCTGTGAAATAAAGACGTCTTTATGTTTGCCATATGTTGTCCCGGTTTTCCTAATTAATTTTGTAGTCTGGCAGCAAAAGTGTCTCCCCTGTGATTTCTAGTAAATTCTGAATGTTGATAAACTAAAACAATTTTCTTCGTAATTTTTGTAAAGAAACGGTTCTTCTGCTTAATTCTTAAAACATTTATTACAATTTGTGACGGTTGTGACGGTTGCAACTTCCTAAAATGGCGATAAGCAGTGTTACCGTTCTGTGCCCAAAAAGGGCGTTTAGCTCTTTTTTGATTGGTTTTCTTTTATTTCGTGCCACAGTTTGTTTAAGTCGCCTTTTTGAACAAAAGTGTTTACTTTTAATTTTACCGATTCGACTAACTGGTTTGAAGGTTCAGTTTCTGTCAAATCAACTTATCAGCTGTTAAATTGGTTTTATGTAATTAGTGAACCTGTCGCTTTTGTAAGTTAGTACGAGTTGTCGAGTAAATTGAAATTATCACAAATGCATTCAACTCACAAATGCGGGTCGGGTCTCTTTAGTTTAATAAAATTTATTTCAAATTAAATTGGAATAAAGGGGATTCCCATTTATGAAATATTTATTTATTTATTCATTTAGTTAACATTAGAATTATATGAATATAATTATAATACGGCTGCTGAGGATATCGGCTATTTCAAAAAATAAAATTTTCATTTACTAGCAGTTTAATTTTTTTTTTTTTGCTTTTAATTTAAGAAAACGATCTATAGAAAATATTTACAAAAAATAATTTTGTCTACATTCTCCGATTGAAAATCGAATGTTTAATTTGTTATCAATACTGAAAGCTCTTCCTCTAAGAAAACAAAGTTTAATAATTGTGAATGTATTGATATTTTTTAAATCTTATTATTCTTATTCTCCTTGTTTTCTAGATTTTTATAAAATTTTTATATTTTTTTTCTGCACATATAACAAATTTGTTGTGCAATGAATTTTTGAGCAACCCTGTTGTATTATTAAATATGTAAAAAATTTACTTATTATTTAAATAAAAATTGCAAATGAAATAAAAAAATATCACTAAAATAGAACCATAAAAAAACAACGAAACTTTGCCTTCGCATTTTCGCAACACATTTACTTGCAACACTGAATACCCCTACTACTTTTGGCAGACGTCATATTTGACAAATCGTAATTAAATTACACTAAAAGACACACAAATTAATATTCAGTAGAATAAAAGTAAATTATAAAAAATTAAAAAAAAAAATCCTAAATAAAAAAATTAATAAATAATTAATAAATAATAATTAATAAATAATTTTAATAAACTTTTTTTTATAAGTGAAAAGCATTTTTAAATTTCTCTTGTTTGGGAAGTTATAGTATATTTATATAGTATAGTATTGTGACCTTTTGTTTCGAAAATCCCCTTTTCCAACCCCCTTTTGAAAATGTTCAGACATAATGCCGGCGAAAAACCATTTAATTTATATTTAATCCCACTTTTTGTTTTTAATTTGAGAATCATGTTCTTTCTGGCTGTCCTACAACCTCAATTATATTTAGTTAAATGTAAAACTTAGATAAGTTGGGATGAATAATACAAATTACAGGTAATTTAAAATAATATTTATACGATTACTGTAACGTTTACTTTTTAACTAATTTATACATTTTAAACATTTTAGTTCCTGTTTAAATACTTTTCGTAATTGTTATTAACGAAATTTTATTTTAGCACATAATTTATTTGGCCTTCGATTTGCGCTCGTTGTTCTAATAGAAAGCAGTTACTTCCTGTATTGCTTCTTAAAAGCTCACCACTTAAGCAATTAAAGGAAGATAATTAACAGATGCGAATAAAAAAATTTCTAAATAAATAAATTTTTTTGTTTTTGTTATCAATATTTAGTTTTAAATAAGCGTTTGATTTTTCAATGAAGATGCGCTATTTTGAAAATGTTTGTAAATGGCATGATTCATTATCGTATGCAATCGTGTGATATGTCAAATATGGCATGTCTGCTAAAAGTAGTAAGAGTATTCAGAGCTGCAAGCAAATGTGTTGCAAAAGTGGGAAGGGAACATTTCTAACGGAGAGTCTACCAAATTTTAATTCTATAGCGTTTTTTTCATTTTTGTCAAATATGGCATGTCTGCTAAAAGTAGTAAGGGTATTCACAGATGCAAGCAAATGTGTTGTAAAAGTGGGAAGGAAACATTTCTAACGGAGAGTCTACCAAATGTTAATTCTAGAGCGTTTTTTTCTACGTAAGTAATCGTTCTATAAGTCAAATATGGCATGGCTGCTAAAAGTAGTAGGGCTATTCACAGTGGCAAGCAAATGTGTTGCAAAAGTGGGAAGGAAACATTTCTAACGGAGAGTCTACCAAATGTTAATTCTAGAGCGTTTTTTTCATTTTTGTCAAATATGGCATGTCTGCTAAAAGTAGTAAGGGTATTCATAGCTGCAAGCAAATGTGTCGCAAAAGTGGGAAGGAAACATTTCTAACGGAGAGTCTACCAAATGTTAATTCTAGAGCGTTTTTTTCTACGTAAGTAATCGTGCTATAAGTCAAATATGGCATGTCTGCTAAAAGTAGTAGGGGTATTCACAGTCGCAAGCAAATAACTTGCAAAAGTCCTTATGCAAATTTTCGTAGTTTTTTTTAACTCAATTTTAATTCTACAATGTTTTTTTTCTACGTTAGCAATCGTGCGATTTGTCAAATATGGCATGGCTGCTAAAAGTAGTAGGGGTATTCACAGTCGCAAGCAAATATCTTGCAAAATTGCTTATGCAAATTTTCGATTCCTTTTTAATTCAATGTTAATTCTAGAGAGTCTACCAAATGTTAATTCTAGAACGTTTTTTTCTACGTAAGTAATCGTGCTATAAGTCAAATACGGCATGTCTGGTAAAAGTAGTAGGGAAATTCAGTATTGCAAAAGTGCAAGAAAAAAGTGCAAAGTTTTGTTGGTTTTTTTTTAAAAAGATTTTACATTAGTGGTAAACTGTAACGATTATTTGCAAGCCATTTACATATAATCGCTAGCTTAAAGCCTCTGAACTTCTATTAACACCTTAACAAAACTGTATGGTTTCTAAAGTATAACCATCGTTACTAATGTGGTTACTTTTACGTGCTGGCAAAAAGACGAATACTCGTTAAAATTTTCGTCAAATGGTGATCTCTTTTAATTTTTTTCTTTTTAATTTCTAAGTAAAAATATTTACCTTCTAAAATGAATACTTAGTACTACGATTACTTTTATAAACTAAAGAAAAAGCGAGTACTTATATATAATTCATTTATTATTTAAAAAAAAAAGAAAAATTAATTGTTTTTTTATATTTTTATATTTTTATATTGATGCATCTCTTTATAAAAAGTATTGTTAGCAGAATTAAAAAAAAATTGTTGTAATGTGTTTACTTTTTATGCTTTAGCTAAGATTCGGTTACTGGTTATGAGTGACTTTAAAAAGTTTGTATATTTTTCGCTTCTTAAGATTTTCGGCAAGTATACGATTTTTAAAATTTAATAAAACATTCCATTTCATTTCCAAGCCTTTTTTTACTGATATTTATATTGTAATATGGTTACTTTTACATATTGACTAAAAAGCGAATACTCGTTTAAAATGTTTCCAACAATAACTAACTGATGCAATTCTCAAACTTTTTGCACTAAAATTTTTAGAAAATGAAACTGTGAGATGAACAACCTATGCCATGGTTACCTCGAAATTATCTATACTGTTTAATATTTAAAATTAGTCGTAACTGGCTGTTGTATTAACTATTATTAAATATTTTGTTTATATTCTAAAAATAAAGCTCAAACCACAAATTGTTCCCTGTCGCTCAGATTTTATCGTAATTAAATTCTTTTCTCGTTATTCCTGTTTTTTCTGAAGGCAGTTTTGAAATGAAAATAATTTTTTTTTTGAAATAAGTTCATGGTCGAAATGAATTAACTTTTCAAATAATTTTTTTTGGATTATTTAAAGAAATTTATTAGTATATGGGGGCTTCCCCAGTTTATTGTTATTAGTATGGCTTCTGGTATGGTTAAGCTAGTCTAGATGCCTCCTGTACGGTCTTACTAAAGCGAAGATATATCGTTTCAGATTTATTTCTTGTGTGGATTTCAAGAACTTTCCCAAGTCTTCCTGACTTCGGTTTTGTAATTCTCAATTGATTGTTCAGAATATGAATGAGAATAACATAACAAGGTTTGGCAATATTTTTCCAGACTTTTTGGCTGAAGCTCTTCTGATTAGTTTGGTTTTAGAAAAAAAAAAATATAAGAAAGTAATATGTAACTTATAATTACACTGAGAAAAAAGTTTACAAAATTATGGATTCACTTGCTGTACAGCAATGTAATTTACGTTTAAAGTTAAAGTTTTCAAAATAATTTTAAATTTAAATTTTATTACCTGTAAAGTATTCGGGAAATTCATCTAATGGCGATTCTTCCGTTTCGTTCGAACACGATTCACGTGGCACTCCTCTTAACAGCACAAAATCATCAATGTTTTGTAAAAATGTTTTCAAATTATTTGTAATATTGGCTTCTAAAAAGAGAAAGAAGGAAATTGAAATTAACTTCTGGGCATTTAACTTGTCGTGCGCCATAATTCTGTTAATAATTATTTAGAAAAACTGTTACCCAACTAATAAAAACCATTTTATAATTGCAGCACGAAAAATGTATTTTCAACACGATAGCAATTTTATACAGAATTTTTATTGATTAAATTAAAATAAATTGTTAGTGAGTATTTAGATTGATTGTTTAAATTGATCTATAAAAAATTAAATATTTTAATCGTTAAGGGATTTCAGCGGTGTTTACATATATTTTATTAATTGTAAATATTTCGCTGTAAATTCTCCTCCCATTTTGCTTTTCAACTTTTGAAAATTATGGATTTTGAGTCATTTCTCAAAATGCATTGGTGACTCGTTGTTCGACAACTAAAACTAAAATTAACTGATTAACGTAAATGTTTATAATTTTTATCGGACCATTTGCTTGTCATACTTATCGCTTAGCGATTTTTATCAAAGTTATTTTTTTTTCTACTTCAATAAAATTTTACTCTGCTCGTAGTGAAGCAGGCTGACATGAATTTGCATTCTTAAATTGTAAAGTTTCTCTAAATGATATAAAAAAAAGTTATTGCGCTAAATTTGTTATTAAAAATTTATATATATTTCTTATGTATCTGACCCTCACTGGCTTTGAAATTATTTCCTAATAAAGACAATTTGAATTATTAAAGAGAGAGATAAAATCTTTCACTAATTTTTGATCATTCTGAAACCTCCAATATTGTTTGCAAATTTAATGGTTACTCTACTCATCACGAAAAGTCACTGAAATTCTATCCAAACATTCACTTTTGTATTATTAGAAGAATTTGAAATATATTTGGACCAAGTAGAATCTAACTTTTCATACGATAATTAATGACCCCAATCAAAAATTATTCCGAAAGAGGCACTTGGTTTTAAAAACTTGGTAACTTGCTTAATAAATCGGTTACTTCCTTAACAGCTGTTCTTTTTACAGTCAACCAATAACGATTTGTACCAAAAAATTTTTGCATTTGGTCAAGAGCCCACCAATGTTAACTGCAGCAGATTCGGAATTGTTCAGGATGCCACCAATGCTTTCCACAGCTGATTCCCATTTGGTTAGGATGTCACAAAGGTTTCCTGCAGCTGATTCGCATTTGGTGAATATGCCTCAAATGTTCCCTGCCACTGATTCGCATTTGTTCAGGATGCCATAAAAGTTACTTGCAGCTGATTCGGAATTGTTTAGGATCCCACCAATGTTCACTGCAGCTGATTCGCATTTTGGTCAGGATGCCATAAAAGTTACTTGCAGCTGATTCGGAATTGTTTAGGATCCCACCAATGTTACCTGCAGCTGATTCGTATTTGCTCATGTAGTCACAAATGTTACTTGCAGCTGATTCGGAATTGTTTAGGATCCCACCAATGTTCCCTGCAGCTGATTCGTATTTGCTCATGTAGTCACAAATGTTACTTGCAGCTGATTCGGAATTGTTTAGGATCCCACCAGTATGCCTGCAGCTGATTCGAAATTGTGTAGGATCCCACCAGTATCCCTGCAGCTGATTCGCATCTGTTCTGAATTACCTAAACGTTACCTGCAACTGATCCGCATTTGGTCGCGAAGCCACAAATGTTACTTGCAGCTGATTCGGAATTGTTTACGATCCCAGCAGGATTCTTTGATTCAGTATGCATTGGTTCAGGATGCCATAAACGTCACTTGCAGCTGATTCGGAATTGTTTAATTGTTTAAGTTGAAGAGTCGATTAATCGTGTTTTTATTATAAAGTACTAACTACTTAATCATGTGTGCAATCGAATACAATTTTGTAATTCTTGAACAACAAATGAATTAAATTAATGGTATTTTATTATTAAGCATTTTATGAATATATTTTCTAAAGTAGTGAAAGCAAAGTAGTGTTATGATTATTTATTAAAAGAAATCGGTTACTTTATGAAATGCCCCACGCTTTTGTTTAATTTTATTACTTAAATTACCCATCGGGTCTTATTTCTTCTTCATCGGCTTGCAAACATGCATATAGTATGCGTAAGTTATAAATTTAGTTAAATTTATTTATTTGTTTATGTTTTCTCATCTGACATTGACATAATAAATAAATAAATAAATTCACACGTTTTGTTTATTCAATAAAGACTAAAATATAAAAAGTATTACATACATACGGCACATTTTGTTACAAGTTTGTATACATAAACACTACTATGTGTTAATAATTTATAAATTGTTATCAAATAAACCTATAATAATTTATTGAATAGTGGGGTAAGACACCGATAATTGGTAATCGAGATACTTTTTGTAAGCACATGCAACGGGTGGTCCAAATACAAGTATTCTGCTTAAATCAGATATTGTTATTTTGCTACTGACAGATAATTTCTTTTTCCGTAATCATGGCGAATGAATCAGCTGTCAGTGACTTTTGACTTTGAGGCGAATTCATTGAGCTTGCCTATAGACTTTTTTTTTAAATTATTATATGCTTCTGGAAAAGCTCAAAACTTTAATGTTTTATCTCAAAAATTAAAAAATTGTGAAAAGTGATCAAAGCCTTTCACATTTAGAATTTTGGGAATCAAATAATTTATAGTGGCAAATAATTCCCAATGTGTGAATTAATATTAATATTATTTTGATTTAGAAAGTGAAAAAAGTAATTTTTTTTATTGAATTCTTTAAATTTAAATGCAACTCTGTACAATTTATGTGTTTATTCCATGTTGAAGCGAATTTGTATTGAATTCGGTGGCGCTCACCAGATATGCACTCATTTTGA
Organism: Ormia ochracea; assembly: GCA_963402855.1. NCBI lineage: Eukaryota > Metazoa > Arthropoda > Insecta > Diptera > Tachinidae > Ormia > Ormia ochracea. Next base: position 15,128,929 of record OY727107.1, on the reverse strand, counting down.
TTCACAATTTCGATTCTCAATTAAGATTAAATGCATACCATAAATTTTTTCAAAGTGTGCGATATGTAATTCAAACTACGTTTGTTAAAACCCAGTGCGGCGAATTGAAGCAACTTCAGGGATTTTGCTGAAAAAAACACTCTATATTTGAAAAACATGTCTTATATCTTTTTTCTCAGTGCGTAAAGCACAATTAGATAATTTACTATGACGGCGTTACGAGAGTGGCATGCTGGTAGAGAAAACAGCTGATTGAATAGGAAACAACAGCTGCTGTGTTATTAAAGTAGACGTAATTAATATGTTTTTGGCAATCATTTTTGTTCATTGTTTCAGTTTGTCGATGAAATGCTGTAATAGAAGACAGCAGTGAAAGACTACGTGATATCAAAGCAAGAGAGTGGATATCGCCAACCGCTCCTCTAGACTTTTGTAGTTGGTGAACTTACTTGTTCACGCTGAATAATGCATATGGCTGCTGTTGCCCATAACCAGAACTTCTTGGTGACGCATTAGCATGGTAAGAATTTTGCACAAAGATATTGTATAAATCGCTAATAAAGTCCGATTAACTTAGATAGTTCGGTATATCATTCATATTTTTGTAGCCTAAAAGAAGTTACAAAAAGTCACTGTATTTTGTATTTTCTAATCACGTTCTGTGTGAAATATTGGCTTCTACGGTTAAGGGAAACCCCCTGTCATTGTTCAGAAACTAATTAATGTTTAGAGAATATGCTGAAGACATTTTAGTCAGATAAGACTCATCTTATGGTCCGAAGTGAAAGATATGCGCTTAAATTATATTTGTTAGTAAGAGGGTTCAGATAATTCAGTTATTGTGGTATCGCCCAATGCTCTTATACTTGTTTGTGGGGTGCGGCTAGTGTCGTATAGTATGCGGATAACAGAGAAATGAATGACTAATCCATTTCACTGTGTTCGTGATAAAGAATAAGGAACCGTAAAATCGTTTTGCGTGTTTTATTGGAAGTACTTCTTGTTTATAATAAATTCAAAACATATCAAAATGTAAAAAAGTACCTGCGCCTGTACAACCTGATGCACATCCCCGGTGGGGATTTTTTTATTTGCAATATTTTAAAATACGTATTCATTGGCAATGTGCTACTTCACATATACGCTACTCAATGCCTCTTTTATTTAATGCTTACCAAAGGCCTTCCCTTTTGAGGGGCATGCACTTAAAGCCGTAATTACGTAAATAAGGGCCATTTAACCGAAAAGTATTTCAGCTGATATTTTCAATTATTTCAAGAGGTATTTAATTGCCTTTCGTCGGCATTCATGACATACGCAGGTAATAAATTTTAATTGTAAATTTCGGAATTGGTGTGATTGTAGTACGAGTATTATTTATGACACATTTTTATTGTTAACTGAATTGTTTTTTAATTTTAATTTTAGTTGCTTAACAAGCAGCTCAACAACTTGTTGGTTTTTGTTACAATATATTTTTTTGTTTAAAGTTGTTGTTGTTTGGAAATTAGCAGCAACTTAAAACAAATTGTTATTTCAGCATTTCAAACGAGTTCTTTCGAAAAGAAATAATTATGTAGATGAGGCTTTTAGTAAAGAACAATTTCTACGACCAAAATGCTGAACATTAAATGCTATTCATTACTTATTTATAACTCGTAATGCTTTGACATAATACTAGGAGCCGAATCTAGGGGAACTACAAATTTTTGACCGGGATATACGTCACATAATTGGTACGAACAACGAATTTCAAGGAATAGGGGGACCATATTAAAATATATTATATGAAATATTCCAAAAATATGGCCGGCTTCATTGCGTATGAAGAATTTCGGCCCAAGTTAGTGTGTTTAAATCTTTGCAACGATTATTCGCTAAAAAAAAACTATTCGTTCGTCTGAGTGGTACAATGGTATCGATGGCAATCTATGCAATGCATTGCTGTACCGGAAATTGGAAAAATTTATGGGCTAGAGACTGCAGGGGCTCTATTAGGAATTTTTTTACAATAATCTATCTATTTCGCTTATACTACTAGAGAAGAACGTAGAATGCATGTGGTCGGCTCTATTTTATATTCGTTCTAAATTGTTTTATGTGAACGGATGAGTTGAATTAAACGACTTTTTTAAAATTTTTTATTCATTTGGGGTGTAACAGAAATATTTTATTATAAAAACAAAATAAAACTCTGAATCACTTGAAGAGATTTCGTTACGGTACTTGATAGTATTTGAGTTCTGTTTTATGGTGGAATAAAACATCAGAATGAAGCAAAAAAAAAAAAACCGTTAATAACACTAAGCATAGAAGTGATAGATCTGATTTGCAGAGCTTCTTTAAAAAATTCTCAAAAAGTATATTAGCGAAAAATGCTAAATTTGTATTGTTTGGCCCAAAAAGCTGCGAGTTGGCATTATCGCTTCCTTGCGAAAAAACACATATTAAATGTGATATTTCTTATCAAGAATGATAAGCAAAAATAAAAATTAACTGATAAGGGGGTTCCCCCGTGTATTTATTATGAAAGATTTATAATTTGTTGAAAAAAATTACGTATTTTCTAATAATAAAATATTTTCATTTATTGCTTTAAAAATAAATTCAATCAGAGAGTTGGTATAGACTTCAACTGGAGGCAACTTTATCGGACATATTTAATTTTATTATTCGTAATTTTTTTCTCCGTCAATTCTTGTTTAATTTTTTTTAACAACTAAATTCTATGTTTTATTTTACATTAACGAATTTAAACCAAATGAATAAATTTTGTCGGATATCCTACACAGTATAATCTCGATAGTGCGGACAAATAAAAACCAAGTGGTGTCCGAAATATCGAAATCTCCGAATATCCGAAACAAGAGAAAAATTAAAGTAGTCTTTTGTAAATATACATACATACATATATGTATGTTTGTACTATGTGTAAAAAACTTATTTTTATTTAAAAGAAATTAATTTTAAAATAAATTTAATTTACGTCTGAGTAAAAATAATTCATTTTTATAAAATTAATATATTAATTGTTGCACAAATAGTTGGATATTTTCATCTGTCAAAGTTTAGTATCGTTTTGCTTTTTCTACGCATTACCTCGGGGCTTTTTGGTTTTAAAATATTGCCAGCAGGAAGTTCCTGCTCTTCGCAATATTTTATACAGGTATTAAAAGCATATATGGCTTGAAAATGGCCTATTTTTGAAATATTATCAGAATATTCTTCAATAAATGATTCAACCTCATCATCCCCTTCATTCTCATCCTCATTGCTTTCAACTTCGCCATTTAACCAATTAATTCCCTCGGTAGAATTATAAACGCCAGTTGCGAAATCAACAAATCCGTTTCTTCGGCGGAATCGCTGCGTGTCAATCTTGCCAGAGGAACTTCATTGCCTGTGATCCATTTGTCAAAATATTTCAAAAATAGACCATTTTCAAGCCATATATGCTTCCAATATATAAAATACTCATTGGACACCACAAACATACATATATGTATGTATGTATATTTACAAAAGACTACTTTAATTTCTCTCTTGTTGCGTATATTCGGAGATTTCGATATTTCGGACACCACTTGATTTTTATTTGTCCGCACTATCGAGATTATACTGTATTATTATTTATATTTTGTTATTTGTTTAAAACAACTACTCATAAATTTATACGAGTGCAAAGTATTTAATTAAATATTTCTTTATTATTATCTTCAAGGGTACATTTTTTTTTTAATTATTTATTGAAAAGAAGCCATCCTCGAGTTTATTGTTTATGTATGAATTTAATAAACGAGTTAATATTATTATCTATAATGCAAGTACTTTTAATTTATGTCGGCCTTTTAATTTTTTATCTAATTATCATTGATTTAGTGTCAATAATATGGAGCTACTATAATCGTAAGGTGACGAGTGTACAACTTAAAGGGAAGCTTTCAACGATGTGTGCTTTCCCCGTGCAGTTTACAGCTGAAAAAGTCATATAAATTTCAGCGCTTGTCATTTCTTAATAAAACTTATAATTTTTGCTTTATTTTATTTATGAGTTTTATAGGCAAAATTATCTTCATTTAATTTATTTGCATGTGGAAAATTAATATTCAGCGGAATATTAATTATTTACTTAAAAATACATTGAGGTTATCTGATGATGTGCATTACCAGGTAGTGCAATGCGCATAGAAGCTTTTGCATTAGGGATTTTAGTGCGGCTTAAATATAGTTCTTACGCTTACAATCATTCACAATACAGAAGAGGAGGAGTACGATCTGTCAAATATGCCATATGGAAAAAGTATGATAGTACATCTGTGAGACTCCCATTTTTTGACAAGTCGCATGATATGCCTGATTTTTGATGAAAGTTGCCAAGTTTCGATACGAGTAGAACTATCACTTATATTACCTATAAACAATAAAGGTGTCTGCATAATTTTGATAGAATAGTGTGCCATCTAAAATAAAATTTTGTTACCAATTTTTAAATACAGGGTGGGCCAAAAGTCACAATGGGTTTTAAAAATTTAATAACTTTTTTGTTAATTTTTTTTTTTAAGATTATATAAATAACATCTGGAGAATAAATAATGGAGGGACTTACAACTGAACAAAGAACAAGAATAATATAATTTTTTTACTTAAATCAGCGATCAATTATTTTAACGCAAAGAGCATATCGTCGCCATTAATAATTTCAAGAAATTCAGAAATTAATTGGCCAGCGCGTTCGCCAGATTTGTCAGCATGCGACTATTTTCTTTGGGGTTATTTGAAGGAGCGAGTATATGTCAACAAGCCCGAGACGATCCTTGAACTCAAGGCCAACATTGTTGCAGAAATTCGAGGGCTACAGCCACAAATGTTGAAAGATGTTATGGAAAATGCTCTCAAAAGAGCCCATCATTGCGAAGCTAATAACGGCGGTCATTTAAGTGACATTATTTTCCATACTTAGCGTAAAAAAATTTCCATTTTGTATATTTCATAATCTTAAAAAAAAAATAAAAAAAAAAAAATAAACAAAAAAGTTATTAAATTTTTAAACCCCATTGTGACTTTTGGCCCACCCTGTAGAATATAATCACTAACCGTGCAACTCTGTTGGATTGAGAATGAAGGCTTTAAAAGTATAAGTTTCATGAGATCAGAGGAGAATTTACTTCAAGCACCTGAACAATAAATTGCTATGCAACATTTTAGTAAAATACTATGGCACCTGCAACGCAGAGTTGATACCGTTTTTTTATGTGGGTTAGAAGTGCACCAGATTTTCGTGTAAATGGATTCTACAACTATGTAGGATAACGAATACTGTTTTTTATATGGGGGAACCTGGCAAAGAAAACTAGTCTTAGCGATTTTGCATTTTTAGACGTTTTACAAAATTCTCAAAGTAAAAAGACAAACAGTTGCATCATTGGCAGACTTTGCTCCTACATTTCAAAATATAACCGGCTCTAAATAAACATATTCATGCGCATTTTAATTGTGTAAATAATACTAACCGTAATAAATCTGCGCTTCAACGATTAAACATATGTTGACAACACTCTTTTATATGTTCACCATTTTGTAAGCAGCTGCTTTTTTTATTTTATTTCGGCATATTATTATGAATGGGCCGCTGTTGTCCGATATTATACTTAACATTTAACGTAAATTTGCAAACAGCGGCAGTAAAGCTGTTTAATATGCACTTTATCGCAAATGCGATTATAAGTAATACTGACTGTAAAACAATTTTGTTCTACTTCATTTGCCTGTTGCTAATAATGAGTCCACACATCTACACATATATAAATGTAATTTATTTGACTAACTTTGCCAGCAGTACTCCATGAACTACTTGTGAGTTTTGTTTACACGGATAAAATCAAAAAGCTTTCAAATGAAACGGAAAAAACTCACATATTTCGGTTTTAAAAATACGCAGTATTTTCTCGCGTTTTTTTTTAAACTGATTTTTTTACGATTTGTTTGTTAGAAATATGAAAACAGATCACTAAAGATAACGTGTGATGAGAACAAGTGCGAAGATAGACTACCGCAGGAAACAGCTGATCGTAGCAAACATATGGGCCCAATTGTAGTTATTTATGAAAACAATATAATACATGAAAAGCTAATTCTACTTGTTGGCCGTAACCATAAGCAAACAGCTGTTTAATTTATGCTTCAACTGACATTTTCAAAAATCATTTACTGCAATTTATAACAGTTTTTATTTCCTTCAAGAAAATTAACAAAGTAAAATGATAATTTCGGAACCATATACGCAATTACTTGTATGAAAATATATATTTCGTTAATTCTTTATTGGTTTGTTCTCTATGCCAAAAAATTGTAACAGAGTAAACAAGGAAGAAAAAGCACATAAAACGTCATTTTCCATTTTCAGAACTGTTCCAGTGGAAAAATATTTTTTATACTGCTTAAGGACCTTTTCCCCCCTAAAATGATGTTTTATTCTAAACATTTTTATAATGCGTATAATTTTTGTATAATGCGAAAACACATTGAAGGCATGGGGCTACCGATTATTTTCATAGGTGACATTGAACAAAAATGGTGGTGGTGGTATAACAAGATATGTAAATAAATGATTTTAAATAAATAATTTTTAAAGTAAATAATTTTATTTTCTCAATGTAAAATTTTACAATATTGCATCACTGAAATATTCAATATCAACTGTGTGTCAAATTCAACGTTGTTGTCGCTGGTAATCTGTTTAGTGTACGAGTATAATAAAGTTATAGCCGGTGTACACTGAGTCAATTCCATTACTATTCAACTGATATATTAATATATTCCAATACGATAATAGGTTGTTTTATTTGTATTTAACCCTCTGCGACTGACGTGTCACTAGGAATGAAAAAGTGTCCTTGAGGCAACAGGTCATTGCTAATGTAGGTGTCTGAGAAACATCAAATTCAGTATTTTCTTAGTGTCTCCTAAACAGCACATCAGTGAAAATAGAGAAACATATAACATTAATTAGTTATGTTGTGAAATCTATAAGACAATTTTATATACTGGCAACAAAAAAAAAAAACGCTAAAACTGTTTTTAAGAGTTACAGGCGTTGAAGATTCCCTAATTCAATCTGAGGAAGGAAAATCCTCAAGGAAACATACATCAAATATATATACAGAAATTCATTTTGTAATGGAAATTTAGATAGATCGCATTTGAATTTTGGTGACTTTTAAGTTTTTATGTCGGCATGAAGAGGGTTAAGAAATTTTCTCATATAATTAGAGATGACCTTGTAAAAAAGAATTTTATAATTTTATTGAAGTGTATAATTTTTTTTAGATGCAAAATTATTAGAAGTACATATAAATGGGTCCTAAATGAACCACAGATTTTCGGGGTACCGCTAAACCGCATGCAGGCCAGGGTTAATTGTAAATTATAACATTATAATTACAATTATAAGATGGCCTTACTGATGGCATCATATTGTATAAGTATAAGCAACTCTGAATGAAGTAAAAGCAACTCTGATCGCATGAAAATTCTCATTTTAAGGAAACTTTCTTATCATGAAATTTTTTTTTCTATTTTTTCAATAGAGATGCCATATTCATATGACTCGTACGACTGTGTAGGATAGTGAAACTTGGCCTTTATTAGCTTTAATGTTGTGTTTAATGCAAAAACAGTGTTGCCAAAGACAAAAATTGTTATTATTCATAGAAAAATGAATTTTTCTTTTGCAACTGCATTTTGATTTAATATTTTATTTATTTATTTATTTTTATTATTACCTCGATACCAATAAATTCTCCATTCCATGGTATTTTTTGTTGTTTTCAATTATGCTTCAGTAGTTGCCCAGTAATATCAAGACCAATTTAACAACTTTCTAAACACTTGTTATATATTTAATATCTACTTTCAAATCAAGCCAAAAATTGTAAATATTCGTAGGAAAATGAATTTCTCTTCTATCTGTATACATTGCATTTCGAAACCACCCTCGCACTTTATAGATTTATTTTATATATTTTCTCTGTAAAAATTTAGGGGAACCCGTCCAAACCACTTACATGTGTTATTTTACGTCTTATGTCACTATTCTCATGAATTTTGAAGTCATTCTTAAAATAATTATAAAAATAAACCTCTTGTTGAATATAAGTCAATACAAACGATTATAATTAACTAATTTCTTAGTATGTTTCGTTTAAGAATTTGTTTGATTTTTACAATATTGTAATAATTTTTTTTTTATACTCGTTTGAAGCTGATAAACTGGAAAAACAGATGGCAGAAGTATTAGCTCGCTTTTTTAAATCTTAAATAAATAAACAATGTCGTCAAAATAAAATGTTTTAATATAATAAAAGAAAAAAAAAAAAGAAAAATAATAATGTAAACAATAAAAATAGTGAGAAATTATAAAGTTAATTACCCACAAAAACAAAGACAATAAAAAATGAGCAAACTAATTAATAACAAAAATTAGCAGTTAAATAGACCATAAAAATTAAAAACACATTAAAGCAGACATGAGAAAAAATGTCGATAAGATTGTCGCATTAAACGAAAATCTAAATAATGAGTTCGCGGGCAATATACACACCTGCACATGCTTGTAATCTATTTACAACGGGTATATATTTCCTTGCATAGGGCGGTTTTACATGGAGAATAAAATCACGCTTCACACTCAGTATTATTTTGCAAACTGGGGCCAAATTACCACATACGATATCGAGTACTTGATCAACGAAATGTGGTTAACGTGGATGACGGTAGTCGTTATCGAAACGTATTTACCCGACGACTTCCACTCGATTGGTAATTTACCAGCGAAAACAAATAAACCAACAAACACTAATTTTATGGTGCGAAAGAAAGCCAAGAAACCAGAAACAAAAGAAAGACGGAATTAGAAATGTATTTTTTTAAATTTTTGAAATTTTTTTTTTTTTAGTATAATATAATTTTAATTGTTTTTTTTTTTTTTTTTTTAATAAATATTCGGTTCATTCCCTGATTCTGAAGATGATGAACGCATAAAATATAAATATTAATTTATCTTATAAATTTAACAATTTTTCACAAATTTGTCTAATTTTAGTTTTCTCTTTCGTTTCGTTTTGTTTTTCTTTTTCTCATATGCTTACAGCAATGTAAAATATAGTAGTAGGCCGTGATCCAAACAATTTTAACTATCGAAAATTTTGCTCTATACGAACGGTACTTGATATTGAATGCTGTAATTTGGCTCCTGTTTTATTTTATATGACAAGCGTGAGAAAGTATACAACTCGTAGGACTCTCTCAACTCTTTCTCTCACTCTCTCTCCCTCTCTCCCATTCTCTATAGAAAATCAAAACAACTAAAACAAAAGTTGTATTTGTAAACTGTTACAAAGAAATAGTTTATTACTATTAACATTTGTCATAATCAGATGGTTTTTAATCCCGTTTTACACTGCCAAATTTTTGACGTATTTAAAGACTGTTTAAACGTTCATTGATTTGTATATTTAGATTATTAAAAGTTGTTTAAATTGAAAAGGCAGATAACACTTCTAATGATTTGTTATGCTTTGATTTGTTATCTTTTTGTAAAAATGTATTGCAATATATGTAATTTTGTAAAATGTATTGAAAGTAGTGTCACTCTTCAAAGGGAAGAAAAAATTAAGTGCCGCAATGTCGCCAGAATTGTGTTTATGTAATTCTACTGCATTTAAAGTAAGAAAAAATATTAAAATTTAGCTAAACTGTGCCATTGTGCGGCAGTGTAGTAAATGATTTTTGAAATAATAAGTATTACTTTCCATTTGGTCTGGTGAAATAATTGCAAGATTAAAAATCTTGCAGTAAAATCACTAACTTCTGAGTCGAGTCTATCGAGTATTATAAATCATTCATTTATTATATATTGTTTCAATTCAACATTTTTAATGTTTACGAAATAAAAAATAATTTATTTTATTTTCAAATTAATCTTAATGGCACATTGCTGGAATACATGTTCGGAAGATAAGAAATTTGGAATTTATACGAGTAAGATATTCGATGCAATGAGTTTGATCTGGGCAAATCGTTGGCAAGGTGTGGCGAAAGTGGTGTACCGCTGCCAATAATTTTTTGGTAATTTTGTTAAATCTACTTGTCAATCTAGATATTTAATTAAAAGTGTGATAGAAAAAGTTCATAATATTTATGGCCGATAAGATAGAGGAAATTGAATGATATCTTGAAAATTTTTCACAATTGCAAAACCAACGTTTAAGGCCATGTTTCACTATACCACACAGCCGTACAATTCATGCACAAGAATACCCTGAATAATAGCAATAGAATAATAGTAATACCCTGCCATTTTTAAAAATTGCATCAAAATGGGCTTGCTGATGGCTTCATATTGTATAAGTAAAAGCAACTCTGAATGAAGTAAAAGCAACTCTGATCGCATGAAAATTCACATTTTATGGAAACTTTCTTATCATGAACATTTTTTTGTTTTTCTTTTTTTTCAGTAGAGATGTCATATTCATATGACTCGTACGACTGTGTAGGATAGTGAAACTTGTCCTTTATTAGCTTTAATGTTGTTTTTAATGCAAAAACAGTGTTGCCAAAGACAAAAATTGTTATTATTTATAGAAAAATGAATTTTTCTTTTGCAACTGCATTTTGATTTAATATATTATTTATTTATTTATTTTTATTATTACCTCGATACCAATAAATTCTCCATTCCATGGTATTTTTTGTTGTTTTCAATTATGCTTCAGTAGTTGCCCAGTAATATCAAGACTAATTTAACAACTTTCTAAACACTTGTTATATATTTAATATCTACTTCAGTTCAAGCTACATTCATTAAATCACTCAACTCACATTTTAAAACAACTTGTGATTGATAATTTTAACGAAATTTAGAATTGAATGGAAGTGACAGTTGTTGACATATCAGAACAGTAATTAGAAATGATGTTTTCAATATCTCCAGTGTTGTATATCTGTCAAAAAATGTTTCTTTTGTTATAAACACACTTGACAATTATTTATACGAGTACTAATAGATTTTGATAAAACAATTTCGTTGCTTCAAATATTTTTAAATGAAGAACTTATTAATTGCGGTTACACACAAACACATTCCAGTATATGTACTTTGACATTAATACAAAAGCTTAGAACGCGCGCCGGTTTCTCTACTCGCTTTTGTTTGTTTGTTATTTATTTATATATTTATTATTTTTATTTATTTATTTTTTTGTTGCTGTTGTAACAATTCAATTTATTTCTGTTTAAAAAATCACGTAAACTTAACTCGTATTTATTTTAAAATATTATTTTTCTTACAAGTTTCAGTAACGTTACTCTATTGACTGTCGAACATTTCAAGAGCAAATAAACCTTTTCAAAAACTTTATCATTATTTTTATACGTTTATATAAAATAAAATTAATTTTATTGTAATGTTAAAAAAAAAACAATCCGCCTCGACTAAAGTCAACAAATCACAAACTAACATTTTTATATAAACGAAACAACTATTGCAAACATAAGAAAACACAATTGAAAATATTATAAACACAAATTAAGACTAAAAGCTAAGCAACTAAACTCATCTTTAGTCGATTTTAAAAGTATTTAACTAAAAGCAATTTCCATTTATAAAATTACACCATGGCATAATGAAACAAGGAAATTAACTAAATGAAAAAAAATGTGGGAATTTTATAAAAAAAAAAACCAATATATGTTTGTTTACTTTTCCAGTAAAGTCCAGTAATTATGTAAATTTATTATAATTTAAACATTTTAATCGCACGCCAGAGATGGAACTTATGGCAGCACAAGACCGTAAGAAGTCACATGTTTTTTGTTTACCTTTTTTAATTTGAAAGTGGCAGGCCTTGTTTCACTATCCCACACAGTTGAATGAGTCATTTACATAAAACTGTATACCTTATATGCCTTATACTTTATGGAATCAAAAAAAAAAAATGCCGTATATGGTGATACACCATATTTTAAATGTATTACGGAAACATATGTTTCATGTTTGTTGCATCCAAACAAAGTTATTTATTCTATTTGTTGCTGTAAAAAAGATGGCTTACAAATGTATATTTCCAAATATAAAAAAAGTACACTTAAACATAATAAAACCAAAAAAAAAAAAAAAAAAAAAAAATCAACCCTGAGCAGACAAAATCTCTCATTTTATGAAAATTTTCAAAAACTTTTTCAAATGGTATTCGGTTTTAGGTTACACTATAATACTTTTTCATAACACATGCCAAATTTGACATGTGTTAATACTGTGTGGTACAGTAAAACGAGGCCTTTAAGTCCTACACAGTTGTATAAGTCATTCACACGAAAATGTGATAATGTTACCATCCTATTTTTAAGAAATCCAATCAAAATGCTTTTGCTGTTGCCACAATATCATTTAAATGTAATACAGAACCACAAAACCAGATGTTTTCTGCTTGTAAAATATAAGCAAATATAACTTATTAAATATATAATAAATATAAATAATAAATATATATATAATAAATATGATAAATTATATTTGTTGCTGTGGAAAATCTTGAGTGTCATAATAAATTAAATTATAAACAAAACTTTAATAACCATACTCATTTTTCAGGATTTTTTCTGGTTTGGCCCCATAAAACAATAATTCTGTGTTCACCTGCTTGAAGTAAATGCAACTCTGATCGTAGGAAAATTATGATTTTATGAAAATTCTTAGAAAATTTTGCTTGTCATAAAAATGTCACCATTTTGTGTCACACTATTTAATTTTTTCATTACACTTGTCAAATTTCTGAAATCGTACGATTGTGTAAGATAGTGAAACGAGGCCTTCAGCTTGCATGTTACAAAAATAAACTTTGGTACAAGTGAGTTGAAATCCCCCTAAATTTAATTAATTTTTGTGATTTCAAATCGGTCACCTAAAGCGCTACCGATTTGATATCACTTCTTTATGTTTCTATCCCCTTATTTAAGAATAATGATTAATTTCAAATATTTGTTATTGATTTTTATTGTAAATAAATAATTTTCCACAAAGAATTTATAAACAAGAAGAATTTTGTAATTTTGTTTATTTTTTAGATGTCAGCTGTTTTTGTTTTTCGATAATATATCGATGGTTGCCACAATATTTCCATTAAGAAAAAAGATATATTTTATATTTACAAATAAAAAAATATGTGAATTACTAAATTTTTAAAATATTTACGCATAAAACAGAAATACAAATACAAATATATACAAACCCCCGCTTCTAGCTATTCTTAATTACATTCGTATTAGATCTATTGATAACTACAATAAATGCAAATCACATAGAAAAATTAAAACTTGGACACCGCTAAATCATATTTGTGATTTGACCTCATGTGATTTGCAGAAAATGTCTGGTAAAGGTCATGTTTCATTATTCTACATAGTCGTACGATTCATTCACATGACAATTTGTTGTGATTCCTTTCCTATTTTAAAAAATCATATGAAAATGACGTTACTGATGCAAACAATTTTTCCTTTGCTGATTGCCTTAAATGCAACTCTGAATACATGAAAATTGTCATTTTATAAAACTTTTACCTGTCAAAAAAATCTGCCACACATAAATATGTATTTTTAGTTCACACTTTCTTACCATTTCCTTCCACATGTCACAGTTGACACTTCGTAGTGTTGTGTAGTATAGTGAAACATGGCCTTCAGAAGAAAGCAAGAGGTGTAGGTTATTCAAAACTTATTTCTATAGCTCTACGAATTATGAAAAAAGATATATACATACATATATATATTTCAAGCTAAATCTACTCTTTAGTAATACCTGTGCCACTGGAGATACTCTTGGGTAGCTGGCCATTAAAAAGCATAGTACAGTGCCTAGAATTCTGTACCAGCTTTTACTTCAGAATACAGAGCGTAATGCATTTACGGGAGGCAGCTTTTACGCCTCTTTATTTTGTACACGATTTTTAATTTTATCACTTTTTATTATATAATATGTTTGAATCGGTGTTTAACGACGGATTAAGTACTGCTTTCAACTCGTGTATCACTTTTAGTCAATTTTATCTGCTTTAAAGTAATTTTATTTATTTTTCCAAAATTTGCACACTTTCATTTGATTTTTTAATTTTTATTTATGTGTAAACGAGCCATCCATTCGTTTCGAAGCAACATTTTGTCTGGCTAAATTTCTTTATTTCAAAAAAGTTTTGGGGGAAACAGTGCCACCAGATAAAAACAATTTGAAAAAAAGCAAATAGAAATTGTGTTGGGTGATGATCTTTCGAATTCACCAGCAGAAAATGTCAATGTAAATATAAAATAATGGGACAAATCCATTCAACATTGTACGAACAAATTCAAACTAGTGGCAACTCTCTTTGATATGATTCAGACAAAATATATAATTAAACTCTCCAAGCAGAGCATTGTTTATGAGAAATAGTTTCTCGCTCTCTCGCACAGAGAGTACTGCATATAAAAACAATTTTGTTTATAACAAAATTCATGGAGTTTTAATTTTTTAAATACATACAATTAATTGTTTTATTTTTAAATTTTTTTTTTTTTTTTTTTGGAAACAGTGTAACAAACCACAATTATTTCTTAATATTTAATTTTTTTTTTGTTTGAAACTTAATTTCTTTAATTCCGCTGGGATTTTAAGCAATTAATGCCGACTACATAACGAGTTAAAACGAATGAATAAATTAATTTTTTTTTTGTATAAAAACCCACAGCTTTTAAGTGAAAAACAGTGAAATCTTTTTCTATGGGATTTTTCTTTTATTTTTAAATAAAATACAACAAACAAAACAAATTGTTTTAAGCTGTCGAATTCATTGCGGATTTTTATTACAAACACGAAAACACAATATGAAAATTTTATTAAATTTTTAATCAGTTTTGCGGAAGAATTGGATTACACTCAAAAAATTAAAATAGTTATTAAGATAATTGTTGTTCATTAAGTACACAATATTAATATATTATTATTTTTATATATATTTTTCAAATGCACGATTATTGCACAAACACAAACAAACTGGTACACAATTTCTAACGCTCCTCAGGTAAAAAGACACGTTTTTGTTAATCTCATGCGCTGGCGATGCGTTTTGTTTTCACATTTGTAATGGCACACATTCACTAAAACTCAATCTAAAAATCAAATATTTTTGTATTTTGAACAACCAAGCCAGTTCAAAGAAGAAGTTACAAGACCCCCCAAAAAACACATTAAAATTTCCTGCTCAATTTTTGATATCGCATGAGAGCGACAAGAAAGTAGTAGATACAATTTCTATAACTAACATTTTCTTTCTCATTTCTGAAAACTAGAACAGGAAACCTGTATGAGCGCAAAACAAGTCTGAATGAAAATGCAATTATTTAAATGCATACTTAAGGCCTCGTTTCACTATCCTACACAGTCATACAAATCATTCACTCGAAAATGTAATAGTGATACTTTCCTATTTTCAAAAATCGTTTGAAAATGGGCTTGGTGGTACCACACTATCATTTAAATGTAGTAAAAAAATCACAAAAATCAGATGTTTTCTGCTTCTAAAATATAAACAAATATAATTTAATAAATATATAATAAATATAAATAATAAATATAAATAATAAATATAAATAATAAATATATATATAATAAATATAATAAATTATATTTATTGCTGTGGAAAAATCTTGAGTGTCATAATAAATTAAATTATAAACAAAACTTTAATAACCATAATCATGTTTCCGGCTTTTTTCTGGTTTTGCCCCACAAAAGAATAATTCTGTGTTCACCCGCTTGAAGTAAAAGCAACTCTGATCGCAGGAAAATTATAGTGTTATGAAAATTTTGTTAAATTTTTGCTTGTACCATTTTGTGTCACACTATTTAATTTTTTCATCACACTAGTCAAATTTGTCAAATCGCACGGCTGTGTAGGATAGTGAAACGGTATTTTTAATGAGATAGACCTGATGGTGGGTCATCAACAATTTAGCTTTATTCCAGATGAACAATTTGGTGATAAATATTATAAACTAAATTTAAAAATCTTTATAAAAATAAGTAAAGAAAAAATATATTAATTAATTACATTTAAGAAGGGAATTCCCCGTAAGAATTGTATTGTAGTGACGTTTTCAGAAACATCGGAAGAATTTGTTAAATTTTCGCCATCTATGCATTTAAATAACTTTGACAAGTTTATTGAACTCCTTTTATTTTTCTATTTGAAATGTTTTTTTTCATTACTTTTTTTTTTTTTTTTTTTTTTTTAATTTTAATTAATGCAATAATGGGTGCGAGCTTTTCTTCTTTTTTTCTTTTGTTTTGTTTAGCTTTTATTTATAAAAATAAAGTTTCAAGTGCAAATTTGATAAACACGATTATTGCGTGACACGTGCTACGGTGGGAATTTGTTACAAAAATATTTTTTTTTCACTATTTCTTTAAATAAATTTGTTATTTTTTTTACTGTGGAAAATATTAAGAAAACATAAATGCATATTTTGCAAAGAATAATTAATGCAAAATGAACTTGAATAATAATTATTTAAAAAATTAAACACAATTAGTGGTGGAATAATGAATTAAAAGAGACACCGAAATAAAAAAAAGTTAATAGAAATTAATATTATTAAATATGTTTAAATTTATAAAGAAAGGGGGAGGGAGTTCCAGCAGACGGTGGCACATAAATAGTAAAAATAAAGAAATGAAAATAAAGAGAAATGACAACTGTCAAAATGTTGCACATATGTGGCAAGTTCAATGCTACTCAGTTTTAGCCAGTGTTCCTATTTAAGAAATAGAGAAGAGCGTCAAATGTATAAAAAAAATGGAAAAGTCTACAAATGACAGCTGTCAAAAGATTGCACATATGTAGGAAGTTCAATGCTACCCAGTTTTAGCCATTGTTGCCATTTGTGAAATAGAGAAAAGCATCAAATGTATAAAACATGCACTTGTGTTAAAAAAAATGTGCAAAAGTCTAAAAAATGTCAAGAGAAAAAGAAAAGCCAAACAATAAATATAATAATTATATCATTTAATTTATATAATTTAATTTAAGAGTAAAAAAAAAACTTAAATGAACAATTCTTAAAAAAAAGGAAATTACTAAGCATCTTAAATTTTTTTTCTATATTAAAGATCCATTAAAATTAGAATTACATAAAAATTACATGAAATTAAATATAACTTTTTTGTATATCAATATTTCTATATCAGCTGTTCGCTGCTTATCATTTTGCCAATGTTTATGATTATGTATAATGGATTATTTTTTTTTAAATTGGCTTAAAAATCAAAAATTATTAATAAACTTAACAGTTAAGAAAAAAACGTTGTAGTACTATTGTAAAACAAGCATCACACCCATCGGTAAAAATCGGGAAACTCTTAAGAGTACACTTTTCTAAAAGAGTGCAAAGAAGCGTCATAACATAACCGAAAAGCGTTAAAACGGTCACACTGATTTTAGCAGTACAAGCTGATAAGAATACTTGGATAAATTAAAATCTACTTGTTACGGCCTTGTTTCACTCTGCTACAGAGCCGTACGATTTGACAGATTTGACAAGTGGGATGAAAAAATTAAATAGTGTGTCACAAAATGGTGAAATTTTTATGACAAGCAAAAGTTTCTGAGAATTTTCATAAAATCATAATTTTCCTGCGATCAGAGTTGCATTTACTTCAAGCAGGAGAACACAGAATTATTCTTTTGTGGGGCAAAATAAGAAAAAAGCCTGAAAAATGATTATGGTTATTAAAGTTTTGTTTATAATTTAATTTATTATGACACTCAACATTTTTCCACAGCAACAAATATAATTTATTATATTTATTATATATATATTTATTATTTATATTTGTTATATATTTATTAAGTTATATTTGTTTATATTTTACAAGCAGAAAACATCTGGTTTTGTGGTTTTGTATTACATTTAAATGATAATGTCGCACCAGCAAAGCCATTTTGAGTGGATTTCTTAAAAATAGGAGGGTAACATAATTACATTTTCAGGTGAATGAATTGTACGACTGTGTAGGATAGTGAAACGAGGTCTTTGGTGGAAAAAGTGAATGTATGACGTATGACAGATTCCATCTATATGACTCGCCTTAGCACACAGCACACTCATCGTAATTTTTCATGTAAAAAGAAACTGCACTTCCCAGAAATTATTGTTGTAACAAGTCTGGAATTTTTATAATTTTTATGTTGTATTATTTCAACAAAAATCATTTTTGTTTTAACCGAGACTTTAATTTGCTACTTAAGTGCGGCTTAATTAAAATAAAGTATCAGTAAATGAAATAAAAAGCAAAACATGTTTATTAACCATAATTATTTTTAATTGACAAACAAGTGAAAAGGCAAAAAAATTTATTTTATTTACATAAAATCAATAATGGAAATGGAAAAACGAAAATGTATTCCACCTTTTTTTTTTTTTTGTTAAATTAAATAGTTAATTAATGTCATTCATTAAAAAATTGTTTCATAGAAAATTAAGAAAATGAGAAGATTGTTAAATTTATTACAGTCATCTAAGCGATTGCAAGGATACACTGAGAGAAATAAAATTGTTATTTTATCTGATTGCAAGTATAATTAATTTTTAATTAAATTGTTTATTTAATTCGCTGAGACACTAGCGAACATGACTAAAACTTTTCGATCTTTTGTCATAAGTTGTGTCAAATACAACATTTCTTTAGGCTTTTTCATTTATAGTATGTGACAAAAAATGTCAGCCAATAATTTTATTTGTAAAAACATAATAAATTTATGTGAAAAAGTTTATTGGAATATTTTTTTAAACAGTTTGTAATTCACTAGAAAATGCAACCTTGCAACGTTCTTTTTTTTTTTTTTTGGAATTTTAGATATTTTTTTATGGAATGCGTTTATCAGAAAGCGCAAGCAATGCTCTCCATATTTGCTGATGATATAAAGGCGGTGCAAAAGAAAATTTAATTAAAATGTTTGACTTCAGCTCTGCCTCTTTGTTGACTTCAATTGCTAAATTTCTTAGTGTGAATGCCACCTGGACTAATTGATAACTATCGTCATCGCAAAGCAGGCGATTAATTTATAGCCAAGAGACATTTAAATAGTTTTATACTATGGGAAAGATTGCTATTTGATTTTTATTTCAACATATATAATTTTAAAAAAGAATTAAAATTTTTAAATTTTGAAACAAAATATTTTAATAAATTTATTGTAATTATCATTATTTTTATTATTCATATATTTAAAGTATTTAATAAAAAATAGTATTTCATTAAAACCAAACTGAAACTGAATAAAAAAGTCAATAAAAAAAGATTTCAAATTTCTTTTCTAAAAGCTCTTGAGGTGGCAAAATTTTTTTTATGGGTTTTCTACATTTTTGCCGAGCTTTGAAAAAAACATACGAGACTTGCATGCGAAAATAATTTGTAAATTAGATAAATATTTATAATTTAAAATTTAGACATTTATGTTAATATTTTACCAGGCAGCAAATATTTATTAAAATTTTAGAACAATATCCCAGGCCAAGGGCTTTTGAACCCCATTAAACATTCAAGTTTGACTTAAGCTTTGTCAAAGGTAGACCAAAAAGCTGCTAAAGTATGTGTGGTTTGCTCTCTGGTGATTTACAAGGAGTGATCAAAAAATAACCGTTATTTGCAATTTTTTTCAATAGTATTTATTTATCTAGTCCCTTCAAAGTAATCCCCTCAGATATAATACATTAATGCCAGCGTTTTTTCAATTCTCGTATAAAAGTCACCAAATTTAACTTTGAAATTCTCTCAAAGTCGGAGAAAATTGTAGAGAAACTATGACTCGTTATTTTTCAGAACGATTCTCACTATCCTAGACAATCTTACGATTTGTTAAATATGACATGTCTGCTAGAAAATTATAATAGTGCATGCTAAAATGCATCTCTGTGGCAGATTTTTTAGAAAAGTTGTACGATTGCAAAAGTTTATGAAAATATTCATAAAATGATCAGAGTTGCATTTACTTCAAACGGCAAAGAAAAAATTTGTTTGCATCTTATTTGTATGATAGTGTGGCACCAGCAACAGCATTTTGAAGAGGCTTTTGAAGAAAATAGCACGCAATCATATCAGATTGTCGTGTAAATGAATCGTACCACTGTGCAGCATGGTGAACCTTAACTGGGGTATGGTAATGTGAAAACAAAACCCGCGTTCTGCGTCAACCCATTTCAAACTAAATTATTATCTGCATATATAAATACGTCAGTGGGACTTACTATTATTTAAAAAAAATATATATATTATTAAAAATTTTTTTTTAGTGTTTCGACCGGCATTAAATTCCCAATATTTTGTTTCCTCATCTTCAATTTCCATGAATTGTTTAATGCATAATAAAAAAGCTATTTATTGTTGTCTCAATACTATTAAATAAACAAATACAAGCGGGTAATGCTAATTAGAAGGTAACGCTTATGACGACACAAACATTTATCTTGAGTTTTTTTTTTTATCAATTAATGAAGCTTAACGGACACAAAATCTCCAACTTCAATTGAAGAAAAAATATTCTGAGGGTGCCGTTAACTAAACAGATAAGTTTTTTTTTTATTACAAATAGCTAAAGGCGTGGGATCGATCCCTGCTTCCGCCACCAATAAGAAACTCTCATGAATTATTGCCATATGCTCTAATAACTCTTGGGTTCAATCTTGTGTTCAATCTTGTTGGAATGTTTATGTGGCTAGGATATGGTAACGATGGGGAAGTGATTGTCTTTCAGTTGGTCTTTTGGGGATCCAAGATTGAACCGACGTCTAGCCAAAGCTTATCAGATAACTTAAAATGACGTGTAGCATAACTGAGAGCTCGCAGCCAGTATTTTTTCAATGAATGCAACTTGTCCATGCCACTAAATACCCCAGCGAAAAACAATGTTACCCCCGTTGAAAATTTGATACAACTTTACGGATTACTGTGAAATTCTGGTTGAAGTTTTTACTGCTTAAATATATTTTTTGTCCTGTTTTTAGAAATCCGTTTAAAAATGCAAAATTTTTAATTGTAGAACCATAATATTATAAGAATAATGCAAATAATATCTATGCTGCAACCGTTACCCCACAAAATATGTTCTAATGATAAACTTGGTAACTCTATTTTACATACAAAAAAAGAAAAATTAGCAAAGAAATTATTTTAAAATCGATAAATTGATAACAGCAGGAATGAATTGAAGGACAAGGCTTACGAATTCATTGCCAAAGGGATGGTTCTGATGATGGTGGATGTGGAAAAAGAAAAATTTTTTAAATCTTTTTAAATTGCCATTTTTCATCAGGAGGAATTTCAAGTAACTTCTCCTCTGATCACATTTTTGCTTTAATTATTCGTTTTCTGCTCCATTTTTATTTTAAAATTGACAAGTAAATAAATCTGCTTCGAGGTAATTTTGAAATGGCAGTGCCAGAGATTCGACTACTTCGAATAACTTTTCGTTCGGAATTTTTGCTTCAGAAAATTCTGTTTTTCGACCACGTTTTACTAATTTCGCAGCATTCAAAGTTATAGAATTGGCCATTACAAACCCATATTTCAGAAATATCGCATTACGGCGTCATAAAAGTTTACCGGGAGCGGTCTAGACGCTATCAAAACACTCTTTAATCATTATGGGTATCAAAGTTTGTTGATTTAGTAGTTTAGAATATTTCGCACAATCATACTTTCAACACGTCTCTCCTGTGGGCAGTACTATTCCAAATCAATATTATATTTAAGTGAAAAAATTAAAAAATATAATCCAGAAGTCGGAATTGCATACATCCTTAGTGGAAAGTGTAATTGCAGAGTAATGCCACTGGATTTTCTCAGCTCTCGAAGTCTACTCCGTGGAAATCATATTATTATTTATATTCCTTCCACTAAGTTTAGTTAGTTTCGTTGCCAAGTGGACTTTATAGTAATTTACATCCGTATAATAAAATATTTAGGTGACATTATCTCTTTAAGAGATCTATTGAATGTATACCCCACAAAATCTAATAAAAAGTCGCCGGCATTTAATTATATTTTTTGCAAGTTGAAAACTTCAAGTTGATAAACGAAACGTGTAAGATTATTAAAATCGATTAGATTAGAAAAGAGTCATTCTTAATTCTTGTACAGTCTTAATAATTCCATGTGAAGAATGCTAATTTGGAACAGTGGCAAGCAGAATGTGGAATTAAGAAAAGACATGGAAAATAGTTTTCCGAGTTAAAAATTTTAAAAAAGGAAATACAAAGACTGTTGGAACGGGTGCCCTTGAACTTTGACAGTTGCCAGCGGGCATTTGGTTAAAGCCACATCTGGTCAGCTGGTCGCCATTTCAATAGCAAATCAACATATTTGAATGACGCGTATTTTATCTGATTCTAAGTTATGTCAAAAGAAGCACTTCTAACGAAGGAGAATTTCTGGCCGAATGATTATTTCAATAAATAAAATTGAGCATTTGGGAATGATGGCCATTGGCATGGGAGTTAAGGGCTTACAATGCTTTGCGATAATTTAATTTTAATTCGTAACACTTCAGAAATTATGTATAAAACATATGAGATAATACTAAATTCATATTAGTGATAAAACCAATGTAGGTAGCGAGAATGCTTGGGACAGGGTATTCAGTGTTACCAGACCTGAAACTTTGATTGAATACTCCAAAACACATAAAATAAAATTGGAATTACAAGAATAAGAGAATCTAAGGGGAAGCTGCATTTTTTGGTTTCCAATAGATTTAGCAGTACTAGTTATCTTCTGGTGCTACTGGTAACAGCGAGACCGGATTTAACACTGTAGCAAAATGCTTAGTTCAAAGCTGAATATTTTTTGAGTAAGAATTGCTGCCCGTATTTGTACGAGGGCAACGCTAAACGTACAATTATAATCGTTGTTTAGAATGCCGTGTAGTTGATTCACATTGCAAGGAGTCGAGGATAGCTTTGAACGGATATATTATGCATGAAAGTTTTAGGGCTAATATATACCAAGTTCTAGGGACTTGAGCCCGTTCGAAGGTTTATGCCTTCTATAAGCATTTAAAACATCAACTAAGCATTTTAATATCTTTCTTCCATCTATGCGTATCCTTTTCCAAGGAGTTCAACTAGTTAATGAGGGGGCATTTTATTAACTCTAAGAATGGGGAAGCAAAAAAGAGGAGGCAATTCATCCTTATCTCCAAAGCATGTTCTCATTAGAAATCTCTTTATTAACTTAAACAGAAATTGGAAGAATGTGAATTTGATTTTTTCTACGTAATTAAAAGTATAATTTTTTAAATTAATAATTTAATTAAATAAATTAAACTTTTAACTGAGTGACAATTACTATTTAATTAAATAATTTAATTATTTTCAAAACTAGTAGAATTTTCAGTTTTTCATTTCAAAACTTTCTTTTATGAATTGATTTTAATCAATTTTAAATTAATTTATTTAATAAAATAAATTATTAACAAATATTTTCTTCATAAAATTAATGAAAAAATTTTGTTAAATTTTCATTATAAACTTATTGCATAAATTTTCATTGGGGAATCTGAAACAACGATTTGTAACACTAAATGAAATAAATTAAAGCGAACTTATATGACTCAAAGTGTCACAAAGAACTTACCTTTGACAGTTGCCGCCTCAACCGCATAAATGTCGATGAACACCACCACCATTAGAGCCAGAGCCAACCACATTTTCTGAGACATGTTTCCGTATTGCTAAATAAGAAAACACTCGTCAATACTGTTGAAAGCACACGATCAATTACAATTTTCTTTTAAACCTGCACTTTTTTAAGCTTAAGCTTTATTATAAGCTCAAGTTCGTTAAAAAGCTTGTCTATTTGTCTATTTCATTCTTAAGCCTAACCATTATTCTTGTCGTTAACTTTTAATTTACTCAATTAACGTTTTTATTTTACTCGTCAGCCAACTTCAACGCCGTTTACATACTCACAATTAATTATTGACTTAATAATCGGGAAATAAAAGAAATTTTGTAAATACACGTGTAGGCAAATCTAAACACGTAATGAACTATTTACATACGCGTTGATATTTCTTTACATAAAATATATTATTTAAATCTCATTTTCGTGGTTTCTGTTATTATTATAATTCTGTTCTCTTTTCTGTTTAATTTCACGTCTTCAATCGTTTACTGCCAATATGTTTATAAAACTGAATTACTTTATAGAATATTACAGATACGAGCATGTGTATGTTACTTCTGGCTGAGCAAGCAATCAGTCACTTCTACAGCGGAAGCCTGAAGTATAATCTAGACCCTCAGCCATTTGAAAATATCAGCTGTAGAGATACTCAGAGTTTCTATTTCAGTGTGTGTTTTTAATCAAACTACAACAACAACCGAGCACAGAACTCTTTAATCTAGTTGATATAAAATTGATAAGATGTGTCGGTCGTTGAGTACATTTCTCAACTTTTTTTCTTCTTGGCTTTTTTTTATAGATGAAGCATTTATATTTCAATTTCCATCAAATCATACACGATCCTACCTAATAAGGCAAAAGCTTTTCTTAACCTCGGATTTGGTGGCTACAAGTTATCACTTTAATTCATTCTAATACCGCCCAGGCTGGATAATGCACTCTACATCAAGTCTTGTCGGTTGATCCAGTTGTTTATAAATCATTTGCTCATTATCAAGTGACTACATTGCCACTACCAGTATTTGGCGCGATTGCGGATGCGAAAAGCGTGAGCGGTAGCTGCAATGCAGTCACTTGATAAGTGGCAAATGATTTACAAAGGTGGCAACAGCTGACCATTCCATAACCACAGACTACTTGTAGAGCGATTTAGGCAGCCTAGCAGGTAGACGAATTATCAATGAAAATATATATGAATCTCTCGCTATAACCCCCTTAAGCGAAAGAGAATTTCCAGCTGCGACATTTTATTACAGTGATTTGGTATTAAAATGGCGACCTGCTGACCAGACGTGGCTTTAACCAAATGCCCGCTGGCAACTGTTCCAACAGTCTTTGTATTTCCTTTTTTAAAATTTTTATTGTCTTTTCTTAATTCCACATTCTGCTTGCCACTGTTCCAAATTAGCATTCTTCACATGGAATTATTAAGACTGTACAAGAATTAAGAATGACTCTTTTCTATTCTAATCGATTTTAATAATCTTACACGTTTCGTTTATCAACTTGAAGTTTTCAGCTTGCAAAAAATATAATTAAATGCCGGCGACTTTTTATTAGATTTTGTGGGGTATACATTCAATAGATCTCTTAAAGAGATAATGTCACCTCAATATTTTATTATACGGATGTAAATTACTATAAAGTCCACAGTTTTAGTTTAGTTGCACCTCGGCCGATGAATCTTGTAGGGCAATAAGGGCAAAAGATAGGCCATCAGACTGCCTTTATTTCAAATGGTTTATATACATTCTATGCATTTAGTCCAGATCAAATATTTTTCATTGCGTCTTGCAATTTAATTGCGGTTTATATCGACAAAAATGTTATCGACTTTTGATGCTCTCTACATGCCAATATACAGAGCAGTATTTATCTCACCAGCTGAGGAATTTTTTATGCTCTCTACATGTCAATATGCAGAGCAGTATTTCTCTTACCAGCTGAGGGATTTGCATATGAATTACGAATAAGATCTATATCTGTTTAGTAGTTACGATTTTCGTTACGACTTGCTTATATGTGCCAATATATTGTGGATTTCATCACAATTGAAATGAATATCAGAGATACTCCTGAATAGGTAGAATTTGCTATGCCAATACGAAAACTTACCATATATGGTCAAACATTTATTTTAACGGTAACACCTATAAAATTCTCATGCTGAGTCTATATCTAAACGTTATATAATTTAATTGTATACTTTCTTTGTGTATAAATTAATTAAGCGAAAAATATTATCGATAGAGAAAACGAATATCAATAACAATTAAATGTGAGTCCAAAAGAAATTTAAAAAAAAAAAACTATAACGTATGATGTTATCGCATACTGAAAGCTATAAAGTAATTAAATTGACTAATTAACATTCAATTGTCAAAACTTTCTCGGTTTCTATTAAATTAAAGTTAAATCCTAATCAGTTACTCCTCGAGGCAGCAATTTAGTTCACATATGTATGTTACGCAGGCATTTAATTATTTTCTGAAATTATTAATTTATATTTTCTTTCGAAAGAAATTTCTATTAATAATTTTAATTGAAATACAACCCACTTGGTATCTGAATCGAACTATTAAATTCCATTAAATTCTATTTTTCCATAAAAGTTAAGAACTGTAATTATTGATAAATATTTGCAATAAAAAATTGCTGGACGGAAAGAAATCAGCGTACACACGCTGAATTTTTATTTTTTTTTTTTTTGCACTTTCTATTTATACACTTCTGTTTAAACAAGGAATTTTATTACAGTCTGAGCTCGATTTGAACAACAGAAGGGGAACCGGGGAGAAGCTGCAGTATCGGAACTCATCAATACGGGACTCGAATATTTTTATTTTTAAAAATGTTTACATGGTGTAGTTGAAGCCTGTGCTCGATCCCTTAACAAACTTTACAATGATGTTCATCCCACATCCCACTCACATAAGATTTGTATCACAACGTTGTAAAGATTAAGACTATATTTTCGTATATTACATTGGGGTAAAAGTATTTTCCCATAAACTCCGCTCCGGATTGAAAAGCTCCACCTCCGGCAATAGATGACAATTAATAAAAAGTATCAGAGTTACTTGTGGGAAACCTTTTTAAAATAGATTCTTGTAGAATCTTTAAGTAACGTATAGGCCGGCGTTTTTGGGGCAAATAAATTCAGATATCAAATTGCTGTGACCCCTTCCACACTCATCAGGTTTACTTGTTCAGTTTTTCTTAAATTTTTTTTGAACCTGCATTTACGTTCATATGCGAACATTTTGTTTCATCAAGTTTCGTTTTCTTTGCTTTCAACTTTATATGATTACAAGAGAAATGGCCGTTCTGCAGCCAACTTCAAGTATTTAATTTTCTTAAGCTGTATGGTACGGTCAGGTCTGCACCTCTTTCTATTCACTTCACACCTTTCTCCCAAAAACTTAAGACTTCAGGAGTCAGAAACATGATGACTGTAATAGGGGACGTATTGTAAAAATGTTAAAAAAAGAAAATATTGCGCAAATTATCGTACCCATCTTTGTTTTTTGCTTACGAAATTCTGCCATTACACGAGTATGACGACGAAAAGAAGCTTTCAAAATTTTTGGAAAACCATTCCAGGAAGTTGACAAACACAATATTTTGCCGATCATACCATGTTCGCTTACAAAGTTTGATTACAAGCCATAAGGCTGACAAATATAAGTAAAACTCAAGATTTGCTGTGTGTGAAAGGGGACTTTAAGCTTAATAAAACGGAAAAGGTTCCACTAATGAAGATTGCAGAACAAAAGAAATGTTGCAGTAATCGTTGGTTGCGCTAATCGGGCTGGCACTGTATCACTGAACTTATCTTTAAAAATAAATTGAAAAAAGTCGATGGCAAGCGATATCGATAAGGAAAAATATTACGAAATTATTGCAAATATCGCATGTCTTTACAGTGCGTTTTAAAAATTTGCTTTAAAATATTAATTGAGTTTAAAAGGAAACATTGAAATTGAAAAATAATTAAAAATAACAATTTGGTCACATAATTTATAACGATACGAATACAGTGCACTGCCGATAATATGAACAGCTCAAAATGAGTACACGGCCAACTATACAAGAATTGGGGGATTCCCGTAGCTGTTTGGTTTTAAATTGACCTCAGTAGTCAATCAACATTTTTTACAAATATTTCATTCTCACATTCAACCGCCTTTTAAAGCTTGAAAGTTATTTCTAAAAGGCAAATGAGAAATTTTGAAGCATTCAGGAACCTCTTTAGTCAAATGGGTTAAAAATTTGTTAAAAAAATCTACAATATATGGATTAAAAAACATTTATAAACCCAAATGTAGTAATAAAATGTTTTTATTTGATCTTGAAATTAATATTAAAAAGAAATCAATTTTTTAAAAATCAATTTAAAAAATAATATGAAATTAATTTTTGAGTTAACAAAATGGTTTGCGTACATGATTTTTGAATAATAGAGGTCAAAGAGGTCATTTGGACCTCAAACGCCATTAAATTCCAAAGGCTTGAATAAATAAATGAAAGGTAATGAATGAAGCTTGCTAAAGTGAATTGAGTTGTTTTTAATTAGTTCATTGTATTGTCAGTTTACTGTATTTGCCTAAAGAATAAAATATATTTTCTTAAAATTAAGCGAAATAAATAAATTATTTTTATTTAATTAAAAGTAAATACGATTTTTACTGTAAATTTTTCCCGGCCATGTTCTCTATATTTAGCTTTTAGAAGTTGCCCCTCGACTTCACCTATTTTTTTACTGATATGTGAGTGCCACTGTATGTGAAGATACGTTGCTTTCTTTATGGCCAGAAATTGCTTAATGCAAATCGCTTATAGTGTCAGCTGATCGCATTTCGGTAAGTAATGATCAACAGAGAATGAGTGAAAATTTCTCAGCTGTCAAAATGTGTATTTTAAAAACTTCAGCGTTGCCAAACCAATAAAATATTTTTTCTCTTAATTATTCTCTTAATTCTAAATTTATTAATAATTAATTGTTCAACGTATTGAACTCTTACTGTTGTTGCCTACTTCTGAACTACTCTCTAATTATTCTGAAAGTTACTGTGGCAAGATGTGTTACACCAGAGTGAGATCTCGACTAACCATAATGCAAGAAGCCGCTTACTTAAATCTTGCCTCCGTAGGCGAATGACCTACTACCACCTACTAAGCCGGAGGTTGCGGGTTCGATTCCTGTCTAGACTCTGGGTGTTTGTCTGCAGACAAGCCGAAAGCTTTGCATGTTAAATTAGCTTAAAAAAAATAGGGCAAACTTTTCTTTGTCTTTTACAGATGATAGGAAAAATTCACAAATACACACTAACAATTTGCACTTCATAAATTTTTATATTGAATTATTATTATAAATTATTAATAGAGGCGATCACGAATAACATGAGTAATAAAAACTTTTTCCTCGTTTTCTTTTTTTTTTTTGGTTTGGGTTTAGATTACAATGGAATGCAGGCATTTAGACTAGTTTAACCCCACAAAAAATAAAATAATGGCAAGTTAATTATTAATTGGCAGAATTTCGCAAACATTAATAAATTTCATTTACTGCTTCAATTTACTTATTACGTTTATAATTTACAATCGCGTTTCATGATAAAAAAAATAAACAAACGCCATTAAATTCCAAAGGCTTGTAAAACACTACAAATTCTGAGCGCAACTACTGTACGAGTCACTGCTGCTAAGAAGAGTGAAAAGGAGTTGCATACTTTTAGGTGTCAGAGGGAATATATAAACAGAGCTGCCGTCAACTTTGCTGGATTTCATTTTCATTGGTTACTTATTTCCTAGAATTGGTTTTATTTTTATCTTCTTAAAAAAATAAATAAAAATTTTAAGGGCGTTTCAATTTCTTCTTTCATTTTTCATTTATAAACAATTTCATTAAAATTTTAAAAAATTAAAGTCTGCTATTACAAGTTCGGATTGATACCTTTGAAAAGTAATTAAATATTTTATGCAGCTTTAAATTTTTAGTAAGAACTATTTTTGTGTAGAATATCTCGTTACAATAAAAATTATCAATACAAATTAATAATTTGTAATACAGGGTGTGCGCTGAGAAGGTATACCACTTTTCTTGTTTATAATTTTGTCTATATTGATATGCACATGTTCCATCCGATAGTGACGTACGTAGCGCATATATCTAGTCAGTACATTTATAGTATATAAAAAATATGCTATTTTAGTGATAAAACGCATATATATCAGGCCATATATTTTTCGAAATTAGCTGTGATTTAAATATATTTCTAATTTAGCCAGGGATTTGAGTCACCAGGTATCTTGTACAAATATTATTAGCTAACGTTTTATGATCTCCGGCTTAGTATGTGGTATGTTATTCATTCGCCTACGGAGGCAAGATTTAAGTAAGCGGCTTCTTGCATTACGCTTAGTCGGGATCTCAGTCTGGTGTAAAAAAAAAACACCGGCAATCAAAATTTATATCGATTTTATCATCTATACATTGTATAAGTAGCGCCTGGATCTGATCAGCTGGCTTCAGTTGCATAATGTACTTTGAAAGGTATAGACAATAATTTGCCAAAAAATTTTTATTTGAAAAAAAAAATAAAATTTTTTTTTGCACGGGTAGGTGGTATAGCATGTTTAGCACATGAAAAGATATATCTACCTTTTGTGATAGTAATATAACCCCCCGTCATGCACATGTTCCGATATTCGCGCATGACATTGGCTTAAAGACGGCAATTATGTATGGAGTAGAATATCAGACAACCGTTCGCCTCTATTAGCTTTACAAATGCGAGATCTTTTAATAGAATTTCTCATGGCATTATTAAATATTCCATGCGGTATTTCATTAATTTCCTCACGAATATCTTGTTTTGCATAAATCTTGCTTTTCCAATATCGCCACAAAAACAAGTCCAAGGTAGCCGGGCACCCTGTACTTATTTCTTGAAGAAATTACTTAGAAGAAAAAAATTGTATAAATACGTAATTGTTCGTAACATATTAAATAATGTGCAATGGAATTGAACATATAATAAAAAATTATCCTAATTATAAATTATTTAATTTCAATAAAACTAAATTTTTGTGGAAATTTGACATGACGAATTTTTTTTAAAGGAAAACTGACGTTTAATACGTAGAAAACAATTATAGTTGCTACGTCGCTTGTATTACACAAGAACCCTATAAAGTGTTTATTATTGCAGTCACTCCGTATCTTTTTATTGGAGTGGTTGTTGTTGTTATTATTTTCATTGTAATCTCTTTATGTGGGTTTTAACACTATTAATGTGGCATTGCCAGCTGTAAGTAATTTGACATCACCGGCGTTTAAGTTGACATCTCACAACCGGAAGCTTAAATAAGGTATTCGGTTGCGTATAAGTACTAATTCTCAGATGATTTGCAGCCAGTGAAGGAAATGCCAACGTTGGGTCAGTAGGGGAAAAGGCTCCTTTGAGTTAAATTAAAGTGTTGATAAGTCAACAACATTGTTGAATATGCAGTGAATATAAAGTATGCCTAATAAGCTTATTTAAATATACTTTTTGACTTTGTAAAGAAGCATAGAGGAAGCGTCTCTTATTTCATTCCAAGTAAGGAATGAAGACAATATATACACTCGCCTCAAATGATTTAGCTGACTTGTCAACACTTTAATTTAATTCAACGAAGCTTTTCCACCATCTGGCCAAACGATGGCGTTTCCTTCACTGGCTGAAAATCGGCTGAGAACTAGTACTTATACGCAACCGAATACATTATTGAAGCTTCCGGTTGTGAGATGTTATCCTAGGATTCCGTAGAATTGTGAGTTGTGTGCAAGATATATATATCTTGTTTAATTTTTTTTTTATTTTATAATTATAATTTAACTATAAAGCCGAAATGAGCTTAAAATGCAAGTCTTTCTTCATTAATTTATTTCCAATCTCTTTAAAAGTTGTACCATATGAAGCAAAGGGAATTAATCCTTGCAGTAGTTTTAATCTCCAGTGAGAGATTACATTTTTATATTTCAGAATACTTAAAAGTAAATTCTAATATTAGTTTTTCTGTGAAAGGGATGCTTAAAATATAAAATCCTTTTAGCCCTACAATTGTCTTACTCTCATCTAAAAAGGCGATAAGAGAGGCAATAACCAAGGCATTCATAGAATCACGGAACCTATCCTCTCCTAAGCTTTTAAGTTCGTACTTGATAAAGGGTATTTTTAAGTCTGTATAAATGTTCGTATTAGTCCTGAACAAAACAGCTTTCGTTGTCATTCTTAAGATCGTACATTAGTGTCTCTGCAATATTCCAAAATTTGAATTACTCGATGTTCCCCAGAGTTGTAGATTAAATTCAATGAAACTATCGTTTGCAGACTTGATGGCAATGAGTATATGAGTTCATCCAGTCACAGTTCCATAAACCGTTATCTTCAATGCCCTTCAGATATTTTAAGCTTAAATTGGTTTTTGGATGGCGTTGTAAAGCATTATCATTCTACTGATCCTTTTTGCCATAATATATATAGCTTTTCTTCAATGGCTTTAATATGTTCCTTTCAGATTAATCTTCTATCCTGGTTCCTTCCACGATATTTTATTCAATTAGATTGTGGAAAAAAGGATTGATAAAGAAAATTTATTTGAAATTTCGTTATTTTTTCATTCGAAAATTAAAATGTGAAGTCAGCGCACCTGCTGCCGGGATAAGAACTGTTATTGATTGATTTTACTTCGTTAGGGAAATACTGTTAGTGGAGAAGGCGATGTGGTGCTATATGCTGGACTGTCCATCGATGTGGATTTGTCCGTTAAAAAGTCATACAGCAATTAAGACGAGAAAAGTTTCTGAGAATCTTTTATGACTTCACTTACCAGTTCAGCCAACGACAGCCTCAAATTAGTTGTGGCTAAATCATAAGAAGGTGCATATATAAGATCTTTATTTAGCTATCAGCTGTTTTTATTTTACCAGTGACACTTGTTTGTATAAATTCAAAACCTACAAATTATTACGATTCCTTTATGACTGACAGTTCGGCAGACTTTTATCAAAGATAAATACTTCAAAAAGTACCGCCACGGTAATAAATATGATGTACATGATTAAACACAAAGTACCCACTAAATGTCCCATTTGGAATCTCGTGACCATAAATGAAATGTACAAGAGAACAGCTGATATCAGAAGACAAATTGTAGAATAAGCTAAACCATCGGATACAATGAATAGAGCATTTTGGTTGGCAGTTGTGGGAAAGCAAAGAGTTTTTATCAGCCAAGGTATACCCAAGCAAATCAGTATGTCTACGGTATTAGAGCCAATAGCATTGCAGACCGCCATAGAACCATAGCCTAGAAGGATACCTCAAAAAGCATTAACCAACCAAAAATATCCACGTTAATTTACCTTTCTTTGTCACTATACAATTAGATATCGCTTCTGGTAAGCTGGTACCAATAGCCAAAATTACCATCCCCATCACAGAATCGGGTATAGAGAGGTAATAACCTGATATAAGAAAAAACATTTTAATAAGTTTTTTTGTATGTATAGAGATGTATCACAATATTGACTTGCCTATTACCGTTATGGACCAGGAGCACAAATACGTTAATAGTGAAATCCATACAATAGACATGATAAGACATAAAAAGTCGTAGTTGTGTGAGAATTTTCTGCGCAAATTGGGTATGGTGAAGAAAAATAAGCACTCTGCGGGGTAAGAAAGTAGCCAAATGGATTTATGCCAAGTGGATTTTTGTGGCCAATAGAGAAAATTATATGGCTGCTCATCATTATCGGGATCCAACATCCCCACAAAATCAGGCACTTCGCTTACGGGTATAAAACATTTTAATTTGCATGGGCGATCTTTGTCTAGAAATAATGAGTAATGAAACAGTGATACCCCAAATATTTATACCGCCAAACAGAATCTTTGCCATTCTTCTGCCTGAGCTCACTATTATTTTTCTTAAGGCCATGAGTCACTCTCCTACACAGTTTTACGATTCATTTTAAATAGTGGCATCAAAATAGCGTTGTACGTGCCACACTACTATACAAACATCATGCGAAGAAATGCAACCCTGATCGCATAGAAATGATGATTTTATGAAAATTTTCGAAAACTTTGGCAAATGGTACAAATTGTCAAAAACTTCATCACACACTTTCAGTTTTAGGACACACTATTTTAATTTTCTAGCAGACATGTGTGATATTTGACAAATCGTAGAAATGCGTAGGGTAGTGAGTCGTGATCTTTACCCCTTATTTTAGCTTGCAATTTTCTATCCAATAAAAGATTGGCCACATTGAAAATATACAGGATAATTAAAACTAGAGCCTCCCACCAAAAGATATAGTTGTCCCAAAGGAACAGTGCCAGGCATATAACAGATAAGCCATACCATAGTAAATCTCTGGAAATAGGCCACCAATCTATAGCAAAATGCTTATAAAAAACATACCAGAGAAAGTCAATATAAAAAATTTGATCGTATATTGGATTGTATCGCATTGAAAGCCGCTTACCACACCGGTATACAAGCAGCAACAAGCAGTTATTGCCAAAGTATTAAATACCGAAGAACCGACTAT
This sequence comes from Ormia ochracea, assembly GCA_963402855.1. Taxonomy (NCBI): domain Eukaryota; kingdom Metazoa; phylum Arthropoda; class Insecta; order Diptera; family Tachinidae; genus Ormia; species Ormia ochracea. The sequence continues at coordinate 15,094,550 of OY727107.1, read as the reverse complement.
CGTGCCCACACCCATATCGCCTTCAGTCAAAAAAGTGGCATAAATATTAACGAAAAACTCTGGCGAAGAACTAGCCACGGCCAATAAAGTAGCACCAGCCACATCGTAGGGCAGATGAAATTCTAAAGGATTTACAATATGCAATAAAATAAATTGGAAACCAAATATGGCGCTGCCTCACTATAACAGATCCTTTCCACTGCAGGTACGCAGTACTCATCGCAAACAATGGCAATGGCCAGAAACAGATAAATCGTTAGAAGCGTATGGAGAAGAGCGATATCGTAACGTGGCTGGTTATCGGTAAACCAATCCGGATATGCATCTATGGCCCGCAGAGAACAATTTCTTTGATTGCGAGACAGTTTGAATGCCACTATAGATCGCACTGCAAGGGTAGAGTAAAACTTGCGTTAGAGATCAGATATTTTGAGGAATTTTATTAAATATATTACCATCAATATGGGTTGATCTTATAAATAGTAACGACATTTATATTATTCAATTCAAATTGAGAAAAAAAATTAATTTATTTTGTATTTCAAATTTGAAAGCATTTTTGATATTTAAAGCACACTAAAGTTCCAAAATTAATATTCAATAATTGTTTTTTATTTAAAAATACCTTGAAGTTATTGTTGTGGAGATGAGATATAATTTTCTAGAATTTCCCGGTAGTGAAATGTGCTTGGAAGCCAGATGATGTGAAGGCAAATATGTCGAGTTAAATACGATTTTAAAAAATATCGCATGCGATATTTTATTTTTCCTGTATAAATTGTAAGAAATTAGTATAGAATTTCCCGATTTTTTTACAAATTAGCTCACTGCACGTAAACCACTGGACCTCGGCTGATCAAGCCTATATAGCCATAAGGGTAAATCATTAGGCTATTAAACTGCATTTATAGAATTGAATTAGAATTATAGAATTTATCTTAATTTTATTTGAGAAATTTTTTAGCATTTTTTGAAAATATGAATTAGTGAAAAATTATCATATCATACTCGACTTCTGGGAGGGACATGGTATCAAACTTATATGGCGTTAAAGGCAGCACATGTCCAATTAAACTGCATTTATGGAATAAAGGGCAGTTTTTAAAATTCGATTAGTGAAAACCTATACTGATTTTAAATATAAGGAAAACTGTACTGAAATTCTCGAGAGGTCTGCATTCTGACCCTGTAGCCCGTCTTGCAGAACCATTTTATTTTGGATATTTGGTTTTATGTAGATTTTGGGAACAGATCAAGCATTTTTGAGTAATTGAAAGTGTAGACAATCATGACGAGGGCGAGCTCTGTAATAAGAGAACAAAGAGCAATCCAATACCATGCAACCATGTGAGATTTTTACTTTCAAAACTTCAAGTCAAGTGATTATTTCCGAATCCAGTTTTATTTTTATTGAAGGACGTTTAAAATAAAAAGTTTCTAAGTAACGTTTCTGATAGCGGTTAAGTTTTCAAGCATAAGAGTTTTAATAATGATCACTGAATGACTTCATTAACAGCTGTTTTAATTTTCGACAAAAATGTTATCTTGGGCGAATTTCGTCCTTCGCGCTAATTGTATTCCTGATATTAGGCAATGTTCTAAGTAGCGTGTCTGATAGCGGTTAAGTTTTCAAGCATTAGAGTTTTAATAATGATCACTAAATGACTTCATTAACAGCTGTTTTAATTTTCGACAAAAATGTTATCTTGGGCGAATTTCGTCCTTCGCGCTAATTGTATTCCTGATATTAGGCAATGTTCTAAGTAGCGTGTCTGATAGCGGTTAAGCTTTCAAGCATTAGAGGTTTAATAATGATCACTGAATGACTTCATTAGCAGCTGTTTTAATTTTCGACAAAAATGTCATATTGCGCGAATTTCGTCCTTCGCGCTAATTGTGTTCCTGACATTAGGCAATGATATGGTACCTAGTATTTGTATACTCGATCATCTAAAAAGTATTAAACATTTCTAGTCTGAAGTGAGAATAAAATTTCGTTCAGCATAGAAGTCTGTCGCTCTGTCATTTCAGCGTTTCTTATTACATAATTTTATTACTAATTATACACAAGAATTGTCTTTTCTGCAAAAAAAAGTTGTACAAAAACAAATTTTTTCTTACTCATTTTCGTATTTCTTTTTTATAACTCGTATTATTTTATTTCTTATTTATTTGACTCTTAAGCGGCCATGTCGTTTATATGGAGAAAACTGTGACTATATTCTTTATTATTATTATTTTTTCTCCAATTACTACTCGTACTATGTAGTTTCTTTGACAAATTTAATTGAATATCTTGTTATTTAAGTGAAATGGAAAATATAATGCATACGAATAGACGACAAAATCAAAAAGAAATGAATGAGAATAAAACTTGGAAGAATATAGTATTTGATAGGTTTAAAATAATTCCGAAAGTAAACGAATTTTTCCATAAAAATAATTCAAATAAAAGCCAAAATTTAAATAAATTCTTAAAAAAACACCGTAACAAGTAGAGGTTAGTGGCATACTTCGGCGAATTGTTAACTAACTTTATTACTATTTACCAAACATTGGCAATAATTTAGTTAGTAGGTTTCTACATTACTATTTGGCTATTCGGTTTTATTTAAGGCAAGCCAGCGAGCAATGGAAATAAGCTGAATTACATACATATGTAAGTTCTAATTTACAAAGATATTTTACATGTGAAAACGTAGTAACGAAATATCTTTTTAAGATAACTCTATACGATGTGTTTTTTCCACATGTAAATTAGATTTGCAGTTGAAACCTAAACATACATACAACGTTTGAACTTTTCAATTACATTCGTACGATTGCGTTACTTACGTATGTAAATTCATATGTGACTTGCATGCGTGATAGCTGTACTAAAATGGGATTTGTGTGCCTCTCGACTTATTTCAGCTCTTTTGCACTTTTAAGTGATTTCGAAATAACTGAACGAAGTTGCATCACTGGAAATCACATGAGTTGTTTATCAAAATTTGCATGTGTATTTTGGGGTTTGAAATCCAAGTTGCACGTGTAAATGCGGCCGTAAAAAGACATCATTATATATTCCATAAATTTAAAAATTTAAATAATTTATTACAATTTTGAGCTCATGTTATTCCTTTCCCCGATTTTTTTAGGCACCAGACTGAAGATTCCATTATTAAGATATAGATGATATAATAAAAATAATAATAAACATTATTTTCGAAATATTTTAAATTATTGTTATTATTTTCTTTATTATTAGCTGCATTAAATTCTTCTCGTATTTGTTTTATATAGAAATAATTTAATATTATATTAATTTTATTATATATTACACTATTATTATATTATAAATAATCCTCTGGAGAAATTCACCAAAAATATATAATATTGCAATTGCTTATAATAGTAATAATAATAATAATAATAATAATAATAATAATAATAATAATAATAATAATAATAATAATAATAATAAAAATAAAAATAATAATAATAATAATAATAATAATAATAATAATAATAATAATAATAATAATAATAATAATAATAATAATAATAATAATAATAATAATAATAATAATAATAATAATAATAATAATAATAATAATAATAATAATAATAATAATAATAATAATAATAATAAAAAAAAAATAATAATAATAATAATAATAATAATAATAATAATAAAAATAATAATAATAATAACAATAATAACAACAACTAAATGTTGGAGAATATAGAGTTAATATATCTGAAACTATTTTTTTTAATAATTTTTTTATTTTCTTTTCTTTTCAGATAAATTTATCAATAGTATTCAAGTAAGTATGTAATTCCTCGTATATTTATATACATATATATTTTATATATTTTGATACAAGCAATCTCAGTCGGTGATCAAATGATTCATTTTGTTTCTTTAGCCTTCTCACCACATATTATATTTCCTCAAAATTGGTTCTAAATTTCTCCCTCATACGTCATGTTTTACGAAATCTTTTTCAAATGTCAAACTGTCAATACAAATACGGTCCACAAATATGGTACAGGCTTTTGGGCTAAATCAAATATGTAATTGTAAAAAATAACAGGGGAAGGAAACGTTTTATTACTTAAATAAGTTTATTGAAATTTCAATTCGCTCTATTTCGCAGTGAGGCAGTAGTTTTACACAGTCTGTAATAACATTTGACAGTCTACTGTGTCATTTCTCTTTTCAATTTTTCTCTATTTCATTCCTTTTTCATTTCATTATTAAAACAATAATTTAGATTTTTTTCAAATACTCAAATGGTTTTTGTAGCTTCTAGGGATCTTAAAATAATCGTAACAAGCTTCACGAATTGGCCTTAAACTCAAAAGTCATCCTTTTATGAATTCGCCTGAGGGCACAATTATAACAGCTATTTTGAAAAACTTTGAGTAATTGTGTTAAATAGGTGTATAGAAAAAAGCTATTAGCTGTTGTGCGAAAACGAGTAAGCAAATGAATTTAATTTTGACAGAAAACGGCTGTCAAATATTTAAAAAAAATATGAAATATTATATTAGTTTTTAAAAATTTATTAAATAGAGAATTTGATTCACTATTTTACACAATCGTAATATTTGTTAAATATGTCATTTAGAAAATGATAATAGTTATACCGAAAATGCAACTGTGTGACAAATTTGTAAAGAAATTATATGATTTCATTTAGTGGTGAGTTGGTGAATTTTGTGTTCCATATCCACTTTTCATTTAGTACGTTTATGCATCAAATGGGTTTGAGCTTGGTCGTTGTGTCTGTCTTCCCTGCCTAAACAGTTGAAATAAATGTCAGTAGATGTGGTTGAAATAAAGGAAAAAAATCTTATTTAATTCGTTTGTCACTTTAATCTACTAAAGATATTCATCTGCGATTTTTTGCAGCGATATTTTCTTCGTATAGGAGAGAACATGGAAAAATCTTAACAATGAATATCGTAAGTATAATTGTAGGTATGTATATGCGCATATAGATACACATATATTTTTTGGATACCCAATATACATTTTTATAGACATTGATTGGAGCGTATCGTTTAAAATGGTTGCAGACGAGCAGTCGGCAATTTTTTACTGCGCTGTTTCTTTCCATTTTCAGACATGCTTTCCAGTCAGTGTGTTACTAAAGGTCATGTATTATAATAGTACTGAGTCGTGGGAGGCATTCACGTGAAAATCTGATAATGACAGCCTCCTATTTCAAACAATCGTATCAAAATGGCGTGGCTGTTGGCACACTATCATACAAAAGTGATGCAAATTAACTTATTTTTTTGGCTGATTGACGTAAAATCAACTCTGATCGCATACAAATTTTCATAAACTTTTGCTTGGGCCACATTATCTTATTTTTCCAAAAGAGATGCCATATTTGGCAAATCCTTCGACTGTGTAGGATAGTGTATCAGAGCCTTGATAACTGGTGAACAACACAAACAATATACATACAGATGAGCATAATTGAATTTTGGGAATACCCAAGTTCTTACTTTATTTCTTCTTCGCGTCAATGTCCTGTACAGTTCCTTAAGGATTGACTAGATGGCTTGCAAGAATATGTGGTGTGTGGTTACGGACTTACAACTGAGAATAATATATGCTGAGAAGCTAGAAATGTATCGCATGAAAATGTTTACTGGACGTACCACTCATTCATATCTACGTAGTCATGTGCTAATGCATATCTTCTATTTTCCAGATCTTATTATTTGTTAGTGTAGTCATTTATTATTGTTTAAATTCACCACACATTTTTATTACTCTGATTGAGGATCAGTATGTGACCGATGATCAAAATGACGGGCTTTATTGTACGATATTGTTTCTTCTTAATAAATTCATGTACAGATTCACACACACTCACACATACGCACACCGAGATCACATTCTCAACTTTATTGCTTGTCCAGTATTTATGCAATAACTACAACAATATCGTCACTAATAACAATAACGGTATCCCATTGTATTCAAATTAAGTGGCAACTATACGACAATATTGTAGCGAAAAGGAAAAAATATTTCACATATAATGAGAAGTAGAAAAACAACAACAAGAACAACAACAACAACAAAAACAGAAACAAGCAATATGATGTACCTAAAACGAATAAAAATTATTTCTGAAAAGAAATTTAAAGTGATAAAATCACAGTTTGAATATGAGTTGGTTTGGGTGCATGTATGCATACATGAGTGCACATACATACATATACACATACAATCAGATAGAGACTTAAAGATAGACGATATATTTAAATAAATCTTGAATTTTTGCAACTAAATTAGTGATATTTTTAAACATACATAAATTTTTTCTTGAAATTTAAAAAAATGAACCAAAAAAAAAAAAAATTTGAAAGCACTGAAGGTATTATTAGTTTGTATATTTCATACTGTTGCGAATCAGCTGTTGCATTTCTTTTCAATTAAAACTCTGTATGTCTGCTTAGTTTTTCTTTTTTCGTTCTGTTCTGTTTCGGATGAATCTGATGGAAATAGAATTCAAATTAAAAGAGAGCCGAATTTATAAGAAATTAAATTGTGTTTTTATTTTTAATTTATTTTATTAAACAGCTGATTCTATAAAATGTTTCTTGCAAAACAAACCAGCAACGGAAAAACTAAAACCAAATGATCTTAAAATAAATATTATTAGCAGTCATAATCTTACCAACATTTTACTGTTGCAGCTTGACTCACCGAGAATGGTGCAACCTGAAACTCTTTCATGCTTAAATATAAAAAAATTCCAGATCATTAAATTTTTGTCGCAATTGTCAATGATCTTGCAAACCCTTGAGAGCACGGTTTGCTTGCAGTTGATTGATACAAGAATGATAAAATAAAGATTGCGTCATGGCGCAAGTATTTGTAATAAACAGTTCTGCGCATGATGGCACTCTGACGTCACTCAACCACTGTTCTCATTGGCTAATAAAATTCGGCTGTAGAACTATTTAGTTTGTGTAAAAACGTGACAGTGGGGCAAATTGTTATTCTTCTAATTTTATTTTTGACGTATGCATGCACGTGTGTTTGTGCATAGATCAAGCATTCTAAATGCCTCACGAACAAGGCCGACATGAATCTTGCCACGTGCAATCTTACTCTCTTCTAGTCTTGTTAGTATTGTATTTTCTATTACATTTTAGCAATCACGTATCTCTTCTTCTTCCACAATACAGGATACTGTTAGAGATATCTCACATTTACAACGAGTGTTTGCCTATGAGAATATATCGTGCTAATTCACGTCATTAGTTGTAAAGGATCCGTGATGATCTCATATCCCAATTTGAAAAGCAAGTAAATATTAGTTAATTAGTTGATAACTCTCATACAAAGAAAGCCTTCGCATTCTAGTGGATTCTATATAACAATTTGACCTGACAATTCATCACGTAGCCTCTACACTTTCCCGCTTTTCATAGCTTAACGGCAGTCGCCTCATATGAAATAACTCAAAAAATGGCTTCACGGGTTTAGCAAAGGATTTATTTCATTTTATGGACTAAAAATTATTCTGCTGCCGGTACACCATTGGCAACCTTAATATCCCATCCGCACTTTGAAATATATGGTGGAGTTCTGCATTTCATTTTCGGATCTGAGATATATATGTAGTTGTATAATTGAGATCAGCTGAAAATAAATATACAATAATACAGAAAATGTATTTGTACTAAGGATATGGCTTTCTTGTCGTATGCCGCATTTTATTTCTATTGCTTTCTATTATTTTTCTATCGATGTATAAATTTGGTAATGTTATAAAAAAGGCGTTAATATTTTTAACAGTAAAAAACTGAATCTAATCAAAAAATTATCGCTGTTCAAAAAAGAAAACCTTCCTTATTATTTTCTTACCACAAAACTAATGAATCTAAATTCCAAAGAATTATATACATATGTACATACATGCCCAAAATTTCGCTGCAACTCCCCACAGTTGTTTTCTAACTGTTTTCGCGTACTCAGCCTGAAGCCTTCAATAATTTTTTCAAAATAAAACTTCACTCTGCCCATCCCACGTTTTTTAATTAACATCTAAATGAAACGACTTAAATTATAACGCACGTTGCTGTCACGAAAATTGCTGAAATTAAATTAAAAAAATATACTAAAGGTCAAAATTTAACGCTTGAGACGAATCGTATTCGACAACATCATACACTGCAATGACAATCATTAATTTATTGCTCTAAGAGACAAAAGAGATGGCGTGCTATGCGAAATGAAATAATTATCCAAACTGAACGGGCTTACATAGATGCTCTCTGCATAACGTCATGACAAAAGTTATGATCGCGGGTTTAATGATATTGATTAAATATGTATGTATGTATGCATATGTGTGTATATACACATGCAATCATACATTGTCACATTGTTGCTGATTGGAATGAATTTGTGACGGCGATGATGAGAGTTCAAAATATGTCATAAGTATTTAGTTTTGATCAAAACTGGTGATGCAGTGGCAAATATCAAATGTTTTATTAAGTATGGATTATTTTAGAAGGACAGGGGAGAGAATGAAGTCTGCTCATTGAAATTGTAGTTCTATTGACTTCATTCCCAGTTTCTTAAGAAGTCCCACAATACTTGAACGATGATGATGCAGTTTTGGCAAGAAAAAAGTCTCTTTTATAAATTTCAGGTTTTTTTTTCGATATTGGTAAGGTTCATGTTGCAATACCCCAAAAAGTCGTACGATTCATTCACATGAAAATCTGATAGTAGTTTTCTCGTATTGAAATGGCGTGGAAATTGCCATTTTATAAATATTTTCCTAAACTATTTTTATGTCACACTATTGTATTTTTTCAAGAGTGATGCCATATTTGACATGTCGTACGATTATCTAGGATAATGAAACATGCCACTTAGCCCACCGGCATCTTTTCATCTCTTATAGCTCTCAAAAATATTTGTCTTTATTTTTTTTAAAAGGATTCTTATCCTTTCATTGAAATTGTTTAAAATTGTTATTGCTACATTTTAAAGCCATTCTATTCTATTGAATTTTATTATTGGTGGCCTGAAAGGGTTAAAATAATTACAAATAACTTGCAAATAACAAGCGCATTGAAAATTGGCTGACGTTATTGAAATCATATAGTTCATACTCTGAAGTATTTCTGCTAATCTCAGATTTCTATTTAATGCCGTGTTTATATTATCGAGAGTGCACTGTATTCATACTATACTTGTACAAAAAGTAGAAAAATAAAAAATTTGAAAAGATTAGAAAAGAAATTGGAGAAATCTTATAAAAGCATAACTTTTATTCCAATTATTTTTATTCGAAATTTATTTTATGAAAACATGTTTTATTAAATAAATTTTTTTTAATAAATGTTTGCGGCAAAAACAAGAAAATTTATTCAAATAATTTTTGAATGTTTTTGTACAACAATTTTAATGGCACACTTACAAATCGATATATTTATACCATAAAGGCGCATTTAATTTTCTAAATAAATTAGGTGATGATGTTAAAGCAGCTTAAAAAACAGTCGCGTATAAAATTAAATATACGTTGAAAAATCGTAAACTAAACAAAATTTAGTAATTCTTTTAATGTTTTCGCTTTGCTTATGTAATTTTATTAGGTGTTATTTACTACCAATCAGATTAAGGTAATAAAATATATGTTTGTATGTATATACATATGTATGTATCTATACAAAAATTGCGTTTGCTTTATAAAAATTAGAGAGTCCACATCATTGAAAAATGGCATAATAGCCCAACTAGCAACTGTTTGTACTTTTATTGTAAACTTTCAAAAGGAACTACACCCTTAATTATTGACCCGCATTAAAAAATAAAACATTACAAATTATTGCTTTTATTTGTTTGACAAAAAAAAAAAAATGTAAAGAAAGACATTCAAATCATTTGAAATTATGTGTACGAGTATATTTTCTTTCAACACAAATATTGCATACATGTCTACATACATACTTACACACATACATATGCATATACAAGTAGGAAAAAAGCCAACTACAAATGCATGCATGTACACAAAACTTGGTATATATAAAAAAATTTAAAAAATTCATTCAGCCATACATATGGGTATGTGCATATATATGTGTACATACATACATATATGTATGCATAATATCAAGAGCGGCATATTTTATTTACTACACTTAAATATTAGATCTAAGCTTCCAACGGTATAGCCGAACTTAAATGAATTCAGTCATTAAAAACGGTGCGGTTACTCAACATCATTTATAGCAATGGAAATTTAAGGAAAATCTAAAACACAAAAGAAAAAAAAACTAAATTATTTTAAAACATTAAAAAAGAAAAGCCGAATCAATAAAAACGCACATATATGTAAATTAAAAAAAATAAATTAATTGATTTGAATAAGCCGCTATTTCGTTTATGAAATATTAAATGCAAAAACCATTTAAATACCGGAAACGGATTGGATTGTCTTAAAGAATTATCAAAAACAAAAAGAAAAACAAAAACAAAACTAACTTCCTTCCAAAGTAAATTATTAAAAAACAACGAAGCAAACCAATCGCCCATATTGGTTTTTCTGATTTTCTGTTTTTATTTGTGTAGTTTCTGCTACAAACACATTTGATGGGCAACAAGCCGTTATTCCTCCGACTGGTATAAAATCAACGGCATACAGTTGAGTGTGAGCTAGTGTGTTTTGTGAGAGAGTGAGAACGAATGAATATCACAGTGAATATGCTTAATTACATGAGCAGCGACAACACATGCACACACCTAAAGGAAAACTAACGTTGCTATGTGTTCGTTTTATAATGTGTTTAGATGTGTGTGCTTTTCGACTTGTGTCAGTGTATTGGTTTCTTTTTTAATATTTTCAAATAAACGTTAATGTTCTACATATTTTGAATTTTTCTTTTTATTGTTGTTCTTGCCGTTGTCGTTGTCGTTGTTGATTTTTTTTTTTTTTTTTTTGTATGGCAATGTGTAGATTGTATTGAGCTTAGTTTATGACGAGCGGTGTTCAAAATATCAAGCAACCAATGTGAAAGCGCGCTTATGCGAACTTTTAGCGTTACAAAAGTTTTCAAACAATACACACACACCTTTAATAACATAAAAAAAAATAAATAACAAAAGGAAACGAAAAGCCGTCGCAGTGACATTTAAACGTCACTTTAAATAAATTTAAAAAAGTTACTTCTAAAAAAATTTAGTTTTATACGGCCATACATACAATCATACATATACACATGTATGTATGTACATATAATTACAACACATATTAATAAAATAGAGTAATAATCAAATATTAATATTATAAAATTATACAACAACACAAAATGGAGGATTATTGGGGATTAAGCAGCACTACTGGTATTAACAACATATTTTAAAACCTTAAAACACAATAGTTATGAATAACACATACACACACATACAAACGTGCATCTAGTATGTATGTAAAAATAAATTGTTATTAATAAAAATTGAGCGTTTTGTGTGTCGTAAGCAGCAGGACCTCAATTTTTATTACTAAATTAAAACAAAAAAAAAAAAAATACAAATTTTTTCTAAAAACAACACATTTTATTAAAAATATTAAAAAATGAAGAAAATTCGCTTACGTTTTAACCACAAAGTAAAAAAAAAAAAAAAAAAACATAAAAAGTTTTGTTTGTTCTTTACTGGCTAATGTGTGTACAAGTTCTTTATAAATTTTTTTAAATATTTTTATATATATTTTTTTCATACATTTACGTTACTTGTCTCGCGAAATATTAGAATCTGGTTTTGCTTTAAAAAGCATATTAATATTTTTCTACTTTTGCCTTAGAAAATGTAATTGAAAGTTTCTAAAAACATACTGAATCACAGTAAAGTTTTTCGAACTTTAAAAAATAATTCAATTGTTTTTACTTTGTATGATATAAAATCGTTTGTTTCTATTTAATGATGCGTTGCAATGCAAAACGAACCAAATATTTGTTCAATAATTCGAAGGCAGTTCCCAAGAATCTCTATTTTTTTAAAATTTGTAATTTTGAAAAGTAAAACGTTTTCTAACAAATAGATAACTTTAATTGAAATTGCCTGAAAAATTTATTGAAAATTTATTTCCATGAATATTAGCATTATTTTGGTACAGTATTTGCACCCTACATTCGCCTTGACTAGTCACCCTTCGATTTGTGACCGTCTAAATCCATGGCAGAACTCATGAGCAGATTTACTTACATATAATAAACAGAGTTGATATTGGACGAGGGTAATTAGGGGTGTTGGGATCATGCATCCCTAAGAAAATAAAAAAGTGGGTAATGAACCTACTTCTTCCTCTTGTTTTGGCAAACATCTGCTTTCGATGTGTATTTTCCATTTGTCAGTATATAAATTGTTTTTTCCTTCACTTGCTAAGAAAAATTAAAAATTTTCTAATTTTATTCAAGTCTTGTTTGAAGAACTTCGAAATATCTACCTAGAAACCACACCCATCAATGAAAGAAGGCAAATTTGGGAGAAAAGGCTTACTAGATATTAGCCGAATCAGTTCGGTGTTTTTTAAGTCGAATAATGCTGGTTCACGCTACTCAGAAATCACGCTTATCATTGAAAGAAAGCACGCTCTCATGACATCTATGAATTTGCCAAACGTTAAGCTTCCAAAGCTCTACTTTACTTTAAGAACTTTTCTAAACTGCCCTCATATACATTTCTTGCAATAACTTTCACATTTTCCATTTTAAATGAAATCTGTTTTTTTCTTTATCAAGCACGAGCGTAATTAAAAATTGTAAACATTATTTGAAAAGAAGAAGACATGTGATTTATTATTGTAATATGAGTACAGAAAATAAATAATTACAGCCAAATGCAAAATGTAATCAAAACAATTCTACGAGTATGCAATTCGAGTCGTTTGATGAGTAAACATTTTTTCTTTTTTTTAGTTTTTTTGCCGGTGTATTTCCAAAAATTTTTGAATTGCAACATGCACGTTCTAGACTGCAACTTATTATTAGCGATTTTTTTTAAACAATTAAAAAGAAAGCCCCTAATAAAATTAAATACACTATAAATTATGCATTATACTCGCTAAGTCATTTGCGTTGCACTGCTGCGCATTATACGAGAAGGCGGCATGAGAAAGAAAAGGAAGGAAAGTCAATAATTGGAAGCCACCTTCCAAGTATATCCCAGCGAACAGATAAATGCAAACCAGCTGAATGAGGATATATCTAATAGTAATAATTTAAGGTCAATTACCTAATTCGTTTGATGTCGACCATTTTTTCTATTAAATAAATTTTTAATGGCTTTCAAAAACTCTAATGTCATCCTGTATTCCGATCTTCCATATTACCTAAATAATAAAACATTCAAAATACTTAGACATCAAGATATTAAGGCGTTGAGCTTGAGACCAACATCTCAAAAAATGTCAATACTTTTTTGCAAAGGCGAATTCAATGCGGTGTAGTCATTCCGCTTTTAAATGCAACACTGAATAAAAAATGTTTTCTCTGTCAAAGATTCCTCAGCATGTAAAGCACACCATACACTTGTTAAATGCTTGTCGGTGCTTGACATGCATAACATTAATGAAGCTCCAACAGGAGCAGGTCTTTAATACCTAAAAATTATATTGGTTACACATTAAAAAGAATGGACACTTAAAATACAGTGAACTCCCTGTAATATGAACTAAATAAAACCAAGCAAGTACATATTTGCATTTTATATAAAATTTCTTATTTGTTGTTTATTGACATAAACAATAAGAAAAACCAAGTTAAAGTCGGTGTTTATCTGCCTGTTTCTTTTGTCGAAGCAACGCTCTCTTTCTTAATTGCCGCAATAGATTCGAATCTTATTGATCAATCCTTTCATTTATTCAGAAACGTGACAGCTTCTCTTGCTTTATAGCCTTTTTCCCACCTCCACAAAGCAGCGTCATAGTTGACACCAGGTCTACCCCTTCCATTCTCATTACACACTATAGAGAATCTTCGCTCCATTGTTGAACATTGACAGTATTCCATCTACAAGATCGTTTCAAGCATATCGCTAATTCCACTCCGTATCTGAATACAGTGACCGAAATATTATTATTATTATATAATTTTTTAAGTCTATGATGGACGTCTATTGATGGACGCGAACTAATTCCCAAAAAGTTCAAATGTATAGATATTCAGAAAAGGTTTTGACGAATAATTTCTAAACCCAATTTATATATTGATAATTGAAGGATCGTAGTAGTGGCTGTTGCTACAAATTTAGTGGGTTATTTTAGGAAATCCTTTACGTGGAATGATCATATTAATAATTATTCTTTCCGTCACGAGGATGGGTTGCAGTCACGATACTTTTCATAGTAAAAATTTACTAGTGCTAGTCCGATTGTATGGATGAGAGCTTTTCGCTAAACTGCAATCTGCCTGTCATATATAATGACATGATCTGTTGTGAAGTATTGATAATTAACTCAGATAATTTATGCGCGTCTGCCCGCATGCCTTTACAGTAGACTATACGGAAAATTGTAGGTCTAAAACAATAACGAGTGAAGGCTACAATAGTCTAATGCCTAAATGGGATGTGTGGGGCACCCTTTTGAACCCGACGAAATGGAAAGTATGAATCATTCCATTTCACGGAATTTAGTGTGAACCCCATTTCGAATAGCTCTGTAATAAAAAGTTTCTTGTTAACCTTCTCAAAGTGCAAATTAAAATCCGTTTGGTTTTTTCCCGGTTCCATAGGCACTGTTACACTGTCCTACGCTGTCGTACGATTTGAAAATATAGCATAGTGTAGCCAAAAATGTCATATAAAAGTTTTCATAAAATGACAATTTTCGTGCGATCAGAGAGTTGCATAAATTTCAATCAGCAAAGAAAAATTGTTTAAAGCATTTTTGTATGATCGCCATTTTGAAGCGATTTTTTAAAATAGGAGGAGATCACTATCTAATTTTTGTATGAATGAATCATACGACTGTGTAGGATAGTGAAAGATGGACATCAACAAATTTCTATTTATATTTCCATATAAATTGTGCAATATTTGGATTGTGCTTGTAAGTACGAGTAGCGCAAGAAGAAGAATTACAATGGCACAGCAGTTCATACAACATGTTTTGTGCCATTTGGGGAAAAATTGTTACCCACCAGCCTTACTAAAGAGTAGGAAAATTTTGTTTGTCTAATTTATGTTATAAAAGAAATTCTCAATAGCTTTATATTTATGGGTCCAATACGATTGTGGAGCAATGGACGCAGCTCAGGAAGTAGGCTTATGAAGTTGTATCATTTTTATCCTTGTACTCTGTAGTCTTAAACCGGTCCACAATGTATAAAATAATTTTAACTTAATGGGGTGACGGAATGGTTTCTGAAGGAAAGCAACTTGCTCACGTGAAAAAGTTTTGAAGTTGCAGCAAAACATTTATATAAATTGTTAACGGTTCCATATGTGTATGTAAGAAAAAGTAGAATTCACACACATACACACATAGAAAATATTTTCACAATATTGATTTACTTACTTTACTTTTTTATTATATATAAATTATTGTATATAATTTTTCTTAATTAGCGAATCTTCATTTCCCAAATTAATAATAATTAAAGATTTTTTTAACTAACTTAACCTGCAAAGCTTTTGGCTTGTCTGCAGAAAAACACCCACACGATCTAGGCAGGCATCGATCCCGCGACCTCCGTTGTAGTAGGCTGTGCGTTATTCATTCGCTTACGGAGGCACCCAATAGTGATGTCTTGCTATATTAAGATTTTACTGGCGTGTTATTGCAACTTGTCGCTAATAGCAACGATTCCGCTATTCAAAAGTTATTATCGAGGTCTCACCGTACATACATTTATTTAATTAACAAAGTATACTGAATTAGAAGCTTCTTATATCGGTGAAGGAAAATGTTAAATTTCTTAAATGTTATAAAATTATACGAGCTTAAATCTTGAGGGTTTTCGAAAGTTTAAAATTTTCTAATCAAATTTTATTAAACAATAAAATTTGAAAAGAAATCTTAAATGAATAGAGAAGAAAATCATGTTCACTCACATAAAGCGTGAGCAAAGAAATTTATTCGCCACTAGTGTTGAATATCACATCTGTATATGTATATGTGATGTACATACATACGCACACGTACTTGCATATGTATGGGTGTGGATAAGATTTGAGTATCTTTAAGATAAATTCATAACATGGATGTGATAAATAGAACGAAATTCGTTCTGTCCGAGATTTATAGCCATTCATACAATCGTACACACATACATAATAATGTAGCAGTATGTGTGCATGTATTGCTTCTTTGAAGCTTTCAGTAAAATATACTATATAATAACATAAACATCTAAAAGTGATGATGACTATGATTAAGAATATCACACCTAAAGCAATTTAAACTAAAATAAAATGAAGAAAATGGTGATAATAGACAAATGAATAGCTGGCTGGAAACATGAGGTCCAACTATTCCAGGGGACACAATATTAAAACATTTTTTCTAAAAGCTTAGTTATTTTATTTTTACCACAGAAATGGTATTTTTACACGGACTGAGTAGATTATTTAAGTCTGAAAGCGACTGAATAGTAGAGATAGAGAAATCTCTCTCTGTGTCGCGTAACATTGATATTGTCGTAACGTTTCTCAGTTGTCTTACGTTGGTTACGTTCGTGACCAATCACTTTTTGAACACTAGTGTTCACTAGTGACTCTGGAGTTTAAGGCTGTCTGACATTCTGGCGACTAATTCTTGAACTGAATGCCGCTAGGGGACTTTTTTTTGATTAAGAGAGTGCCTAATATTATAATCAAAAAGTCCGTTGGGGTTAAAAATCTTGAATGGAGTGAATAGTTTTAGGCCGATACCAATGATAGGCCCAGCTCGCTTAGTATAGAGCAAACTCCTTTGTAGGTATTGTGACCATTAAACAGGCTTTATTCGTCCTAGTGGCACAAGGTTATGGCACAGGGGACTCTTTCTCTGAAAACTGAACCCCGCTATGGGACTTTTTTTTGATTAAGAGAGTGCCTAATATTATAATCAAAAAGTCTGTTGGGGTTAAAAATCTTGAATGGAGTGGATAGTTTTAGGCCGATACCAATGATAGGCCCAGCTCGCTTAGTATAGAGCAAACTCCTTTGTACCTATTGTGACCATTAAACTGGCTTTATTCGTCCTAGTGGCACAAGGTTATGGCACGGGGGACTCTTTCTCTGAAAACTGAACCCCGCTATGGGACTTTTTTTTGATTAAGAGAGTGCCTAATATTATAACCAAAAAGTCCGTTGGGATTAAAAATCTTGAATGGAGTGGATAGTGTTAGGCCGATACCAATGATAGGCCCAGCTCGCTTAGTATAGAGCAAACTCCTTTGTAGGTATTGTGACCATTAAACAGGCTTTATTCGTCCTAGTGGCACAAGGTTATGGCACGGGGGACTCTTTCTCTGAAAACTGAACCCCGCTAGGGGACTTTTTTTTGATTAAGAGAGTACCTAATATTATAACCAAAAAGTCCGTTGGGGTTAAAAATCTTGAATGGAGTGGATAGTTTTAGGCCGATACCAATGATAGGCTCAACTGCCGTTGGCTCAGCAGCAACATATAACTCAAAAAAATTAAACAAGATTCCTGTTAAAAATGTGGATTCACACATTTAAGACCACCCTGGAATTAAGCCACAGTGACACCTGCTCATGTTAGATTTGAACACATATATGTAAAGCTCTAGTTTGTTTAATCAGGACTCAACAGTTACACCGTTAATTCTGAGACCGTTGGATTCTCAATATCTACTTTGACTTTGTTTATTCGGAAAACGATGATCACTTTCATAGCAGCTTCATCAGAAGCTTCAGTGCTTCTCAGTCAACGTAAATTACTAAATTTAGTAAACTTTTGACGAAGCTTGAAGAAGAAGAACTTGAGTTTTAATATACGACTACGCCAGTTGGAAAAGTTAAGGTGTGGTGGATTCTATGCGACTTGGCTTTAGATGGGAAATAAACATTGTTAAGTTAAGAATGTTAGAATCAAATGAAAATCAAAATGCAACTTCCTAAATTTGCTCAGATACACCCACCGCTATTCGAACCTAACGGTACTAAGAGTTTCAGTTCGAAGCGTATGATCTACATGGTTTTTATGCTCTCCTTTTCTCTACCCTCTTGGTTAACTTTTAAACCATATAAATATTTAACTGTGCAACCTTGTTTTTTAGGGGCTGTCCGAAAACTCTCCAGCTGATATACGATTGATATATCTTACTTGACTTAATGATATCTGCACTCGCTTATGATTAATCGTTATCTATTAGTTAATTAGTAAATTTGCTAACATGGCAATTGCGAAACATATTCTTCCACAGTATCCAATCAAAATCCAATTAACGCCTACAAAATATAAAATATCTGAGAAGCAGTACGAATTGTTGTTATTGTAATTATCAAAGTAAATTATTAATTAGTTGATTTTATCAAATAATTAAAACAATAAAATTTTCTTTTCATTTGTTTTAATTTTGATTTATGCAGCGAAACGGATACACAATGAATGGCGTGTAGCATATTTTGAAAAAATGAAAATTATGGAATTGGATTGTCATTGTATCGTTTTATTAACTACACAGAGAGAAAAGCCTTTGCAAGATCTTTTCAGTGGCTAGTGACTAGTGACTAGTGACTAGCAGGGATACGAGGACACCCCTTTGAGGTTTTATATGGGAAATTGGTTTCCCTTTGGCTTGACCTTGACATATTTCTTATTTTATATTTTTTGATGGAAAGAAGAAGAATTTATTATTTCTGACTGCTACTCATTATACTTGTCACAATTGCTGAGTGTTGGGGAACCGTAATTCATATATTAGCTGGTGCTAGTAGGCTTAATTTTGTCTGTGGCTTCATTGATACATTTGGCCCTTCCTAGTTCAGGCGACAGTTATCATGGCTGACTTCTAAGTATCTTAAAGCCACAAAAAAGTAATATTCAAAATGCATTAAAGAAGAAGATAAGCTATTTCAGTTCCGTGTGCCTTAAGAGCCATGGAAATAATTCTCCGAGATCCGTTTTAATAGAAGTTATAATGAATTTTTGCCTATCTGTCATGGCCACAAAAAGGCCAATAGCACTCAATTGACATTTACTTTAAAAATCACACCAGCGATGACAAAAATAAGTCTGAACCGATCTAAAACTATTTTAGTTCTTAGATAACACCCAGTAAAACAAACATCTGATTTCTATTTATAACATTGTTGCATGAATTTAGGAAGACGTTCCCTATTCCATCTGCTAATTAGGCTCGACTCGTAGTTAATTTCTTTTTTTTAATGATTTAAAGATATATACGAACACAAATAAGCGGCGGAATCTTCTTTCATGGCATGAGCTTCGAAACATTGCTTCGTAGCAAGTGCTATATGGTTGAGCAGTTCCATCTTGGTTCAATAGTCGTTAGGTTACTAGACTATTAGCTGGCCAATATATCCTCAGACAGAGGAAAAAATCGTAAACAGTTGATGTTTATTAAAATATTGGCTTTTGAACCTTGTAGCATTTCGGAAGGTACCAGGCAGCTTTAATAAACCCCCTTTTCGATAACAGGCGTCAGGGTTGCATGATTTGCAAGATTCTACAAGATGTTTAAGATATCAACCTGTAACGGATTAAGAGCAAGTGGCTACCCAAGCAACATCTGCACTTTGAGGAATTTCAATTCCAGAGTTGACATTCCAAATATTGCTTACCCAGTTACAGAGGAGACGTTCAACTGCTTTCTTTTCTGTTTTTTGATCGATACAATAGACTTATAAGGTGCATTAGAAGAAAACTTAAATGTGGAGAAAACAAAGTATTGCTCATCCATTTAACTCTGTACAGAAAGACTTATAGTGTTTTCACATTTAAAGTTAAAACCTACAAACAGCTGATTTTGTGTTCACATACAATTTTGATAAAATCAGCTTTTATAAAACAGTTGGTCAAATAAATTTGCTAATGATAAAATAAATGTTTTTGTAGAAATAGGTGTGTTTGTTGTAATTATTCTTCCCACATTTATTTGACAAACTGTACGACAGCTGTTATTGTTTATATAAAAAAAAATAAGAAATTTTAAAAATGTGTTCTAAAATGAAAATGATTTTACATTTTGTGAATGTGAATGAATTATCAGCTGTTTTCAATCTTTCTAACTTGGTAGCACTGAATATGTACTGTATAAAACAAGGTTGTATTTCATAAAATCTACTTTAAACCAATTCAAAAAAGGTTTTAAAATGGTTTTATGAGAATTATTTTGTATGGTAAAACTAGGCTTGAAGGATTGGTTTTAAAGTTAAAACCAAATTTTGTTTTAAAACCAGATTTTATCCCCAGTGTGAAAACACTATTAGAGATTTGAAGGTGTTTCTTGTTAAAATTAATAATTTTCTAGATTTTCTAGATTCAAGATTCAGAAAGATAAAATTTCAATTTCTCCCATCGGATTTCAGATACATTAACTTTTTTATTTTTATTTATATAAAAATAAGAAAAAAAAAACTCCAGAATCGAAGCTTCTCTATCCTCTAACCTAACTTGCTAACTACTAGTTCGCTGGCTTATTTATAATCAAGGTTGGGGAAAAAGAAAAGCAATATTTTCTAGGTAAATGGCCGTTGTGATCGTGGATATTTCGTAAAGTATCGCTTAAACAATTTCAAGCTTATGGCGGTGTCTCAAACTGACATTTCATTTTAAAAAATACTTTTATGATCTTTTGCTTCTTCCAATCAATTGTAAGTTACAGGGTGTTTCTAATTAAAGTCAACAAAGAGAAAATTCGGCACATTTCGTAGTTTTATTGTGCGGCACATTTCCACGGTTCTACATTTACGGTCGGCTAGTTCTGCCTTTAAATGTAGAACTGTGGATGTAGTTGCATCAGCAGTTTTCCTTTCAGAAAGGGGAAAATGCCAGCTAGGGGGCCAAAATTCTGATTGTTGTTTATGGAGGCGATACTATGATATACTATTTTAGTTTCTTCGATTCTGTACGGGCAGGTCCGTCGACGAAAATGTTGCTTCAATCAGAAAATTATTGGAAGTTGACTGATGTGTTAGTAGTTGTGTCATCGCTCAGGAGCTAAACATTGATTATAGACCATTTGCGAAGAGCTGGATACAGGAGGAAATAATGGCTTGCTACACACCCCCCCCCCCCCCCTCTTACTGCCAAGTATTATTTATTGCTTATTCTCTATCTGTGCCTACAGAAAAGAATAACAGGATAATATACTAGCAGTTGTTGTATATAAATATTTTGTGGGAAAAGCATATGAGAATTACCGTGATTTCTCCCTTCGCTTTGCATTCCCTAATTCATTTTGCTAGACCGTTCATTTCTATCACCACCCTCGTGTAATATTTTATTTATCTCATCAACTGAATTGCTTTCTCTCTCAATTAAATAAATCTTAAATTACTTAATTAGTTAAAAACATAACAAGAACAAAAAGAAGAGCCAAATAGTAATGAATGTTATTATTCGTTGACTTGTGAACGAATGCACACACATACGCACACTCACTCACACATGGACACACATTCAATTAATTTGGAAAATTATTACGTTCGAATTGTTTTATTATTTTTATTGTTTAAATACGCGAATATCAAATATTTTATCTAACGAGAATAATGTTTCCTGATGCCGATGACGATTCTGAATTTGACGCTGATTGAGTTGAAAACGTATAGAATTGAAATGTGTTTTTCTCTAATGAATGCATTTTCAATAAAAACAAATAACACGAATTTTAATTTGTGATTTGTTTGTGAAAAATTTTATTAATTTTTTTTTTTTTTTTTTTTGCTTCTAATTGTTTTTTAAAAGATGTGTGAAAGCAAATTGTTTGAATTGTAAATTTTATCTAAGAAATAAACGTGCATATCAATTTTGTGAGTGTGTGTTTGTGTGTGCATCACTATTTCTAACGTTCTGTTATAGAAATTAATTGTCGGAACTGCTTTTTTGTCATTTATTAAAACAATGTTGTTAATGGAAAGCTCTTTGGAAGATTAATGACAGTAATGAAAATTAACAACTGCATTTATAAAAATCTTATCTAAATTTGGAAAAGTGTTGGAAGAAACAAATGCAAATTTTTGGGAATCATTGAAATTTTCTTATTATGGAACTAAAAATTCTACAAATCCTAAAAAATTAACATTTTTTCACTAAAACACTTTCTCTTATATTTCGATGTGGCTCCTTCCCTTTCTGCATTATTTAGAGAAGGAGCAGAATATTGCCCTGTAAAAGAGTATGAGTATGCTGTTGGCCTGTGATTTTGCATCTCTGTTATAAGCGCAGGTTTGTTATGTTGCTTCGAGGTCTGGCTTTTATCCCCTCGATGTGGTTTCCCACCGCTTTTCAGTAGTCTTCACACTCCAGCATTTGGCTAACAATGTATTTAGGAGTGAAGTCACAAATTTGGTCTTTCAGAACGCTACTTTGACAGTACAGCTGGCGCAGTTAAAGAATATGTGTGAACATATCGCTTTGCAGTGATTTATCTTACTCATATGCCATAGATATTTCCCCATGGAGCCGTGGTATGAAAGAAATTAGGTTCTATTATCTAAATTTCCAATATTGGGAATGTATTGCATTCTTCAATAAAATCCTTTGCAAGGGTCGCATTAGCCAATTTACTTAACATATATGAGATCATTCAATACTGGGGAGATTTTCGCCATTTTTGCAAACCTGGAAAGCTGTCGGCATGACCGCAGGAAAACAGCCAGCGTTTAAACAGGAATCAAACCCGCGACCTCCGGTTTGGTAGGCTGCGCATTATTCATTCGCCTGCGGAGGCAGTCGTACACTATAATTCTCCTAGCATCCGTGCTACCGTGCTCTAGGCAGAAGCCACAGCGAATGCCGCTACTACTTTAGATTTTGTTTTTCTCCTTAATATATCGCCCCATTAAAAATTACAAAATTAACTTTCTGTCGTATAATTATTTAGTTTTTTATATATTAAATTATTTTTCTGAATTTAAACTTAACTTGTGTAATAATTTGCGATACAAACTGTTCAATTTATAAATTGGCAATTTATGTTAAAATGATCTCATATATGCCATAAATTACTTAATGCAACCCTTCCCAGGATTATTTAGCGAGAAAAAAACTTGGCAGCACTAAATAATATGAAAATTAAAATGTCAAAACAAAACAAATTAAGTTACAGAATTAAAAATATTTGCGCAAATTGTGAACACATTTCAATATTTTTTCTACATGTATTCTTTCAATCAGATATTCAATTGATCGCGGTTTAGCGTTCGCCCTAATTGTATTTCTACTACTATGACTCCATATGCCTGGCGCAGTGCTTTAAGAATTGATTAGCTTTAATTAGATATTTTTTTTTTATATTCAAATATTATATTTCTATACTGTTTAAGGTAAATCTCCATACAAGTAGTCTACCTCATTAGCTTGCAAGGTTAATAAATAAAGTTCCCCTACGGAACGGAAATTTTTCTCTCTGGGATTGTTAAAGACAAGCCAAAAACTTGGCACGGGTTTTAGGAAAATGTAGGTTCGAGGAGAACTGAGAGAAGGCATACACAGTTTTATGTACGATGTATTTTACGACTTGAAATAAGAAACAAATTTATAAAACGAATGGGAAGAATAAGAAAAAAGTGTAGTCAAAAGTAAGATAAGCAAAACCAGAGTTACATTGGTGGTGGGGGGGTTTAAAAATTTGACTACCAAAAAATTATACTTTCGCAAAAGTTTTATTGCCATCACTGTCACTTCGTACAAAGTTATTTAAATGCAGTATTGTTTTCTATTTGTGTGGTTACGGCTCTGATACACTTTCCTACACAGTCGTATGATTTGTCAAATATGGCATCTCCACTGAAAAACAACGAATATCTACACAAAAAATTTAAAAAATAAGAACTCGGTTGGAATCCATAAAATTTTTTATTTTTATACTTTTTGTACATGTATAGTGTGAATACGGTAAACTCTCGATAGTACGAACATCGCATTATATTTATTTATTTATTTACCAAATATTAAAATTATATGAATCTAATTGCTATATGTATAGAAGCAGTGGCCACTGAGGCCTTTGGCTTCTGGCTCCCCGATAAATTGAACCCCTGACATTAATCGCATTATATTAAATTATGAGATTAGCACAAATACTTCAGAGTATAACCAATAAGCTTTCAATAAAGTTACCAAATTTTCAATACGCTTGTTATTTGCGAGTTATTTGCGAGTTATTTGCAATTATATTAAACGTTTTAGGCCTTAAAAACCTAAGGCCTTAAACCTTTTAAAAAAATTGCAGCAATAATAATTTTAAACAATTCTGATGAGAGGATATGAATCCTTTTAAAATATTTTTGATAGTTATAAATGCTTTACATCTTGCCTCTGATTTGTCAAATATTGGATCTCCGCTGAAAAAGTAGGATAGTGTGGCCTAAAAATGTCTCATTGCATGGTAATTATCATTTCAAAGCCGAAAAATAGTCATTTCCAGAGTTCCTTTTACTTTAATCAACAAAGAAAAAATTGTTTGCTTTATTTTTGTATGATAGTGAGGCATCAGCAAGGCCATTTTCATGCGATTTCTTTAAAATGGGAAGGGGTTCCCAGCAGATTTTCATTAAAATGAATCGAACGACTGTGTGAGGCCATTTTCATGCGATTTCTTTAAAATGGGAAGGGGTTCCCAGCAGATTTTCATTAAAATGAATCGATCGACTGTGTGAGGCCATTTTCATGCGATTTCTTCAAAATGGGAAGGGATTCACAGCAGATTTTCATTTAAATGAATCGAACGACTGTGTAGGATAGTGAAGCATGAACTTCCGTAAACTAGAAATATATTTACTTAACTAAAGACATGACTATATAAAGAACTTTTAAGGAAAAATCACAAAAGAAAAGTTTCTAAGTTTTTAATTGAATCACATATTTTGTTTAATAAATTTGGCCCTTGCACAATTCTTCTACATTGCAATTTCTCTCAGTGTAAAATTTTTCAATATGGAGTATATTTTTTTAGCTGATTATCAGTTGAGGCCGCTGTTTTTGTTGTTTATTACCGCTACTTCGACTACTTAGTTTATTACTTCCGTTTTAAAATCGTTTGATAGCCGAACGCGAGACAGTATGAATGCAAGTACCCACACACGGAGAGCGCGCGCGAGAGAGAGAGAGAGAGAGAGATCTGTAACGTGAGCCGAGTTTTTCTTAAAATAAATTTATAGTGCATTGTGTTTCCAGTTTCCATTTTCTATTTCTTCTAAATCAATTAAACATTTTTAAAAAAATTATTTTAATTATCTAAAAGTAGCGCCGCCGCCGCCGCTTCACAATAGATAATTGCACACTTTAAACGTTTTCTAAACATGTTTTTTATTTTAATTTGTTGCCTTTTCTCGTACTGCTTTATTGTTTACTTGTTGTCATAATTTGAATTTTCTCTAGTAAATATTCATGCACTTATCAAGGTTTCCTATTGCTTGTTTTCAGTTTGCATTTGTACGAAATGAATTTACTGATCGTACATCGGTTGCATTGATATATGCTTTTTACCGCCAAAAAAAAAAAAAAAAAAAAAAAAAAAAACTAAAAAATAATAATAAATAAATGAATGCAGAAATAAATTTAAAGTTTTGAAATGGGATAACAAATTTCAATTATAAGAAAAATTAAAATACAATGTATGTATATCGAACTCAAAGACGACGGCTATGATGAGATCACCTTCGATTATGATTGAGAAAATGAAAGAGTTTTCTATCTTGTAAATTGTATTTCAATAAGTTGCTAAAATAATTATTGAAATAAATACAAGTGAGCATAAGTAAGACCCCTCCCCACCATCATTAATATATTATATGACATTTTGTGATCTCAGAGCAGCACTCGGTAAAGGTACCCCACTTATGTAAAGCAAAGGAATTTGTGTCTAAGATTAACGTATGTATCTACCATTATGGTGTACGTCCTCCCCCCACTTCCTCTTACAGGTGGGTAAAGTTCTACATTTGAGTCCCCCTCCAAAAAGGTTGTCTCACTGAATGAGTTTCAGACTGGATGAGCAAAACCGAGATCGATATAATATTATGAAATTACATCAAAGAGCGTCTGTTGAATGGCAACAGCATATCGAATTGGATGCCATCCGTAGGCGAGGGAATAGTGCTCAGCCTAATGAACCGGAGGTCACGGGTTCGATTTGGCTGTTTTCCTGCGGACAGGCCAAAAGCTTTGCAGTTAGAGTTGGTTAAAAAAAAAAACAAAAAAGAGTAGTGTCTACCGAATACTGCACAGCTCGAAAAATAATATCGGATCGACTGTAGTCTCGCAAAAATACTCTCCCAGACGTCCTTTTTGGGGTCAAAGCACTGCCACTATACGTACACTCCTTGGAAGCCTCTCCAATCATCGGTCACAGTATCAGTTCTTAATTGGAGGTTGGCATGAACTTGTACCCAACATTCCTAGACGTACTCCTAAAGTATGATAAGCTCAGAGCGAAGCTTGTCTGCTTGCGAGACAGAATACTGTCTCGCAAGCATGAATTAAGCTTTTAAGACACTACACTTATACTCGATGGAAAGCCCGATAATTATCGGTCACAGTTTCAGTTCTTAATTGGTGTGTGGGGGCAAACTTGTACCCAAAATTCGTAGACGTACTTTTAAAGTACAGTTTGCTGAGAGCGAAGCTTGTCTGCTTGCGTTTCAGAATGCTGAGAATTACACAAATCATTTATTATACAGTACAGTACAGTATACAGTTAAGGTAATGGTAGGTCTATGTCGGAACACCAAGCATAGCTGGCCTTTATCTTTCCTTTTATCTTTCATCCAGTCTGAAACTCATTCAGTGAGACAACCTTTTTGAATGGGGACTAAAGGTAGAATTTTACCCAACTGTAAGAGGAAGTGGGGGGAGGGCGTACACCATAATGGTAGATACATACGTTAATCTTAGACACAAATTCCATTGCTTTACATAAGTGGGGTACCTTGTAAGCACATCAATTACCACATTATTTCATGCTTGGGGTAGATGTCTAGAAACGGTGAACATTCTCTTTCCGGAATGTGCGTTATTAAGGTGTGTCTTATCACCAAGATGAAGGATAAAGGAATGTTAGGGGTGCAGTAAATAGACAGAGCAGTGTTGCAACGCCTCTAGTATGAAATTATTGGCTTTTGAAAGCCATTTTTATTCATGTTTATTGTACTTCGTCTAGTGTTCAGTTATCGTTGACTAGGCTTTCGAAACGAAAATAAGCCAACGGTTTATAGTTGCCAGCATATATATAGCGTATATATATAAGGTATTGTAGCTTTCGGCGTAAATATCGCTTTTAACGAACAAACTAATATTACGGCATAGGAATTATAAGCAAAGTCGTAAAATTTCACGAAAAATCTTCCTAAAAATCTTGTCCTGCTTTTATGCGATGGTTTCTCTTAAGGAACTTATTTCTTAGGCGAATAAGGAGTAACCAGTCAAGAGTTTTCGGATTCGGTCTCTGGTTATATATTAAACGCGAGAAGCTAAATAAGAGAACGGGATCTATAACATGCCAGGAGAGAAGGTTGTGGCAAAGTCGTGAAATTTCACGAAAAATCTTCCTAAAAATCTTGTCCTGCTTTCATGCGATGGTTTCTCTTAAGGAACTTATTTCTTAGGCGAATAAGGAGTAACCAGTCAAGAGTTTTCGGATTCGGTCTCTGGTTATATATTAAACGCGAGAAGCTAAATAAGAGAACGGGATCTATAACATGCCAGGAGAGAAGGTTGTGGCAAAGTCGTGAAATTTCACGAAAAATCTTCCTAAAAATCTTGTCCTGCTTTTATGCGATGGTTTCTCTTAAGGAACTTATTTCTTAGGCGAATAAGGAGTAACCAGTCAAGAGTTTTCGGATTCGGTCTCTGGTTATATATTAAACGCGAGAAGCTAAATAAGAGAACGGGATCTATAACATGCCAGGAGAGAAGGTTGTGGCAAAGTCGTGAAATTTCACGAAAAATCTTCCTAAAAATCTTGTCCTGCTTTTATGCGATGGTTTCTCTTAAGGAACTTATTTCTTAGGCGAATAAGGAGTAACCAGTCAAGAGTTTTCGGATTCGGTCTCTGCTTATATATTAAACGCGAGAAGCTAAATAAGAGAACGGGATCTATAACATGCCAGGAGAGAAGGTTGTGGCAAAGTCGTGAAATTTCACGAAAAATCTTCCTAGAAATCTTGTCCTGCTTTTATGCGATGGTTTCTCTTAAGGAACTTATTTCCTAGGCGAGTGGGGAGTAACCAGTCAAGAGTTTTCGGATTCGGTCTCTGGTTATATATTAAACGCGAGAAGCTAAATAAGAGAACGAGATCTATAACATGCCAAGAGAGAAGGTTGTGGCAAGTGGTCTCATCTGTGGCACATCGAATATTTGCTTTAATCGGTACACGGAATTATTAGCATTTCTAGGAAACCTATTTTGGCCTTTTAAATGTGATTTTAATTATTTTTCCATTGCAATAAAACGAACTCTTAAGTTTTCGTGAAGTATGAAAACTTGATAATATTCCCAAATGCACTCTTATTGCAATTCCGTCAACGAATAAGCGAAACTGTTTCTCTTTCTCTATATGATTGCAGACATAAATTGCACTCAGCCAGCTATTGATGATTTCCCCCGGGATTTGTTCACAGAGGCACAAAGACAATCGGGTGCAGTTGTACTTCATGTTATTGCCAGTTTATATTTATTTGTAGCCTTAGCCGTAGTATGTGATGAATATTTTGTGCCCGCCGTCGAAAAAATCTGTGCAGGTAAGTAAGTTCGACCCCTTTAAAGGAATCCGCCTCCTCTCTGCTTGATATTTTCGAGGTGTTCTTACAAATTTTTATTACAAATTGCTGAATTTTATTAAATTATAATTTAGTGGCATTTTTAATAAAAAAAAAAAAAAAATGTTTCTTATTTAATGAAAATCAAGCCCTAAATATGTCTAACGATGTAGCGGGTGCTACATTTATGGCGGCAGCTACATCGGCACCAGAACTTTTTGTAAATGTGATAGGCACTTTTATCACAGAGGGTGATATTGGTGTGGGCACTATAGTGGGCTCGGCCGTATTTAATATCTTAGCTGTGGCGGCCTGCTGCGGCATCGGAGCGGGAATGGTTTGTACAAAGTTAAACCGCCACGATCTTATATAAATCATACATTGCATCTTTTTAATAGACTATACCGCTCGATTGGTGGCCTTTGACCCGCGATAGCATAGCCTATGGTTTCACGGTGGCCGTTTTAATTTGTGTCATGCATGACGAACGTGTTGAATGGTATGAAGCCCTTATTTTGGTATCACTCTATGCTGTCTATTTGGCGGTCATGTATTTCGATAAATCGTTTCAAAAGTGCGCTAAAGGTAAGTGCCTCTTAGTACCATCTGGTTCCAATCATTTTGGTATTATTAATCTTACATAGGTGGCGTTAAACAAGCCCGTTCACGCAGCCGCTCCTCAAATTGTAGCATACAGACTAAGAACAGTAATGAAAAAGAAGCAGGTTTATAATATTTTTTCTTAAACTATTTCTGGTTTATAATTTTTTTTTATTAATTTTGTACCTCCTTAACCTAAAACTTCTATCAAACTGTCAAACTGTCCAACTGTTTCTATCAAAACTCTCAAGTATTTTAATTTTTATTAACTTTAATTACGCGTTAAAGTACTAAAAAGAAATGTTACTGACCTCTACGGGAATTTCAGCTTTTCAAAGGGGTGTGTAGGAGAGCATCGTACGAATTTTAAAGCAGGGGCACACAACACCAACAATAAGACTTTCACTTGCCTCCGTAGGCGAATGAATAATGCGCAGCCTACCAAACCGGAGGTCGCGGGTTCGACTCCTGCCTATACTCCGGCAGTTTTCCTGCAATCAAGCCTTAAGCTTTGCAGGTTAAGTTAGTTAAAAAAAAAAAAATTACTTCCCCAGAAGAACAGTGGCAGTCATATGAGCGTTCATTTAACTAGTATGGCACTTTCCAACGCCTTCTTAAGGGCAATACGATAAACTGGATGGAAATTATTATGCCCGTAATTTCAGTTCTCAGTGCAATGAATTTGTATTATCTTTGCCTTTTTGCAATAATATAGTTGTCTCGCTCTTATGACAAGAAAAATCTTATAGCAACCAGCGTTACCATTAAAGACTATTCCTTCACTACATATAATTGTATAAGAATAAATCAAATTTAATCAGCGAGCAAAATATAATAAAAATTAATTCAACAAAGTCCAATTAATTTATGAGATATATACAGACAAATCGGAGCCGAAAAAATTGCAACGCTGGCAACACTACTTGATATGAAGAAAAAAGGAAATTAGAAAATCATAACCAGCTGGTTTTCTTTGTTTTTCTCATTTTATATTAATTCTTTGCTTCGCAGCAACGTGATCCAAAACATAAAAATATATATCTTTATATTTATATATATGTATATATATATATATGCAAGTAAGGAAAGTATATATAGACCGTCTTTAGACAAACAAAATTACTTTCACCACATTTTCTTCAATATTCGTTTAAACTGGCCTTAAAATTTACACGCCAAAAATTTTGTCTAGAACGTCAAACACAAAATTGCAACCATGCACAAGGACAACTGTATAACTACGAGTACATCAAAGTCTGTACTCCGGGTCCTACTCCTTCGCCCACTGGCCTGTAAATTCGGAACTCTGCAAAGTAAATGTGGCGTGCATAAAAGGAAACCTTGTTTTAAATGTTATAGGAAAATGGGTAAAAATGACCGGAAAAGAACATCTTTATTTATTGTTTGGGCAACCTTGAATATTTTTAATACAATTCTCATTTAGCTTTTGAAATGCTTTATATATGAGTGCTCTGAATTTTATAAATATTTCATGCATTTATTTTAAATAATCCTTTTTTATGGATTTATATGGCAAGACATCGCAAATATTTTACGCAGCGTTTTATATTTACATATTATTATTTTTTTTTTTTTCATTTGAAACTATTCGCAAAAACATTTCCCTGTAGTCGCCTCTGTAGTTCTACACTGTCGTACAATTCACACGAAAATCTGCTGTGGTTCCCCCTCCCATTTAAAAAATAATAGCATGAAAATAGCATGTGGTGATGCCACATTATCGTACAAAAATGATGCAAACAATTTTTTCTTTCCTGATTGAAGTAAAAGCCACTCTGATCGCATGACAATTTTCATAAACTTTTGCCTATCATAAAAATCTGACATTTTTAGGCCACACTATTCTATTTTTCCAAAAGAGATGACATATTTGACAAATCGTACGACATCTATGCAAAAAAGATAAGATAGTGTGTGTCCTACAAAAATTCTTTTGTCTGATGGGTTTTTTGACAACTCTACGATTTACAAAAGTTTATAAAAATTCTCATAAAATGAGAATTTCCATGCGATCAGAGTTGCATTTACTTCAAGCCAATAGGAAAACATTTCTTCAGATCATATTTTTATAGTCTTGTAACAGCAACAACGGCATTTTCATGCAATTATTTAAAAGAGGATGGAATCATGTCCCATATATGTATGGTTGAATCGTATGACTGTGTAGGATAGTGAAGCACGGCCTTTGATAAACTAGAAAAGCAAGATTTTTATAAGCTTTAAATAATTTTTCTTTTCGAAATGGAATGTTTTTAACCTTTTTTTTAATATTTTTTTTTAAAAATTTAATTTCACGAATTATTATTGTAATATGTGCAAAAGTCTTAAAACATATTTTTGTAGTAAATTTTTAAATATTTTGTTTAAAAAAATAGAAATTTTTTTCTTTTATTTTCTTAAATTTCCCGAATTAATTTTTAATGCACTTTGCTTTCTGTGAAAAAGCAAAAGTTTTACTTAACTTTTACTTAACCAGCAATTAAACTGCGGTCTAGTTGTTAAACTGTTAGTTAACCTTCAGCTAAACTACCAACTAACTATTAATTAATATTTTATATAAAACTTTTAATTATTTCAAAATTTCAATTGTAAATATTTATGTATGTATTGTATGTATGCATTTCGTTTAGAAACACATTGAAAACTAATAATCTCTTTCCCACTACTCACATAATTTTATTCTGAATATGTTATTAGAGATGTATCTGAAAATAAATTTTTCCTTTAACGCCTTTGCCAGATCTCGTAGAGAATCGTATATGTCAAAATTTGTCTACCATTCAACTGAATGGTGGGGTTAATAACGAACCGCCGAAAATACCGCCATCAGCTTCGCCACCTATAGCCACCACTTGCCTAACGGCCACAATTACAACAACGTCTACAATCTCAGCCGCACATAATTCGGGCTGCGGTACAAAAGGTCCGCTTTCCTGCCAGGACAATGCCGACGTTGAAGCAACCGTTGTAGATGCAGCTGTAGCCGCTGCTTCTACTCCTGTCGAAGCCGAGGAAGAAGAGGGCTATTCGTTGCTAAAGTACCCCTGGGGCAAGAGCTGCTTTGCCCAATTCACTTGGCTTATTATATGGCCCATACATTTATTGTTCCGTATCGCGATACCAGATTGCAAAAAGGCGAAAAATAACAAAATCTTCCCCCTGACATTCGTAATGTGTATTGTATGGATTGGATCGCTGTCATATGTGGTCGCCTGGATGATCACCATAATTGGTGAGTAGCAAATCGCATCTAAATTTTTTTCAATTCTTTAATTTACGAAAAATATTTCCCTAATCCAATTATACTCAACAATGCATTATTATACATATATGTATGGAACATATACTTGGAGAAGGGTGTTCAAGATTCGTCACAGTCCAAATTGTCCATCAACAATAATATAATAATAGTTTATACAAAAGTTTTATGTAATTTTTTTTTTGCTAATTAATTTTCAGGTGACACTTTGAAAATTCCCGACTCCGTTATGGGTATTACTTTCCTGGCTGCTGGCACCAGTGTACCCGAGGCAGTATCCAGTGTTATAGTGGCTAAAAGAGGTGGGCTAATTTTCAATTTTTCCTTCTCCTTTTCCCATCCATCTACTAATTTTGCAATCTTTCGTAGGTCACGGTTCAATGGGCATTTGCAATTCTATTGGTTCAAATACCTTTGACATCCTTTTGTGCTTGGGTGTGCCATGGCTCATTAAAGCTGTATTCTTTCCCATCCAGCCAGGACAAAATTATGTTGGCATTAATTCAGCCGGTCTCGAATATTCCGCCATAACTCTACTCTCCACGCTGTTTCTGCTATACATGACATTTTCATGCAATAAATTTAAACTGGATAAAAAAGTGGGCACAGCATGCCTGGTCATGTATTTGGTATTTTTGATATTTGCTTCATTAATCGAATTGAATGTATTCTTCCGGGTGAATCTACCCACCTGCGGTAGATCATGAATAAAGTAGCAGTGAATGAAACAGCGATGTAGAGAATATCAATTGTTGCAACATTTATGAACTTTGTTCTTCTTTTTTTTATAATTAAGAAAAATTTATCAAATCTGTTTTAATTTAATAAATAATATATAAAAAAAAAATTAAATTCTACTGCTGCTACTACAGTGACGTTAAAGTCATTTTGGGCAATTTTGTCCAAAAATTAAGTAGAAATTTGTATTGAGAACTAAAACACAATTCTTTTTAAAAAAAAAAGGTAAACAATTTAAACCGATTATTTCTTTAAGTGTACGTTTAGTATTATTTTTAAAAGTTTCATTTAATGCTTCGTTCTTCTCTTATTTTGCAATTTGTTTTCTTATTTTCTATTTTTTCTACATGCTAAAAACCAACAGGATCTGGTACATTTTAAATTATTATTATAATTTTTTAATGTTAATCATATTCCATTCTTTTCTATTTGTTTGTTTAAAATTTAAATATGAAAAAAGGCAAATAAAATGATATGCAATACATCCAAAAAAAAAAAAAAAAATTTAATTGCTCTAATTTGTCACTTTAATGATGTATAAAAAATAATGGATAAGTTAAAAATTCAATAATAAACAATTTAATTTATTTTATAAGATTTGTAATTAAAATACCAAAAAAAAAAAACAATTTAAATAAAAAGTTTTAAAAGTAAATTTTAAACGATTGATTGTTTATTTATTGATATTGATTTCTTTAAGAGCATTTTCCATAGACAATTCAAAAATGATGAAGATGAAGACGACAATCAAGAAAATAAAGTACGCTCAGTTGCATTGGGAAATGGATGTAATGAGCGCAAATAAATGAGCCAGGTTTTGTGGGCGTGGCGAATTCTTTATTAGCCCTCTAACTTTCATTCAATTATCTTGAAAATTATAACCTAAAATATTCAAGTTTTCATTAAGTCCTGCAAGTTAAGTTTGTCATATCTTCTGAACTATCAGATTGGAAAATTGCAAGCTATATTACGGATTTCTGAAGTTTCTTTTAATGTATTTTGCAATTGTTTTTTTTTTAGCAGACACTCTTGCCTTTCATCTAAAACAAGTTTCATTGAAATCCATCAAAAGATCTACGAGATACATTATTTATAATTTTGCTCAAACGAGTATAAACACAAGTGCATATAGATTTTTATAATAAACGTTTCTTTGTCTTAAACATAAATAATAATAACATTGAAATAGTTTTTGATTGAAATAAAATTTACTAGTGGAAAGAACTTAAAAAGGTCATATCAAAAATAGAATCAAAAGGATCTAGTCTTGGTAAATACATAAGGATATTTACATACAAATTCAGAAGATTAAATATTAATAGTTAAGCTTCTAATAATTTGTAATAACGTAAATCTAGGTACTATAGATAAAGTTCATAATTAAATAAAGGATTAAATGGTTAAATGGTGATTTTATTTGTTTTTTTCACATAGATTATTGAGGATTTTTTACACCCTGTTGAAACTCTAAAGTTTGCTGTTGTTTTTTTATTTCATCTTGCATTTCCATGGCGAGCTTTTTATACTTCTCAGCCTCTTTTTCGTTTTTCTCTGTGCCATCGCCACGTGCATACATCTGACTTAAATTGGCACATGCATACATGTTACGTAGCTCACAAGCTTTATGTGCAAATTCAAACGCTTTTTTCATATCCTTGTGTAAGACATAATCTGATTCTTTAGCTGGTGTTTGAGCTGGTGGACTGCTTTCTTCGGCTTTCTTTTGGACACCAGAAATGTGCATGCCGGATAAGTAAAAACATGCGGTGGCGTTGTCCATATTACAACTCTTACGAAGGAATTCAATGCCCTGAAAAAGAATGGAAAAGATTATAGCATTTACTAAAAATTATATTTAATTTAACATATTAATTTCATAACTATTAAACTTAAATGTTACATAAAATGAAGATAATTATTAATAACCGTTTTGCAGTTGTATAATTATAAATTTCCTGCATTTTGTGTAAATTGAATTTTGATTGGCTTCAGAGATGAATCACCTCAAATTATTGAAAAACTTTTTGTTCTTTAGATTATTCGTTACATCTGAATCTATTAATTTTTTTCCTGTATTTATTGGACTTGCAGAAAACGATTCTATGTTATACCTACTAGTATACACCACATATCTAAGGCCTTCCAGCAAGTAATAGATACGTTTGTTATCTTTTGCTTATAACTTGTTTTCAATTATTATTATGATTGATCTCTTTTTTAAAAAGGATATCATGCTCAATTTTGTTTGGTTTTATTTTCGCAAAATGGAAAGCTGAGTAGGAAAAGTGCACTATGCTATTGGCCAGTAGCCGCGGCTGCTACACAGGAAGTTGCATGTTATGCTCCTAATTAGATCATGCGTGATGTAGAGTTCATAATCTTGAATAAAACTTCCTCTAGCAGCAACGTATAAGCTGATTTCACTTCCATCAATTTTTAAATACTGCTCATGTTTTTAAATCGTCGTGAAATTATATATATTTGATTAAAAGGCTATAATATGCCTAATCTACAATTACCATATGATACTGTGGAAACATATGAAATACTCCTATGAATATTGGGCATAGTCTTCCCAAAAGAACGTTCAACAATTTAGTTTATCTCAAAATTACGTTTGAATAAAAATATTGTTGCGAGCAACTATTGAGCAGCTGTGGATTGAAAAACTGATTTAGTCTCGGCATTTATTTCTTAAGTGCTGTCAGGATTTATCCCGAACAAAGCCATATATAGCATTTATTTTTGCTGAATTCTGCCGCTATCGCGTTGCTTGCTCGGATGTAAGAAGAACAAAGCGGAACGTTACTGTTATTTAATAGAAACCATAACAAAAAATGTAAGACAGGAGTTAACATTTACAACGCCGCAATCCACGGACAATATGACTTTTTTAAATACTCACCTTTGCAACATCCCTTTCAATTTCATTTGTCATTGAACGTGAGACAAGCAGTAATCCGGAATGCAGGCACGAATCGGAATCATTTAAATTGCAACCCTTTTCATAATAACTGTAAGCTGCTTTTGGATCACCTTTCGAGCCGCTCTTTCCCTTGCCTAAAAAACTATAGTTGCCAAATTTATAGCAGGATTTTGCGTAACCATAATCATCACATGTGGATTTATACACTTTTGAGGCTTTTTCAAAATCTTTCTTAATACCTTCCAAGTAATCGCCTAGTAAATGACAAACTAAAAAATAAAGAATTTAATGCAAATCATAAAACACGTAATTGTAGCAACTTATTGCAAAAAAAAAACTTTAGGTTAGAATTGATTTTTTTATTGAATGTTTTTCCGGTTTTTTATTACCTTCTGGTTTCTTTTCAGAGTAGCAGCCAAAACGATATTCAATGCCCAATTTTTCTATGTATTCTTTTACATCTGATTCTTTTTTTAAATCATAAGCCATGGCTTTCTAAATAAATTTAATTAAATAAATTTTCTTTCTATAAAAACAACTAGTCTTGTTTGCCTCACCAAGTTGTAATGAAACAGCTGGCTGTCAATAGACATATTGTGAATGATGGAAAAAGCAAAAGTGTGCCAAGTAGAGCATGTATTGCCATTTGCACAAATGTGGCAACGTGCTTTAATTTTTGGCTTCGGAGCAAACAGGTGGTGAATTCTTTACGTTGTTTTAGTTGTTATTGTCAAAGTTCTTTTTATTTACTATTTTTGCAAATGGCAAGTAAAAATGTTAATGTTTTTAATAGCATTTTGTTTTGCCCAAAAATATGCTACTAATTATTTTATCCAAAAAAAAAAACACTTTTTGTTTTGATGGAATTTTTTTCATTTTCATCTTTATTTAAGCGGTTTTAAAATATTTTTTTCTATGAATTTCAACTTCCAACTTTTAATACATCTAATATATAATATGAACACTACCGAAATTATATTTTTTATAAATACGTATTTATGTATGCTTTTGATAAAAATTTAAATATCGTTCCATTTGTAAAATGATCACTTACACAAATTATTGTTACTTGTTGTGAGAGAGTAGGAGTAGAAAAGAAATCGGATTAATGGAAAAAAGTTCTAATTCAGTAATTTTAGAAAACTGTAAAATAAAAGTTAGTTAAACAGTTTTCTTCATAATTTTAGTTAATTAAAATAATAATAAGAATAGAAAATTTACGGAGATCTTAACTGACAATTCTGACTAGTTTTAAGAGACAACCTGGAAGTACGTTTTCATACTTAATTAATTATTTTTTAACGAACGAAATTCCAGCAATTTCTTCTGCTACTCTATATTAAAATCTCTATATTCTCATAGGATTTCTTCAGTTTTTTGTGTAGTTTTTATTTTTATATTCTTGTTTCTTGTATAATTATTTGTTTTAAATTAAATTTAAATTAATTAAGATTTAATTTATTAAGTAAATGTGTGGGTGTGTTTATTTTCTCATTTTAATATTGTTATTTTAAAACTGATATTATTAATAATAATAATAAAAAAAAAGAATATAATTATTATTTTCTGCATTTAAATTAAATTTTTTCTTTGCGTCAATTGTTATTTGTATTTGTTTCGATACTTTTGTAGTTTAGAAATAGTTTTTGGTTTTTGTTTTTCTTGCAATTGATTATGAAAAAACTATATTTATTTCTTTACCATTTTCATAAGCAAGTCTGTGGACAATGATTTAGGACGTTCAATTGGTAGACCTAAGGCACGATCCCAGATTAGAGATGCCAACACACCAAGAGCACGTGAAACACCGAATAACACAGTGTAATAGTTCATTTCCTTCATACCGTAATATTGCAATAAGACACCAGAGTGAGCATCTACATTGGGCCAAGGGTTCTTGACCTTACCAGTTTCAGTAAGGATTGGTGGAACAACTTTGTAGATCTTGGATACCAATTGGAAGAGTTCATCATTCGGTAAGTGCTTGAGGGCAAACTCACGTTGGCAGGTGTAGCGAGGATCGGTCTTACGGAGTACAGCATGACCATAGCCGGGCACAACTTGGCCAGACTTCAGGGTCTTCCAGATGTAGTCCTTAAGCTGTTCTTCTGAGGGATTCTTGCCGGCTTCGCTTTGCAATTTGCGTAACCAAACTAAGACTTCTTGGTTAGCCAAGCCGTGCAGTGGACCAGCCAAACCGTTCATACCGGCAGCGAAGGAGAGATAAGGATCGCTTAAGGCGGAACCTACTAAGTGTACTGTGTGGGCAGAGACATTTCCACCCTCGTGATCACTGTGGATGGTCAAATAGAGACGCATCAATTCTGTGAACTTAGGATCATCATAACCCAACATCTTGACGAAATTGGCAGACCAATCTAAATTCGAGTCAATGGATTTAGAGCCTTTTCCATTACGGTATGTGTTGCAGTAAATAGTGGCTGCTACTACTGGCAATTTAGCAATCAAGTCCATGCTGTCTTCATAAACATACTCCCAGTACTTGCTCTTGTGGACACCCTACAACCAACAAACAACAGATTAATCATCAATTTGTAATTTATTCCTAAATAAATCTTTCGACTTACCTCTGAGTAGGCCTTGGCGAATTTACTGTCGTGATTCAAGGCAGTGATGGCAGCTGAAAACTGAGACATGGGATGTAACGTGGTGGGGAAATTGTTCAGCATGGTGACAACGTGTTGGGGCAAAGCAGCACGATTGGCCCATTCCTTAGACAATTGCTTTACTTGGGCCTTGCTAGGTACATCGCCGGTCATTAACAGCCAGAAAAGTCCCTCAGGCAAAGGTTCAGCTCCACCATCCGCAGCTGGTAATACCTTTTGACATTCGGGAATGGAAAGGCCACGGAAACGAATACCTTCATCGGCATCTAACACAGAGGTTTCAGTTACCAAAGCTTTAATACCGCGCATACCGCCATACATCTGTAGACATTGCAAATAATACAATTAATACAGATTATATTTTAATGATAAAATAATACAATAGTTTTTCAAGGTACACATTTTAAGATATACATTTTCTCAATAAAATCGTACCTATAGAATCCTATTCAGGTTAAAATACCACCGTAACTGTTTGGAAACTGCACTTAACATTCAGTAATTAATAATTTTTTTTTTTTTTTTTTTGCAAATAAATAATTATTTTTATTTTAGGCTTCTAATATCTCTACTCAAAAGTCTAAAAACTATCATTAGGAAAGCTTTCAGACTGACCTGAATACAAATTGGAAAGGTGGTACTTTTTGAAGGAGGAACTAAAATAATTAATAAAAATATTTTACAAGCAGGACACAATTGATTCTCCTTAAGACCAAATAACTTGTTTTATTAACTATTTTTCTTCACCAATAAAACACTGCTGCAGAATACCGGCAAAGGTTTTATATTGTCATACATGCCAATTATTTACTGGTAGATGCCTAGTGGACAGTTTTCATCGCTTCGCCAATTGTAACATTTCAACAAGAAATTACGTATGGGATATTAAAGCATTTGAAGACATCGTTACATCTGTTTGTGTTATGACTGACGGAGGTAGAGATCGAGCTTACGATACAAGCCATTTATAGTTACTGAACTAACTAGGTCAGCCAAAGGCACTCTCAAGACTAATTAGTATTCTCATATGCATAACAATATAATATAAATTCATATATAAGGACCTATAAGAGGTCTAGTCGGTTCGGGTTATTTCAAGTTGCCCGGCGTGTGACATATTTCAAATGATTCCTAATGCTAATTTTCCTATAAGCTAAGATAGAAAAGTGTAAAAAGAAATGCTATGTTGAGAGAAAATGGTTTAGGACCTTTTTAGATTATCAAAGAGATGTGTTAGAGGTTATACAGTTTTAGTATTGCGCAAACGCAACGATGTGCAAATGCATTTGTGGGCATGTTCCTGTTATATCGTCAACAAAAGCTGCACTATTCTTTATTTATTTATTTTAATTTTATTAATTGCATTAATATAACAATTACATGGATATAATTATGAGTAGAAGCAGGGCCTGCTGAGACCATCAGCTTCACAGCTTTTATAAATTTTGCTTTTTAACAAGAATATTTTTTTACTACCTGCAGCCCAAACCAACTTTATTCTACATGTAATACTTGTAATAAGTATTACACAGCCATACATAAGTTCATTTATATTAACTACATATGTATGTGTGTATGCACATATGTATATTGCAATTGCTAAAAATGACTCAAAATGACCTTTTTATTTTCCTTCTAACTAATAATAGAAAATCGATATGTCAAAATTGTTTTCCCTTTCTCTTCGTAGCAGGAACATGCAACACATGCAGTTACTTAGAAATGGTGTAAATGAAAAGAAATAACTGAGTGTTATCTAATCATTGTGAGGGAAAATTATTTAGAACACGAAAATGAATGCATTTTAGGTTTGTGAAGAAGCGAGAGAGGAGCAACAGTGGTCTCAAATGTATATAAATATGTACACACATACAGGCATACATACATACATATATCTCATCTGAATACTGTAATTCTTCAGTATATTTATTATTTAAGAATTTCTTTTAGAAAAAAAAAAAAAAATAGAAAAACAGAAAAACAAAATCAGCAACGATTATTTAATCGGTTGGCTGTTGGCCATAAAAATTTTGTTTGCAGCATTTTCTGTTTTATAGCGGCCATATGAAGGAGATTTTTAAAAGCAAAATAAAACACGACTAATTAATATATCGGCCAAAATTCTCTTTAAGAAATGATACATAGAAAAAATATTTATAAAATAGAAATGAAGGAAAAAGTCATGCTCTCTTATAAGGAAACTCATACGAATTTAAATACGCGAAGCAAATTCATATTAGCTGAACTCACTATTTCAATTGCTATTTCGTTCAAAGAGCGCCTCATACGTGACCACGTAGTATATTGTTAGAAATTCCAACATTACATGTTTTACACACAAAACAGTTTTCCTTCATGCTCGCTGAGTTTATAGGAGAGATGGCAAGCAGTACGAAAAGGAAAGGTTTTTCGAATTCCTTTTGTTAATTCATTCTCAATATGGCGTCACATTTGCTTTCACAGAGGTCTAAGTGCAAACACAAGAGACCTGCTTCCAGAAAACCGGATTTGTGTAAAATTAGATACATAAAAAGAAATTTGAATACTGTGCTATGATAAAGCAAGAAACGAGTTTAAGATTAGTGTTACCTGCTGGAGTACGTCCTGCCTGATAAAGCGCATTCAAAATACAACCACTTCTGATATGACTACGCTTGTTGTTTTAATTTTTGCGAAATATACACTTAATTGAAAAGAAATTCTCGTTAATCGGTATCTGAGCTGGTAAACTCCTTCAACCATAAAAGGCTAAAGTCATGGATGGAATCGTTCCATAAAAATCGTGTGGGTATAAAAACTTGAACTCATAAAAACTCATGAAGTTTTCTCCTGCGGTTCCAAATTTCTTTTTTTAATTGCTTGCTGCAGTGTCGCAGTGGCGAAAAAGTAGTCACTGGTTACAGAGCAGAGACGTATATGCTCTGCAGTAACCACAAAATGGCACAAAATTATAATTAAATCAACGTTTTAAAAGCACTAATCTGTCAAATCGTCGTAGATAAGTATGACTTCTCTACCGTCGTTCCTTAATAAAAATTCCAGCGCAGAAAGCATAACGCCTGAAAGCTGGTCTTACAAAATAAAGCAATAAGTTCCCCCAGCATCAATTCGCCTTGGCTATATACTTACACATATACCATAGCACTTACCATATCAACAGTCGTTTCACCCATCTTTTGACCACCGTATTGTTTTCTAAAATTTTTAACACGCTCTTGTTCAGTGGGAATTTTTGAGGCCAAAACATCACGTAAACTGGCATCACCTGAGATGAGACGTACATATTGGGCCAAGAAAGCACTCAATTTCTGTAAGAAAAGAAACAAATGAAAAATTTATTAAGAACCATACATACATACATACACACAAACTTACATAGTCATAAATATAAAATAGTGGAATAATATACATACGTCACATACAGTGATAGGCAAAAGTCTACGTGATTTCCTACTTTCGCAATGAACATGTAGACTTTTGTCATTGATTTTTAAGAATTTTTTGTCCGAAACTTTTGCAAATTTTTAAACACAAAAGTGCAGCATTATTTTTGTTTGGCCAATTTGTGCACTTATGTAGACTTTTATCGGCCACTGTACATGCATACCAACAAATGTATGTATGCATAAATGCATTAATCACAAGACTTTTTACAGACAATTGTTTCCGGTTTAAAAGCGATTAGGTAATAGTATTTTAGTTTTTCGCTCTCCTTTTCGATAAGAAATTAAATGAAATCATTTGGACGAGTGTACGTTTGCTCCTCCCCACACCCTTTTATTTTTAAAACAAAATGTCGAGGAAGAGCGTTTCTTACTCGTAATAGTCACGCTATTCTTGTGTCAATGTTAAATTGACACTGCAATTCATTATCATTTTCGTTAAGTTCTACTGCAATTGCTGGCACTAAACTTTAGACTTAAAAAAAGGAGAGTGTGAATCGGGGAGACAAAATGCGACGTAATAGTACGTAAAGCAAATGTCATGCGTTAAACGTTATTGTATGCATATTGAAAACACATGTTTTCCATTTTACTACAAGTAAGTCCGCTGCAACTGATAAGTTGGAAACAAATTGTTGCAAAAAATATAATAATAATAATAATAAATAAAAATTGAAATTCGATTTTTCTAAGAAATAATATAATTCAAACATGTCATTTAGGAATGGGTAAGGTAAGCAATAGCAAATGCAGGTTATTAACCTGGATTTCTTTATGCAGATTTTGCCTTTGATCATGCATACATATATAAGAAAAAACGCATGATTCAAAAAAAAAAAAAAATAAAAAATAAAAAAACCGCTTTCAAGCAGTTTTAATTTTTTATTATCAGTCGAGAATTTATTAAAATCTAATAAACACGAGTGTTTGGTTTTTTTTTATAATTTTTAATTGTATAACGTAAGCGTTGTAATAAAATATTACGAGTTTAATTTTTGCAAACACGTCACAAAAGTGATGTGTAATATTGAAGCAGAGCGCGAATACGAGCTCAATCGATTACTCATAAGATAGGAATCGATAGCAATGACTACAAGGTATCTCAGCTTAAGATTACCTTATAATTCCAAGTTTTATATTCAAAGTAATTGTAATTTGTGAATTGAACTACTACATTATCAAATTAAATGTTGATAAGAAATTTGTAATACCGAATTATACGTCAACTTCAAGCCTGAAGGGGGCTTAAAATTCATTCCAAAAATTTCTTGTAAAGATAAAAGTTTCTTAAATCCAGAATATAATTTTAAAATCCTTTATTCCTTACTAAAGTGGTGTAATACCGTGAGCAATACCTATTTAAGGCCATGTATCACTAGCCTGTAATATCCCCCACTACATGATTCACTATCCCCTATTTGAAGATCTGTCAAATATGGCATGTGTACTGAAGAAAACGTATAGTGGGGGCTAAAAATGTATCTATATGAGCAAAAGTTCATGAATATTTTCATGCGATCAGAGTTGCATTTATTTCAATGAACAAAGGAAAACTTGGTTTGCTTCATATTTGTATGATTGTGTGGCAGCAGCAACACCATTTTCATTGAAGGTTTTAAAATAGCAGGCAAGGACAGCAGATTTTCGTGTAGATAAACCATACTACTGTGTAGGATAGTGAATCATGACCTTTAGTAGTATCTCAAAATTTGTATATTTGTAAGAATATTTTAAAATAATTGTGATATATGATCGTAGATAAATAAATAAGATTAATATGTTAAACATGATTTTTTTAAGATTTTAATATTTTTTTTTTTTTTATTTAGAAAAAATTAAGACATGAGCGGAAAGGCATTATTAATTAATTTTTAATTTTCTTTAAATAAAAAATAAATGAAAAACCTAAAAAA
Source organism: Ormia ochracea (assembly GCA_963402855.1). NCBI lineage: Eukaryota > Metazoa > Arthropoda > Insecta > Diptera > Tachinidae > Ormia > Ormia ochracea. Next base: position 15,050,084 of record OY727107.1, on the reverse strand, counting down.
GTAATATAAAAAATTATTAACATGATCAGTTAAAGTCGGTGTGCAACATTATTAATAAAATGATTAACTAAAAAAGTTGACGCAACTTTGGTTTGCAGTGATATGCTCCACTGTACACACAAACATAAACAAGATCAATCGAAATATGATCTTGTAGCAAACGATTTAAACGCCACAGGGCTGACGTTTATTTTAATAGATATTTTTTTTTTATTATTTTTGCATACACTTCCATTATTCATGCCAACAATCGATTAGCAAGCATGCACACGCTATTAATTATTAAAGCGTTTTACAAGTCCTTAATTTAATGCAGCGTCAAGATTTAGTGTCTCTTTTCTGTTTATTTGTTAAATGAATGAAAAGCGGTACCGCAGCAATACTGGCATACATGATTTTAATAATTATGGGGGGGAGAATATGAACAGATTTCGTTATGACCACAGACGAGAGACAAATTGTCTGCTGGCTGGCGGGCTTTTCTTTACTGTTGTCACTGCAACTGACTCTATCTCTATCTCTTTTCCTTAAAGATCAGTGAGGAAAGTAATTGTATATTCGTATTCAAATAATACGCCAACGAGCACCTACAAAAACCGCATCATGTTCATTTTTACTGCATTCCCACTTAAACGTTGCAACTAGTTGTAATTTAAAGCTTTGCTTTAAATATCTGCATCATTATTTCAATTTCATACTGACTGAAATGAAGAATTACGTTGTCTGAACAAATTTCTTTTTGTTAAGATTTATTATTATTAGCTCGCACACATTAAAGTATTTATTTTTAATGAACAAAATGTTTCCTGAAAATATTTATCGTGTTGAATTACTAAAAAGATTTATAAATAGTTATAAAGCAAATGTTTATTAATTTAGATTAAGGAAAATAAGCCGCCAGAGCTGCACAGGTGTTGAATACGAAACATCTGTTTCATTTTCGCGTGTAAGTGAAAATTTTTCTTGCATTGGCGATTTAGGGAGAATGTGGGATTTTCTTTAACTGATGTGTAATCGACAGGAAATCTTTAATTGCATTTTATTTACAAGAACTTTGATCCACCCCGCCAAGTAGACGTTTTCTATTCCAACAAATTTAGTAAATAATTTCTTCAATATTTCACTCTTAATTGAAATATTGATTAAAAAATCCACGAAACAAGATCACTTACAAGACAGAGACGATCCAACCGATTTTATTTTAAAACTTAAAACATGTAACAGCAAAATCAGGTGGGAAATTTAATTTTTATTAAAGTTAAAATTAGCAACATGCATGTTTTCAAAATTTTGAGTGCATTAGAGACATATGGTTGCCTCACCGAAGCAGTAGCCTAGCCTACCCTAGTCAAATTTAGCACTTTTACTTTTTTCAATTATTTTTCAACAAATAATGTAATGGTTTTTAAATGTGTGATTTACCATCCAACGCCGTCAGGCGTGTCTGCCAATAAAATTTTTATAGTTTAAACTAAAAATGCAACTGTGTAACAGATGTGTTCAGCCAGAGGTGCAATTCGCAAAACTTTATTAGCATTTTTATAAAATGATCACTTCCAGATGATTAAAGAAGCAACAGAGTGAACATTTTTTGTGCATAATTTTTGTTTAACAGTGTAACACCCACCTACAATGCCATTGTAAAACGATTTTTTTAAGTCTCTCAGATTCCTGTGTGAAAGAATTATGCGACTCTGTGGAAGAGTGAAAGTCTTTTTAAAGATAAAAAGTTACAAAATATATTTTTACTACGCCTTATTGAGGAAAAATATATAATTATATTTTATAATATATACATACATATATCATATATTAGAATAATTTATCAGCTCTTCAATATATCGCTATTTCGCCATTTCTGGAAAATATTAGTTTAAAAAAACTATTCGCATTTTTTACCAAACCAGACAAAAAAAAAGGAATTTAAAAAATTTCAGTGGAATAAGTAGAAGTGCTACATTTGACTACGCCGAATCTTATATACCCTTCACCAAGAATATATTCAATTGCTAATCTGCTTTTTAGCTGCAAATATATAAAAGAAAATAAGGGCTACATTTTTTTATTTTTTAGCAGATTTTTTATGATTTTCATACTGGATAGCTTTGAAAACTGTCTGAGCAGAAGGGATTTAAAATTTTTTGATTTTAAGAAAAATTTAAACTCGATTTAAATGACAACAAAAATGTCAAAAAAAAATATGGAGGACAGACAGACAGATCGACAAATCTTAATCACCTTTCCTTCTTATATGGATAGACAATAAATATGGACTTTATAAGATCGCAAACTTATATTGTAAAACAAAACAACGCCATAGCAAACCTATATATGTACTCGTGTGTCTACCCCTTCCTGCCTTTTGAAGGAGAAGTTTATAAAAAGGTTAAAAATTTAGGAAATCTTCTTATGGCAGAAATAAAAATATTTCTGCCTTGAACTTTACAATTTTTGTATTTTAAAATAAGATTTTTTTATTATACAGTCGAACTTCTCTATAATGAACTTCTGTATAGTGAAGCTCTCCCTATAATAAATTGATTTTAAAAACACAGCTTTTTTGTTCCAGTTTTAGTGTATTTTAATTTCTTTATAATGAATTTCCATATAGTGAATTTTTCTAAACAATAAACAAATTTTTTAGAAATTTTTTTTTGACTATTATGATTTTTTGTCTCTAAATAAAGAGTTTTTTCTAACTAGTTCGCATCTGTTTCGCATAATAATAACACTGTTTATCGAGAAGGAAGTAAAATTTAACTAGGGGATTCCCAGAAGTTGAAAACATATATAAAAAAATTTAAAGTCACATCAATAACAATTTTGATAGCAGTTGCACGTGATCGGTTAACGCAGCGAAATGGCTCAGCGAAGCAGCATTTCTATCGAAAATAAAATTATTAATAATTAACGAAGTGGAAAAGTGCAACAGTATAGTTCAATCTAAAATACCTGATTTCTTTAAATAAAAGTGTATATAAATAAATTTCTGTATAATGAAATTTCTATAAAATGAAATCATTTTCTGGCCCCATGGAAATTCATTAAAGAGAAGTTCGACTGTAGTATTTTCTTTTTTTTTTTTTCTTTTTTGTATAGATTTCTAGAATAAAATAATATTGGGAAGCTAGTCCATTTCTATTTCTCATTTTCACTTTTCATTTCCATATTTGAATTCAATTCATTGGAATCCAATAATTCTGTTATAATATTAAATATTTAAAAAATTTCCTTATAATTATTTAAAAATAAATAGATTAAAAAAAATGTATAAAATGTGCATAAAAAGTGTGCTCCCAGTGATTACTTTAAATATTTCTTATAAATTACTAACTTTTTTAAGCCGACAGGGTTGCAAGCAGCTAAACGCTTTAATATAAACCAAAGAAAGAAGAAGCAAGGAAAGGAAAATGTTGACGTGTGTGGTTCATCTTATCTATATACTACTCAAATTTAATCAGATAAAAGACGTTTCTAAAATATTACGCGCAACCCACATTTTATATTTTAAAAAATGCGATAAGATTTAATACCCCTCGCACATACTCGTACTCGTCCCCGCACATTTTCCATGGCAAAATTAAAACTTGTGCAAACATTTAAAAGAAATTAAAACAAAAATTAGGAATTAGTATATGAGCGTTTCATTATCGATATCATGTGATTTTTTTCTGTATGCATGTGTGTGAGCATGGATGTGTGTGTGCACATAAACGTATATTTATACAAATTGATTAGCTTATTTAATATTCCGTGAATGGTTGACGATAAAAAATGGTGGCAACACTGCCACACCTGGTCCAAATGTGCAAATATGGCCAAGTGAACATTTACTCGTAACTGCTTTAAGTGGTAAATGTAAAGGACACTCGGTGGACGCTGTGAAAATAAGCAATCAAACATTATGACGGTGTTAGTGAAAATTTTTTGGTATGCGTGGGCACCAATGGGGAATCCTATTTCTTGATGGGAAATGTAAAATTTTTGTTTTCCAAATACTTTGACATTAAACACACATCCAGTTGAGTGTGCACATGAGTTTGACGTTGCGCATTTTGATTAGCGATTGCGAATGTGAAAGCGACTTAATGCATGCACACATACACGTACATATTAAAATTTCATATGCCTATAAACTTGTATTTAATTCAAATTTTTCGTAATGCAAATATGTATATGTAGTCATGAACATGACAGGCAGTAAATCCAACCAGGTGAAATTGATAGCACAGCTGATAAGCTTCATCACAATAATATGAGGAACCCACTTGGCAATTCACATTCACATTCACACATACATTTATTTGTTAGGAAATAAAATGCTTGATTGTATTTGTGAGCGAAATAATAGTTTCAGCAATAACCAAACTGATACCAAGTGAACTGTAATTATTTCGCCTGGAAAAAACTAACAAGAATTTTTATTTTTATAATATTTTTAAATATTTAATAAATTTATATTTCCAAAAACAAAAAGAAAAACCACAGAGAGAAATATTCTCTTTGTCAAACTTTTCAAGCACAGCTGTAATTATGCTTTTGTAATTCTCAATTGATTTTAGTGAACTTAAGCATAAGACAGTTGATATTTCATAATGCGATGTAAAATGGGCATAGAAATAAGCTGATCATAATTTTAAATGCAGGCAGTCATCTTGACCGGCCTTAACCCTTAACCCACAAAATAACCAAGTTAAAAATATAAGTTGTGTATTTGATATTATTTATTCCAAACTCTGGTTCTAATATCGTGCTTGGGAATAATGCATATTTCAGTAGTATCAATACATATTAGTCACATGATTTACTGGGTAAAATGTCATCTTGACTTATACATATATGGCATAACTTTATATAACCAGAGTGCAAGTGGTCACGCATGACTGAATTTTTGCCTGAGTTTCGTGACAAAAATAATTTACGATGTCTTACAAAATTGAGGAAAAAAAATCTACAATAGAAATAATAATAATAATGAATAATTTCTTAAATACATAAAAAAAAATTCTATAAAATAAAATAACATAAAAAAAATAATAATAATTAATTTATTTATTATACGCAACTCTACATTCGAATTAAAAGCTCTAAAAATGATCAAATATATATTCATCATATTCATAATTGATTAAATTTCTTAAATTTTGTTAGACCTCCTTTTCCACTTAACCTTGAAGAATATTAATTTATCTGATCGCATATAATATAAAGAATATTTTCTCAATTCGTCTTATGACATCATATAATTATTTACTTGTCATTTCACATAAATGAGATAAAAATATAAATTTTTTTTCTGCAACTGTTCAAATAAAAATATATTTGTTAATAAATGGCAAATGAGAAAAGCTAACAAAATACACATACATACATACATACATGCGTACATACATACATACATATTTATATGTGCATACATACATTAAATTAAAGAAAAGGAGACTAAACAGTCTCTGGCAGCAGGGAATACGAAAAGGGATTCGGCTCAAAAACAGCTGATTAGATGTCAAAGTGGAAATAAGTTAGAAATAAGTTAACCACAAATAATATGATTTCCACAGAAATGTCCAACTTTGGCCCCGCTCTAACTATTATTATTATAAACTCAAACAGCTGAAGTTAATTATCCTTCACGCAAAAAATTAAAACAAAAAGTTACCTTTTAATTTATAAATTATTATTCTTAGAGTTAAGGTCGATGTTTAAAAAATAATAATAATTAAATATTTTAATTTCCCGAAGGAATAAAATGTTATAAAAATTATGTTAATTATTTTAAAATGTAATTTAAAAGTTTTGACTAGAAAGCATCAACTAAAAAAATTAGATATACTAAAAAAATATAAATTAAATTCAAGAATTTGAACCTAAGGGGTATCTGTCATGGCCTATTGAATACATTTGTTAATAATTTGTAATTATTCTTTAGTAAATTAAATAAAAAAGTAATTATTTAAAGCTCTCTATATTTATGCTATACAAGTAAATTAATAATTATTAATATTGAAATTTAAATAAAAAATGGAATAAAAAAATTATTTATTACATTACAAATATTTTATACATTGCAAATGATGTATGGCTGCAGATTCCATAGAAAATCTCGAGGAAATCAATTACTTTTAATACTTTGGAAATCAGTTAGTAATGTAGTTTAGTAAAATAGAGTTTGCAAGGATTCTGATTCCTTTATCAAAAAAATTATGCCAAGTATACGTCAAATAAAATATTATAAAAGTTCCTACTGCCTTCATTCCGTAGGACTTAATAATGCACGGCTTACGAAACCGCAGGTCTCTAGCTGTTTTCCTGATCACAAGCCGAAAGCTTTGCAGTTTAATATATTTAATAAAAATTGATTTTATTACTAGATATTTTAATGTGCGATCCAATCAATAAAAGATCAGAACCAATTAAGGACTCAAGTCGAGGCTCTAGTGTATGAAAAATTTAATTAAGAAAACTAAAACGTTTGTTAAATTATGCCGGTATTTAATGCAAAACAAATCATACATACACACATACACACTTGCATATGTATAGGAATATTATTTACATTAATAACTATAGAAATTTTCGAAAAATAAGTCCACCGGATCAAAATTATATTCCACTATTGGTCTTTTCTCCACTTTAGCTTTATAAATACGAATTGCTTACACAAAGTACACACACACAAAGCCATACATACATACATACATACATCAATACATACATACACATAACAACCTACTCACAACGCAAACCATTCTATTAAGTTAAGTTGATAACGTAATCAGTGCGCGGCAAAAGTTAATTAAATATTCAAATCAAGTTCATGTCTCCTTCTTGTATGAGAACCCAGCGAACATTTCTTCACCGAATGCAGTCAGCAATTATGAAGCAAACAGTGTCTTGATGTCTTCTACCAATCGTGCATAAAATAATGCGGTGCATAGAAGGCTCTACTTTTTTCTGAGTTAATGCTGAAAATTTTTTTTTAAGAAAATTTGTTCCAAAAATTTAAATGAATTTCTTGCCACGTCTGAAGAGTGACTGAAAGCAATCTTAAAGAAAATATATAAACTCTTCATGTTGTATGTTCTTTAAGGAAATTATCAACAACTGACTGTGAAGTTTCTATTTTTTCCCCACCAAACATTAACTGATTACAAAAATGCTCGCTGGGAATGGCATTCCAACTCAGCAGCACGTACACCGCATGGAAACAAGCAAACCACTTAAAGCAAAGTATCAATGACCAAGTAACATATAATAGTTACAAATGTAGATAAACAATTAAAACGAAAATATAAATTTTATCAAACATACGAGGATGCAGAGTGTTGCCAATTCATAAAAATCTATCGACCATTGGCAACTCGTCGAAGGGATAATTTTACTACCAATGAACAACCTGTAAGACTTTGGACAACTTTTATAGAACTATAACTATAACTAAGGAATTTAAATATTTTAAAATTAATAATTTAGTACAAACTCACTTAAACTTCAAATACAGCGAACTCTGCATAAACATTTCAACTCTGTTTTTGTTCTGTACAAATTCAGAGAGGACAAGTAAATAAATTCCATAAAGGAAATAAATTAAAAAAAATTATTTACGAAAAAGTTTGATGGAATAAAACATGTTTCTGGAATTTGCTCATAATGGAGATTCTCTAGCATAAAATGAGCTGGCAACAGTGAATTTGAGCTCATATTGCCTTATTTTTGTTGCTTTTGTTTTCTTTTAATCATAATAAAACCGCATTATTAAGCCAACCCGGAGGAGTGAGAGTGTGTGTGCTGAGTAAGCGAACTGTGGAACAAGAAACATTTAATGGCAGTTGGAACAGCAACGAAGAATGATCAAAGTTCGACTTAAAGTATTGTAAATAATTTATATTGTTTAAAATTTTCATTGCTTCGTCGCAAAGTGATTAAATTAATGTCTTTTTTTAAAAAATTCGGTTTTTTTTTAGAAATGTTCCAAAAGCTATTTTAACGTGTTTGTTCACTTGTGCGTACAAGTGTGTGTGTGTGTGTGTGTCTCTTTGAATCCACGTACAACATCTATTGCTTGTATTGATTTTTTTTTGTGAGTGTAAAAAACCAGCTGTCTTATTGTGACACTTATGTAGTTATATACATGTAAACTTGTATATATACATATATATATCTATAAGGTCAAATCTGATTTAAATCGGACAACTCTATTCGTTGTGTATTATATTTTAAAGTTTACCTTATTCCTAACTAGACATTTACAATTGAAGTCGTAAATAAATTAAGCATTTAAATTAAACTTTTTATATCATGATTGACGGCCGTCATTTTTTCAAATAATTATATTACAAAACCTTTTAAACGGGGGCATAAAATGTAAAGAAAAATTTTGCATTAAATTAAATATTTGTTTAAAAAAATTAAAAAAAAAAAATATAATATTTTTTTCATAAAATTAAATTGGTACCGCAATTCTGGGCACCCTTTCTTTACATAGAATTGTATGTATGTATGTATATACGATCACATATTTATGTGAAGGCATGTATAACTTTATTTATATTTTTATACCTTTTTTATACACCTTTAAATATATAAATAAATTAACCATTTTTTTTTTTGATACATACATTCAAACACATACATGCACACATAAATGAATCATTTGCAGTTTCTTAAAATTTTATCTGAAGTAATTTTTATTAAATTATGTGGTTTTTATTTATAAATAAATTAAATGTGTGCATATCAATTAAAAAAAAAAGCGTATAAAACTGTATAAAAAATTAAATATTTTCTAAAATTTAAATACAACTTAATGCCACTTTTAACAAAAATATTTTAATTTTAATTTGAAACGGGTAATGTTTGGGAACTGAACTTTGAAATTTAACAAAAATAAGTTTATAAGCTAGATAAGTCCTTTTTACATTAGGTCATCGCTGTGCTTATATTTTTGTAAGAATTAATATTCTATATTGTATATATTTATATTTCTACATTTTATATTTTAAAAGGTACATTTTTTAGAGGAACTGACTTCTCAGGAATGTATGTATACTTTTGTGCGACAGTAACAACTAGCGATGTAGCGGTAGACAATTTCAATTCACGTATTTCTATTTTTATGGCCAACAGTATTACTACGAGTTATTTAAATTTATTCAAGTTATTTCAGAATTTCGTACGAAAATTATGATAGTTTGAACTGACAATACAACGATAAGACAGGGGGTACTTCGGCAAGCCGTACGATTTGCAAAATTTTATGGGAATTTCAATAAAATTACAATTTCCATGCGATGAAAGCAGCATATCTTCCCACAAAGAAAGTGAAATTTTTTTTCCATACCGAATATTATGAATGGAGAAAAGTTAACTATCAGATAAAATGGCCAGAGCTTTAAAAGAATTTAATATTTGTTGGAATTTTTTTTATTATCATTATTCCGTATGATTAGATTTCATTTAATGGTTTAATTCTATAATATAAAAAAAAATTTTAAAATCTACAATTTCCAGCCCTGGCTATGAAATTATGAAGCGAACTATACGCTCCGTTTTTTGGACAACTAAATGTGTAATAATTATTTCCTTTAAATAAACCGATTTAGCCTAATTTGGCTTGAAATGGGATTTGTCTGGAAATCAGGTTGATTGACCTTTTCTTGATAAGGAATTGCTTTTATACTTTCATCAAAATGAAGATCATAAATTATAAATTATTAGAAGTTAAACCTGCATGCAATCCTTAGCTGTTTGCCTCCCAGCTTCAAATAAAACATGGAACTTGTCTTAAAACTTGTTGAACTTGACTCATCAAATAAACAAACATAAAAAACCTCGTTGCCTCACAACTGATACTTACTTTTATCACAAAGAATTCATTTTTATTAAATAAACAATGAAAACTTGTTTATAATTAATGCAGTCATTAGCAGAATGATGCAAATAAACTACAGACAGGCTATTTATCGCTAATCCGTAATAAACCATAAAAAAAATTGAGTTTTATAGCAAATCATTGTGCTCGTTCAAGTGATTGTTATACCAGGAAACCCCCTTAATGTAAAATAATTAGTGGGCCAGACCTGAATAACTACCAAAGCACAATGAATACTTGGCTGACGGATATTAATTAACAATAAGGAAAACAAAAATGTGGCAAAACACTAATTGGCATCTGTCAAAATGCTTGACGTACACACATGTGTCAGGAGTTGGCCAAATTTTAGTACTTTGCTTTGACGTATAGATTAGAAACAGCATTAGTTCCGCCATGCGAAATCGAATACATGCGAAATCAATGTTCAAAGTGAAAACAATCCAAAATTAAAAATATAATTTCAATGTGAAATTTTCATACATACGAGAATTACAAAACAAACTTTTCAAAATTAGCACCTCATTTATGTTAAATAAACTTTAAAATAGATCCACTTTGACTAATAATTGTTTTCTACGTTTCAAAGGGCTGAATAAAAATTAATACACTGAAAAAAATATGCAGATGTATAAGCGAGTGGATTCCAAACCGCATAATAATAATTTTATTCAAAAATAAGTTGAAGTGCTGGAATGTCCATTTACTGAAGCTGAGCAGCAGCTTTCTTGATTAATTTTCGCCCAAATTGCGTCATAAAATTTTGGTTTCCTTACCGTCTGCTCCCCTTTACCCCCTGTCCCGTGCTATGCCTCCTTACAAGGAAAATGAAGGCTACCCCTTGCAATGAACTTTGACGGCAACACTTTAGGGGTAAGAAATAAAGAAATATTTTTTAGTTCCCGGAAAAAGGTGCATTTCAGTGCATGTTTCCTATATTAATTCCCACTCTACACTACAAAAATGATATACAATTATAATAATATAATGATATACAATGTAAACAATTTGCAATATTATTAAAAAAAAAAATACAAAAACCGAAACATAAAAAAAAAATAATAGTTTCCCTCTTCTACCACACTGTTTCGCAGGCAAAATAAAATACATCTGGGTAACGCCTACTTTGGCACTAGAAATACTGTTGTATCTCTTACTACCCCAATAAAAAAAAAATATCTAGAATTGAGTTGGCGTATAAAACAGGACGACATGCCTTCATTGGGTAGTGAACTCGTGTATTTAGGTTAGGTTCTCAAAGGCTTTTTTAGGGAAACACACAACTATTTCGGTACGAGTATAGTCTCCTTGTGAAAAGTCCTCTTTGGATCTAGAGAGGCAACGAAACTGTAGCTTCCGAGTTACCAGTAGATTTGTGGGTGGTTGTAATTTATATACAATTATTTATATATATATATAATTTATATTATATACTTATATATATACAATAGTTTTACTCTGTAATATCATATTAGAAGCGTATTAAATACATCCTTTTATAGCAGAAAATAATTATAGAAGTAGTAAAAAATGTCTACCCCAACGATATGTCATGTGATTAAAACTTAAGGCACAGAGTTACTTTTGCTATAGCCCTCGTATTTCTCTAGTCTCTGATGCATGTAATTTATTTCCTTTGTTTTCTATTCGTGCATTAACTCTTTCTATAGTGGGAGAGGTTTCCAATTATTTATTTAGACTAAATAGGAAAGAAGCGAAGGGTACAAGACAACGAGCCCCTTTTTGTAAAAATATTACATAAACTCTTTACCTCACCATTCTCTTTTACTGCGGCTTATAACAATCAAAACACACGTATGTATATGTGCATGGCTGTACGAGTATACGAGTTCCTATGAATGGGAACACTTTGCGTTTCGTGGTAGTGGTTCTTAATGGGAGCTTTTAAGTTGGCATTTCCTCTCTCCAAGGCAGATGTATTGCTTTATTTAACACGCGTGCCAATGATAGCAAAAAATATAAAATTTGAAATGCAAAAACTTTCGCACGAAGTTTAAAGTAAATTTTAGAAAAATTATTTTCTGTTTTTACGTGAGAAGATTTTACATTACTTTGACAAAATTGAAAGTAGCAGTCGATGTCAATACACAAGACTATTTATTAAAAAAATTCATTTAAAAAAATTAAAATAAAAGTAAATCCCTTTTTCTGAAGAAAATCAAGTTAAAAATTTATATTTAAATAAAAACTTTCTTTTTTACATAATTTTATTTTAGCAGAAATTTCATTTCGCCTGATTGGTATTAATAACCCCAAATAATACTTCTCAGTGGTAAATAATAAAATTTGTATTGTATGGAATATATGTGCATATATAGCAAATATCTTGAAATAATATAAATTTTAGTAACGCCCATAAATAAAGTCAGCGAATTACAATTTCTAGAAAATTCATATTTATAAAATCCCGAAGGTTTTTGGGATATGCTATATATTCTATATGCTATACCTAAGAAGAAGCCGGTAACGCTTACAGGGGTAGAAAAAAAATTTCCTTCTGTATTAGTAGCAAATAAATATCAAATATATTCTAAATCGTAAGATAAACGCGACGGAGCAGTAAAAATGGAAGTTTTGCATTGAAAACTATATAAATAGGATTTTGGAAAGATGTGGCGCTGCTATCCCTTAGCGCATACCGATTACTGATTCATTTCCAGTTCTGTATTTGTATTAAAAAAAATACAGAAGTCTATATATTTTTTCTTTTGTTAATAATCTTTTTAGTTAATTATTTTGCACTCATAAAATAGCAAGAATTTACCTTTCTCGCCCACTGTATTTCCACATGTTTTATTATAGAAAATAACGTTTAATTAAATTTAAATATATCATTGTGGTAGTCTAAGGGAAAAATATAATCAAAATAGAAATAATATATTTTAAATAATTAAATTTAGTTAAAATTTTAAAGAAAATGAGAAGTGCAGATCAGAGATGGAAAACGAAGAGTTGCAAAAGTCCTATTGAAGTTACAAGTCCAAGAGTGTTAAATTAGTGCTTAAAAGAAAAATATGCAAAGCAAATACCTGAAACGATGTATAATTTATTCGTGTTTAAGCACTCGTGATTCATATAACAAAAAAATTTGAAATGACGGTTGTAAAAAGGTTTTCGAACTTTGAAAATACAAATTATTTTAGCATTTTAACAAATTTAAGCGTTGAATACAACTTTTACTACCGCAATTAAAATTTGTTTATGATGAAATTAATATTTTTTTAAAATGACAATTAATTGGCAAAAAGTACTAGAAATGAAACTTACGTTTTCGGTCAGAGATATATGATCCCGCCAAGTTAATACGAGTTCGAATCAAATATTTTTATCGCAAGCTAACGAACGCTTAATTTATTGCATTCTTATGCGATGAAAATCATTGAGATTAATTATTTCAGCATTAAAATAAATAATGCAAGTGATTGTAGTCGGTTGGGAATAATTTTTTTTTTTTTTTGAAATATTAAAATTAATCCGTAGAAAATAACTTGAACTTGAAAAAATTAATATACACAACGCTCGTACTACACGATACAAACTTTCCGTTGTGGCGTTGTTTTTGTTTATTCAAGACCAAAGTTTAATTTTTAATTGTAAATTTGTAATTGCTAAAGAAACAAGTTATAAATTGCTTACATGCACAGAGATGTTACGATTTTGCTTTTTATAAATAATGACAAATAACAATTTACTGTAAAAGTGATTATTGAACTCGTTTTCTACAGGATGCAATTCATTTAATTCGTTAAACTTTATTCAGACATGTTGACACTGTTTTTGGATTAGTTCTAAATAGAAAACATGATTTTGGTACCGATATTTTTTTTTTTTTTTTTTTTGGTAACAGAAAATGTTACAAGCAATCTGGCAGCCCAGTTTTATTTTGTAACATACATATATAAATATTTCTAATTGTTAAGTAAACAACTTATAAATACAAAAGTAAAGAACTCTTCTTCAGCCTGGCTTAGTAAATGAAATAATTTGCTCTATAAGTTGAACGCAGCTTAACTTTGCCTGAAAAATAAATATATCTGGCAGCATAGTTCGGTTATGGGCAGACAAAAATTTAAGCTAATGAAAATACACCTGATCATATTTCGGAGAAAACTTCGTTTCTCTTTTTCTCTCTCATAAGGAGAGAAATCAAACTAGATAAAAAATTAGCATTAATTATTCTTTATTAATTAATTTATATTAATTTAAATTTTATATAATTCAATTCATATTAATTTATGTATTTATAATCATTAATAAATTAATAGAGAAGTCAATCTCAGGAAACGAGTTTATTAGCCTTTTGCTACAATTTTTGATATTTTAGATACATACATGCATATAAACCAAATATATGTATGTTCCATATGTGTACATATATATGTATATGCAATTTGCATATTGAATGAATATGAATATGCTTATGAATATCCCGCCAAAAAAATCAGTCAGGCCTAATTCCAATACCGCGCCTTTTTTGCTTTATAGTTAGTATTGATTACTATTCGCCTATTTCGAATTCTGCTTTACTGTACGATGTTTGTTGGAAAAGCAAAATGCTGGTGTGTAAATCAATGAGTCCCAAATATTCACAAACACCACTCGTTAAATAGGTCTTGCTATATTTAGCCATGTTCTACTTGTTTGCGTTACAATACGAAAAACACATGTAAAATGAAGGAGAATAAGAAATATTTATAGAAGCGAAAAAACTCGTGCGATAGCTGTGTCATGTGTTTATTTATGATTTAAAAAAAAACCAAGAGATGAGCATGAACAACATGTTTTTTTCCATTGATAAGTAGCACAAAACAGTGTTGGTAACTCCAGCAACATCCGGAGCTCTCTAAGCTCTTTCAGCAAAAAGAAATATAAAAATAATTTGGTGGAATATATTTAGCAATTTATAAAAATATACCACAAAACAGAGATGCTGTTACCAGTTGTGAAAAGGACTGGGCCAATTTTAACTCGTTTATTCCTTTTATTCCAGCTATTGCTCGAGGATGGCCTTGATAGGTAATAACTTCATTAACTAAAAAGCGGCAAAAGTTTGATTCCTGCTTTCGGCGTTTATAAATTTAAAAAATTCCCCTGAATTAATTTTTAATTTTTGGAATGTTTAAGTGATAACAAGATCAACATCAAGGGACCTCCAAAATTCTACTCTGACTTGTTTATGGAGACCCCTTCCACATGAATATGACACAATGCATTGCATGATTAGGGCTTATTCTCTATTTTTTTTATTTTGAGATTTTGGCTCTAATAGTTAACTTATGATTATTTCCCAAAGCATTTATTCTTATTTATACGAATGTACACATCTCTGCAATACCGGGAAAAGTGCAAAAATTTTAAAAATAATAAGAAAAAAATAAAGAGAACCTTTAAAATTTTTTTAATAATTATTATAATTTAATTATTATTATTAATAAATTTTACATAAATACAAGTGATCCTGTGAAACACAAAATGATCATTTTTAATCAATTCCTTTATCTGGTAAAGCAGCATTATTACTAGTAACTATAATTGTTAATTATTATTTAAAATACGAAAATTATTTTTAACAAAATTGTAGGCATAAATATTTCAAATAAAATAATTATATAAAACTTTTTGTATAGAACACACACAAGAAAACTATCTATTGCTTTAATAAAAAAATGTCAAATAAAAAACGTTAATTTTGGTAAAAAAAATAAAATACATGAATACGTAATGAATACGTGCATATGGATGTATACATATATCTGCCTACACATATACATACACATATAAATTTATATAAGGTTTGTTTTCGTTTCTATCTAAATTCGTTGTATTACCCTTAAAATTTTCAATTCGTTAGATATTATATAAGAGAAAAATCTTTTAAAAAAAAAAATTATTCTGCACATGCACACTCACACGTATGAATAAACATACTCGTACACATATATGCACAACTGTACATACATACTTCTGTACAAACAGATTTATGTAATTTTAAATTTGAAATGCAAGCGTAAAAAATTACAAGAAGATAAGAAAATAGAACTTTGATTTTTGCACAAAAGCAAACTAAGAGAACCGAATTGGAAACAAAAGTGAGAAGGGCAAAAAAAAAAAAACTCGCACTAAAGGTTAAAGAGAAAAGGCCAATACAAAACGCACACACACATTTTACATACATAAATGTATAGATGTGTAAAACTAAATACGAAATTCCGCGTGGAAAAGCAGCGAGTTTATACAATATGCTGCCATGTTGCCATATTGCCGTTTAGTTATTTTTCACAAACATGGAAAAATATTTAAATACCTCGCAGGTATATTTGTTGTTCATATCCACTAAGAGAGGGGCAAAAGGGCAAGGGCAGCTTTCCTCAATAAGGTTTTTCTTAAAATTTGCTCAATATATTCATTTTATATTTATTGTCTGGTTGATTGATTTAATAGTGCTATCTACTTGAATGAAGCATTACACCGATTCGACACAGCAGGCTATACGCTCGCTAACTACTACACGCTGTAGGCAGCTTTGCAATTATATTGAAAGTAACAGCGGAATTGCTGACATCGGCCATTTCACTGATGCTCCTCTCAAACATTTCGCATTTGAGTTTTCGTATATAAAATTATTTAATTTAAATATGCTTACAAGACCCCAAAATGTTACGGGCCCCTTAATTCATTTATAATATCAATTGTGTGAAGTTGTCATATATTTAATTTTTTGTGGTACGCTTGTAGAGCTTTTTTTTATGTCGATTGTTGTTTATAGAAATGGGAATTTACCTAATTCCCATTTGTGATGCAGTTGTGATCAAAGAGCTGTGAAAATAATTATTCCCATACACACAAGCGTTGTATATATTTGACAGCCTGCAAATGAGTCTGCTGCTTGACATTTATTCTTGTTTTTGTACACAGGAAACAAATCAGTAGTATATACAAAAATGAATAAGGTGCACCACTTCTTAAGAGACTCTCAGTTTCTTGTTTATCAACACGAAATACACGCGTGCCATATTTAACATGAAGCCAGATTTGAAAAATTAAATCTTATTTTGTTATTAATTACTTTAATACGTGTACTCGTATATGTATATGCATGGCTAAACACAATATTAGTGTATTTGAGTACTTTTAAACAATAATTTTAAGAGTATTAGAGGTTAATATGGCCAGTCGCGAATCATCTGCGAGGATACATAATTCATTTCAATGTATTTTTAATAGTCTAAAAATGAGAAATAATTAACAATTAATTTTGCTATTCACACAATATAATACAAAAAGGAAAGAAAGGAAACGTGGGAAAAAGTGCTTCCAAGTCACCACTTTAAATATCTAGTAAATATCTCGATTTTTATATTTGGCTTGATAAACAAAACTGGTTTTTAATTTTTTGAATAAAGTGAATCACAGGATCCCTTATCCTCTCAAGTGTCGGTCATAAATAGACATTTATTTGTAGTAAGACGCAGGGTAGTTACTCTAATGCACTGAAAACGATCATTTAAAAGAAACGAAAAAAAAACCCCCTGACATGTCAGGTAAAAGAAACAAAACAACACCACTTCTGCTTTATGTTGGCTGTACTTTTAAAAATACACTACCAGTTTATAAAAGATATTTTTTTTTGGCATAAAATCTTAATATACAAAAACATTAAATTCTGCCCTTAAATCCTAATTATATATTTAAATACATAATCTAATTATTGAAATCAGGCATATGATATATGGTAATCGAATTATGTAAATAGTAGATTTCGTTGCAATATCTAAGTATTTTTCCTACATGTATGAATAATACTGATAAATTAAGTAAATATGATAAATGACAATATAATCTATATAATGTGCATATATACACACACATGATCTAGACTATAGTAATATAAAAGACATAGCCACAAAGTAAACCAAAACCTTTACTATTTCTTTCATATACTATTCGTACGAGTTATAAATGTTACCACTTCTATGCTCTACAGATCAAAATATGAAGCAGAGGGAGAGAAAGCTTAAAAAATAAAAACATAGTTGGCTATCATTTTACCAAGTTGGTGAAATTAAAGATAATCTGCTTGACTGCTAATGGCTTGGAAAAATTTTATTGCGTTGCATAACAATGTATTAAAAATTCTAACTTGATAGATTTCCGATAAAATATTTATTTCAATTTTTTGGTTTTTTGAAAATTTTCCACATTTTTCCCCATTGACCGAAAAAAAAAATAGTAGCTGGCAACGCTGATATATGGAGTTTTACCTAACATTTTACATAACTAATGAATTTTCATGCGACGTTTATAGCTACATATTAGGCAGTTTATTTCATTTTTTTATGAAGTGTAAAGCTATTAAATTATTTGTTTTAAATTAAAACGTTAATGAGTTTGTAGTATTTTTGAAATTTTCTATTTTAAACAACTCACCTGAGCTTCTGGCAATTTATGCGATGTAATACGATAAATCGACATTGTGTGTAAGAATCACTTTACTATTATTTAATAAAAAAACTTCCTAAAATGAATAACAAGACACCAAAAGAATTAAACAATTTCATATAGAATATTAAAACACTGTGAATTTAATCGACGGTGGATTTAATAAGAATTAACTAAAAAAAAAAAAAAAAAAACACGCGTTTTACATGTAAATTTTTTTTTTTTTTTTTGTGGCAGTAAAACTGAAAAGCATCGTTTTCTTGATAGTTTTTGTTCTTTATTTTTTAAGACTGGGATTTTTTTTTCTACCTCAACACTCACACAACAACAATACACTGGTTCACGAATTTACTGGTCGTCAAACAGTGTATGCTAGTAAAAATGTAGAGGACTTTCTGCTACTCAAAAATTGATGTAAAAGAACCAAACGCCGCCGTTGAGCTCCAAAAGCTGACTGAATCGTTTTCGTAAAGGAAATATACCAAGTACCAAAAAAATAGCAGCAACAACGTACTTATATATATTGTACGTACGTACAAACATACATACATCTATAGCTAAATAAAACCAAAAAACAAAAACAAAACCAAGTAGGTATGGATGTATGAAAACATTCGAAAAGCAACGAATATGAAGTAGAAAAGAAAACGCTAAGCTCCAAATATTTGCTTATTAACACAATGTTCTTACTAAATACGTACATATGTATGTACATACACATGTTTCTATGAATTTTTGTGCTTCAGTATGTTTGTAGGTAGACAGAAATGCCCAAGGCTTGCAAAAATGTTTGGTGAAATGATAAATTTTTTACACGTTTTAATATGATTACCAAAATTACTCTTTAAGTCTCTCAGAATTCAAATCTAATCGCAAAAAAAATATTTTAGCACGACGGTCTGCATGTATTCATAAATTAATAAAGCAACTCTTTTTTATTAACAAACTCTTTAAAACAAAAATAAATAGTTTTTAACATTCTCTTAAAAAAGCGGACAAATAAGAGGCTCAATAAAAACACGCGTATTGCAAGGCGTCTTTAATCGTGAAAGTGGCAGCCAGCAACTTTATTTCATTTATTTTCATCTTGCTTTATGTCAAACCGAGTATATAAAATATTGAATTGTTTGTACCAGCAGCATTGCCACATGTTTAGTTTCAATGAATTATTCACAATAAATCACAATAGTGTAGAGCAAAAGGTTATGCCCAGCTGTGAATGTTGTCAAGGCAAATATATATTTAATTGGGGTATAGCTGGCATAAGTTGGCATTTTATTTTCTCTAACTGGAAAGTTATTGCAATAGCAAAGTGTATCTATATATTTAGTTACGTAATAATACAATTATATGATTATAATTATAGTATGGGTAGAAGCACAGGCTACTGAGACTTTCAGCTACAGCAGAATGATGTTTTACTATTTATAATTTTTGTTATAAACCACTTGGGCGACTTAAGCTGAAGCACTTAGGCGGCGTGTACATACAGATTTCGAATATGAACCATTAACACGGCTAACGACTACCGGTAATTTTCTACTTGTATTCAGTAATTGACAAATCATTCAGTTTGACAACCTTTCCAAGAAGGTTGTGAAATGTGCTAAAGCATATACTATTTGCTAATGTGAACGAATATTGAAGTAGCAATTCAGGCGCAAAAAATAAGATAATTTTAAAATTACTTAGTAATGAAAAATTTTATTTCTATTATTGCTACATGAACTTGATATCTTTGCAATGAGAAACGGTCATATGTAATCATCACTGTATATAAATGATCATATTTATACCCCTGTATTTGCTTTGCCAGTCCCGAAAAGGGGATTTTTTTTGTAATTGGCGATTAACAATTTTGAAAATCCGTACGCGATTTATTAATAAAAATATTTCTTCGTTTACTGAAAATTCATTGGAGTTGTGTATTTGTCTAAGCAGTTGCAATTTGTTTTTCTGATTTCTTTGTTTTCTTGACAGATAGGAAAGTGTAGCAAATGTTCAAGTTCTTACTTATTTTCTTAACCCATTAAGCACCACCTTGATATTGAAAATATGTTTAAAATATTTTTATTTTTTCATTTAATGTAAAAATGTGAAATATGAATATAAGAAAAATTCAAAAAGTGTTTGGACTCGATTTAGGTTGTTTTTAATTCGAGTGGGATTTTCAGGGTGTATGCCTGCAGTTTAAATTGGTCATTGTGTTGGCTTGTAAACGGTTAGTAGCATGACGGTTGCTGAACTACTTAAGGCTGGCAGCCTTACGGCGTCGTGAGGTTCATTAACACAAAAATCTTACGTAATTGTATACTATTGGAAAAAGTTGCATCAGAAAGAGGTTGTACAAAGAATTGTCATTTTATGAAAATCGCATTACTAGTCAAGAATTGTGCCATATTTGACAAATCGTTCGATTGTGTACGATAGTAAATTCTGACGTATTCAACTAAATAGTGGTGGGGCAGTTGGTTTGATTCTTCCTAGTAGGCAATTATAAAATTGCTTTTAAAAAAATTGTGGGAGTATTTATGTCACATGGACCTCGTCTAATTTGACCGCCGAGACACTTAAAAAAAACACTCTGTCTTCTCAACCGCTAACACATTCGCCTAATTCAAGCTCAAGGCATTACATTAGTAGGAGCAAAGTGCTGGTGTTAGAAAATCATAACGCATTTAAATTTTAACAGTTTGTGGTCGGCCGTCAGTTGACATCTATGTGTTTAAGGTGTTATGAACATTTGAATGTTTTAATTAAAAATTGTACTTTAATTTTGAAAAAAAACACATGTTTTTAAAGGGTTAAAGTAAAAACATAAAACAAATAATGACTTTTAGTCGATAGTTTGGACAAGCAAATAATAAAATTGTGCTTCTCTTTTATTAAAAGAAAAAAAAAGAAAAGAAAAAGAAAACACAAAACACAAAACATAAAAGAGCCACAACCACAATATTTTGCACTAATTTTTATAGCAACAGAGTCTGTGTGTGTGTGTGTGTGTGTGTGTGTGTGTGTGTGTGTGTGTTTGCGTGAGTGGGGTGCGAAGTTATTCTTAAACAGGATATAAAGCTCAGGGCGAAATAAAAATGAAATCCTTTAAATTGCAGCAGTCAAATACCGTTTTGTTTAACGTTCTGTTCTACTTTGTAGCTTCATAGATTGAAGAGGGGGCTGGACAGACATCCAGCCAGGCGGTATAGAAAGAAATTCATTCAATATTTTGTGTTGTGTGCACATTCTGGGTTTACTCACGCATATATGCGTGCATCAGCTGCGCATAAAAGCATGACTTTTTAATTGATATGACGCTGAGGATGATGACGAGCCGAAAAGAAAAAAAAAAAAAAAACTGACGGCAGGGCATCAGGATATCATGACATCATATAAGTAAAAGGAAAAGAAAGGCTCACGCAGCCAGACTGCGAGGGATGTTGAGGCGCAAGCCAAGCCACTACTAATGACGCACACACACACACACACACACATGCAGAGAACCACGCAACTTCTTTTAGTAGACTGTGAATAACAAAAAAACACCTTTCGTTTTCAGACGGTGCCACCGCCATCCATTGTCATGTGCGCCTCTGTTTTAGCAGAAAGAAATTTAATTTTAATTTTAATTTTTAGCAAAAAACCGAAACTTCACAACAAACAGACTTGAACGCTTTTGAGCCATTAATTACGAAAAATTTCACGAAATTTATTATCAAATATTTGTCATTCTTATTTAGTCGAGGGGAGAAATTATCATTTTTATAACAAGTTTGTTTTCTTTACATTTTCATTGAAAAATTTTCATTTCGCTGTTAATAGAAAGAGAAGGTTGTGGAGTCTTAATTAGCAAATTATTGCAAAAGGATTAATGGCCGCAATTAATAAACAAATAATGTACGGATGCATGTCTGTCTGTCCCCTTGGCCTGGGGATGGCTGATTGAATAATTAATTTTAAAAATAATAAAACGACTACAAAAAAAAAAAAAAAAAGAAAAAGAAAAATATGGAAACTTAAACCGTTTTAAAGCTTAAAACAATTCCGTGCATAATTGGATTCTTGTACAGACAGTTAAATGTCCTTGTGGTTAAATTTACATGCAAGGCAACTCCTTAAATTGTTAAATATTTTGTGGAGCAGCGGCTGGTCTGACAAACCGAAATACTAATTTTATTTCTATGAATTGAGTTTCCATATAGATTGCTAACCCAATTTTAATCGATTAAAACATTCGGCTACACGAGCAGCTATATAAACGGTTATTTGGAAAATACTTTTATACCGCGCTTAAGCTTAACAATTTAAGGGGGGAAAAAATGATGGAACGAGTACAAAGTGGTTAAGTGAAAACGTTTATTCGGCAACCGGTTGTTGGTTTTCATTCATTTCAACTGTTGCGATTATTCGCCTTAGAGATAAAGCTTTTTATTAAGCTTCTTATTTTCTTTTTTAATTCCCATGCTGCCGCGATGGCCTTGAATTTGAAAACTTGCCTCTCTGTTGCGTCTATTAGCCAGATATTAAAGTAAGAAACTGGTTCACCGTAACACCAAGCAGGCTATCCCCTCGCATCTTGTTCCTTTTGCTACAATGTCGCCCAAATGATCGAATAACAATAAAAGAAATAGTAAACAATAGAAAATAGTAATTTATGTATTATCAGAATGAAATAAGTGGAAAAAAGGGTTGCCTAGATCTTGACCAGTGGCCAGGCCAGTGGGACAAAAGAACTATTGTTTAAATTTATTTACTAGTTGGTGCATATTTATGGCCACAAGGCAGCTAAAGTTTCTTGGGAAAACTTGAGGACTATTCATTTGTGATTTTTTGTTAGAAAACACAAAAAAAAATATATATATATTAAAAGGACCTTCCACATTTTATTTTGGAAGTTGGAATTTTATTTGCAGATGCCTGCTTTTAAAAATAGATATTTTATTTAAATTATTTCAATTGGTTTTGCATATGAATGGCTCAAGATAAAACTCGATCTAGTTTTTGCAGTTACCTTTTTGGCAAGATGGTTAATTGGAGGCTGCAGATGTGCTCGAACGTCTTGGGATGCTGCAGATGTATGCCGAAAAGGACATTGGAAGGACTAGCCTATTGGATTGTATTACCTTTTTAAGTTTATGTATCAAGTATCAGTATTTGTATTTGTAATCCTGATTTTTGCAATTTTAAATCAGCATAATGGCGTTCAAAGTGTCCTTGAATATTTGTGAAACATGTTGTAAAGGATATTAAAGAACAAGCTGTGTTAAAGCTTCCCGCCACGGCAAATCAATAGTAAAAGAAATAAAAAGAATTATATAGAAACTTTTGGAAACAAAGCCAGTAGTATTCCCAATTCTCCAGAGTCGTGTGAATTATTCATAGAAAAATCTTAAAAAAACTCAAAAAAGGACATCAATAAAATAATATTTTTTTCTAAATGAAAACTTGCAGGCATTTCAAATGCAGAGGACTAAAATTAGTTTATATTTACTTTATGACTTCTAAAGTTAATTCATATGCATGCCGGAGTGCCGGACCGACAAGCCTCAAGCGATCTGTATGCGAATTAGAAAAGAAAATCTGGTTACGTTTGAGCGCCACTATATTTGGATTCGCACCCAAAAATTGTAATGCATGAATTGAATTAAATTTAAAGGAATTGCATAAAATTGATTAAAATTAATAGCATACAAAATAATTAATTGCATAAATTAAAATAAATAATTTGCTATTCACCTTTTAATTTAATTTAATTTAACTTAATTTGATTTAATTTAATTTAATTTAATTTAATTTAATTCAATTTAATTTAATTTAATTTAATTTAATTTAATTTAATTTAATTTAATTTAATTTAATTTAATTTAATTTAATTTAATTTAATTTAATTTAATTTAATTTAATTTAATTTAATTTAATTTAATTTAATTTGATTTAATTTAATCTCATTTTATTTAATTTAATTTAATTTAATTTAATTTAATTTAATTTAATTTAATTTAATTTAATTTAATTTAATTTAATTTAATTTAATATAATTTAATTTAATTTAATTTAATTTAATTTAATTTAATTTAATTTAATTTCATTTTATTTAATTTAATTTAATTTAATATAATTTAATTTAATTCAATTTAATTTAATTTAATTTAATTTAATTTAATTTAATTTAATTTAATTTAATTTAATTTAATTTAATTTAATTTAATTTAATTTAATTTAATTTAATTTAATTTAATTTAATTCAATTTAATTAAGTTTAGTTTAATTTAATTTAATTTGGTTTAATTTAATTTAATTTAATTTCATTTCATTTTATTTAATTTCATTTTATTTAATTTCATTTAATTTAATTTATATATTTTTAGTTTTTTTTATGTAAACAAATCGCTACGAAATATCGCAAAAATATGTTATACGATTTTTTTAAAACATCGATTTTATATCAAAAAAATAATATTAAAAAATTATAATTTAAAATAATTTATTTTTATTGAATTTATAACAAATTGATTCAAACGAAATAAAGTAAAAGTCTGAAGATCTGCATTAGCATGTAGTCAAAGGCCGCAAAGGATCTGGCAGATATTCCACAACAGTCCAATTGACTTGACGCCAAAACATATTCACATTGAACAGGAATTCTAAGTAATTATATTAACAAGTTCTTTTCTAAAGGGCAGGGCAAGTAAATTAGGCGGTTTTAGGCTGTAGTATCTACGTGGCGCCTACGTAGCATCTGCGTAGCACCTACGTAGCAACTACGTGGCACCTACGTAGCATCTACGTAGCATCTCCTAACATCCTCAGAGTTTTTTTTTTGATATCCCTAAAGAATTTTTGCGTTAAAATTACTTGCGTTACACTCCACACTTGAAGTCCATATGTCCATGTCCATTTTAAGATTATTTTGCGAAAAAGTATTTTATATCTAAGCTTAGCTCCGAATTTTCTACATTCAAACAATTATATTGGTTCAGATATTAGTTAATATAAATGAATTAAAAATTAATTATTAATTGAAATAATTTGTTAAGTTAATTAATAAACTAATTTATTTAAATTCATTAAATTCTCTTGCCATTAAGTTAATTACTTGAATTAATTTAATTAATCACATTAAATATATTAATTAAATACTTTTAAGGAAAAACTAGTTGAGTTCAGATTATTAAAAAATATTTTTAAATTAAATTATTTCAAACAAAGTAATTGAAAATTAAATGCATACAAGTAGTACAGAATTACTTTTTAATTAAAATAGTTTATCGAAACAATTAATTAAATTTAATTGAAATAAATTAGTTAAAAAATTGAATTAAAAATTAATTAAAAAATTTAGTTTAATTTAAAAGAAATTAAATAATTCTAATTATTTGTTTTTATTTTTATTTTTTAATGTAATTTAATGTATTTAATTATTTATTTATTTACTTAATATGAATATAATTAAAGTTTCGTCCGTGCCAGCAATTAATGGATTTTTATTTATTTAAAAATTAAATATTAAATAAAAACTGGCTATTTATTTTTTTATTTTTATAAAAAAGGAACTTGAAGTAAAAATTATTAGAATAGTTCTAATTGAAAGTGGTCAGAATTTCAAAATAGAAAATAATTAGTTAAATAATTTGATTAAAACAAATTCAAAATTAAATAAAATAAAATGTCGACATAAAAAGCTACCCCATTGTGCAGCACCAATAGGTAACAAGAGCAATTGTTATTATATAGGAAAACTATTTTATTTGTCAGATTAAAAAATAAATTTTTTACAATAAAATTATAAGAAAAAATTAAAATTAATTAATTTAAGGAATTTGCATTATTCAGGCTAAAGTTCATTGAAGCCAAGACGAAATTTCATTACCTAAATGAAAGTCCCTGAATTGGTTTAAGTTTGGGTATAAGCTGCTATAAGACAAGGAGTGCGCTTGCAATGGAAGTGGTAATTCCAAATTGATGAAATTGATAGATTTATGTACCAAATCCTTGAGATGTCAGTTCAATACGCAGTTTACATTTTCAATTAAAAATGTATTGGAAAATTTAAATTTAAATAAAAATTAAAATTCAGAATTTGAGCCAACTAGACCCAGTAGTAATTATTCAGTTCGACTACAATTTGAATTAATTATTTGTTAAACAAAGAATTCATTTAAAGTGGTTAAAAGTGGTGAGAATTAAATTAATTAAACGTTAATTCGTAGGGAAATTAATTACGCAAAATTAATTAATTATATGTAATAAATTATTCAAATTAAATGAAACGAATTAAATTAATCAAAATAAATTGCTTAGATGCGATAAACGAAAAATTAATTCATTTAAATTATTTAAAATGGGTGGAGGTCTTCATAATCCGCGAAATATTAAAAAGTTAAGGACTCCTATCACTGGAGCCATAATCCTTGTAGCAACTGAAAGCGAAGTTACAGTGTGGGAATTTCAGTTCATCACTGTTCTGAATTATGGTGCACTGACGTGCCCATAAATTTCGTAACCTAACTTTGCTTATCTATTTGATTAATCCTTTTTCTCTAGATAAAAATTTAATAAAGTTTATTAGCGTTTAAAAATCGTTTCTTTTTAAATAACGATTTTTGCTTTAACTGTATAAATTATTTTCCTTTAAAAAGTTTTCTATTGCAGTCACTATGATTGGAAGAGGAAGGAAGAATTGGCTGGTATGCTTGCAGAGAATCGTGTACACGATTTCCTGACAATATATCTCCTCTAGCTAAAAAAAAGGCTGTTACACATACAGAATGGCTTCAACAAAGTTTTCCTGAAGACGGATTTTTTTTTTGTTAAAAAAAAAGATTTTCCTTTTTAATTAAAGGAAATGCCATTTCTGGCAGGGCATTTTTTCTCTTGTCTGGCTGGACACAAACGCATAACAGTCCTTTCTTATTTTACAAATGAATGATGAATGGATGGATAGATGTCTGTAATGCGTCCATATGTCCGTCCACATGTCCGTCCATATGCATGTGTGCCAATGTATGAGTTCGTAATGCAGGAGCTTAACGCTTTGTTGGTGGTCTAGAGACGCTACACTAAGCTGAGTGGCAAGATGAATGAATGGCTTGTATCAGTCCAAAATGTGTCTGTTCTATCAATGTTTTAGCGTTGCTGTTGCTTTTCTTGTCCGCTTTATCTACTTCCTCCTATAAAACATTTTTGGTTACAGCAACTATTCGCACATCCTCGGACATCCCCTCCTTCATTTATGCACATGCAAACGCAGTCTTTAATTTAAGACAGACGTTTTGGGATTGGGTGACACAGTCTCAATTTTTTCAATGCTTACGGTTTTGTGTATGTGCGTTGCGAGTGCACGAACATATGCATATGCATGTGCATGGGCATGTGCATAGGGATATTCATGTGCATGTGTGTGCCGAAGTGTACGTGTATTTGTGTGTTAGTTTTCTTCCTTGTTTGCATTTTTATGGTCGACGTTCATTTGTTTTGCTTAGTTGTTTGTTTAACTTGTGAGGCATGAAATGTAACTGCGTATGTGTTGCATATATTTTCAGTTTGTTTAGACGTGTGCATGCACATGCATGCGAACACCTATGCATACACATGTACATATGCATGTAAATGGTTATTTTTATTGTTGCTACGATATGCTTCGTTTAATACAGAGTTTAGCTAAAAGTTATATTTTTCCAATACGAGCAAATTTATAAAATTAATTTTGTGTTGAAAAGTCAGAAATTACACAATCCTGGTGGAGCTGGAGGACTCATCCTTAAATGGGGTTCTATTCATTGTTGGCCAGTTGCACAATTTTTATATACTTTTTTAGCTTACGCTATCAGTGATGCGAAAGTATGTTACACGATGATGGCTGGAGGGGTATGTGGCTGTGACCGTGGGCAGGACAAACGGTACGGTTACTGCGTTGTGTAAGAAGTACTTTTCGTTGACCCAAAAACAGCAAGTCTCGAAAATAAGCTCGCCAATAAGATTCTTTGGCCTCTCCTGCATCTAATGGAATAATTTCAAAATAGACGGAAACACTGGTTCTCTCACATACATACAAATCGCATGCCATTTTCCCTCTTTTATCAGGAATGCCAGATTGAGGAAAATATGTTGAAGTAACACTTTTTCGCTTTAACAACGGATACATAATTATATTTTTATTATGAAGAAATTCATTGAAAGAATGTACAAACATTCATTATGAAACCAGATGTAAACTAGTTGGCATAATGATTACTCGACTTATGGCTGGCTGGATTACCACAATGAAAAATCATTTCACTGGCTAGGCGAAACGCAGTCCATCTGGTATGGAGGAGGTCATTGTGATAGCTGCTCTGCCTACTAAAAACAGTAATTCCTAACTAGCTCATGACATTTCATGGCCATACCTTTTCTTTTGCAACACCCTGTGCCGCCACCCAGTGCCAGAGCTGTTGCAAAGACAGTGCAATTTTTTGATTGTTTTAATTTCTGCATAGGCGACGTTTAAACGAGATACAAGCATGTATAGACCCCTGCACATGGTTGTATTCGTACTTACATTATTCGTATGTGCAGTGTGGGTTGCATGCAAGCAACAATAGTTGCTGCTATTGCTGTTGCTGTTGCTGTTGCTTTTGCTTGTACTCGCACATCAATACGTATGAAATGGACAAACACAAAGCTCTCACACCCCTTTTTTACAAGCGCGGCGGCCCCTTCTGTTCTTTTACGTGTGTGCACATGAGTACATGGGCCTTTTTTTTGTAGCTTCCAATGTTTCATTTTGTTGTTTTTGTGAATGCCGCCGCTGCCGAGCACATATTTGATGTTGCTTTATGATGGGCTTTTCTGCCCTCCGCTGCAAGTTCTTGTTGCTGCTTGTTGCTTTATGCTTTGTGACCATAAATTGCATTAATATTGTTTGTTTTATAATTTTTTTTTTGTTGTTTTTTTTTTGCATGTCTGTTGGCTGAAAACGAAAAGTCATGGGTCTGATATGTGGCATGTAAAGTTTTGGTGCAGCATTAATGCTGTTTTTTGCATGCCTGCACCACCAACCTGATTGGTTGGAATTGTTTGTTTTTCATTACTTTTTCACTTTATTTTTTCCCTTATTTAATTTTTATTTAAATTTTTAGGGTCTGAGTATGAATACAAAATGGTTGTTGCTGCATGTTGCAGAAAAAATATGAATTTTTTTTTTTGATGCATTTCTTTTTTAAATTTCATTAATGAGTTTCTTTCAATTTAGACTTCATGTTGGGCACAGAGAAGAAGGAAATTACAGGCAGTATTTAAAATTGACGCCGGTCTGTTTTCCGTTTATTCTTATAGAATTTCAAATTGATAGAATGGCGGCCAGGAAAAAATTTTAAAGAAACTTAAAGTGAAGATGGTATCCGAGGCCGTCTTTCACACGATGAAAAGTTTTTAGAAATTTTTGAACACATTTTATTATTCCGCAAAACTATTTATCATTTATCATTTTTATTATATAAAATGGACGCATACAAAATGGACGTATAAAAAATGGCCTCATAAGTAAAAAAATGGGTAGACAGAAAAAAGGCAAGATGGACGTACGGACAATATAAAAAAAATTTACGATCAATCATGCAAATAAAAAAATTAAATTACAGCTGCACGAATCTCAAATTAGATAAGAAACTTACAAATCGATTTCAATCATTCCGCTTTAGGGAAATCGAAATCACTTGAAAAGCTCTAGAAGAAAGTACAGTCAAATGTGCAGAAGTTGGAAACGTCAAAATTGTTCTGAAAGGTCTGACAGCTAATGAAACTTATTTTGAAAAATTATAATTATTCTACGAAAATTTAAATTTTAGAAACAAATTATAATTCGATAAAAATAATTAAAAATTTAATTTTATAGAAATTTACAATTTTATACCCGTAAGAGATTGAGAAGAAACACTCCGGAAAACTCCGAAAATTCTAAGTTTAACATTTAAAGGAAATACGCATCTCATAAGTTGCATTTACTCCGAGTGTATGGGAAATACACCGAAACCAAAACTGTCTTCATTTAATTAAAAGCTAAAACTAAATTTGGTAAATACCGTGAAGTGTCCTTAAATGGAAAAATTAGGCGAGTTTTGAAAAATACTCGAAATAAATTAGAAATAAAAAAAAAACTTTATTTAAGATATATCAGAAAGGCAAAAGATCTTACAAAAGTCGAGATTAAAGACAGAAAATTTCGGAAATTCGCTACCGAAAAAAAACTAAAATCCATAATTTATATTTAACACAAACAAACCCCAAATTCATTATTTCGCTCAAATTACTCCGAAAATAAAAACTACAGATTTTTAATAAAAAAAAAAGAAATAAAAATTATAAAAATAAAACAAATCCAAATTACATTGAATAAATCAGATATTCTGGCCACAACTCCGTCTTTATTACATACTCGTATTTAAAATTCCTGTAAGAGAGCTTGAAGCTTATCCAAAATTTATATATGATTGAATTAAAGTAAATTGAACCTTTTCGGTATTTTAAATATTTTCCACATAATCAAAAATTTTAACTAAAGTTTACGAAATCTATTACAGTGCTATTATTTTATGACATAATTCGCCAACCTGCAAAAGATTTTGGCTAATCTGAATAAATACAAATCTTTTTCAAAACGAAGCTTGAAGCTTTTCCGAAATTAACCAGAACTGTATCGGAAATATATAATTTCGCGATATATTTCATTTCCATAATTCCACAAAACAAAAGAAAAATATCTTAACAAATTTAAGTTACTCCGAAAAATTTCTATATTCAAAATTAGTAAAAAAATTCCTAAAACTTCGGATAACGATTATAATTTTATAGGATACTTACAAAACAATTCGAAAGCAGGCAATTGTATATAATTTTATTGAACCAATCTGAAGTAGATATAAAATTCAAACTGCTCTGAAATAAGTCTAATATCTCCGAAAGTTTGCATGAAACATAAGCAACCGAAATTTACGAGATTATCATACATCTTATAAAACTTAATCAAAACTAAATTTACTCAAAAACATTATAGAAATTATTGAATTTACTCCGAATAAAGATATAAGTTCTATAAAAATTCATTATAAATAAAATTTAAAAAGAAATTGTTTACATATATTACACAAGGAATTTGTAATCTCATTATATATTAAATTTAGTCCGAAAATGGGAACCACATTTTTTGTCAGCCAAAATCTATCAGAATTGCATAGAATTTGATAAGAGCATTTAAAGAAAGAAAAAAAATGTTTTCCGAAATTATATAAAATGTTAAATGTTAATGTCACTCCGAAAAAATTATACATTGTATGACACTTTGGCAGCTAAAAGCACTAAGAGTCCTTATAACTTGTCAGTACTATATTGTATATAAAAATTGATAACGAATGAAAACCTATAAACGCTCCGAAATACTCATTTATTAAATATGTAACAAATATCGTTTGAATAACTCGGTTATCACAAGTCTATTATCAGCTGTTCGCTACTTAGGGGACACGAGTACATATACGAGTATACACATATATGTTATATATATAATTAAGGACGATTCGCTGTTGATAATAAGATTCTAACGCGATTATTCGGTGATAATTTTTGTGCTTCATTTTCTTACAACAATTTTATTTTATATTTTTTATTTTCACATGAAGCGACATCGATATTTTCAGCCACGTTTTTCTTATTTGCCATATCTTAATGCATTTACACGTATAATTCATCTTAATTGGCAAGAAATATTTAAAGTGTATGCGTGAGGTGCGTATTCGCTATCCTACACATCCGTACGATTCATTCATATGAAAATCTGTTAAGATTTTCTAATTTTCATACGATTGTGTGGCATAGTAAATACTTGCAGTTAGAAGTATATGAGATGGAATCTAATAATGTTGAAAGTTACTCCGAAAATGAGAGATTAATTCAAATTGCGTAAATTTGTTCGAATTATTAAACTTTATTCGATGTATTAAAAACATTTTCAAAAAGTTTTGTTTTTATTTTCACATGAAGCGACATCGATATTTTCAGCCACGTTTTTCTTATTTGCCATATCTTAATGCATTTACACGTATAATTCATCTTAATTGGCAAGAAATATTTAAAGTGTATGCGTGAGGTGCGTATTCGCTATCCTACACATCCGTACGATTCATTCATATGAAAATCTGTTAAGATTTTCTAATTTTCATACGATTGTGTGGCATAGTAAATACTTGCAGTTAGAAGTATATGAGATGGAATCTAATAATTTTGAAAGTTACTCTGAAAATAAATTAATTATAAATGAAAATAATAATATAAATAATAATATTTATAAATAAAATAATAATTATTTAAAAAGGGGGAGTAAAAAAGTATTCAATTGAATTGGCCTACCGTGTTATAAATAATATTTATTATAAAACAAAAAAAACTTTTAGTCTCTCATTACAATATGCCGGTGCGTTTGGAACATTTACATTTTTGTTCTCACAGCTGCAAAAGTTTTACTGCTTAGATCTCTGAGCGTAGCGGTATCGATGGTGTCTCTCACACTTATAATTGCCGCATTGCTATCCCCAACCCACATATCACACACAATCGCACACATGTACTCATCAATGTATGAATACCTCAGTGAGTATTGGGTGGGAGAAATAACCTTAACATTGTGTGTAAACAGCGTTGTTGTTGTTGGTTGCTTTTTAATGTGAGAGAACCGAACCAACTGATTATATTTTTTTTTATTTTATTTGAGTAAATTTTTTTTCTTGTTTGTTGTTCTATCAATTTGCAATTGCGTGCTCAGACATGATTTTCAAATTATTGTTGTTGTTTGAGTAGAGTATTTTTTTTGCCGATCGCCATTATTGCCCATTTAAATTATTTTTATGTGTTTTTGTTTTTGCTTTTTTATAAGAACAATTTTAAAAAGGGGGAGTTTGTAATTTTCTCCACACATTTTTTTTTAAAAGATGACTTAATGCTAAATGAATTTTGTTGGAAAAAATTATAATAATAATTATAACTATAAATAAAATAAATAATAGAAATTTTATTAAAATAAAAATGTTGCACATACTTATGTATATGTACATATAAAGAGTCTTTAATAAACTTTTCTTTTAATAAATTTGTTTTAAAAAAATTATAATGTGTGACTAGTAGGTAAATTTATAAAAAAAATATTCAATTAAAAAAATGCGGCTTTTAATTATAAAATAAACCAGCAAAAACTTTTGTGAAAAATTACAAAAATGTGTAATTTTTATGGCAGGATCTGCGCAATCACATGTAGGTCACACTGTTACTCCTGGAACCATAATAGCTGGGCACTTCTGAACTATATGATATTTGGTGCTTAAGGCAATCAGACGATCTGTCAAATATGGTATGGCTGGAAAAATAATACAGTATGGTCTAAAAATGCATCTGTGGAACCGACTTTTTTGACAAGCAAAAGTTTATAAACATTTTCATAATATGACAATTTTAATGCGGTCAGAGTTGAATATTCTTCAATCAGCAAAGAAAAAATTTGTATGACAGTGGGGCACCAGCAACGGCATTTCTATGCAAGTTTTTAAAATAGGAAGGGAATCATATCAGACTTTCGTGTGAATGAATCGTATCAGGAGAATTGCCCAAAATGATCTACTGATGAAATATTTTACTAGCCAGGAGTATTTTTAAAAATCCATAAATAATTCGGAAATGTATAATCAGTATAGGTTTGAGTAGAATTATAGGAAACATCTAATACCAATCAAAACCTTTCAGTAGCAATTTTGGTAGCTGATTTCAGCGACCAGTTGCCATCATGGTAAACAAGGTCCCTCCATTCTACACAGTTATAATAAGCCTGTAATCGGCGGGGTGTATACCATTAGAGGTAAGACTTCAACCTTCTAAGGTTTTACTTCCTATTTCTTTAAACTCCAACAGGATGTGTGGTAATTGCTGGGTACCATCTAATTTAGCAATTTTTTTTATATTTCTTTTATGGTACTTTCATGTACCCTCCATATTACTTTATATCTACGTCACTAGCGTGAAAGTGCTTCCATATCATTATTAAAGAGAAGAGTAGGAAAATGCCGAAAACTCGAGGAAGTGTAGAATTAAGCAATTGAAAGCAGACACATATGCAATTAGAGCGACCCAACTACTTCCGTGGTTGCTAATACAGTTGGTTCCAATTGATGCCTCGGCGTTGTGTAATTATCATACTTCTTGCATATGATCGATGCATTCCTAATATTTGTACAACTCAAACAGAGATCACGTTTCCGATTATGTTTATTATAATGTTTTTTTTTTTTATAATACGAAAAAATTATTTAGGATCGACCAAAAAGCAGCCTCTCTAAGTGAAACCGTTTTGAACCCAAATAACCATAGATAAAAGATAGCGCCTCTGCATGTAGCCAGATCGGAATTAAGTTTAGTATAATAATATCTCAAGCCTTTGCTGTGTATGCAAATTTATGGCCTGCTGGATTTGATTCTTAGTTTAATGATCCTGTTCTTTAAGCCAACTTCCCAAAGCAGTTTAATGTTTCACTGGGAAATAATGCAGTTTTGCTTACAGCAGGCAATTGCACTACTCTGTTCCTTTGAAACCGTAAAAAGAAGTTGAAAAAAAATTAATTTATTTAACACTAAAGAGATCGTATTGTTTTTTGCATTGCCTGACAAAAGTCAATGATCGTAAGCCATTGACTTTAATTGGCAATTGAAAAACTTTAACCCAATAAAATGTAAAATTACAAAGACAACTTTTGAAATAAATATGCCGAGCTCGTACAGATCCTGAAAAGATTAAAGCAGACAATATTAAGCCATTTTATAGCTGAGCCTGCATTTATGCCACACACACGTACATATGAGCCTGGTGTTTGCTGGCTTTGCTCACATTCTCTTCTTCCTGCGTGCTGACGATAAGCTGATAGCTGTTTTTTGTTATAACGAAAGTCCTATAGTAATC
Source organism: Ormia ochracea (assembly GCA_963402855.1). NCBI lineage: Eukaryota > Metazoa > Arthropoda > Insecta > Diptera > Tachinidae > Ormia > Ormia ochracea. Next base: position 15,014,787 of record OY727107.1, on the reverse strand, counting down.
CTGTCGTTGACTATCAAGTGATATGGCCAGACTGATCATTAGCTTCACCTAAAGAAATAATCATCAGAAAAAATTGTCTTTGTAAGAGAAGTGATAACATTACACGCAATTGCCAAAAAGAAAAAGGATTCTTTTAAATATAGAACGACTTATCAGGGAGCTACTCCAACGGCATAATGTGAGAGTTTTATACAGAAAATAATACGAATACCGAAAACAGTCTTGTTTGCAGCGATTTATTTTGCTTTAATATTAAGGAAGAAAATTTTCCCTAAAATATTTTAAATGAAATAAACTTATTTGAATAGCTCGTAATATTGCAAACAAAAATATGAAAATCGCTAAAATTGCAAAAAACGTGAATAATTTTTAGCTTTCTGATTGCCGTTGGCAAGTTGTGAAGGAAATATCGAAAAAATATATTGGAAAAATATATGAAAAATGTCTTTGAGCTTAAAATAAAATTAAAAACGGAACTTTAAAAAAATTTTAAAATCGCTAAAATTAAATCAGTTTTTCAGAGTTTGACTGATTTGAAACAAATATTTAAAAACCCGTAAACAAAAGAGTAAAAATAGCAAAAGAAAAAACAAAGAAATTCATAAGAATAGTAAATAAAAAGAAAATCGCCAAAAGTAAAGAAAGCTGAGGGGAAAACGTGAATGGGATTTTGATAAGTTGCTATAATAGGAAAAAGTATCACTTCTTAAAATCTTGAGCAAAATTTAGAAATTTTGGAAAGAAACTTCAAAAATTTATGTAGATGACAAAAACGCTAAAACTAAAGAAACGCCAAAACATTAAATTAACTGGGAAAAAAACTTGAAAAAATTTATGTAGATGACAAAAACGCTTAAACTAAAGAAACGCTACAACATTAAATTAACTGCCCTATAAAAATGTTAAAAAGTAGAAGTGTGAAAAAAATTGTAACATTTAGTAAACGAGAGTTTACTAAGAGCTGTTTTAAAAACGTGAAAATAAAGAAAATCGCTAACAAAAGCGGGAAAGAATTGTAAAATTACTTTATTTTAAAAGTTTTAAAAAGACCAGCCACTAGAAATTAAATAGATGCTAATAGACTTGTTGGAGGTGGATTTTTTAATTGATTATATATATATAAAAAATCGCTACAATAATGCGCTAAACAACGTTAATAAAACATTATTTTATAAAAAATTATTAAAAGAAAATTTTAAGGCCGGCAATTTATTTTAAATTATCTAGTAAATTGTACAAAGTGGCCAATGAAACCCTTCAAAAAAATTTTGTTATTGACATCACAGAATGACAGGAAAATTAAAATGTCAGCAAAAGAAATTGGTCTTCCCGATTTGTTTGTACCCAAAAAATTGGCCAAAATAAAAATTATGTCTAAACAGGGTATTTCCGGGAATAGGAAGGTGTATTCTGAATGGCAAAAATGATGTTATGAAAATATACCTGTGGCAAAAGAGATCCGTGTAAAACTGTATTGTATATCGTCTTACTGTTTCATATCATCAGCTGAAATGGAAAATTGCCAGATACACCGAGATCACAAAAAAACAATTAAATTTTTTCCTCACTTTATGCCAGCTAAAGTCAAAAGTTATTAAAAAAAACCTCTACAACAGTAAACCAGACCAAATAGTATCGTTCTATTTGAAACGATACTGTTTCTCTCTGGTCAAAATTTTATTTTTTTGTATTTTATTAAAAGTTTCTGTTTCAAAATTTTAATCAAACACATAATACTTAAAGCACATCATTTAAAATGTTTTAAAACTCTATTTACTTTTAGTATAATTTTTATTTCGTTTTTGGGTAATTGCCAAAAAACTTTTGCACCTGTCCTTAACTTTGATCCTTCTGCAGTTCTAAAACGAAACAAAAACAAAAAAAAAACCAAAAAAAAGCACAAAAGTTCCTACTTGGTGCTCCTCCATATACAAATGGGCACTTTGATCTTTGTGCAAATGAATAAAAAGGAACAAAATTCTTATTATTTTGAAACGCGTGCTATAAAATATTGTTTTCTGTTTTATTTTTAAGTTTTTAGTCCTTAAAGCATTTTTAAGCTTTTCTCTCTGGCATATGGCCCGCCATACAATTGAATTTAATTTAGCCAGGATTAAAAAGACACCAAGCTGTGTGTGTGTGTGTTTTTTTTTTGCTTTCGGTCGCTCTAACTATCTTCAGGATATGTTTAATATTATTGTTTGTTATATTTAATCCTTTAAGCCCTTTTGTTACACATTGTCTGTTAAGCCAATAATGGCAAAGTAACTTCCAGCTATAATAAGAAAACACAATATATTGCCTGCCATCACTTAATGTTTTTATCTTCTATTTTTAATATTTTTATCTTGCCAGAATATAACAAGAATGCCAGCCTTAATTTCTAACATTCATGCCACACTCATGCATACGAACATTTACTGAAACGGTTGCAAGGACTCTAATAAAAACACTCGCTTAAGCAAAGAAGTATTATTTTTAAATATGCAATTTTAAAGGATCCTTTGATGTCTATCTGGCGTCTTGTTTTTCTTCCACTCGTGTTTCGCATTTTAAAAATTTATTATATGTTACCAAAGTCATAATGTTCCTTTTACTAATTATTAAGAGTTTTAATGGAATTCTGTCAAATTATTACAAAAAAACTACATACCAATAATTTTATGCTGTTCTTTAATTTATTTGTAATAAATTTCCTTTTCCTTTTCCTTTTTTTTTTCTTGCTCTTCACGAACCCTTTGTAAATAAAACTAATAGTACATATTCCAAAATGAAGCAAAAATTGCTTTTCAGGGAAAGTATCAGTTTCGCTATGTAAAGGGGGGTTTCAATTTAAGGCAGACTTATAATTTGTTTAAATAAAGCTTGACTCTGCTGATTTCTTACTTATTACAGTGGGCAAAATATTACAAGAAGGTGAAATTAAAAAATTCTTAATTTTAAAATAATTTGTTAATATATTATTAATTAATATTTCATAAATTATTTATTAAACTAATATTTATATATGTATATATATAAATTTTCTTTCAAAAAATAAATAAGAAATAAATAATTTTATTCTACTAAAAGTTAATACTAATATTAATAATAAAAAAAAATATTTAACAAAAATAAATATAAATAATTATTATTAATAAAATTTGATTCACTATGTATAATTTAAATATTTTAAATTAATTATCAAAAACAAACATAATATTTATATAATAATTAATAAATATTTAATATATATATTTCCCTACTTATAGTTATATATACATACATATATATATATATATATATAAATAGCTATTTAATTTTAATTATTTATGAAAATTGGTATTTAAAATATCTAATTTTAATTACCCATTTTATTAATAATCAACCACAAATTTATTTTTAATTTATATTTTAAACTATTAAAATTGTAAGTTTAATTAATTAATATTAATATTTATTTATTTACCAAATATTACAATATTACAATTATATGAATATAATTGCAATATGTATAGAAGCACTGGCTACTGAGGCCTTTGACTTCTGGCTCCCCGGTGAACTGAACCCCTGACACCGGCGTAACAGGCGGGTATACTAACCATTATACCATCGAGGGGCTTAATATTAATATTATAGGGGGATAATATTTTAATTTTTACCAAATTTTTATTATTTATGAATTAATTATTTATTCAATTGTTATAATGTTATATTGTTATATAATTGTTACAATTTTTTTTCTATAGATATATAACAAAATAATAATTAATGAGTTATAAATATAATATATAAATATAATAAACATAAATTTATTAATTTATCTTAAAATTTTTTTATGGGTAAAATTTAGTTAACATTTTTAACTTAAGTTAATAATAATTTTTTATAAAGTATTTATTTATATAAAAGACCTACACTAATTTAAATAATTTTTATTTATGAAATATTAATTAATATTTTATAACTATTTATTAAATTAATATTTATATGTATATGTATGTATATACATATGCAATTTATAATTATTTATAAAATTTTTTATTTTATTTTCCTAATTTTAATTATTTATTTTGTTAATAATTATGTATGAATTTATTTTTTAATTTATGTTTTAAATTATTAAAATTGTTAGTTCAATTAATGAATATTATTATTATACGGGCTAATATTTTATTTAAAAATTTTAATTATTTTTAAATTTTTTTATAAATAATGAAGTAATTTAAGGCAGTCTTATAATTTGTTTAAATAAAGCTTGACTCTGTTGGTTTCTTACTTCTTACAGTGGGCAAAAGAATACAAGAACATGAAATTAAAACCGAACCACATAGAAGACGTCAGACGACAGGCGTAAATTTTTTTTAATCGAACTTACATTTTTAAATTGAACAAAATAAGACAAAAGCGACTTATATTAAACGGGTTTCCCAAATATGGAAGTCGCACATTCACAGATTGAAATTGGAATACCTTACAAAAATTATTTACCCAAAATATGAACCGCGTTTTCCTCTCATGGGCTTCTCTAGCGATTTCTTTTAACGAAAGTCCCCCCACACATTCGTATGATTCCAAAAATTGCATCAAATGGGCTTTGATGGTGCTACAGTTGCAGACAAAAAATAATTCAAACATTTTTTTCTTTGCTGTTTAAAGTAAATACAACTCTGATCGCATAAAAGTGGCGATTTTATGAAAATTTCAAAAAAAACTTGCTTGTCATAAAAATCGGTCATTTTTAGCCATATTTGACAGATCGCTCCATTATGTAGAATAGAGAATCATGACCTTTAACAGTATTTCTTGTGGCTTGCGATTTATCTTGTGGTGGACCTCGCAAGCAGCTTTAAGCAATTTGTTTTATAGAATACAAATAATTTTTTTTTTATAAAATTACTATTTTATTGCAATTGAATTATTAGAATAATTCAGTTTGAATTTACAAAATTCCTTGTACGCCAGATGCTACAGGCGATTCAAAGAAATCGTCTACTGGCCATTTTTTATATCGTTAAGTGTAAAATATTTTTTTTATTTTGTTTCTTTAACTTTATATGTTTACTACTATGTAGTTTTATACAAAATAATTCCTTCTTAATCTCTTCATTAACGATATCTGAGGTAATCAACTGTAATGGATTTTTCGAATTTCTCTTCTATATTTCGACTTGGTTCTACTCGTTCCTTAACATTTTCGTAAGTTGTCAATTCAATTTCTTATTTAATAGCTGATCGCTTGTTGTACATTAAACATGCAGCAATTGGATTAAAATGACCAACAAGATAATAAAACAAAAGAAGGAACGACCGAACAGTTAAAGATCAGTCAGTGTGCTTAAGAAGTATGTATAAAAGAAACACCTCTGGAAGTCGTTGTGGGGAACTTAATTTTGTCTCATATAAAACAATTTTAACGATTGGCAGGTATGCATTACAATATCAGTACCGTCACTTTCTACAACAGCAACAAAACAAACAAGCAAAAAATAATTGACCAAAGAAGCAATTAAATTTAGCCAGAAGCTTAAAAAAAACTTACAGATGTTTTAGGTGTGCCTAAGTGTGCTTATTCCACTTTTAAGCAATTTCGCCAATAAATTTTCTACTTGCAAAGGAAGAAAAAAAGATTTTTACATCGTCCTTTACTCATAAACAATAATTAAACTGTCCGATTAGTTAAAGCTTTTCCTATTCGATTACACCGTTTACACAGTAAAGCTATTTTACAGTAACTGCTGCCTGGTGTAACTAAAGAAAATCCAAAGTTATTGCGAATCACCAGTAAATGTGAGTATTCATCTTTTAGTTTATATTCGGCTTAGCCAAACTAACCTGTATATTCTACAAGCCTCGAGAAGCTGCATCTCAATGAAGAGTTTAAATTTCAACATTACTTGAAAGCAATTACACTTATTTTTTTGTAAAGCAAAATATGCAGCACCATCAGTTGAAAAAAGCTCAAGCTCAACGACCGATATCGTGGTTTATCATAATGAGACCTTGTTCATTAATTTACTGTTCTGTAGGCTTAGGCCCAAAAAAAATTACGGCTCCTTAATTCTTAATGTTAACAAGAACAGCTGTTTACAAAAGCTTTCAAAAAAGCTTTGAAAAGGTACTTAATAGTAAAAATACAATTTAATGTAGTTTTTTTATAACGGTGGTGTTGGCACAGTTGAGCTTGGCTAAGCCGACCACCAAAATATTACTTTTTATAAAGTAAAAGCTAAATAGTCGTATATGCAATTCATTTCGAAGGCAAGTAAAACTTACCAGCTAGTTTATTTTACAACCTTAAAAAAGCTTTTTTTAAATACTGATTTTAATTCTTTTGTATAATAAACTATATAATATAAAACTTATATAATAAACTAAATATTAAACGATCATTCAAAAAATAAATAAAATTTATTTGCCACTTTATTTTAAAACTTTAGAGAAACTTTTTATTCTCTTCATATACAGAATCATTATCATTTAGGCTAGTTTATTCCATATCATTCAATGAGGCTTTTTTAAATGCCAGCATAAATCAATTTAGCAAGCTTTTACCAATTAAATATAAATAAATTGTTTGATTTGCAATAAATATGCAATGGAAATATTTTATTTGCCCTCCAGTTTATTCTACAACTTTCAACAAGCATAGTGTTGTATATGAAAATTGTAAGTAGTTCAGTAAACAAATTTAGTCTCTGTAGATACAGAAATCAGTAAATGTTAAAGATGCCTTGCTTAAGCATTTAAGGCCCCGAAAATAATGCAAAGCTAAATGTTAAGGTTCGTCTAAGGAGCTTTTAAAAGCATTCTTCAGTAATGTGTCCTTTCAGGATTAGAATTTGCAATAGTTTTCAGAACATGAATGTCTAAGGATGATAGCAAAAATTGTAGTATTCCATTAATGTAAACTTGGAAGTGACCTCTTAAGTTATTTAAGGCCAAACCAGAAGAGAGGGGAAAAAATTTTCCTTTCCACTAAAACATTAAATTATTGTGAAAAGCTTTTATATAAAATCTCAGTAGTAAAGTGCCCTCAAATTGGTACCACGGCCCTGTATGGGTTAATACATACACGATTTGTAATGTGCAATTTTTCTTATCACTGTTAAAATTGCCATTACAGCATGTCCTTAATTAAATTGTGATCCCGAAGTTGATACAAGTGGCTTACCAGGACATAAACGGATTTATGATGTGACTTTTTATTTGTAACTTCTTGAGAAGTTAATAAATTTTTTAAAATAAAAACAAATCGAAACACTTAATCACGGCTGATTAATAATGAGGATTTTAATCCAAATACGAGTATACGGCAAGCTGGTTATTACTTCGATAGCATGTGCTGCTGAGCTCCTAGTTCAGCATGTGAGTCTTTTGAAGGCTGGCCAACTTCGTGCCACACTGTATTATCATTAAGGAAACCAAGAAAGCAAGAAACAAAACAAGGATCTAAATAAGGGGACGTATGATGTCGCATAAATCTAAAGAGAGCTGCCGTCAACCTGTGCTTGTAGCTGCCACATCTGCAGCTGTTGCATTTACGAGTGTGTACCCGGCACACGCCAAAAACTACGAAAAATATTGAATTAAATTTCCACACGCAGGCAACTGCGGTCAAATTGAAATTGATTTCATTTTTAAAGCAACAGACGCTTTACAGTGCAAGCCAACGTATGTCTGCAATTCAATTTGCTTCATAAGGAAGAGATATTCTCTGACACAAATCGAGGAGGTAAGCTCCCGGTGTTGTTTGTGCAATTTTATTTTGGATGTCTGTCAGTGCCTTTCAGTACAAAAGTTTTCAAGTCCATTCAACAAACCTTCAGAAATCACTTCATATGCTTTAATCAAATTCAGAATTACAATATAATTAAGAAAAAGCTTTAATAAGTAACTCACAAGCGTTACATTTGCCAGTGTACTCAACTTCTGGAGCTATTGAAAATAATATTGAGCCAAAACTCGTGATTTTGCGCTCCCACTTCAAATAAATTTAAAAAATTTCTATAAAATAAAAAACTAAGTTGCTCGTTAAAATAAGCCAATTTGTTTTCATACTTTTGTGACAAACTGTAGAACAGATGTTTTTGTTTATATGAAGAAGAACTTTTACAATATGCAATAAAAGCGAAATTATTTTATATTTCACTTGAACTATTTAACCAGTTCGGCTAAAATCCTCAACTTCTTCGCCCTATTCTATTTTGGAATTGTAAGAACTGGGCCGATAGATTTTACTTTGTAACAAATTTGTTTTAAAAAAAAATTTATAATAATTGAAAAAACGGAAGCAGACGATTGTAAAATTATTTCAGTATGTATTCAAAAAAAAAAAAACTGTTATTGTAAAATTTGTAACTTTTTCTTCTTTGAGTTTTTTTCTGCATTCACACTATGATAATCTTATTATATATATAATATTTTTCCCAAGTTTAAAATCTTTTATAAGAATTATATTTATTCTTCCGATATTTTTTAACACTTTGTGCAAACGTTTTATGTAGCAGATATATATATAACAGATTATTTTATATAAACATATAAATAATATATCACGATATATATGTATATATCTATATATGTACATATATATATATATATATAAATATATAAATTTTGTAATAATAATATTATTAATTTTTATAAAAGATTTTATACTTTAATTTATAAAACAATAAGGTAAGCCGATAATACAAATTATTTATATTTTTTTAAATAAAAATAGATACAAATTTTTAAAAAAAATGCAATCATATTTTTTTAATAAAAATAGAAATAAATATTTTTAATGAAAATATAAATAATTTCCATAAAAGTTTTATGCTTTAATGTAAAAAAAATATATTAACCTCTATTTGAAATATTCAATTTTTTTTTAATAAAAATATAAATAAATTTTTTAAATGAAAATATAAACAATTTTTTAAATAAAAATATAAAGAATTTTTTAAATAAAAAGGTAAATAATTTTTTTTAATGAATATATAAATAATTTTTATATATTTAAACCGATATTTGATATGATCAATATTTTTTAAACAAAAATATAAATAAATTTTTTTAATAAAAATATAAATAATTTTTTTTTTAATAAAAATACAAATAAATTTTTTTAATAAAAATACAAATAATTTTTTTTAATGAAAATATAAATAATTCTTATAAAAGTTTTAACCTTTAATGTAAAAAAAACAAGTTAACCGATATTTGAAATAATCCATATTTTTTAAATAAAAATATAACTAATTTTTATAATTTTTTTATAATTTTTTTATAATTTGTTTATGTTAATAAAACAATTTTTATTACGTATTGATAAAATAATAAATTGAACTGATATTACAAATTATTTACATTTTTTTTGAATAAAAATATAAATAATTTTTTTAGTAAAAATATAAACAATTTTTTAAATAAAATTATAAAGAATTTTTTAAATAAAAAGGTAAATAATTTTTATAATTTTTTTATGTTAATAAAACAATTTTTATTACGTATTGATAAAATAATAAATTGAACTGATATTACAAATTATTTACATTTTTTTTGAATAAAAATATAAATAATTTTTTAAATAAAAAGGTAAATAATTTTTTTTAATGAATATATAATAATTTTTATATATTTAAACCGATTTATTTTTTAAGCAAAAATATAAATAAATTTTTTTAATAAAAATATAAATAATTTTTTTTTAATAAAAATACAAATAAATTTTTTTTATAAAAATATAAATAATTTTTTTAGTAAAAAAATAAATAAATTTTTTATATATAAAAGATTTTTACTTTAATTTATAAAACAATAAGATAAGCCGATATTACAAATTATTAAAATAATTAATAACTTAATATTAAATTAATAATTTTTATAATACAAAATAAGAAAAATTTAAAAGAAAGAAAATAGTTTTATTAAAAAAATATTTGTTTGATTGTGAGTAAAATCTAGAAAGCGCTTCCAAACTATATAAGCTTAATTAGTCGCTAACTATTCCCCCGTCTCTTTCGCCAATAGAGTGGCAATCTTGGCAATAAGAATGCTAGTGTCTGAACACAAACTTGCATAACAATTTTATATATTTTTATTACAAAATTTATTTATATTTTTAAATATTAAAATATAATATTTTAGTTATTATTTTATTAAACACGTGAGAGTAGGCATCACTGGAAAAATATACAATGCCATCGTGGCATGGTGGGTGAAGCGAAAATTTACTCAAGCGACAATTGCTGCTGGTGGCAATTGCTGCTAGGGACTTTCATAGGCATTCCTTGTGCTGTGGTGAATGTTTTAATGCATTACTAATGCATTAGTAATGCATTACCAGCAAATAAAAACGTATGATGCTCTCAAAACTTTAACAGATGATTAAGTTGGCAAATTGCGAGCAAAGCTGCTATGGAAACACGGTTTAACCTCGTAAGCTGAATTTATACAGCCAGCAAAGCAAAACATGTAAAGCAAATATTTGCACAAAAAAAAAAAAAATTGGTTCGAAGTTGAATATTAAGAAAAAGAAAATAAAAAAATAAATAAAAGAAAAATAAAAAAATAACTGTGATAACGGTTGGCAATCAAATTAAAAAAGGACTAAAAAGTTTTAATTTTTCCTTTCTGCATGGAGTCAACATTTTAAGCAGGTGCATAAAAATGCACATTTAACAAAAAAAAAAAAAAAAAATAAATAAAAACAAAAAAAATATAAAAAATAAGACAAACAAGAAATCCAGAAAAGCATCATCATCATCATGATCATCATCATGATCATCAATATCATTAAACTTATTTGGATTGGTAGCGCATATGATAGCAGAAATGTAATGAAACAATGTTGCAACACTTTCTAACATTTACTGGGCAAAAGCCGCGTTCAAGTTTCATATCGTTTTGACAAGCACAAGCAATCAAGGAACTCAATAGCCAGCCAAGCAACCAGCCGACTAAGAATCCATGTCATATGAAAGCGATCAGGCATAATTGTATAACACAAAATATCAACATGTTTAATCAAATGATTATTTATTATTTTCGTGTTTGCCGCATTAAACTTTTTCTTTCATTTTCTGCTCCATAACAAAATTTGGCCAGTCATTGTATTATATCGGTTTTAACTGATTGCAACCATATACAGCTGTAACTGATGTGAGAGAGACAAGCCAGCTTATGTCACTATAATCAGCATAACTGTCGCAACAATATTTCATTCACTTAAACAAGCACATTTTATTTAAGTTTCATAAAGGATTCTTAAATAAAATAAATAAAAAATAAACTTACCAGGGAAGCAACATGAAGCTGTAAGGATGTTTGAAAATAGTAGTAGAAACCTACTACTAATTTTAGCATCAATGTGTGGTAGGAAGTGGTCTGAAAATCCGGGAAAGAAAACTGTTTAAAATCAAAAGCATTTTATTTGAATTTTGCTAATATTTAATTAATAAAAAAAATAAAAAAAATCCATCTTTACGTAAATATGCTTAAGGACATGCCTAAAGTAGCGTAGCATCCTTTTTTTTATACGTTAAATTGGTCAACCCTTTAAAAAGTAAAAAAAAAAACTTAAAGTCTCTACGAAATATAAAATTAATTTCAATGAAAATAATAATAAAACAAAATCGGCAACGTTGGCAAATTGCGGGCTCTGAAATGTGTAAAACAAAAGATATGTAAAAGAGATATATATGCCAGATTCTGTAAGAAATGTTAGAAAGATTGGAAATCCATTTTTTTTAGTTAACTTAAGCTGCAAAGTTTTCGGCCTGAGCGCAGGAAAACACACGAGGTCCAGGCAGGAATCGAACTCACGATCTCCGGCTTAGTAGGATGTGAATTATTCATTCGCCTACGGAAGCAGCCTAAATGTGACTAAAGAGAAAGCATGCAGCAAAGAAAAATTTTCTCTGAAAGAAATCCGAAGAAAAATTTATAGAAAACGAACTTAAGCCTAATAAAACTAACTATTAGTTTAAACAAAGTTTAAACTGTAGAGCCATGCTTCGCTATTCTACACAGTCTTACGATTCATGTAGACGAAAGTCTGACGTGATTTCATTCTACTTTAAAAAGTTGTCTGAAAATATCACTCAAATAATATGGAAACATATGCTTTTTGTGGCTTAAAGTAAATGCAACTCTGTTGCAAAATCATACAACTTGTCAAAATATCTGTATTTGTTCAACTTATTTGAGAAATCGTATGACTGTGTAGGATAGTGAATGGTGGATTTTAAACAATTTTTTTTTATTTAAAAACGCTATAATGGCAACAGTGTGACAAATATGAAGAAAACAGCGACAGGCTATCAGTTCTTGAAAATTTTGATTAAAAGAAATACCCCGCCGCCCACTCTGAGAAAACCAATTAATTAATTGAATTAATTGTTTGTGTCTCTGCTGCAACTTTGATTTTGTTAAAACTTCTCGTTTATTTTTGCCTAGAATTTGCCTTAATCCTCAAATGATCTAAAGAAAAGATTTTGTTAAAAGTTCCCCCATGATTAGCTTTAGACCAGAGGCAAATATTTAGGAGCTGGCTGACACTGCACAGCAATCATTTTCAATGCTTTTTTTTTTTGTATAAAATTAATATTTTATATAATTTTAATTTAACAAATTTAGTTTGATATTTTAATAAAGACAATTTTTAAGGTTTTAATGTTTTTCGCAAATTCCCCATTTAGTTTTTAGCGTTTCAAGATGCCTTAAACGTTTACAGACTTATATATTTAGGATATTGATGGACTGGTTCCACTCCTTTTTCAGGCATTAGTTGTTGTTGGGAAAATCCTTAACCAGTTTTCGAAACTAATTGATAACCCAAATTGTCAGCTGATGGTCGGTTTAGCCCGGCTTCATTCTAATGACTGGAGATCAATTTGCCAATAAGTCATTATGATTTCAAATTAAACACTATCTGAAATTATTTATCTTCATTATTTGGAATCGCCCTTTTTCGTATGAAATAATCATTTAATTTCAATTCATTTAATTGCTACGAACATGCAAATTGAAAGGAAGTCCTGAAATGACGTAACTGATTGAACAAAAGGAGTGAAAAATTATACAATAATGAAATGATTTCTTGCACCCAGAGAATAATTGCTTTCATTGCAAAAATAAAAAAACTTGTTAGTCTCGAGCCACAATCGCTCCACAACAGCTGTAGGTGCATCTGAAATATCATTGAAGAGAGTATGAAGTGCATTTATTGCACTTCATCTGCCTGTAGAACAACGTATGTTAACTTAAATAAACACTTTGTGAGGAGGCACACGTGAGATGAGATGAGGTTGTGTTACTCGTCGAGGTTGAAGTAGGACTTGCGCTGGCCGTTGTGTCATTGCGGTCGATTGTGTTCGTTTTCTTCTGTTTTGTTGTTGTTGTTGCACGAACAAGTATTTCCTGGATACAAAAGGGTGCATTTTATTCATTCATTCATTGTTCAGCATCAACATCGGCGACAACAACAAAACAAAAATACAACAGCAAAAAAAATACTCCACAAGTTTCTTCTTCACTTGTCTGTGCTTTTTTCGATCTCTGCACAATAAAATGCATTTTGAATTGCGTTGCTGTTGCAACTGGATAACACAAAAGCAAAAAATTGCATCTTCTGGTTCCCCCTTTTGCTTGTATGGATTGTTTGGCGTAGCGCACTAGAGGCAAAGCTAAAGGCAATGCTCATAAGTTTAAGATCATCGTTTTCTTGCTTCTTGAATCACTTCAGAAGGCACAACGATCTTGATGTTTAAAATTATTCATCGATAAAAAGTTCGTATAAAATAATAGTTATCGAAAAGCATTAGAAATAGAATAAAACTTATTGCTATCGATAAACATTACAATTAACATTATTTAAGCAATTATGTATAGAGAAAAGCAGAGTTATCGATTAATTTTCCAGATAAAGGAAAATCGATCGATGTCTTTACCTTAATTTCCTACACAGATTTTATCAATAACATTATCTTTTTACAAATTTTATGTTTTATTCAATTTTCTTATTTTATAAATTATTTATTATCTTTTTCAAGCTTGAGAAGTTTTATAAAAATAATTTAAATTTTTTAATTTTTTCAATATTTCTTTACATTTGTCGACAAAAATTATTTCAATAGTTACCCATTATCGATATGTTTAGTTATATGTGACAGTTAAATAATAAATAATTTTTTCCTTGACATACTAATGTTATCGACAAATTTTGCCAAGTTTTTTTCAATCTATTATTTATTTTTATTTCATTCTATTGAGCTTTTAAAATATTTTCGTTTTTAGTTTTTTTTGTAAAAACTCCTTTTTTATTTTCAACTTATCGTTATCGATATGTGTAACTTCTCCTTAACTGTCAATAATTGAAATTGATCTATATTCTAAGGGCCGTTAACGAAGGGCAATTGTGTTGCCAACATTATTTCGTTACCGCTTTGGGTAACTTTTTCAGGAAAAGGTTAAAAAATTTATTTAATTTAATTTATCGATGTAATTGTCGATAATTGAAATCGATTACTATTCTAATGAGCGTCAAGGAAGGGAAATAATGCTAACAGTATTATTTCGTTACAGGCTTTGGTAAATCTTTCAGGAAAAGGTATAAAAAATATGTAATTTAATTTATCGATGTAATTGTTGATAATTGAAATCGATCACTATTCTAAAGAGCGTCAAGAAAGGGAAATAATGCTAACACTATTATTTCGTTACCGCTTTAGGTAATTCCTTAGGGAAAAGGAAAAAAAATATTTAATTTAATTTATCGATGAAATTGTCAACAATTGAAATCGATCTCTATTCTAAGGAGCGTCAAGGAAGGGCAATTGTGTTGCCAACATTATTTCGTTACCGCTTTGGGTAACTTTTTCAGGAAAATGTTAAAAAATTTATTTAATTTAATTTATCGATGTAATTGTCGATAATTGAAATCGATTACTATTCTAAGGAGCGTCAAGGAAGGGAAATAATGCTAACAGTATTATTTCGTTACAGGCTTTGGTAAATCTTTCAGGAAAAGGTATAAAAAATATGTAATTTAATTTATCGATGTAATTGTCAACAATTGAAATCGATCTCTATTCTAAGGAGCGTCAAGGAAGGGCAATTGTGTTGCCAACATTATTTCGTTACCGCTTTGGGTAACTTTTTCAGGAAAAGGTTAAAAAATTGATTTAATTTAATTTATCGATGAAATTGTCGATAATTGAAATCGATCTCTATTCTAAGGAGCGTCAAGGAAGGGCTATTGTGTTGCCAATATTATGAAACAGGGAATTTTAAAAATTTCATTATGGGCTTCAGCGATTCAAATTGTTGAATAATGAGTTTTTTCTTAAAATTAAAACGATGCCTCGATTTTTGACAGCCTTTAATACGCTAACAGTAATTATAAATACTCGTATTAAATGTGGAATATAAAATGTATGGCCATTTCAGGCAATACCAATATTGCTTTTGGCACTCCCATAAACTTTTTACATGCACTGTCAGAGTTTGTTTTATCTTTTCAAGTCGACTTTCGCAGTCCAGCATTTATAATTTTATTTTATATTAATATTACGAGTTGTGGCTATTTGTATCGGAAATATGGTTTACTCTACTTCTTTTTCATATATATATATGTGTAGTAACACATATACGAGTATATATAAATATACTACCATATATATTTTTTCTTTTTTTAATTTTCTCTTTCTTCATTTTTGGCTGAGCTTTTATGACTCTGGCACGCGATATGTATATTTGTCTTTCAACACAAACAGACACCCAAAAAAAAAAACCTCTTGAAAAAGCAGAGTTCAAAGTCAATTCGTTTCCAACTAAATATTATTTTGTTAGTGTAATTTGTAACATGTTATTTTATTGCGGCGTCGCTGCAGCTCGCAGTACGAGTAATTGTCTGCCTGATATGCATCGACTAGTTACTCGCTTGTCCAATATTTACCAAACATACAAACGAGTACATGCGAGTACGTTGTAATTGTTTTATGCCATCACAACTGTGAAGTGAGTATTTGCTTTTCTTTTTTTCTGTTTTTTTTTTGTTTTTTTTTTTTGGTTTTTTTTTTGTTTTTTTTGCACTGTATCACCTCCATTGCAATTATATGATTTAATAATAAAAATGTCTTTAACATCTTTAACATCGACGTCAATGTGTTTGTTTGGCTGAGCATCGCCACAAGCAGCCCATAAGAGAAAGAAGGGGGGAAAATGCACTTTGCAATTTGGATCTCTGCTGGTAGTTGTTAATTAACCAGATGGAATTGAACATTTTAAGTGCCACAAACGACAACCCGCTGACAATTGAGTGCAAGTGCTAACAATGCCATGATTATACCTCAGCTAAGACAGGTGGAGGAAAACTTATCAAAGTTAATTTTAAAGACGATATTTATGAATATATAAAAAACATAAACTTTTGTGTGCAAAAAAAAAAGGCTCTCGAAAAACACGGCAAAAGTTCGTAAATTGTATGTAAAATCAAAATTTATACAAGCAAACATTTAAAGAAATTGCTTAAAAGTTCTGTGGGGTCAAATAAATGAATGCACTTTGAGTGCAGCGTCCAGGCGGAGATTTTTTTCCTTAACTCAATAAAATTATAATTTTTATATTTAAATTTTCTATTAAATTTATTTTAGTTTTTTTTTTATTTATATTGATATATCATATTTTATTTTTTTTAAATGTTATTTTGCCACAGAGAAAATTTAAAAAAAAAAATATTGTAATGATAAATATTATATAAGTAATTTTTTTCTTAAATTCGAAATTAGCCATATGCTTTCATTTTATCGATAAAATATCAAACAGGCAGCCATTAAGGCTTTTCTACTTATTTTCACCAATATATGTATGTTGAATGTGACTGCCGATTTTTTAGGTTTTAATAAGAAATATATGTTTTTAAAAAATATATACGTTTAGTAATAACCCTTACGCCGAATATATAATTATCGATAACTTAATAATAATATATTAATAAGTTTAAATATTATAGTTAAAGTTAAAATATTTAAAGTTATTGGTTTTTTTTGAATTTAATAGATAAAGTTATACATTATAAAATTTTAGTTATCGATAATTTTATTTGCAATATCAACATACATACCCAGCCAGCTATAGTATTTATCAAGTAGTTATCGATACTCAAGCTGGCATTTTTGGCATTTTTCTCCAAGAGACTTTTAGAAAGAAATTTCGGTTTAATGCATTTGGTATTGATTTAATATCTTAAATGTTAAATTGATTAATTTGATTAAATATACTTTCTATAATTCTCAATTGATTTTTGAAAATATGGGCATAACACTACGTAGTCTGGCTTACTTTTCAAAAATGTTTATTTATTTTAAATGTTTAATATTGATACCTAAGATTTTGTTATTGTTGTAAAATAAATAAATAACATGTAAAATAATGATTTAGAAAAAAACAATTCTAAGAAACCATTTATCGATAACTTAAATTTATTCAGTTATGTGAAATATACGCAGATTTTACGTATAGAAGTAGTTCAGTTATTTTAGAAAATTATGCCTAGAAAATTATACGAAATTTTTAAACATATTTTTTTCTATAATAATAAAACTTTTCGATAACCGATATTTTTGTTAAATTTTATCAATAAATAAGATGTACAAGGAAGTCATTAACTCTCTTACAATTTAATGGTAAATGTTTTTCACCACTCCATATATTGGCCAATATTGTACAATAAAGTTATCGATAACATAAATTTTTAATACACAAATTTTGACTACTTTAATTTAAAAAAAAAAAAAACAAAGAATATAACTTAAATATACACACAATTTATATTTCTTATTTTCCATTTAGATATTTCTAACAAACTTATCGATTTCCTTAATCTTTATTAATAAAATATCGATAAGTGAAGAAGCAAAATTGTAAAAAAAGAAGAAATATTTATGCAAGTGAATAAAGGAAAGCATGGCCTTCTGACTAACATTTCTAGAGAGCCTTGCTATGTACTCAAATGAATTTATCGATTTATCAATTACCAAATCTGGATACCGCCTACTTATCGTACAGTTAACATTACAATTAAGTATTGAACTGAATAGCTGGAATTTATTTGGCGTTGGTTGCTCGTAACTGAAATCTATTTCAAGTTAATCAAGAGTTTGGCTGGCGAAAGAGTAATTCATGTGGCTGTTCTAACGTAAAATGGTCAACGTATTGAATGGGGCAAGAAGCAGCAGGCATGGGAAAAGGAAATTTAATAAAAGGAAAAAATGTTTAAGCGAAAACTGATGTTGCTTTACGGCATGGCTTTTAATATCGCATGACGGCAACATATTTTTGTTTATATTTTTTAAAGGCTTCCTCGTTGTTGCCTTTAAATAGTTTGTTAAATGCGGCACATTGTTTTCAAAAGTATTTGTTTAAGTGTATCATGTTTTATTATGCGACAATAAATTAAGCAGAGGAAGGAGAGCAACCCAGACCCGGCAGGACAGAACACTTCATTTGCTAATTATGTTGAATGCAAGAAAAAAAAAAAAAAAGAATTATAAAAATGAAAAGAAATGTTTGACGTGGCCACTGACTGTTGATTGAGTGGTTTTCTGCTTCCAAAAATCGACACATTCGATGTCTCGTTTAATCTGTTGGGCAACAGGTTGCTGGCATTTCTGTTCAGAGTAGTTGAAGCATGTGAATATGCCAGTGGGCAAGTAGTTCTAGAGATAGTGTTTCTGATAATGAAGACAATTATATATAATAAATGTTGTGGCATGTGATCCAATCATAAGTTTTAATTAAATAAATTTGATAACTTTTTCTTTTGTTTTGACTTGGCCAAGAGAAGTTACGAGTATTTACAAATGCTTGATAAAATTCAAGGTGTTCCATTGCAGTTGGTGGGCACAAATGCAATTTAATGCATTAAACATTTATTGCTTAAATATGTTAAGCAATGAGATTGTTAATGCATTTAACTAATTCCACAAATTGCAGAATAATGTTTACTAAGAACGCAAACGTGGTTTGCCAAAAAAACGTCGGCTTTATATCTTTCGAAGTACGACTTTTAATATACACATATATTATATTTTTTGAAAAGCCAGTTAAAATTTGGTAAAAATAAATTTAAATTAAATTTAAAAAAAAAGAAAAGTAAAAAAAAAATAAAGTATTTAGAAAGAAGAAAAAAAAATAATTTTGTTACAGTTTAAAAATAATTAAAACACGTACACATATTTCTTTCTTCTCCTTTAAATTGCTATATATTCCACAATATCCCCAAGCCCTGATATTTTAATGACAATGGCAACACGTTGCCATTTTATATGCATAATAAAAATCGCTTAGAAATGAGTAGCAGAATCTGGCAACGTTTTCTCGCTTTTCATGCAGCTCAACTTTAATTTTTTTTTTTTGCTGTTAGCATTTTTTAATTGCGCTGATCCTAGTCTAGGCCGGAGATGGGACTAATTGTCTTATAGAGAGAAGTACCCCTTCATTTTTATTCACAAATTATCGTTTAAAAACAGACAGATTTATTGCCATAGAATAAAAATTTTGGAAGTGGCAAGAAGCCGTTCAATTTATATTATAAATACATCCGCCGACCCTAATTGTAACCCAAATTCATACACGAATTTTCTACGAAAAATGAATTTTAAAGGGTGTGCCAAACTTGGCGCAAGATTTTAGTTTGCAGGCTTTTATGCACTAAAGCTTTGGCAATTTCCAAAAAAAATAATTTTTGTATATATATTTCCTATATTCTAAATTACAAGATATCAATAAGATATCGGTAACTTACAAGATATCGATAACTTAACATAAAATAATATGAGATATCGATACATTTTTTTAACGAATTTAATTTTGAATTATCAGAACAAGGAATTTAAGTCATTGCTAATCTGAGAGCATTTTTACAACCAATTGCATTTTTGTTGCTTGACGTTTCTTATCGATAACTTCTTATCTTAACAATTATTTAGTGATGATGCTGCAGAATCGGCTGCAAAATATACTACAAAATAATTAAAAAAAATTTTGTAATAAAAATGAATCTACTCAATCTTCAATTTCGATAAATATTTATTTTTTTTTATCGCCATTATTATATTGTATAAACTAAAATGGCTTTCTAATAATAAATTTTCTGCAGAAATATATTTTTTATAAAAAATGTATAAAAATATAGAAAATTTAAAAAAATATATATATAAAAATTTTAACAAAATTAAGATTTATAAAACTTTTTTAAACTCTTTAATTAGTTTCAAAAAATTAATTCCATTTTTAGTTTATGGAAGTTATCAGTAACTCGTCATTTAGAATAAATTAAATATAAGGATAGTGTTAAATATAAGGATAGTATATATAAGGATAATATAGAGAAAGCAATATATATATTACTAATACGATTTTCCAATAGAAAATTATATTTTTAAGTTTACATTTTATTTTTAATTTGAAGTAAATTTTAAGAGGAAAATTACACTTACTGTTGCTGTGTATAAATGAAATTTATCGACTTATCGATTTAGTTATCGATTTATGTATCGATAAATTTTATTTAAAAACTGCAGATCATCGTCTTTAAATAATAACAAAGAAGTTTGCGATGTAATTAATTACATCGCTGCCTTTTAAATCATTTCACTTTTCGATAACAATTTCATTTAACATAAATTTTGACTTCATTTAAATTTTAAAAATTTTACATGGAAAATAAAACATTTTCTTCTGGCAAAAATTAAATTATCAGAAGAAGACGGAATTTATTGCGTTACAAAAGAAAAAAACTAAATTATCGATAAAATTTGAATGACAATTTTAAATACTCAAAATGTATTAAATTTAAACAAGCATGGCTTTAAATATAGTTTGCCTTGTGGAACTACTTGTACTATAGTATTTCGGTTTTTTTATCTGATTAAAAATAATTCTTAATTTGCTGAGGAAATATTAAAAAAATTCAAAATATATTTGTGTAACAGTTGCTTTACATAAAAAGGATTAATCAGTAGGGAGTGCACATTTGGGATTGTTCATATTTTCCAATAGGGTGGTGACAAATACATTACGAATTATACAGCAGAACAACGTTTAGAAATCGTAAAAATTTATTACAAAAAATTATCAAAAAATTATCGATAATAAGCAAAGTATGAGCATTTGGGGTAAAAGAAATCGATATGAAATAAATCAGACATCATGTATCCATTAAAAGTGAACGAATTAAACTTATACAGCGGAACAACGTTTAGGAATCGTAAAAATTTATTACAAAAAGTTATCGAAAAATTGTTTATCGATAATAAGCAAAATATGCGCATTTTGGGGCAAAAGAAATCGATATGAAATAAATCAGACATCATTGTATCCATTAAAAATGAACGAATTAAACTTATACAGCGGAACAACGTTTAGGAATCGTAAAAATTTATTACAAAAAATTATCGAAAAGTTGTTTATTGATAATAAGCAAAATATGCGCATTTGGGGTAAAAGAAATCGATATGAAATAAATCAGACATCATTGCGTCCATTAAAAGTGAACGAATTAAACTTATACAGCAGAAAAACGTTGAGAAATCGTAAAAATTTATTACAAAAAATTATCGAAAAATTGTTTATCGATAATATACAAAATGTGCGCATTTTGGGGCAAAAGAAATCGATATGAAATAAATCAGACATCATTGCGTCCATTAAAAGTGAACGAATTAAACTTATACAGCAGAAAAACGTTGAGAAATCGTAAAAATTTATTACAAAAAATTATCGAAAAATTGTTTATCGATAATATACAAAATGTGCGCATTTTGGGGCAAAAGAAATCGATGTGAAATAAATCAGACATCATTGTATCCATTAAAAATGAACGAAGTAAACTTATACAGCGGAAAAACGTTTAGGAATCGTAAAAATTTATTACAAAAAATTATCGAAAAATTGTTTATCGATAATAAGCAAAATATGCGCATTTTGGGGCAAGAGAAATCGATATGAAATAAATCAGACATCATTGTATCCATTAAAAGTGAACGAATTTAGCTTACCGTTAAACGAGTTCGTTATAGATCGATGCTGAACGATTATTTTCACCAAAAATCGATAAAAATGGTCTTAATGTTCTTGCAACAAAGAAAGGGTGCAACTTCACATATAGCTCGGGATGCAATGAATCAGTATTCATTGGTTTGATGTTTTGGACCGTCGAAAGTGTCATCGGTGAAGTGTAGCGTGCTTTATGCGCAGCTGTAGCGATCAATTGAATAAAGTCGTCTTCAAAGCAGAAACCAGTAGTTTCATTTTTCAAAATAAAAAACGGTTACCTTGACTCCTTATATAATATTTTTTTTATTTAAATTTAAAATGTGAAAAGCTGATATTTATATAAAAACTGATCTTAAGCTTAAGAATTGATTTCTAGAAAATCCTAAAGAGTTTTCTTTGACTATTCTTAAATGAAGTCCTCTCGAAATTGGTATTATTTAACTTTATTAGGAGTCTGAAAGCCTTGAAAATTCTTTTAAAGATTTTTTTTTTTTTGGTAAATTTTTTTCCCTACAATTTCAAAACTACTTAGAAGGGTAGCGAAATGCTTTCGCTTATATTTGATGGGGTATAGAAAGCTGTGTTGCTTGCATGTGAATTAGATGCAGTTGCAGTTGCCGCTCGCTGCAAGTAACTGTTTCAATTTTATTTCCAATTTAAATATTTTATAATAAACATAAATGAAATAATTTAATGTTAATAATAATAATAATAATTTTGCTGCTGCATTTAAACGGGAACAAGAAGTTGCATTTAGCAGCTGTCTGGGGAGACTTTTTTTACTTGTTAGCATTTTAATGAATCTGTTTTTAATGTAACACTCGTAGTGCTTTAGACGACCCCTTTAATGGCACTTTTAACTTTTGGAAAAAGTGAAAGAAAGGAGAGCAGCATACTTAATTGTTATCGCTTCACAAAATCAAAAAATTTAAATAATTTTAAATTATATTTTGTGGCATAGTGTTGTTGATGTTGTGTTTTTATTTGCTTTTTGAAAATTAGCGCAGAAAAGCCAAAGGCTTGAAATTGCATCCTTATTCTGGTGCTTCCTTGTTGGCAGTGGAAGTTTATCGTGTTTTATCTTTTGAATGGAATCAAGCAAAAGTTAAGCAAATGCAAGTTTGAAAGTAGTTATGAAAGCGGAAGGAAAAAAACGGTAAAAAAAGAAGCCACCGCTACTTAAATTCAGTAGTGCCAATTAAGCGGTTCTTAACAGCTAAAAAGTATGGCTAAAGGTTAACAGTGAACTAAATGAAGTTGAATATATTATGAAGAAAAATTAACTAAACGGATTTTATAAAGCACATTGGTGTGATCCGAGCCATAGTGCAGCTGTTAAAGCCTCTTCTCTTAGTGTGCATTTGAGCTTTTACCAACTTTTTTTTTTCTTTTTTTTGTTCAAGCAATTAAAGCACTTTATTTGCAGCACTTTGAAATAAATATTAAGTAGTTTAGTTGTCTTTTTATTTTAATAACACAATTTAAACTCATTAAACCAGCCTGAGTGTTGTGTTGGCTAAAATGAAAGAAATAAAAAAAATATATGTATATATGAAAAGAGTGAAAAAAGCTGCCAGAAGAAAAAAAAAACTTTAATAACTATAAAACACTTTATGAATTTTGTATAACATTTTCGATGTTTAGTTACTTCATACCTTCGACTATAATACGACACTTTAATAATGGGTTGTGGCCAAATTTAAGTCCATACAATGGCACAAAATGCAATGGCAAATAAAACCATTGCATGTCATTCAATTTGCTATGAAAAACAGCGGAAATTATTGCATTTCCTCATGGAATTCTGACACTCGCTTTGGCGAAGCAATAAAACGAAAAACAAACGAAGAAAAATCAAAAAAAAAATAAAAAATTAAATAAATAAAAAGAAATGTGTTAGTTGTAGTCTTATGACAAGCTGCCTGTCCGTCCCTCCGTCCGTCTGGCCATCTTCTTCTGTAATTGGTTTTATGTAGGGTAAATAATGGGGTTAAAATTAATGATTGCTTTAGTTAGAAAGTTATAGCCCGCTCTTGTTATAATCATGGTTATTATTGCTGACTGATTGTCTGGTTGACTGCCGCTGCTTTTATTGCAAAAGCAAAGAAAGTAATGAATTTCATTTCTTTATAATATTTATTTGATAATGTATATTTAAAAAGGTAACACTCCATTAAAATTCTATGAAAATAAAAATGCAATTATGTTTGTTATCTTTAAGGTTGATTTCCAGGTATTCACTCACATGCCATTCAAAATGAGGGAACAATTAAACTCAGAACTGAATATTATTTATCGTTTCTTTTGAAAGTCAAGCTGCCAGCGACATTTTTTGCCACTACATTCCCACTTGTTGTTCGGTTGGCCTACTATAGCGTGCACTTTAGAAATACTATGAAAAGCCGAAAACTAAAATCATTCCCTATTGGAGAAAGTAATTGGAATCCAGAGTTAACCGGCCACAAAAATGTCTATTTAAGTCCTAGGTGGAGGTAGCTACTCCACTAGTTCATCGTTGCTAGCAATCGGCCATGGCTAAAGGGTTCTTCGAATTCCAAATTCCGATAGTGCGCTTGATTAGAGAAGATAAATATTTATTCGATTAAACGAATAAATAAAATGCAATTAATTTTTTTAACCTATCAGCATAACATTAAGAAACACTATAATATATAGTTACTTATTCGGTTAACCGAATACTCGAATAAGATAAATTTATAGATACATAAAAAAACACAATTAATTTTTATAATCTATCGGCATAAGATTAAGAAACACTACAATATATAGTTACTTATTTGGTTAACCGATTATTCTAAAAAAATTAATTCATATATATATGAAAAAATGCAATTCATTTCTTTAATTTATCCCTATAAAATTAAGAAACGATATAATATATAGTTACTTATTCGATGAACCGAATACTCAAATAAGATATATTCACATATATATGAAAAAACACAATTAATTTTTATAATCTATTGGCATAAGATTAAGAAACACTACAATATATAGTTACTTATCTGATTAACCGATTATTCTAATATAATAACTTCATATATATATATATATGAGAAAATGCAATTAATTTTTATAATTTGTCGGTATCAAATTAAGAAACGATATAATATACCGAATACTCGAATAAGATAAATTCATATATACATAAATAAAAATACAACTAATTGTTATAATTTATCCCTATAAAATTTGATTAACCGATTATTCTAAAAAAATAAATTCATATATATATGAGAAAATGCAATTCATTTCTTTAATTTATCGATATAAATTTAATAAAAGCTATAATATATAAATACTTATTCGATTAAGCGAATACTCGAATAAGATAAATTTGTATATACATAAAAGACGCAAGTAATTTTTAACCGATATAATATATAGTTACTTATTCGTTTATTCGAAAAAAAAATAAAAATAATTATAATTGAAATTCCTTTGCAAGAATGTTTTATCCTTATGAAATAAATAATAATAATTAAGTTTTTTTTCCGGGTAACTGATTATTCGAGTAAAATATACAAAAATGGAAATTTTTTAGTGAATCATCATCGACATTCCTTTGCTATAACGATTAACTTTATGGAGCTAAAACTTATTACTTACTCAAGTACAATATCAAAAATAAAAAATAGGACGAAAACTGTTTTTCTTTTACGAATAATCAATTATTCGAGTAAAATATAAGCAAAAAAATAGGATAATAATAACTTTTATTTGCTGACTAATGTATAATTAATCGGCTTTACATTAAGCAGCGTGTAAATATAGTTTTTTATTCGGATAACCGACTATTCGAGTAAAAAAAAGTTTTAATTCAAATTCTTTTTGTAAAGAGTAAAATGAATGAAGTTATCTATTGAGGTAACTGATTAATCGAAAAAGTATAGCCATAACAAAATTAAAATCGTTATACCTTCTCTAAACGATTTAAGAACACTAAGTAAGGAAAAGTGCGAATAAGATTATTTAAACGTGTAATCCATTTTGCGGGCAAAATACGTTTATTTACGGCGATTATTAATCGAAATAAGCAAATATTTCAATAAAGAAAAGTAAATAAAATTAAAGAATATAAATTATAGACTCAAGGCGGAAAATCTGTATGGATGAGTAGGATTGTTTTGGTTTCCAATTTCCTATAATTTATAGCTTCCCTATGCAAATTCTTATATTCCAAAAAACCGAATAAAACCGATTTTAAGCCGCTTTAAATCGCTTTCAGTTTTCCTTCAGCAATTTTGCTCTGCTTAAAATTTTCTCACATTTTGTTTCCCACATCCCAATTTTGCCAGCTCAAAAGATAATTTTATTCAATTACCTATAATAAAGTGATGACACCGGAGTTACTTAAACAACCTTAAATTTATCAAAATTACAGGTATTTAGAAAATATCGCCATCTGCAGCAGAATCGACGACAAAAAAAGGACTCCTCTTCTCCTTCAACTTTGAAGGCAGAAATTATCAAACGAGTTAATGGTGATGATCTTTAAGACGACAATAAAGCCACGGGTAAGGCGCAAGTAATTATAGACACAAATATTTTATACAAATATTGGCTTTGAAGACAAAAAGCAAAGCTTGCCTCGCATGTAAGACATCAGTCATGGTGTAGACTTTAAAGCCAAAAGCTAAAAATGCAAACACAGTGAAAGACAAAATTACAGTTTCTTTTGTCGCCGTCAACACTTTAAACTGAAGTTAAATTTAATGAAACTTCCAAAAAAAAAAAAAAGTAACACATAAAACTTCTTTAAGGATAATGAATGATCGTATTGAGGAAAGTTATTTTTATTAATTTTTTTTGTAAATAAAAAACCGTTATTTTATCTAACTAATCGGTTTTGCATTTCAACGATTATTCGGTTGACTTAGTAATTTTATATTAATTATTAAAGTGAATAAAATAATCGTTAATCTGTTGCCAAATATTTAACACCTTTTTTAATCGATAAAAGTTATAGCCTAAAGAATGGCGTAGAACCGCATGTAGTTTAAAGTCATAACAAAACTGTTTGAATCGTTCATTAAAAAAATATTCAGTTATCGAATGGTTATTCAATAAAAATTTGCCAGCCTACAAACCTTTAGCAAGTCAAGGATAATTCTTCGTGTGCTATAATACTAATAATCGCATAATTTTGTACAGCAAACCCTGTTGGATATCTTCCAACGAAAACCCCTCTTTTATAATTGTTTCCTTTTCCCGACTGTTGCTAACGATTTAATATTTATGCTAACGAATTGTTAGCGAAATACTCTTAACGTAAATTCGAATTATGTCTTATAAGGAAAAAATTGTTTGGAAAAAGAGACTATTCAATTTAAATTAATCATCAATTATATTAATCGAATAAAAAGTTTAAGAAGCCGAATAACTTCTTGGAAAAGTTTGACAAGCTTTCTCGCCTTCGTAGGAGAACGAATAAATTAGTCAGCCTAGTAAACCGGAGCTCGTGGGTTTGATTCCTACCTAGACTGGCTGTTTCCCTGCGGTCAGGACGAAAACTTTGCAGATTAGGTTATCTTAATAAAAACAAAAAAAAAAAAAAACTTTTCTTAACTCATAATTTTGTATTAATTTTAGAACGAATAGTTTTTTATAGATATTTTTTTTAAATAAATTAGTGTTGAAGCAAAATTTTGTAAGTAATTTGTGGTATTATATTTTTAGCGAATAATTTTTAAAAAATTAACAGAAAAATTTTCAATACAAATTTTTTTATATCATTAATTTCTAATATTTGCAGTGAAAAAATATTTTTTTAAACCAATAATTTTCAAGAAAGAAATATATTTTTAAAACAAATAATTTTTATATTAAAATTCCGAATTATATGAATTTTTAAAAAATTTTTATAATAAATGATTTTTTACAAAAAAATTTCCAATCATTTAATTTATATTTATATCAAAAAAAAATTTTTTTTTTGAATTCGAATAATTTTTTAATAATTTTGCTTGCAAAATTTTTTTAACAAATAAATTCCAAATAACTTTTCCTACATCGCTTCAAGTCCTTGAAAAATTAAAAAAAAAAACTAAAAGAATAATTTTCTGTAGAAAATTTTTCAAGCCAAACAATTTTCAAATAAAAAATTTTTCAAAGAATTATTTTCCAGCCTAATAAATTCCCAACTAAATGTAGCCAAATTGTTTGATATTCTAAAAATTATTTCTTAAATTGTATAACTTTCTTTAGAAATTTCATTAATCGAAATTTCTTTTAATAGAATAATTTAATTTATAATAGAATAATTAACAAAAAAAAAATATTATTTTAAGTGAAAAAATTTTTTGCAAGAATTTTGTGGTTTTTATTTAATTTTTTATTTTTTTTTTCTTTAAATTGAAACTTTTTTATAATAAAATAATTTATTTTCAATTTTTTAAAAAAAATATTTTTTCTATTAAAAAAATTTTTTGCGAGAGTTTCACAGTTGTTTTCATTTTTTTTACTTTTTTTATTAATTGAAATTTTTTTATATAAATAAAAAAAATTTTTGCAAGAATTTTATGGTTTTTTTAAATTTTTATTTTTTTTTTTTAAAAAATTAAAACTTTTTAATAATAAAATAATTTAATTTTTAATTTTTAAAAAAAATATTTTTTTTACTAAAAAATTTTTTTGAGGGAATTTTATGTTTTTTTTAATTTATTTTATTTTTTATTAATTGAAATTTTTTTGTAATAGAATAATTTTATTTATAATTTTTAAAAGGTATTTTTTCTGACTATAAAAATTTTTGGCGAGAGTTTCATAAAAAAAAAAAAAAAAGAGAGAGTTTCATACTTTTTTTATTTTATTTTATTTTTTTATTAATCGCAATTTTTTTTAAGGGAATAGTTTAATTTATAATAGAATAATTTAAAAAGAAATATATTTTTTTTAATTTTTTATTTTCTTTTAATAATAAATTTTTTTTTAATAGAATAATTTAATTTATAATAGAATAATTTAAAATAAATATGTATATTTTTTTTAACTAAAAAAATTTTTCCGAGAATGTCAAGCTTTTTTTATATATTTTTAATTTTATTATTAATTGAAATTTTTCTTAGGGGAAAATTTTAATTCAATTTATTAATTTAAATACAAAAAGTTTTTAAGTTTTCAAAATTATCTGAATGCACACATAAAAATATATATTTAAAATTATACATTTAAAAAAATTGTACATTTAAGAATTTACTTGCTCTGTACAATTAATGTTAAAAAAATTATTTTTTTTTATCTATAAACAAATAGTCCATAAAAAAATTATGCCTCTCAAAAATAGTAGTTAAAAATTAATTAATTAGAAATATTTTCTATACAAAAAAATCCTTGTTAAAAAAAATTATAAAAAATATATTCTTCAAAATAAAATATATTTATGAAATATATTTTTAAATAAAATTATATTGTTTTAAATAAAAATATATTTTTTTAAATATAATAGATATATATTTAAATATAAAAATAAATAATAATAAAAATATATTATATATAATAATAAAAATAAATAAAATATTAAAATATATTTTTTTAAATAAAAATATATTTTTTCTACAGAAATTTTATTATTATAAAATAATTTTTGTTTACACAATTTATTTACGATAATATTAGAAGAGTTTCTCTAAGAAATGTAATTAATTACAAAATAATTAAAAGTATTTGATTATTTGCCACAGTGGTTTGGTGCAGTTCTACTTGCTGTAGGCAAATTTATTATAGGCGATAATTTTGTTGCTTTTGAAATGCATGTGTGTGTGTGTGTGGCCGTAAAAAAACTTTCTTCTTTTAGATCGATTATTTATTTCTAACCATATTTTCTTTAATTACAGGAAGGGATATTTTTTTTACTTTCTAAGGGTGATTTTTAATGCAATCCAATAAGCATCCTGCAAACCCCTCTCACATGCTCGCATATATTATATTTTTTTTCACTATTTTTATCTTTTTTCCAAATCAGCATAGACGTCTTCAGAATTTTGATTAGTTGAGCTTAAAATTCACTTTTGATTTGCAAAAGCAAATTAATAACAAAAATTAAGGAAATAAATTTAAAAAATACTTCTTTAAAAAAAATCCTTGTCAAGGATATAAAAAACAAAAAAAAAATAATTTTGAATAAAATCGAAGAACACTTTCGATAATAAGTAACCCAAAAAATAATTACTGGATTTTATATTGTAGTTTTATTTTCAACTAATGAATAAGTCAATATCAAGTCCAACGCTTTGATTTTACTTTTGTAACTCTCAATTGATATTTGAAATTTTTTTTATAACACCATGATTTTTCTGTAAAAGTTTCAAAAGTCTTTAGCCTAAATTATAATAAATAACATTTTTCATAAGATAATATAAATTAAGAAATATAAAATAAGAAACAAAATTTAATTTTATTTAAACAAAATATTTAAAAAAAAATATTAATTTTTATAAACGTAATTAATGCTAAGCGAATCCCTGTAATTAAAAATAGTCTTCACAATAAAATTAAATTTCCAACAATTAAAAGAAATAAAAATATAATAAAACAGAAAATGCATAAAACCGTAAATAAAATAAAATTGAAAAAATCATATAAAAATATTATTTCAAAATAAATAAAATGATAAAATAAAAAAATAATATAAATAAATAAATAAAATGAAACTATAAATAAAGTAGTACTGAAATAAATGCCTTAAATGAAATTTAAATAAATAAATAAGAAGGTACATAATAAATTAAAAGGAAATAAAATAAAAAATATAAATAAAATAACATAAATAAAATGCCATTAAATACGAAAAAAAAAAAATTAAATGTAAGCAAAAATTAAATTGTAATAAAACGAGCTAAATCACGTTGAGTGTGTATAAAAAAATTAATTAAAATTAAATTAAGCAGAAGAAAAATTAATTATTATTATATGTTAAAACAAAGTAAATAAAAAATATTGAAACTGATATATTGTTATATATTATATATGATTTTTATACAAAAAAATTATGTATAAAAATAATAACATAAAATAAAAAACAATGTAAAATTGCAACAGAGTTAATAAAATAATTAAAAAAAAAATAATAATAATATAAAACAGAAAAAATTAAAATATAACAGATCCAAATAACTCAAATTGATCAAAATATTATATTAATATTATTAAAATTAAGATGATATTAATAAGTAAAAAAATAAAGTAAAATTAAAGATAAATATTAAAATATTAAATATTAAATTTTATATTTAAATATTAAAATTATGAAAACAGTGAAATAAAATATTGTAATGAAGCACACGTGGAAATATAAAATAATAAAACAAAAATAATTTGAGTAAATAAAAATAAAGTAAAATTAAAATAAAAATAAAATAATATTAAAATAAATATAAAATAAATTAAAATAAAAATAAAATAAAATAGAATAAAAGATAACTTTATTTATTAAAATTATAAAAACATTGAAAGAAAATATTGAAATGGAGCACAAGTGGAAATATATAATAATAAAACTAAAATAATTTAAGTAAATAAAAATAAAGTGAAATTAAAATAAAAATAAAATAATATTAAAATAAATATAAAATAAATTAAAATAAAAATAAAATAAAAATAAAAATAAAAATAAAAGACAACTTCATAAATAGTAATAAGTTCAACAAAAATTAATATTATTGAAAAATTCTGTATTACAGAATAGTAGTTCACCATACCCCACTCCCCCTCAAGCCATTTCTACGCTAATGATTTTTACGCACATTAAAAAAAATACATAATAAATGTTTGGAAATAAAATTCATTAATTTCAAAAGCCAGGACGAGCTAAGAAGGGATGTTTTGGAAATTTGCCTTGTAAATCATAATGTCCCAGACAAGCAATAGGACATGCCGGCGTTGTAACATCAAAGAACTAGAGAATACTATAATAGAGCAAAAGAGAAAATAAAAAATGCGAATGTGTGTAAAAGTGCGTATGCCAGGGATGTATACTTGAAGGCTATTACAAATAGCAATTGCTTTGTTTGGAGTCATTGTTATTTAACGGCAAAAAAATAAACATGGGAAAACAATTTCCAAAGACAATAAACAAATTGAAAAGAAACTAATATTTTAACAAACAAATAATAAATAAATAAATAATTTTAGCAAATCGTTAACTGAGAAATTGCACTATTCAACCAAAAAATTTACAAAATTCATTGATTATCCATATAATTGATATATATTGATGTTTATGCGATATAAATTATAAATCACGAGGAAATTAAAAATCACAAGAAAGGCGTCCTGCCGCAAAATTTTTTCCATTTTTTAAGAGGGCCTTCAGATTGTAGAATAACTTTAAATACATCTTTTTAATATTACAGCTCTATGCAGTGTTTTGAAAAATCACGTTTTCGACGTCTGATGTAATGCATTGTACAGAGTTGCCACAAATTTAGCAAAAACTTGCGAAAACTAATGAAGTTTTAAAGGGGTTAAGCATTAAATGTAATTCATTTTCAACCGTGTACCCCTGCAATGACCGCATAATGAGTTCACACTGAACATTTCAAAGGAGCCATTCACGAAAACTTCGAATTTATATATTAAGTATTAATAATAATAAAATTATTTATAAAAGTCCCCGACCTTATTCTATCAACGTTACAAATAAAATATTTAAAAATATTTTTAATAATAGCACAGTTTTCAGAAAATTATTTTAACATACATTATTATGATAGAAGAATCTATGAAAGAAAAAATATGGGCCAAATGCCCACCAGAACTTCAGTCGCACACCTCTGGCCGACATGAAACCATACGGCCATAGGATTTCTCGCTTAAAAGAGCCATTGGAACCATATAACGCTCAGGTACACATGCTTAATTTTAAGAATACAACGAGGGCATTATCATTCCACAATAGTAAATATTTGTCCAAACTCATTTTAGAAGGAGTGTAACCGGATTACAGTTTCAATCCATAAATTGCCCAAATACTCCCTCTTTGCGGCTATATAGGCTTTCGAATACCCACTAGCGGATGCACATTTGTCCAAATGCTGAATTCTGCTTATTAACAATGTCACTGAGGCGGAAGTGATACACAATTAACATTGCACAATATGGTTGGACCATCTTTTTATAATTTTTCGATAATAAAATATGCTGTTTAATAAAATGATATATCATATATGGCCCTTACTTCAGTTAATAATAATAATGGCACAATTAAATTTTTTATTTTACTGCAAGCAATATTTCGGCTAATGCCTACTTACAAAAGTGGGAGTTAGGCTTAGTTGGCCTCAGCGGCAATGGTGGCTGTGTAGTTAATGCGTATTCTATTTTTGACAGATTGTGGTCGGCCGCACACATACATAAAAAAAAAATTTCTATGCATGGGATAATATGCAATATAATGAAAATATATTTTAAAAAAAATCCAATGCTGGCAACACTTTAATCCCTTTTAAGTTATTCAAAAAACAACTTTTATCCACTTTTGGGACATGTTTTCAAAAACTCTTTATTAAACATGAATTTACACACACACGCACCCAATTAACTAACAAATTCTAAATTTATTATATTTTTTTTGTATATATAGCTATCTCTCTCTCTCTCTGCCGCGCTCTCTATATACACACATATACGCATGCATTGATGTATATGTGCCTTGCTCAAACTAAAATAATCGATTGTATTTGTTCTAGTCGTTTGCACGCCTGCATTTCAATTCAGTAGAACAACAACAAGAACAACATGAAAAACAGCAACAAGAAAAACAGCAACAGAACCACAGCAACAACAACTCAATAAGAAAAACTTGAAATAAAATAGAAAATTCGGGGAGGAATTGAAATGTGCGTAAGCAACACACACAAAAGGAAGTAAGTAAGTAAAAATTATAGAAATAGGGTTTGCGTCGTAGACTTGTTTCTAGCATTACCGCGCACACACACACTCAAAAACACACATTTGCCTGCAAGTTAACACATGTGTGTGCATATGTGCGTATACATTGTGTGATTAGAAAATCACAAAGAAATGAACCGTAGAACAATTTTATGTGTGTTTAATAATGGGAATTTCAAGGATTTTTGTATTAACAAAACTAGGAAGACTAGAATTGTAACGAAATGAAGAAGTACAGAGAGTAGCCATGTATGGACAAAACCAACTGTCACGCACACTTATGCATATGAGTACATTGCGTGAAGATGTGACAGCGAATGTACATTCAAACATCCATACTTTCACGCATACTAACACCGAAGCACATCCACCTTTAACTGATTACATAAGCACATAATGGCTTTTCTAAGAAATAATCGAAAGTACAATTTTAAGCGTTTTTTTTTTTGACTCAAACCACGTGGTTTTAGCCAAATGAAATAAGAGGGAATTTAAGTATGTATAACCAAACAAGTTACAATAATTTTTAAGAATTTTTAGAATTTTGATAAAAATTTAAGGAATGTGTAAGCGACACACCGACACAAAGATTTTTCCTTTAATACGAAATAGAAAAACAAAAAGAAAACTTATTTCTGGTTTGCCGAATGGTTTTCCTTATGAGCATACATACATACATATATAAGTATGTGTGTATGTAGATACATTGTGCGTATACGGTAGTGCTTGGAAGTCTGTAAAGCGACGTTGACCTTGAAATTGTTTTCATTACCTTTTTAGGTACAGTGTACTTTCCACAATATCTGCAAGCATACTTATTATATATTCTGTTTGTCTTCGCAATCTCTGTTTTAAGAAAAATGAAACGAAAAATTGAAATCTGTGGCTTCAGATCTCTTAATTATTACATGTTTTTAGCACAGTGTGTGTGAATGCACATACATATGTATGTATGTACATACATATATGTAAATGCTCTACGGATTATTTTTCTAATATTTTACTGTCGCTTTTAGTTTTCTAAAAATTCAGCAGTTAATTAAAAATATATATTTTTTTTAAATTTTATTGCTGTTTTCGGCATCGAGTAATTCTTCGAGAAGCGAAAGCATGATTTTCCACAACTTTGAATTGATTGTTATTGGAAAAAATTAATTTTTAAAACCGTACTTGCTTTTTATATAATTTTCAAAGCAATTTTTGTAAAATAAAATTACAATGGCTCGTAAGCAATAAGTCAGGAAACAACACGAGAAAATTAGGATCAAGAATTAATAACGTTTTCAAACACTAAAAACGCCAACTGAAACCAAAATGGCGCAAGAAATTTCAAAATCAAAGAAATTTAAAATGGCCGGTTTTTTTTAAACAAAACTAAAATTTTCTATAGAAAAAATAGCCGCAGTAAAATACTTTTTAACTGAAAATTTTCTAAAAACATGTTAAGTCTCTACCAAAGATTTCTATAATCGAGATTCCTTTTCTGGTTTTTAAAAAACTTTTCATATTCTTTAAAAAACAATTTTACATTGAATTAATTTTGTTGTTGCATTTTCTGTTAGAAAATTTTCTTTTTCAATGTTTTTCACAAAAAAATGTTATTTAGAAAATTGTATAAATTTCTTTATCATATACATTTCGAGCAAAAACCGATTAAAGGCAACTGATTTGAAATGTTTTGAAAATTGTCCTTCAAAAACGTTTTCTTATTAAACTGTTGTGTGGTGACAATTTTTCTTATCGTGGAAATTTCATTATAACATTTTAGGCTCGCATAATTTTCTTTGTAAATATTTTCTTACTGAATTCTTTTTTCATAACAAATATTTCTTATCACAAAAATTTCTCCCCCTCAACTAATTTTTCTGGTCGAAATTTGTTTAAATTGTGTTAAATATTTGTGTCACTTATCAAATGGTTTTGTGTAAAAAATTGTGCTAAATTTATGTAAAAAAATCTCTCAATAAGTAGACGATTATTTTATTAAAAAAATTTCTTATAGAAAAAGATTTCATATATATTTTTAAATGATTTGAAAAATAAAAAAATTTTTTATAAAAAATAAATGTAATAATAAATTTTCAAAACATAATTTATATACGTATGTATGTATGTATATTAACGGCCAATGCTGTTTACGTTGTATAAATTCTTTTTCTGCCACAGTGGGCAACGAAATATTAAAAATGAAAATTTAAATTGAATTTTCTATACAATTAATAATTGTCAAATAATCATCCATTTCATTAGCAATAGATTTTTTTTGTATAGAATAGTAATGCCTATTTTTGAACAAAAAATTATGTTGCATACACTATTCTGGATAGAGTATTGATATCCAATACCACTACAATAGTTCAGTTGCATTTTTATATAGAACTCGTTAAAATATCTTTTCGCTATTGAATCTAATCAGCATTCATGTAAGCATGTGTTTCCTCAGACAAAAAGAAAATACAAATTTCATACAAATTCCATACAACTACATACAAGCCCATACAGCCACACATACGTATTGTCTGTGGATGGATGCAGCTTCCTTAAGCAGTCCTTTGAATAATGTTTGAAGAGGATGTTCTTGCATCATCTCATTCACTGACTGACACATTACAAACTAAATTAAAAGAAAACAATCGTGGAAAACTTTTAAACAAGCCTTTTGGGATTAACGATTAATTTCAGTCACAAATCACTTTTCTTACTTTCCAAAAAATTTAAATAAAAAGTAAATATTTGTAAATGTACACACATATGGTCATATATATGTATATGTGTGCATAAATAATAAAAGTGGGAACAACTCAAAATAAATGCACTTAAAGCCAAAAAAAGGAAACAAATTACATATATGAGGACGTGGACAGGGAACTCGCGGAAATGAGAACTAATTTTTATCTCGAGAAATCAGGTTTTAGAACGTACTTATATATTATCATATATTTTAATATATCTTATCTTTATTTTTAGTTTAAAAAAATTCGTTGGTTTTATTTATAAGTGCCTGCCACCTAATAAGATTAAGATGCGAAAGCTCCTACTGCTCCCATGAAAGGTTGCCGTAGTTTGCAAGAGGTCCTGCAAGTTATATTATTGAATTCCTCAAAAGCTTATGATACCTTAAACTTTAATCAATTAAAAAAATTTTCAATTACAAACAAGCAAAATATATAATATTTTAATATTAAGGTGAGGCGTGCTATAATTATTTCATTGAAAATCTTTATACAAAACTTTATATGTAAATAATTTTAATTATACGATACTTATTGGACCAGCTAAACAAAAAATTTTTTTTTTCTTTGAGCACTCGTAATGCAGCATTTGTCTTTAATACTCAGATATCATTTTAATCTCCAGCTCCACTGTCAGCCCTTACCAACCACCCTATTAAAACTGTCTGAAGCATCCTTGGCGTATCTTTGGAAGTTCTAAAACGTTTTCATTGTCTTCAAACTCTTTTCCTAATTATAAAATCAAATTGAAAGTTTCGAAAAAAAAAGTTCTTATTTGCGATGTTCACGTTTCTGTGAGTTCACTGTACAGACGCCAGTAAATTTATTCTATTTAAAATGAAATAAAATTAGTAGATGAGGAAAATATCGTACACAGGAAAGCTTTTTAAGCTCGTTCGTATTCACACGTTAATGGTACAGTTACATTTGATTTGCTCTTGTCGTTTTAGTACAAAGAAATGCCGGTATGATGATATAAATTTCAAGACAGAAGATAATAAAAAAAAAACAATGTAAAAAACTATCTCCACTTGAAGAAAAAATAGAGAAAACTTTTATATAAATTTTACCAAGAACTTTTCCTGGGAAACTCTCTCTTGCTCTCTATCTCTCTCCCATTATCTCTCTGCTATTTTCTATAAAGTTTATTTTTTTTTTATTTTTGTACTTTAGAGAAGATTTCTCTCCTCCATTCTGTTTCACTCTCAATCTTTTTTTATAAAAAATCTTCTATATTTGTATATTTCCATCATTTCTTACTTACATAAATATTTACTTGTATAAAACCAATTCAAAGCAATGAGCTGTAAGAAGAAGCTGGCACTGGATACTTTATTTTATTAGTTAAGAAACCGATTTTTTACGCCAAGCACTCGTCCTAGCCATAGTAGTATCAGTTACAAGCCAGAGAGTTTTTGCTCTCCTGTCAAACATCAGCTGATTGATCATACGGAAAGGTACACAAATATCCAACAATAACATTTTAAGAACTATTTTCTGCCTTGAAACGGTACACAAGATCAATTAGCATCATTAAGTCAAGGAGATTAGATTAATTAAAAAATAATGGCTTGTAGTCTCTTTGATAAGAACGTGGCCAAACGATGCCATGTCACTGTGTTTAACATCAGGCGACCAGGCGGCAGATTTTTAAATTGAGAATTGTGACTTAATGAACATTTCCATAAAATGATATTTGCCATGCTAGAATGTCATGGAAGGTGTTTACCATCAGCTGGAAATAATCAGCCGGCTTTTCCAGGTGAGCATTCCCATAAAATGATCACGGTGTTCAACATGAACTGCAAATAATCAGGTGACTTGGCGGCAGATATTTGCCATGCTAGAATTTCATGGAGGGTGTTTAACATCAGCTGGCTTTTCCAGGTGAGCATTCCCATAAAATGATCTTTTCAATTCGATCAAATCAGAGATTTTTTAAATTATCGCCAATTGGATGCGATTTCTTAAAACAGACGAAAAGTATTCATCTATCAGCAAAAGCGTAAATCATCTTTAAGTGCAAAAAATTACTATCTTGACACTTTGCTATTTGACAGATTGAGCCAAAAATTAAAAGTATGAAAGTGGCTTTTGTACGTTTCTGCTCTAGAAACCCCAAGCAAGAGCGAAACTATTCGAATAATGATGACATAGAATAAAAAGAAAATAGATGTCGCTATTTTGATTTACGGACCTTCATCTTTCACTCTCAAAAGGATAAAAGTCAATAAATATATTGCTGACAATAATACAACTACGGATTTTTAATTTACTATTAACTTTTAATAATTGTGGTCTATTTTCTTTTCTTATTACAAGCAAAACAGAAAAAAAACATTTCAATGCAAAAAAGTAAAATTATCAAAAAAAAAGGAAAAAAATTAAAATGGTCAAAAAAACGACAAAATGCAACATTATACCGTAATTTTCAGAACAGCACGGTATCGGAATTGTGATTTTAAAATACCGAGTGATTTGAAATCACAGGATTTACAGAAACCCCCTCATAGTCCGTTATCACGATTAAGAAGTAACTCGTTGTCAACAACTATCGCCTGCAGCTTTTAAAAATTACTGAGCAGAGTTGCCACCAAGATACATTAACATACATATGTGCATATGTATCTATAGATGTATATAAAATTAGAGAAAATCATTAAGTTTGAACAGAATTATTATTATGAAATTAAACAGAACTAGTAACAGAAAGTTACCAAATCGGAGCTCCTCTTTTTCATCTCAAAGCGAGGTGAATTGGTTTAATGTGATTATAATTATAAATATAAATGTATGTATGTATTAACGCGTGTACGTAAGTAAGTATGTGTCATATACAAATGGAAGTGTGCAGAATTATAATAACTTTTTCATTTTAATATGTAATTTTATTACTCTGGCATACATACATACATACATAAACGTAGCAAATTGTATTTTAATATGTATGTACATATATATGTAAAATACATACTTACATATAGATACTTCGATGACTCTATTGTCCAACTATTTAAATTCATACATATGTATATACGTTTACACATCCATACATGCATAAATGTGTGTACAGATGCGAGCATGTATTAGAATACCGGTAGAATACGTAATTGCAGAATACGATAAAACTTGTTTTGAATTGGTTAATACAAATTCATACATATAGGTATGTACATACGTGTGTATGTATGTATGTATGTTCGTAAACGTAAATTTTTGTATGGATGCACATGCATATTATATTTTCCACCCCACGATTTCATGTGGAAAATTTCATTTTCTCATACTCAATAAATCTCTAAGATTTTCCATACTAAACGACTAAATTTTCCTCTTTGTCCAAAAAAAGAAAACAAAGAGAGCAAAACACACTCAAAAAAAGACAATTTTTGTTGTAGTTCCACTTTTAAATGCGTCACCGTTAAGCATGAGAGTAGTTTTATTTGAGTTGGTTTAATGCATTAGCGAGCAGAGTTGCCAGTGCCATTATTTCCATTTAAACGCAATAACTTATTGGTTGATCTATTTGATATTCATATGATACTAATGGCGTTTTCTTTTTTACATTAAAAATTTTGCTCTGTGAAAAGGTGCCTTTTTAAAATGTTTTGCCCGCCCTCTGAAAATGAAATTTTTATATAACGAGAAAAGAACACAAATTAGAAAAGTGTGCAATGCCTTTTCTTCACAGCTGATAAACAAACATTTTCTGTATATTTTATGAAATGTATAAACAAAAATGTGCAGTTGCCAGATTGTTAATTCATCTACTTGAGAAAACAAAAATTTTTTTTTAATATCTCATATAAATAAGCAGACGCATTGTTGCCTTTTGTTTATTTTATACGATACAAAATATAAAAATAATTATTAAAATCTAATTTTCTGACTCTTTCAACTCAAAAGACTTTTTTTCAATATTGTCTGGTAACGCTATGTAAGAATAAAAGCCATGTGTTTTACAGGGCAATTTCTGCCCTGTTGATTTATTTTGGGCAAAAAATGCAATGCCTTTTGCCCTGCGAAAGGGCAACATTTTTACAAAAGAACACGCAACCTTTTCACTTGGCAACATTTTTTAAATTAACACAAAATTGCCCTCCCTGCAGGTAGTGTTGCCTTTTTTTGTAGAAAAGAAAACGCCATAAAATTATTAAATTAAATATTATACTTGATTCAGAGATAAATACAAATTGAATTGTATTGACATGACCTGACATTCTGAATTTACTTTTTAGTTTATTGTCATACAGAAGTCACGAGTGCAAGTTTTTCTACTGTTGGCATTAAAAATCAAGAAGAAGAAATATTTTAAAGAATGTTTCAATTTTCTCTTTGTTATTTCCTGCTTCTTTTTTACACAATTTATGAGACCATTTTATATATGTATATAGTCAATTAAATATTGTTTATGATAATTTGAGACCATATTTAGTGACAAATTGAGGAAAATTATATAATTAAGAAATATGTCCAAAACGGGGTCTTAGTAGTTAGCAAAACAAATTTTTTATCGCCTGGTTAACTGAAGTAGATAAAACCAAATCTAATTAATGAAAATGCTTAGGCCGTAAATGTTGAGTTTTTATCATAAATTGGTCATCCACTCTTATTTTGAATCTGATTAAAATAGCATTTTTATATAACAAATATTATTTTATAAGCAATTATGTTTTCATTTTTAAAGCAATGTATGACAGATTCACGTAAGTATTGTCTACAAGATAAAATTTTTTTAATTGCAAAGCCTAAAGAATAAAAACAATATATATTTCTATATATAAATTGTTTATAATTTTAAGTTTTACAGGCACAAAATATTTGCCTGCTAATAATCAATAACTTATATTCCGTTAATTTCTACTTATGTGACCCCTTCTATATACCAAATGATGCAATATTATAGCATAAATTATTAACTATAACTACTTTATAATAAAAAGTGACCTTGAAAACATACTAAGAATTGATAGTTTTTGAAATTTATTTAAATAGAAATTTCACTTCAAAGCTATAATCTTATGTAAAAATAATATTCTTTTTTAATGTAAAAACATATTATTGAATTCAGTAGTGATGAGAGCTTTGCAAATGTCTGCTTACGATTTAGAAAAATACATACATTTCCCCCTTTGTATTTAAATTATTAAAAAAAAATTATAAAATAATTTAATACAATTGAAAAAATTTTTACGGCTCTTAATACAAAAAATTGTTTATGGCAACACTGAGTGGGAGAGTATTTTAAATATATTTGGTTTAAATGTGTATTTTACTTTAGGGATTTTCCAAGTGTGTGAGTGAGCAAGAAAAGCAACAAAGTGTATTAATTTTATTTCCAAAGAAGTATTAATTTTGTGTATGTAGGTGAGTAGCTGTGTGACTAGCAATAAATTAGCTTATGCAGCGGAATTATAGGGGAAAAATAAAATAAAAAAAAAATCGCTAAACTAGAATAGTGAAATAGAAATAGTCAGATCGAATTATGGCTGATCGATATATGTTTTATGAATACATTTTGTTATGGAATATTTTAGAAATGTTTACAAATATTTGATAAAAAATTTAGGTGCTTTTAAGGTTATACAAAAGGAGTTTCGGGGTTTAGTGATGAAAAAAAAATTTTTATATTTTAATTTGAAGAGTAATTTGATTGTCTCCTACTACAATTGACAATACCTTTACAGGCGATGGTGATTGGCAAGTTTACCTGTGGGTCTCCAGTATAATGATTAATATATTCTTTAATACAATTTGTAGTTTTTAAGAAAATCGTGTAAAACTTTGTCATATATAAACTTGCCATATATTTCCATAAATTATTTAAAAATTCTCTCTTGAGTTATTTTAAAATTTTTACAAGTAATTTTTGTAATGAAAACAACTCTGATACATTTTACAAAAGCATGATGGCGGTTACTAGAAAACTTCTAGTGGGGAAATTTTCTTGATGAAAACAGCTGTTTCTAAATTTCCATATATGGGAACGACTAATTTTTTTTGTTGTGTACTATAATTTAAAATACCGCTTAAGTTGTCATTACTTTAAACAAATTAGAAAACTCTCTGCATCTTTTTATGTGTAACTGAGAGCGCCTTTTTCAATGCGTGTGAGCACATTAATTTTATTTTCAATATTGGCTCACATACACACGAACAACTTTTTTACAATGATGTATTTTCTGTACACGCACAACAACAGTTTTTGTAGTAAAACGAGCGTGTGCCGTGTAGTCGTATAGTCGCCAATACTTGAAAAGCAGCCATTTTGTGTTTTTTCTTATCAAATATACAATAAAATTTTATAACAAATTAAGGAATTACAAAAAAAAAATATAAAGAATTATTAATTAATATCAATAATTGTTTAGATATTTGCAATAATAACTTGATTGCATTAAAGTGGCAGAAATAAAAATTGTCGCGTTTGTGATAAAAATAAATTACAAATATGTATGTATTTACAAACATACATATGTAAAAATGTACATACATATGTATTTATGTAAAATTCGTTTGCTTCCTGCATGCAATAGAAAAGTGAAATTCAGGAATTTTGTATAACAAGCAAGAAATTGTTTGAGAAATTTTTATACATATGAAAACACAGATGTACATATGTATGTATTTACATGACTAAATACATGAGTACATATGTAAATATATTTTCATTAAAATTTATAATACTTCAAATATATTAAATATTTTAAAAAAACAAAGTAAACAAGCTCCACCCATCTCAAAAAAAAGCAAATAAAAAAAGGATTTAAAAAAAAAATTAATAAAAAGCAATAAATTTTCACTCTAATATACTTACATACAAATACATATGTATATTTGCTAATTTCCTTAAAGAAAAAAGTGTTAAATGCCTACTTTTACTACTAACAATACGTCATTTGTGTATCTATGCGTACATATAGAATAGTAAATTTTCCTCATTGAAAATACTACATCAACCGAACTCATCCATTTACGCTGTATCTTAACTTTACTTTTCATGTACATACATACATACATCCATACATAACATCTACACTTTTGTATATAAAGGATTTTTGCAAGTGTATTTGTTTGTGTAGTAAGTATACATATGTATGTATGTATGCATGCATGTAAGTATTGCAAGTTTCCTTATCTCGTAGCTGTGACTGTGTGTAAGTATTTTCGCAAACTCTCTGGCGTTTTATTACCACAACTTTATTTAAAAACACATACATACAAACGAAAAAAAAGGAAATTCTTACGGTAACATTCATATTTACTACCAGGAGTGAAGAAAAAAAATCAATAAAAAATTAATTTATTTCTTTTTATGAAATATGTATGTAAACAGAATAAAAAATAAAAATCTTTAAAAGAAATAATATAAAAAAAGGTTAAATTTTTAAGAATAATTTACAGTTTGTCAAGAATGAGTTTTCACATTGAAAATAAATTAAATTTTTTGACTGCAATGGAAAAAAATAACACTTTATATATACTATATTTGAATTCGTTTTTTTACAAATTCATATTTATTTTTATTTTCATTATTATATTTATTATTTATTAAAAAAAAAAACTTAAAATTCTTTAGCAAACCAAGAACTAATACAAAATTATTAACACCTTTTTTTTAAAAACTATAATACTGTTTTCTGTATTAAACATATTAAGTCAATACTTTATTTTTTTACTTAATTAAAATTTGGTCTGATAACCATTAGCTTCAATAACATTTTCT
The DNA here is from genome assembly GCA_963402855.1 of Ormia ochracea. Taxonomy (NCBI): domain Eukaryota; kingdom Metazoa; phylum Arthropoda; class Insecta; order Diptera; family Tachinidae; genus Ormia; species Ormia ochracea. The sequence continues at coordinate 14,970,393 of OY727107.1, read as the reverse complement.
AGTCGCTTTTTCATGGAATGGACAAATTTTTTTTGGCCGTAGTTGTTCGGAATATTCCGCCATTCCTCTATTATTGCAGTGTTTAAGGCTGCTGCATTCTCTGGATATGTTTTGGCTACTGTATTCTTCAAATAGCCCCATAAATGTTCAATTACGTTTATGTCGGGACTCCGAGCCTGTGTTTTTATCACTTTCAGGCAATTGTAGAGAAGCGAAATCCGCACGTTATGCTTCTTATCCTTCGGATCTTTATCCTGGTAAAACTTAAAATTTGGTTTATTCTCTGTGATAAATACAAATTATTTTTTAGCTCTGCCGAGTAAGTTTTTTTCGTGCTGTCAATAAACGCCAAGTCTCCTACTCCTTTACTAGAAATACAGCCCGAAACCATAACGGAAATTTTTCCAAATTTAATATTTGGAATTATATTTCGATTTGGCAAAGCTTTCAAGGGCTTGCGCCATACTCTGGTCGGTCCATCGTTGTAATACAGCATTATCTTCATCTCGTCGCAAAATATAACGTCCTTCCGATATTTTACGGGTTTGGAAACTTTGTTGAAATTAAATGAGAGGGGTTTATCAATATTTTGTTCAGACAGCAATGGCGGCAAAGCTTGTCGCAGTGCTTCAGGAGAGAAGACAGAGTTCTCAAAGAAATTTTTGGATTTTCATCCAATTTTTAAGCGTCACTTGTCTTTGTTGATATAGTTGTTGTTGTTCTGAAGAAATTGAAGTTTTTTTTTATAAATAATAAATATAATAATAAAAATAAATATGAATTAGTAAAACAAAGAATTTAAATATAAATGAAAAGTTTTTTTTTTATTAAAGTCGAAAAATTTAATTTGTTTTCAATTTAAAAATTCATTGTTGCGCATATAATATAATTAATACAAATTCGAAAAGTGTTAATAAGTTAAAAAAAAAATCTTTTCACAGATTTAATAAAAATATAATTTAAAATTTTCAAAACTTCCTTTAAGGAGTAAATCTTTAAAAAAAAATAATTGTGAAACAAGTGATTCCAATCAATTGGTTTTTAAAACAAAAATATAAAGGATTCGGCGGCGCTAATTGAAGTCCAACTAATTTAACATTCAAGGAAAGGTAAATAGTTATTTTTTATTATAAATATAAATATAAATTAATTTTTTATTTTTTACAAAATTTTGACACGCTTAAATTATAAATTTTCTTAAATTTATATCGCTGTTTCGTAAAGAGTTATAAATGAATTAGATGCAGCCGGTGGGTCTACTCTGTTGCACTTGTTACACATAAACTGCCGATTTATAACTGTATAAGAGTATATACATACATACATACAAATACAACTACCCCGCCAATTTCCTGTTGAACTGTACACTTCCGAGCCCTACTGCGCGTCTATCATTTAGGCAATTGGTTTTGATTTGCCAAATTTTTTTCGCTTTGGGCAGTTTTAGTTATCATTTGGTCGATTTATTTAAAAATGCTGCGATTTTTTTTATTTTGGCGCTAATTTTTTATTTTTAAACTTCTCAATTCTTGTGTTACCATTTTTACAACTGTTTCAATTCTCTTCCTCTTTTACAATTAGCCATTATTTTTATGAAAGTATTTTATATTGAATAATTATACTTGCTAATACTGAATAGTATTCAGTAGAATATTAAGGGGGTTCAATATTTATTAAAAATTAAAACTCGAGTGCTTAGTAAGTGTTTGAGAAATAGGCGCGTCTTAGCTGTTGAATAAGAAAAGATTATTTCTTATAATTTCATATTTTAATTTTAGCATTTTTTTATATTCTCTAATTTTAAGGACTCATCTTCCCTTTCATTAAAAATTCCTACTGTATCCTTTTTTTTATTACTTTTTTTGGATTTTTTTGTATCATATTGGCGATTTTTTCTACATCCACAGGAATTTCTTGTCTTTGGTCCTTTGTTATGTAGTTGCTGCAGATAACCAAAATTGAATAAAAATAGTGTTGCCATTGCAGTAAAATATCAAAGAAATGCGATTTCAAATTTATATTTTGTCATTTAACAAGAAATCAAATAAAAAAAAAATAAAAATAATATGAAGCAGTTAATAATTTACTCGTATAATGTAATGTTTTTACATTTTTGTTTCCAATTAATAATTTCATTTCCTTCAATGTGATATTTTTTGAAAGTGGCAACACTGAAATAGTCAATGTCAACTCTTCTTGCTGCTGCTGCTGCACCTTTCAAATAATTAAACAGTTGTCTGAAAGGTAATAATTTCACTTAGCGGCATTTGTAGTCGTGTAGTCGTGTGTCGTGCTGCGGTAAGTGTGTTAAGGGCTTAATGGTGTTTTCTTACGAAATCTAAATCGAAAACGATTAATCATCTCAAAGAAAATAAGGAATTTTCTGCAACAATTCACGATTCAGTCACTTTGTTAAATGATTACAAATGTCGTTGTCGTAGTCGTTGTCGTTGTCGTAGTCGTTGTCGTTGTCGTTGTCGTTGTCGTTGTCGTTGTCGCTGTCGTTGTCGCTGTCGCTTTCGCTATTTAATAATTTTTTAACACTATTCGCCAGTGTTTTGAAATCAGATATTGTTGTTAATTTACAGAGACCTTAAAACAGTTAATTAAGGAATTGCCACTGCGTTACTGTAAGCCACTGTGGTTAACTTAAGTTTTCTACAAAAACCAAAAAATTAAAATCAATTTAAAAACTACTATCCTAAAGATATCGGATATATAAATATCGGATAGGTATTTATTTAAATGTTCAATGAACAGTTGCTGAGTTTTAAATTAATTATTAATGAAGTTGTTGTAAAAAGCTTTCATAGCACTTATGAAGGCTAAAATATTTGAAACAGGAAAATACTTCAAGCTTTTTCGGCAACATCAATAATAAATCAAGATTTCTCCAATTCTTAAAAACATGTTAATTTAAGGAAACTTCTAAGCTTTCACAGAAGAAATTGACATATGAAATTACATTAGACGATTATCTGAACGAACAAATAACTATATCGCCAAATAACTATAATAAATATTTATTATATTTTAATTATTTTTAAAGGAATTCATCATTAAAATAAATTTGAAAACTTTTTATTTCCACTCCCTTAAGCAATTTCATGAGATAATGATAAAAACATATGGTAACGCAGGGGTTATTTCCGATCCTAGCTTAGCTCAGAGAATAGCTACTGATATATCTTGTAATGTTGTATAATGAAAAGTTTTCTCTTTATGTAAATTATTAAATCTTTTGGTAACGCAGGTTTTGTTAATTTTTATTAACAAAAATTATTATAATTATTATAATATTAGAAGGTAAACAAACAGTTTGGTATAGATCAAACAATTAATCGATAACTTTATATGTTCTATAAAAAACTTATTCTAACATATGTACATATTTTTCTAATAACTAACGCACTTAATGAGGCCACATAAAAATTAAGTTAATGCCATTTAAATATGAAAAGCTTTAGGGATTGATTGGTAAAAGTTTTAATAATTAAAAAACTTACAAAAATATTACAAAATAGGTTTTATTTAAAGCTTTTATTTTTGAACTATAAACGTTTTATTTTAAACATTAAAATAAATTGTAAAATTGTTGTTAATTGAAAAATTATTAAAAGCTCTTTTACAATATTTTTCAATTCGATATTATGATTAATATAAAAATTTATTTGATGATAGAAAAAACTTCAAATAAATTCTTTCAAATTTATAACTATCGGTTTTTAAACGCCTTATTTTTAAGTAAAATCTTTAATGTCCTAAAAAAGTCTTTATTATTTACCATCTTTGTAAAAGTAGAAAATAACACATAAAAGGAGCTTAAAAGGAAAAACTTCTTAGAAAGCTCCAGCCAGCCGTGACATGACGAATTGCAAAACGTTTTACAACAGCTTAATTCTTCAAAACGCAAAGCGGTAATTTCATCTAATCGAACCGAATTCAAATCAATAAATTTACTTAAATAACAATACCGGGCAAAAGTAAATCGAATATCCTCACATAATCCTGCTCACTACAAAACTAGTATTTTTTTATTTCTAAAATCATTTTCTCATAAAAAGTTCCCCAAATGCTTGCCATTGTCATTTGGGATAAGGCAAGCAGCAGCTAAAGGCCAGATAAAAAGGTTGGTTCACACACAATAATATTTTACATAGAAGCAGACTAAACATTGAAAGAGCAAGCCAAAGTTAATGAAAAGAAACTGGTAACTGACATCCTTTTGTAAGCTAAAGGATACACAAGTTATAGATATTCTTTAGAAAAATGAAAGAACTAAAAACAGCAAATGAGAATGCAAATAACTCACATGAGCATCAACAAATGTTTCACACACTCAGGCCGGCCCTGTTTCTAGTTTGGTACTGTTTTCTCATAAATTAGCTTTTGAAAGGATAATGTACATAAGGACATGTTTAATAAAATTATTTATAGCCTTTAGCACACAATAGATTCGCTAAGAATAATAGAAACTGTCCATTTGTCAATTGTTGGCAACCAAAACTTTTTTTCTTTTGGAATATGCTCTGAAAATGAGAAAGCTTTTACACAAACTGATTATACAAGTAGATTAAAGCTTTAAATCAACCGCGATCATAACATGTAAAAAGTGTATAGGAAATTCTCCAGTTACCATTAGACTTGCCATTATCCTTTTTAGTATCTTCGAATTTCCGGCTTTGAAGCTTTTCCATGCTTTAAAGCTTTCTCACGCTTCAAAGCTTTTTCACGTTTTAAAGCTTTTTCACGTTTTAAAGCCAACCAAAGCATTTCCAAATTATCTAATAATTATTGACAGAACTTTGTAAAATTTTTAACAATCAATATAGCAAAAGGCAATACAACAAAATTTTAATAAAAATGTCAACTTTTAAAGTCCAATAAAGTTTAACCAATTCTAAAGTCAATATGTTAGGCAAGACCTGTTTACAGACCTTAAAAATTAAACAATTTTTATTTTTAAATTTTGCCAAAAAACCAGGCACTGGAGGATAGTACTGTGTTACCATTATTATTCATTTTAATACTTTTATTATATGACTATTAACTAAATTATTATAGCTTGACCACTGCGTTACTAAGCCAATAAGCTATTTAATTCATTTTTTTATACCTTTATAAATAGAGACAAATTATAATCAAGTGAAAATAAAAATTGAGTTACAAATTTAGCCGGTAACGAAAATAAAATGATTTTCAAAATTTTTACAAATCTGTAATTACTGCCTTTTAGCAACATCTTGTCTCATCTTGTCTCATTTACTGGCTTAATAGCTGCCCGATATTTTATGTATTTATGTAGCTTAAAGAAAAAATTATCTTGTAACCATAAATTTTACATTTCTAAATAAAATTTTAATAAATATTGTCTTAAATTTTCAATTTACATAAGATTTTACATTGTTTTACAGCAAACCTGTGTGATAATGAATTGTTAGTAAAAGAAGAATGTTAAGAAATTTACGGTTATATGGTAGTTGACAAGATGTCAATAGTTACATACCTCAGGAAAATATAAATGGTTACTTTTATTGCTTCCAAAAAAAATTTGTGACTTTTTACATCATGTAAAATATATATTTTTTTTCTTTTGTAAATTATTAAAAAAAGCGTTATGATGCTTTTATTAAAACGGCGGAAACTTTATAAGCTTTTTAGGTTTTTTTTATTTTGAAAAATTATTAAATACTTAAAGTTTTAAAAAATTTCTTGCGTTACCAAAAAAAAATATATATATATTAGAGATACACTAGCGGTAGAGCACCATTTTATTTATTTATTAATTAAATATATAATAAATATTTAATTAAATAAATAATTAAATAAGTAATTTTTAAAAAAATTATTAAATGCTTAAGGTTTTAAAAAATTTCTTGCGTTACCAAAAAATATATATATATATATATTAGAGAAATACTAGCGGTACAGCATCATTTTATTTATTTGTTAATTAAATATATAATGAATATTTTATTAAATAATAATTTATTAAAAAATTATTAAATGCTTAAGGTTTTAAAAAATTTCTTGCGTTACCAAAAAAAAGTATATATATATATTTATTAGAAATACACTAGCGGTAGAGTATCATTTTATTTATAATTTTTAGAATAAAAAAACTTTGTTTCACAATATGAATGAGCACTTCAGCGGAGGAGGGAGGAGAGTAACATGAACCAATTACTGTGTCTGCTAAGCTGTCTAGTCCGAAGCACTAAATATAGATGCAACGCAACTTCCTCTTTGGCAGCCGATCTAGTGATATGCACCGAGCATGCAAAAGACGAAGAAATAAATAAATCAAATAAAAATAGAAATTGAAATATACGGAAAGTTCAACAGACTACAAGGCGGGGTATGGAGCCGAAAGCAGGCAAATGGCGGCCAATTCAAACGAAAACAAAAATCACCAGAGTTCATTGAAAGTGAACGAAATCAACAAGTAACGAAATCATATTGTCTTAAATTTTCCAAAATTTAAAAATAGATTTTTTGCGTTTCCAAACACTCACTCGCACTGCTTAAATTAAAATAAAAATAAGTAAAAGAAACTAAATGAGAAGCAAAGTGTAAAGGAGGGGTGAGGAGTTTCACAAAGAGAGTCACATTTAAATGGAATTTTTGCGTGTAGGGCCTTTTATCGCTGCCTTCTGCTTTTCTGACGCAGACAAAACTTTTAGAAATAAAACGTTTAAGGCGGGGGAAGGCAGTTTATTAATACCGAACAGATACGCTGCATCGCGTCTACAAAACGGAACTAAATTGTCGTTGGCGAGCAACAGCATCTCCATGGAATGCACATAAAAATAAAAACTTAATTTACAAGTTCACATAAAACTAAATTTATTATGACCTTCTGTTCACATTTAAATACATTATGAAAGAAGAAAAAGCTCCTTAAGGATTTGTGGCGGTGGGGGGACTAACAAAATATTTGAGTTTTCTCTGCAGCCCAGCACCCCTTGAAGAGATAGGAAGGGGAGTTTTATAGTGAAATAAATAATGGTGTGCCCACAAAGTGATTTTACATATGAATTATATTTCATTATAATTCATATGTTACACCATGACAATATTTGACATTTAGTTTCAAAGATTCACAATATATTAAAAATTCTCACTCTTGCACAGCTTTGCTACTAAAATTCATAAATTTGAAAATTTGGTTAATTACGCTACCAGAACTATCAACAGTCTTAATAATATTAACATAAAGATTTATAAGAAAGCACTGCGTTACCAAATATATTACCCTAAAGTCTTGACAACTTACTCACGAAAATTGTTAGCTTAGCACAATAAAAGTTTAACAAAAAGTTGCGTTACCACTTACTTAAGATTACAACAACAACTTTGCCAACTAATTTCCCTTACAATTTAAATCGTTTCTTTACAGTTAGACCGCATTGAGTTAAAAAAAAAAATTTGTTACGAATTTCATCTATATGCAACAACTGAGTTATCCTTATAGTGTTAAAAAGCTTCCTTGCAAAAAAATCTTGGCTTTATCAGAACTAAGACAAGATTTAAAAAATTGCGTTACCAACTATGTTAACTTACAATAATATGGCCTCATAACGCAAATGATTTGCTCATAAACTGTCAATTTAGCATAACTGAAGCTAAGAAAAAACTACTGCGTTACCGAAAAAGTTATTACACTAGAATTAAATTTCTTTATAATTTTTATGATTTGGACACAAAAGTTCCGCCTAATGAGAGTAAAATGAAAACAACTCTGTTACCAGCTAAGTTCTCACGCAAAAACTGCCTTACAATCTTAAGTAATATGTGTACACACAATGTCGGCTTAGCATTATTACAGTAGAATAGAAATTACTGCGTTAACAATTGTTTCAACTCCTGGCAACCACATTATTTATATGTTACATATTTCAAAGTTTAATAACAAATGATGTAAACATAATAGCGTCAAGTAGAATTGTAATAAGAATAATATTTTTACAAGAAATTTTAACTTATTTAATAGTTCACCCACAATTTGATTATCGTAAAGTCAAAAAGAGTCCATTGCAACAAACAACAAAGTCAATAGTATCGTGTAAAATAACTAGAAAAATATTACAACTAAATTAAAATGGCATCATCAAATAACTGTGAACTTAAAACTACTGCGTTACCAATACAGTTTCAACATTTGTAATTACATATTTGATTATAAACTATTAATAACGGCGGTTTGCTATGAAATTTTATGACAACTAATAGCATCAAATAACTGTGAACTTAAAACTACTGCGTTACCAATACAGTTTCAACATTTGTAATTACATATTTCATGGTAAACTATTAATAACGGCGGTTTTCTTTGAAATTTTATGACTTCTAATAGCATCAAATAACTATGAACTTATATCTACTGCGTTACCAATACAGTTTCAACATTTGTAATTACTTCTTTGATTACAAACTATTAACAAACTATTACACCTAATTTACATTACCAAAAATTTAGAGTGCTACCAATTTTTTTAATTATTTAAAGGCATTAAATTTAAAAAAATTTATTACTCAGCTGAATTTTTTTTTATTTATTTTCAAAACTTGTTTAAATATTTATAAAAACAATATTTCATATTTGGCCAACAATTGGTAACGAAATAGTAGCTTTAAATTATAGTAAAGTTAAAACAACTGCGTTACCAAGAAAAGTAGGATTAAACTGGAGAAAGAAAATATTAATCATAACAACAACATCTAAGCCACAACATTATGGCGTAAACAAAGTTGCGAAGTTGTAAAGCAGTTGCGTTACCGAAAGCGCTTTTTCGCCAAGGTTTTTTCTCTTTAAGATATATGTATCTTTATGTTTGCAATTACGTCCCCTTGATCGCATAGTATATTTTACAGCGAAGTATTCGACATCAATATATTGCTAAATATGTACTTAAATTCCTAAAAAGATCTAAAATATATATTTTTTGAAAACGTTGAAAAATTATAGGTAAAAATAAAAAGTATTTGGATTTTTTCGTTTTAGCTCGTAATCGTGTAGGAACAGAAATAATTTTAGTCATCGTACATTCCTCGCATTCAAGAAATGAAATATTGTTGTTGTTGTTGTTGTTGTTGCTATTTTTGTTGTTGCTGGTGTGTTGTGTTTACGTGCCGTCTAACGTGGCTGTATTGTCGCTTTGCCATGTTTCTTAGACAACTTTCTTTTATAGAGGCAACAGCATCAGCCAGGCACCGAAGAGCAAAATTACAACTCGTAAATAATTCTATTTTGTTTCCCAGACTGACTTAATGGAAATATTGTGCGTAATATTTTCGCCTTTAATTGGATGTTATAAAAACTGTCAACTGTCATAAGTTAATAATTATGTGGGACAGACGGACATTTCTTCGCTGTACTTCCTCAGTATAATTTTCCAATAAAATATTTTTATTATTTGCAATTAAAAGACGGCTCAATGTAAATGGTGTTCAAGAGATTTATATTCTCTTGGGGTTACGCTCTTGACATTGTCACACGTACTTTATTTTTTATTTCGCTTGTATTGGTGTAATAATAATTCTCATTTTATTCCAGTCACATTCTGTTTTAGCGAAATTCTTTTTTCCCCTACCCGAGAATTCTTGAATGGAAAACGTCTGTAGGCCACGCAGTGACTTGTCCGCCCAGTCATGTCTCTGTATTAATGGCTTCCCGAAACTATATCAGCACCTTCACAAAATTAATAATTTTATAGGGGAATTAATTTGAAAAAATATTCCAATTACTGAATTGAGAGAAACCATTTTTTCCTTTCTTTTTTTATTTAAAAATTATTGTGGATCTATAAAACAATGTGCTGAAAGCCAAGCAATAAATTTCAGACAAACAACCAGTCATAACAGGAGGAAAAATATTTTTGTACTTCTATACCCCACATACTCAAAGCCGTTATTGTTGTTGTTGGCACAATTTTTTATTTTTATTTCCTACGCAAAGCACCTGTCTTAAGATAATAAATTGCGTTACTTAAAACAATATGGCTGTTTCAAATAAATTCCGTTATAAAAAATCTGTTTTAGTGACTTTTGTGCAGTAAAATACAACTGCGTTACCAACACTAGCTGCCCTACAAAACAAAAATGCATCAACAAATATTACAACATTTTTACTAGTTTGCATGTAAGTAATAATAAATTCAGAAAAAAAGTAAAAATTCTTACTAAAAATTTTTGCTAATATTCAAGAACCCCTGCGTTATCGCAAATTACACGTTTTTGCGGCACTTGATTGTAATGGAAAATTTTGCTTTTCTGGAAATATTTCTTTACCAGTAACAACTTTGTAATAAGTAATACAAAAGTTTTTATCATTTAATTGTAAATGCAAGCAAAACAACTGCGTTACTATAACCAAATTATTTATTTTAATTCATAAAAATTAGTAAAGGGCTACAAAAAACATTTTAAAGCGTGTACTACATCTATATATACATATATATGTATATATATCAAAAATTGTAATATTTATTATAACCTACTTGCTATTCATATTACGTTACTAAAATGAAACTGCGTTACCAGCAGTAAATTAAGCAAATATAAGTAACTATCTGCATGGTTAGAAACAAGTGAATTTTCTAGCAACTTTCCCCTAAATTAAATAACATTTTATACATACAAAACATATATATACAACTAAGTTACTGAAAACAATGATGTTACTAAAAGTAATATTGAAAAAATATAGCGTTGTTAACAAATTTAAGAATTTTTTACATATCTTATTTTTGAATAGTAAGAAATTTTTGTGTGAAATGTTACCATAAGGGACTGCGTTACCGAAAATAATTGCATGGTCATATACTTAAGAAAACATTTAAATTAGGAAATATATTTTTTAAATAATTTACTATATAATAACAACAAATTTGCATGTTACCAAGTCTATGTTATTATGACTGCGTTACCAAAAATATTTTTTTTTTTATGAAATGAATTGATTTGATTTTTCTGATTAATTTTCGTGATTGAAAAAAAAACTTTTTTTTTATTATATCAGCAGTATTAATTGTGTTACCAAAATAACAAAATAATATTAAATAAACATTGCAATGCATTAAAAGCTGCGAGTTTTTATTTAAGCTGAAAAACCTGCGTTACCAAAATAATAAAAAGAAGTGATTATTTATAGTTTTATATTTATGAACATTGGAATGTATTAAAAGGATTAAGTTTTTACTTAAACGAAAATTTTTTCTATTACATCATCTGAGACAACTATGTTACCAAAATAATAAAATATTAATAAAAGTTGATATTTTTAATGTTTTATTTCGATGAACATTGGAATCCATTAAAAGCTGAGAGTTTTTGTTTAAAGGAAACTCTTTTATTACAAAAGCATAAAAAACTGCGTTACCAAAATTATAACATAATAATAAGAAAAGTTGATATTTTATTATTTTATTCCGATGAACATTGGAATCCATTAAAAGCTGAGAGTTTTTGTTTAAAGGAAACTCTTTTATTACAAAAGCATAAAAAACTGCGTTACCAAAATAAGAACATAATAATAAGAAAAGTTAATATATTATTATTTTATTTCGATGAACATTGAAATCCATTAAAAGCTGAGAGTTTTTGTTTAAAGGAAACTCTTTTATTACAAAAGCATAAAAAACTGCGTTACCAAAATAAGAACATAATAATAAGAAAAGTTGATATTTTATTATTTTACTTCGATGAACATTGGAATCCATTAAAAGCTGATAGTTTTTGTTTAAAGGAAACTCTTTTATTACATAAGAGAAAAAACTGCGTTACCAAAATAAGAACATAATAATAAGAAAAGTTGATATTTTATTATTTTACTTCGATGAACATTGGAATCCATTAAAAGCTGAGAGTTTTTGTTTAAAGGAAACTCTTTTATTACATAGGAGAAAAAACTGCGTTACCAAAATAATAACATAATAATAAGAAAAGTTGATATTTTATTATTTTATTTCGATGAACATTGGAATCCATTAAAAGCTGAGAGTTTTTGTTTAAAGGAAACTCTTTTATTACATAAGATAAAAAACTGCGTTACCAAAATAATAACATAATAATAAGAAAAGTTAATATATTATTATTTTATTTCGATGAACATTGGAATCCATTAAAAGCTGAGAGTTTTTGTTTAAAGGAAACTCTTTTATTACATAAGAGAAAAAACTGCGTTACCAAAATAATAAAAAGAAGTGATTTTTTATGGTTTTATTTTGATGAATATTGGCATTCGTTAGGAGGGCCAAGTTTTGCCTTTAAGGAACATTTTTCTTATTACATCAGCTGAGACAACTGTGTTACCAAAATAATAACATAAAAAAAGAAGTGAGTTTTTATGATTTTATTTTGATGAATTCATGAAAGAAAGCGTAGAGATATTTTAGTTGTATCTTCATCGTATGCAGTTATTTATTGACTAAATGGAAGACGTGAAAACAAATGGCAATAATGTTAAAGGTTTTAGTGCTTCCTTTCCTTTTAGCTACTTTCTTTAGCAATACGAGAAAAATGCGAATAATAAAAATTTTATATATGCAGGGGAGATAAAATATTTTGTGAAAGCAACAGAAATTGTTATTAGTGTCAGAAAGTGTCTGCCAAGAGGCATGCAACATTTGATGAGCAGCAATAAATGAGGAAACAAAATATTATTGTTAAGCATTTTATAAATTTATTTTCTTTCGTCGAGTCTGGGAATTTGTAAGCGGCATGACACGTAAGCCTTTTCTTTATAAGATACCTCATCACCTTTTGGACGACTGTTATATGAAGTGTGTGAGAGAACATCAATATGCTGCCCCCCTTACCAAGTGTTGCCTTTAAAAACACTTGTGCACTGCTCATGTATGCTTGCTGGTTACCGGCCTTGCTAAATGCAATGGCGTTATGCAGTCCACAAACAATCCCACGCCAACTTAACAAAAAAAAAAGAAAAAAGAAGAAGCAGTAAATAAAAAAGGAACAGAAATGCCTCACTGAATTTGCAACATTTGGACTTCATTTTTATTGCACTTGTTAGCTTAACAATATGACAATACATTGATTGTGTGTTTTTTTTTTTTTTATTTGTTGCAAGCCGAATCACATGCGACAACCACCAATCAAATTGAAATGCAAAAATGCGCCTACGCATGCAAATTCTGCATTATTTGTTTGATGGACTCGTGCGAACAAACAAGCAAACCATTTACTCGTGTAAAAAGTGCACATACAAAATACTCTTTGCATTAACTAGCTTGCAGTATTTATTGGTGTGAATGTTTATTTATGTATGGGGATGTATAGGTGTGTGTGTGCATGTGCTAGGCCTGTACAATGCCCTCCTGCAATTTGTGCATCGCATGCGCTAGAAAGAGAGCTGGTTTTTTTTTAATCGTGTACGTACTTTTTATTACATTTAACCCTTTCAACGTATGCAGTTGCTTTTATTTGCAACATCCCTTCGCTGCACTCTGACCTTTGATGCATGCGCATCATTGCATACAATAGACGACGACAGAAAAGAATCATTAACAGTAAAACCGCCAGTATCCAGCAACCCTTAAACGATGCGATGCATGCACTAATCTCGTGTGGCAAGATCTTAATGAAGAAATTTTCCATTTTCCATTCTCTATTCTCCATTTTACTAACAAAAAAAAAAGAATTCTTATAAATTTTTAAAATTTTTATTTAATTTACATCAAACACTGTGTCTTACTCGACACAATGTAAACAATTACAAACTGTTTGTAAATCTCTACTTAATGGAAAACAGCATTATTGACATGATGTAGAGAATACAATATTCTTATTTCACGCAAAAAATCTTTTTAAAATTCAAATGTCAATTAAATTTACACTATTTACATATTTAAGTAAATATGCGCACATGTTTCTACCAACAATAAAGATTGCGGAAGAGCATTTACATATTATATGCTTTCAAAACACATAAAATATAAAACATGTCATTCAATGAACAATCTGCTTATCATACATGAAATTATTGTAACATGTTGATTTACACATTTAACTCTATGTAAATAACGCAAAATTTACAAATTACATTATATTTATTTGTAAACAATTCTTTATTGTCAGCATAAAATATTTTAGTAAATTTTATTTAAATTCATTTCTCCATTTAAAAGGTTTACATTGTTGACATTGTGTAAAATATAAGCTACCGACAAATTTCTATATAGTTAGCAAATCTATTACAATTTTTTTATTTTAGCTAAAATAAATTTTAAAAGAAATTCTTGAGGCTTTTATATAGAGATTAATTTAAAATTTACAATTTTTATCTTATGTAAATAATGGAAAAGTCAAATAACTTACCACAGCACATGTACGAAAATTGTCAATAACAAATGTAACTTTATCGAAAAATATACTATTTCACATATCATGCATTTGTAATGGCCGTTTACATATTGTTTACATATTCCTTATCAGTTTTATAGTAATAAAAAAGACATTGGGAGGTAAAATAACAGCTTTTACATGTTAAAAAGATTAAAGAGGCAATCAGTATACGTTTACATTTTTTACACTATGAATGTTTACATTATATACAATATGTATATTATTAAAATATAATGTAAATAATCGAAAAGAAAGAGGGAAAGATTTATCAATAATATTTGAAACTTCTTGATTTATTTACCTTTTTCAATTGAAGTTTTTTACTTGTTTTCAGGCCCCGGAATTTTTTTAAAAATTTACCAGCAAAAATATTAATAATAATATTTGCATTTCTATGAAAAAAACCTTGACCTATAAAGTATTTCCAATATATGTATGTAAATCATAATTCATCTAAACTTTATACGAAAATTAGGAAACTTGCAAAGTCTTATTAATTTTTGGTAACGCTCTTTTTTACATTTGAGATTAGATTTCTTATACGATTTGTAAATAATATGCAAAGTAATAATAATATAAAGGGGTAACACAGTTCTTTCGCTAGAAAAGTTGTATTTTGTTAAATAAAATATCAGATAAATTTTAAGGACATGTAAAATAAACTTTAAACTATTTTAAAAAGAAATTAAAAGAAAATAATTATATTAATGGTAACGCAGCTAGAAAAGTTTTATGTAGTTAAATGAAATATCAGATAAATTTTTAACTTATTTTGTGAATAAATATGTAAGTAATTATTAATAATTAGATATAAATGGTAACGCAGTGGTTTTGCTAGAAAAGTTTTATGTAGTTAAATGAAATATCAGATAAATTTTTAACTTATTTTGTGAATAAATATGTAAGTAATTATTAATAATTATATATAAATGGTAACGCAGTGGTTTTGCTAGAAAAGTTTTATGTAGTTAAATGAAATATCAGATAAATTTTTAACTTATTTTGTGAATAAATATGTAAGTAATTATTAATAATTATATATAAATGGTAACGCAGTGGTTTTGCTAGAAAAGTTTTATGTAGTTAAATGAAATATCAGATAAATTTTTAACTTATTTTGTGAATAAATATGTAAGTAATTATTAATAATTATATATAAATGGTAACGCAGTGGTTTTGCTAGAAAAGTTTTATGTAGTTAAATGAAATATCAGATAAATTTTTAACTTATTTTGTGAATAAATATGTAAGTAATTATTAATAATTATATATAAATGGTAACGCAGTGGTTTTGCTAGAAAAGTTTTATGTAGTTAAATGAAATATCAGATAAATTTTTAACTTATTTTGTGAATAAAATATTTATTATAATTAATTATTATATTAATATATTATTAATATTAATATATTTAAGGTAACGCAGTGGTTTCTATAGAAAAGTTGCATGTCCTTAAATAAAATATCAGATAAATTTTTAATTTATTTTGTGAATAAAAAGGTGAGCAATTAATAGTAAAAAAATATTTAAGGTAACGCAGTGGTTTTGCTAGAATAGTTGGGTGTAGGTAAATGAAATATCAGATCTATTTTACATCTATTTTGGGAATAAATAATAAATAATATGACGTTAATAAAATTAATAAAATTAATATATGTAAGGTAACGCAGTTCTTTTCGGTATAAAACCTAAAATGTTTCTTTTAGAGCAAAACTTTATTTCAGTGGGATTTGGTCCGCAGCATCTTCGCAATTTCTTATAATAATTTTTCTTAAAAAACGATTAAATAAATTAAATGACAGCATTTTATTTTAATATTTACATTTAAGCTTTTTAATAGTTTATGAGAAAGCTTGTGAATTGTTCTCCATCGAACTTACACACAGAGTAGAAAATATTATTATATGATTCATGCATAATTAAAGTTTTTTTTTTTTTTTGCTCGAAATACAACAAGTGGTTTCTTAATTTAAACTTTTGAAATTATTTCAAGTTTCCAAAAGAAGGTCAGCGTCAGGGCGATAAAGAGAGAAAAGTAGGTCACGATTGGTTGCAGTGAAACACCCCATTACTCAAGTATTATTTAAAGACTTTTTTTTTTTTTTTTTTGGTATAAAAATGCATTTGTTCCCAATTCCACTCTCCTCCTTTGTTTCACACATATACACTGACTTGGTTCGTTGTATGCACTTTGGTACGCGTGTCAAATGAACATTTTAAGTTTTTGCATAGAAATTGCATTCTTTTGTGTGTGTATTTGTGGCACGTTGGGTTGCTTGATTGGTGTGCCAACATCAACAAAAGAAAATTGCAATGAGATGCAGCTCATACTGCCTTTTGCAACTTACAATGTGCAATGTGGCAAATAACAATAAGACAAGGTAGCAGAAACGACTTAAGAAATATTTATTGAAGTTAAGAGGTGTTAAGAGGTGTGAAGGAAGTTGAAGGTTTTAGATTTCAGGGGCAATAAAATTAAAGTGAATAGAAGTGCAATATTTTTAGGCATAAATGTTTAGCAGTAGTAAACGAAATAAAAATATATATATGTATATATATATAAAGAAATTTGTTTCTTTACATTTTTTACATAATGTAAATTATTTCCGAAAAAACTTCATTTTTTTGCTACACTACAAGAGTTTTTACTTATTGCATGTAAATGTGATTTCTATTTTAAACTGAGCTCTGCTAAGCCAGCAAACTCCGTTTGTAAAAATTAGCTATTGCATTATTTCACAAGTCCATGGTTTACACGATAGTTTACATTGTGTAACTAAATGAGAAGTCTAAATAATAATCTTGACAAAATCTCTGCAAATTTATAATATTTGCTAAAAAATATGTTACCGTCTACATGGACAATGACACATATTGTGAAACTTTCTGGCCGAAAATAATATAATCCTATGAAGATACGTTACAAAAACGACTGCGTTACCAAATATAACCATAATCTAATTAAATCCAGTAACTTCATGCCAATAAATGAATTTATTATATTTCAACTTAATAATTAATTCTCGGATGACTAAAAGCTAAATTTACATTACCTGCAACAGACAATAGTTTTTTTACATCATGTAAATTTCATGAAATTGTTATTGACATCGTGTAAATACAGTGTAGAGATATGCCAATTATGAAATTTCTAATCAATCTGCTTTGAACGATTTTTCTTTAGTTCTACAATATATAATATATGGATTTATTTACCCTTGCAAATATTGACATCGTCTCAAACATTTTATTCTTACTAGAATTTGAGTAAAACTTTGCTATTTTACTTTTCACATATATTGTTTGTTTACGTGGTGTGTAGACAGTTTTAATATGATGTCAATAATCATATTTCTAAATGCATTAAAGAAATACTGTCAAACATATTTAATTTACTTGTTTTTTTTTTCTTTGCACTAATAAAAGTAACATTTGCTTAGTTTACATGATGTCAATAATAATTTTCTTTACAAAGTGAAACTTTTGGAATGTAGAATTTTCTTTTTGTACAAATTTGTTTGCATTTGTTTTTAAGTGCTTTATAAATATGTTCACTTTTACTGTTAGTTTTACTATCTTTACATCATCTTATGTATTATTTACATCAATGTAATCAATGTAAAGTCAGTTCTTTTAATGCTTCAATTATAAATACTTTTGTTGCTGCTTTTTTATATAAAAAATGTGTGTTTAATCCATATTTCGTTACCGTCATGCAAAACTTTTTTGAAGAAAAAAAAAAAATTAAATTTCAAAAAATTATAAAAAAAACTGATGACTGTAAAATGAAAATTTTGTAAAAATTTTAATATAAAATTTTGATTAATTTTGAGTTGAAATAATTTTAATTGTTGTTAATTAAAATTTTTTTTCATTTTTAAAAGAAAACTTCTTCATAATAAATTGGTTGGCAATTTTAAAAAGTTCTGCTTAGTGGTAACGCAATATTAGTAAAAAAAATTTTCCAAAAAAAAATTTTACAAAAAAAATTTTCCAAAAATAAAGGTTTGGACTTTAATTTAAAAAATTAAGAATAAAATTAAAAGATCGAAAAACACTAGACAAGATTTCTTTAGAATTGCAAGGAAAGAACAAATTCAATTTCAGGAATCAGGATAATAGTAGGAAGTCTTTACGAACAAGATAGCGAAAACAAAAGCAGCGATTACCTTTTCAAATGAAGGCCGGAAACAAGAATAGTTCGAAATTTTTTTTATATTTATTTTTTCAAGCAATCAATAAAAAAAAATTCAATATTTTCAAAATAAAATTCTGAATTTGAAACGCTGACACCCGTTTTGAAGGAATTAGAATGCATTTAAATCCATTTCAGTGGACATTTCTAAAGTGACCATATGTACACACATTTACGCATCATTAGAATAAGGAAATGGATATCAGACAAAAAAAATATTTCATTTTGTAATTAAATACGATTTCTATACTCCAAATTATATTGACTGGATGCTTTTCGTTTAGGCCAACATTATTATCATGCATTGCCTTTCAGAACTCAAAATTTCCCCACTTTAGAAACCATACCACGAAAGTAGGACTTCAGATTAGTAGGACTTGATTTACTGCCTTTTAGATTTTTATAAAATTCTATTTATAGTAATTAGTTGACATTTTCCAAATATTTCACTTACCGCGGCTCAATACAAGTGGAAAGCAGATTGTTTTACTAAAAAGAAGAAGAGGAAAAAAATAAAGAATTAAATTTTTTTATTTTTTTTTTTATTTACAACATGTAAATAATTATTATTGTTATCTTTTGTTTTTAAAAAAAAAAATGTTCTGTTTCGTTTTATTGTATATTTAAAATTAAGGAAATGCAGTTCTAGTTTTTTTGTTGCTTTTTAGCAAAAGCGTTAATAGCGATTGTTTTACTGATGTAAGCAGCACTGATCGCTGACTAAACTCATTTATTCATGAACAAAAATAATATACTGATATACTGATAGAAAATCTGTCATTAACGTCTACATGGACCTGCCTTTTAAATAATTAGACCACAGACAATTTTAAGCAACAGTTGTATAATAATCCCTTTGCCAGAGATAAGACTTGGCTGAATTGTTGCCTCATGCTGCTTGTCATCTGTGGCGGTCCTGGATTTTGCCTTAATTTGCTTATTCTTCTTTTATTCTTCTTTTGTTTTAGGGTGACCATGTACTTAATTTTATTAAATTTTATTGTAGAGTGGCACTGCACAGAATTCATTACTAATTCCTGTATTGCTTGAACCAGTGCATTGCACTTGTGCATAATCAATTCAATATGGCGGCAACTCTTTAGTTGTAAAAAGTGACAGCTATTTTTCAGCAACTTTACAATGATTTGCCAAATTTCAGAAAAATTTATTAATATTAAAATTATTTTTCTTTCTTTCTTTTTTTTTTTTGGAGACTCTAAATTGTTTGTTTACAAAAGTCAGCTGTTCTTTTATCAGAGTTGCAAAAGCAATACAGTTTATACACAAAGCGTAAAATTATCTTAAATTATTAAGAATAAAATTAAGCGATCGAAAAAACCAGACAAGATTTCATTAGAATTGCAAAGAATGAGTAGCAAATTCAGGAATCAGATTAATAGGAGAAGCTTAGTAGGCGGATTTGCATAAATGCAATCTCATTGTGATTGTAAAATGTTCTTCCACATTTGCAACGAATCGCGAATACCACTAATGTGTTTTGTTCTTTTCTAAAAGGCTTCTTAATTTGATAACAATATTTTAAAACCAGCCAGCCAGCAGTTGCTTAAACCTCTAGTTGATATAAGAGAGTATTTCGTTAAAGGTTTCCTGAACATCTCCATTAGCATGCTGCATGTGGTGAAATCCGCATGGGATGCAGTCAAATTTTTCCTTTTTTTATTTGTTGCATTTTTTAATGAAGTTTTTTAAAATCATTTTGCTTTCATAAGTTTTTCTTGAAATTCTTCAGTTTCTTAGTCATCATTCGGAATTATCAAATTGCCAGTTGCATTTAAACCAGTTGCATAATTGCAATTTGCAGCAAATTAACTCATATTTGTTCGCTAATTTGTTCTGGTTCACTTTCGAAGAAATAATCGTCTAGTCTGCGAAGGGCAACCGACATGTATAACTGCGACCTTAAAAAGTGTTAAAACGTAATTTTGACGAGCTGCATTTCAAAGTAATTGCAGCCAAGTAAAAAGTAACCGTTTATTGCCTTCAATGCTGGAAGCCGTCCTGCTCATTACCACTGTAATGAGTCATGTGCATATGTAATTAGTAATAAGCCACCACCAGAATGCTGGAAACGGCTATAAAATTCTTCTTTAATTTCGTTTTTCTTTTTTTCTCTGGAAGATTATATGATAAGCTTTTGGATTTTGGCAGATAATGTTTATAACAGCTGGTCTTGAGATTTTAGCCAGTAAGCCACAAGCAAGCGTCTCCTATGGAAATAAATTTAATTTAGCACACCTTGCTTGCCGTGTTGCAAGAAGAAAACAAGTAATAAATTTCTTCTTTAAGTTGTTCATTAAATTTCTTTATGTATTTTACAAAAATATTATTGATAAAAACTTCTGGCATTCATGTTTTATTTAAATGCGAAAAATGTTTATCCTTTAATGCTACTGCTTACAGCTACATTGCCGGGCATGAGTTTTCAGGATGGTTATGACATTTCCAACCTTCAAGTTTGTTTTTAGGGCAAAAAAAAAAAAAAAAAGAAAGACATTAACACTGCGAGTAATTTTGGTAAGCCATAAATTTTGTGAATCTGACATATTTTTTAATTTGTGTGACTTTTGTCATGAATTTCTGGAAGGATATTTTTGTTTCGTTTTAGCCTTTAAAAGCCTCTACTCATTTTTAAAAGGATTCATAACGTTAAAATTTCGTGTTACCAAATAAAAATTATTTTCTTAGAATAATTTCAAAAAATTTCTTTAAATGGTCTTCAAGGGGCCTCTGTTCTTTTAACAAAATGAAAAGAAAACGCCGATAATGCTCGACACGATTTTTCTCGTCAAGCACATGCAATTTAAACAATAAAAAATTAAAAAAAAAAATTAATTAATTAATTAATGAATTGCTGGAATTTTATCAATCATAATCATAAGTCGCACTTTGAAAGCAAAATATGTAAAAAGAAAGCAAACGAAATCCAAAGGACGCAACACAAAGTGAGGACTGCTTGACAGAGCATCCAGTATATGCATAAGGAAGCATTTAGCGCCTCTGCACGAGCTTCTCTCAAGCCCTTTAACATTGTACGAAGCACTCAAGTAACTTAAACATTCCAACTACAATTAACATGTGAGATATTAAAAAACTTAGAAAAACTCCGTGAGAATATTTTTTTATTATTCTATAATTATTTTTTTATATTCTAACTGGCGTATCTATGGAGATTCAACTTACAATCACAACCTTTACGTTTTAGAGCAGCAGCTTGCGAGCTGCAGATAATCTTAACGGATTATCAATTCATTCTTTAACAATTCATTTTACAGTAGAGTGTGGTCCCTTTAACATTGTGCATTTTATTTTTCATTCTATTACTTTTCCATCTTGGCGATCTTTTCTTCTTGGAAATTTTTTATTATTTAATACAGTTTAGTTATCATGTTCCTTTTCCTTGTGGCGATTTTTTCTCATGATATTTTTTTTAGCTTTAATACTTTTTCATTTTGGCGATTTTTTTCAATACAGTTTAATTATCATGTTCCTTTTCCTTGTGGCGATTTTTTTTATTATATTTTTTTTATTTTTAATACTTTTTTATTTTGGCGATTTTTTTCAGTACAGTTTAGTTATCATGTTCCTTTTCCTTGTGGCGATTTTTTCTCATGATATTTTTTTTAGCTTTAATACTTTTTCATTTTGGCGATTTTTTTCAATACAGTTTAATTATCATGTTCCTTTTCCTTGTGGCGATTTTTTTCATTTTTATTCTATTATATATTTTTTAAATTTATTATTATTTAATAGAGTTTAGTTATCATGTTCCTTTTCCTTGTGGCGATTTTTTCTTTTTAATATATTTTTTTTTAAATTTAATACTTTTTCATTTTGGCGATTTTTTTCATTTTTATTCTATTATATATTTTTTAAATTTATTATTATTTAATAGAGTTTAGTTATCATGTTCCTTTTCCTTGTGGCGATTTTTTTTAGTTTTATTGTATTATATATTTATCAAATTTATTATTATTTAATAGAGTTTAGTTATCATGTTCCTTTTCCTTGTGGCGATTTTTTTTATTATATTTTTTTTATTTTTAATTCTTTTTTATTTTGGCGATTTTTTTCAGTACAGTTTAGTTATCATGATCCTTTTCCTTGTGGCGATTTTTTCTCATTATATTTTTTTAGTTTCAATACTTTTTCATTTTGGCGATTTTTTTCATATTTATTCTATTATATATTTTTTAAATTTATTATTATTTAATACAGTTTAGTTATCATGTTCCTTTTCCTTGTGGCGATTTTTTTTAGTTTTATTGTATTATATATTTATCAAATTTATTATTATCTAATAGAGTTTAGTTATCATGTTCCTTTTCCTTGTGGCGATTTTTTTTATTATATTTTTTTTATTTTTAATTCTTTTTTATTTTGGCGATTTTTTTCAGTACAGTTTAGTTATCATGATCCTTTTCCTTGTGGCGATTTTTTCTCATTATATTTTTTTAGTTTCAATACTTTTTCATTTTGGCGATTTTTTTCAATACAGTTTAATTATCATGTTCCTTTTCCTTGTGGCGATTTTTTTCATTTTTATTCTATTATATATTTTTTAAATTTATTATTATTTAATAGAGTTTAGTTATCATGTTCCTTTTCCTTGTGGCGATTTTTTCTTTTAATATTTTTTTTTTTAAATTTAATACTTTTTCATTTTGGCGATTTTTTTCATTTTTATTCCATTATATATTTATTAAATTTATTATTATTTAATACACTTTAGTTATCATGTTCCTTTTCCTTGTGGCGATTTTTTTTATTATATTTTTTTTATTTTTAATACTTTTTTATTTTGGCGATTTTTTTCAGTACAGTTTAGTTATCATGTTCCTTTTTCTTGTGGCGATTTTTTCTCATTATATTTTTTTAGTTTCAATACTTTTTCATTTTGGCGATTTTTTTCATATTTATTCTATTATATATTTTTTAAATTTATTATTATTTAATACAGTTTAGTTATCATGTTCCTTTTCCTTGTGGGGATTTTTTTTATTATATTTTTTTTTAAATTTAATAAATTTTCATTTTGGCGATTTCTTTTAATTCCTTTTCTATTATATATTTATTAAATTTATTATTATTTAATACAGTTTAGTTATCATGTTCCTTTTCCTTGTGGCGATTTTTTCTCATGATATTTTTTTTAGCTTTAATACTTTTTTATTTTGGCGATTTTTTTCAATACAGTTTAATTATCATGTTCCTTTTCCTTGTGGCGATTTTTTCTCATGATATTTTTTTAGTTTCAATACTTTTTCATTTTGGCGATTTTTTTCATTTTTATTCCATTATATATTTATTAAATTTATTATTATTTAATACACTTTAGTTATCATGTTCCTTTTCCTTGTGGCGATTTTTTCTTATTATATATATTTTTTAAATTTAATACTTTTTCATTTTGGCGATTTTTTTTTTAAATAAAAATAAAATAATATACTTTTTATATTTTTGTTTGCGTGAAAAGAAAAAAGTTTTAGTAATGAGTTGTAAAAGGATGTGGATGTCCTTGACTGGAACTAGTTAGTAAGTTCATTACCATCAAGTGGTTAAAAGTTTGTGGGTTCGAGCAGTTGTTGTAAATTAAAAAAAATTCTCATGAAATGCTTTAATACATCGTCAGTTCATTGTAGTTGAAATGGTTAAGTAACGCATGCCCAGTACGAATTTCCTTTCTCTGTGAATTAAAGTATAATATGCGCTTTCGTGTATATAAAAAATTTACATTCAGAGCACTTCTAGTCATATAAATTTTTAAATTGCTGAATGCCTCTTCTAATACAAATTGTTCAAAAAGGAAATAAAAATCTGTCGAGAAATAATTTTCAATAATTTTTTTATGCTTTGCAATGCATTCAGATGATGGAAAATATTTTTCCTACATGATTAATTAATAAAGAAGACAATAACCGTAGGAATGATTTGAAATTAAGAAAAGAATATGATAATAATAAAAAAAGCAGTGTTTCTTCTATGCCATTATAGAAGATCCTGATCCTCATCCTGATGGTGATCCTGCTCCTTTAAGAACAAATATTATTTGATACCTTATCTTTTAATAATCAAAAGCTAAAATTATCTAATAATGATAATTACAAAATTTAAATAATAATGCCAACGAAATGATAATGTTTTGAATTCTTCCTGAAGAACAAAAAAAAAATAAAAATTCATTTGTACGCATTTGGTTGTGAACGTTTTTCTCAAATCTTATGAAATCTCTAAACCAGGCATGCATACATGCACAGATCAAAATATATGTAGGGCTGTGAGTACACACATGCGATTCTTTGTACACACTTAACAATAGTTGTGCATGTACCATCAAGGCCAAGAGCAAGGATATAGAATTTTTTTTTTCTGTACATTTTCCTTATTATTTTATATTTATTTAAACAGCAAATAAACTACATCAAGCAAAAAAAAACAAGAAGCAAAAAGAAAAAAAAAAAGAAAAAACAAATTGTTGGTCCTTTTAGCTCCATGTTGTTGCCTAAAAAGCCCCTGCAGCCACAACTGATTCTTTAACACACATGTGTGTACGAAATCAAACAAATCTGTATGTACAAATTTGAAAAATATCTATTGTTTTGAGCACGTCCTTCCTAAATGTACTTCCTTTTTGGCAAAATTTGGTTTTTTCTCAAATCTTCTATCAGTTTTGGTTTTTTGTGTTTGGTTTTTTTTTTTTTGGTTTTTGTTGTTGTATGGTAAACCTACACAAAATCTCTAATTCTCCTTATGAGCATACTCACTCATTCCTTTGGGCAGCACACAACCAAAGATATGTATAAGCAGGCAGACAGACAGACAAACTTCTAAATATAAAATTAATTTCGTTTATTTCTTGCGAATTTCTTTTCTTGCTTTCCTTTGTTTTCGTTGGTCTTTCTCTTTCTCTTTTCTTTTTGGTTTTTTGCAGTTATTTTCCCTCTCAATTCCCTCTATTTGAATGCCTTTATTAAAGTTTCCTTCAGCACTTGTTGGCGTTAGCTGCGTCACGTTCGTCGCTGTTGTCCTTTTATGTCTTAAAGGCGGCAGAATTTTTGGCAACGCCAGCGTCAGGATGTTCTTTTGTATGGGTAATCATTTCACATCACTAACACACCAACACTAAATGTGAGCTTTTCCATAGCTATACATGCATACATGAGAAACGGTGCTCTCTTACTGCTCAAATAATATACTATGAATGTATGTATGCTTGCATATAAGCTGAGTGCTTTTGTGGCTGAGTGTGTTAGAAATAGTTATATTTTCTATATATTCTCAATCAAGGATCAGTTAAGTATCAACTAACTGCTTAATTATTATCTATTCCTTCTTTTTTTTATTATTATTATAATTTTCTAAGTTAAACGTTTTCCCCCTTTTTTTAAAAAAAGTATTTTATTAATGAATCCCTGAATGAGAAGTCCTTTCATTATTAAAAGACTTTTATTAAAAAATGGTTTTTTCTTCAAAAAAATTAGATTTTTTAAAAAAAAAAGAATAGAAAGCAATTGCCTTAAAATGCTTACTTAAATTTCAGCACTGAAATTTATTTCTACAGTAAGTTTTTAAGTACTAATTCAATTGCATATTAATTTAAAAATTTCCCCAGCTGTTTAAGCACATACATACATACATACATACATATTCAATAAAAATTGTATATAAAAGTTTTCAAAGATAAATAATTTTAAACTTCAAAAGGAAAATAAAAAATTTTGCTACTTTTGAGGAAAACTTAAATTAAATTGAAAATAAAAAATTCCTTTTATAAAAAAGTGTTATACATACATATAACACAGAAATCTGTTATTGCCTAAAACTGGAAAATTATTTAATTAAATGATCATGCGTTTTAACTATTAGAAAAAACAATGAAGAATGATTAGAAAAATGGCTAAAGACTTTCATAAAAAAAGTTCTAGAAAATTCTTTGTTTTCAATTCCTGTAATGCGTAACTTCATAAACGGATGCAGTGCTTTTTTGCTGGAGATATTTTGGGGAACATCGTTCTCTACATATCCAACTGTAATTGTTAATTAAATTGCCAATTGGCCTGAAATTACATTTCTAATAAAAAGATCCCTTTGGAAAACTACTTTTTTCATTTTAAGTACTTTTTCAACTACTCTTGATATTTAACGCACGTTAGTTTTTAGTTAAAATGCATACATACATTACATATGTACATACATACATATATTACTTTATATAAGAAAACTAAATTTATTGTAACCAAAATATGTCAATTGTTTACATAATTAAATTAAAAATGATGTGTTTTGACCATTTTCAGCAACCAACACCCGCCTTCATAAAAATGATCTTGACACATTGAGTAATACATTTTAATTCTATGCAAATCTATTAATTAATATGTATTTAATTAGGAGTAGTAACACCCTTTCATACAATAAAAAAAACACACACACACAAATGGATTTGTTCGGCAGCCAGAAGCCGCAACAGTATGAGTAATCGTAAATGAAACTCGGCAGGGACGCAAAGGGAACAAATTGCAAAGCAAGAAAACCAAGCCAATACACATTGAACTAACAACCATCATAAAGAGATAATGTCTAAATTAGTGTTGTTCTTGTTGATGTTGTTTCTTTTTTTCAAATTTAAATTCGTATACTACAGTTTTTTATAGGTATTGAAAAAATTGCCAAAAAATCTTACTTTGTGTTTGAGTAGTGAGAAGTGCGAGTACAACGAAGCCAAGAGTATAAGAAAGAGTGTGTGTGCAGGTATTCATGTGTTTATGGCCGCAGCTACGTAAAGATGCACGTACACATGTAAATCCATCCACACAACTTTCTGCAAACATACAAGTTCAAATGTGTGTAAACTAATGAACGCTGCCATACACACGAACGTATGAATGTGCTCATATACGAACTACTCTACTCCACATGCATGGGAAATATTAATGCCAATATACATTCATATACATATCAAGGCATACTTAAATACATACATACGAATTCACCTACATACAAACCTAAATTTATTGTTATTAGTGTGAAAGATATTGAACTTCCAGAGAATTTTTTTTATTAGTGCCGCAACGACGCTGCTAGCAGAGTTTTAAGAGCATAATTTTAGTTAAAATTGCTATTAGTTATTTGCTTGCGAATGGGTGTGTGTGTGCATGTGTGTTTTGCTAAAAGTAAAAATGTTTGATGGAATTTTTTTTGTTTTGGAACTATTTACCGGCAGTATTCGAGTATTCCAGAAGGCATTTATTTTGAGCTTTTTCAAAAAATGAAAAGAAAAATAACAGAGAAAATGTTGTAGAGGGAGCAGCCAAGCAAGTGGAGGATTGAGTCGTTTAAGTAACGCCACATCCACATACATATGTACATATTAATAAGGGAATTGTAAAAGAGGCAATTCGTAAGTATGGATGGATATTTAAGACTTAAAAAAGAAATTGTTTTGTTTTTCGCCTAATTTTGAATTATAAAAATGGCTCTCCGAACTTTTAAAAAAAAACTCAGTTTTCCTTTTTGAAATATAAATAAAAATAATTTTTTTCATAAAAAAGTACTTTCCTGCTAAAATGTAATTTTAGTGCGTTTGCTATAAAAATCGGTTTCTCCAAAAAAAAAGTACTTTCCTCATAACAAAAAGAAAAAAACACATTCTAACTACAAGTTTCGCACTATTCTGCACGAATTCCTCTTGTAATAGAATCCTTCCAAAGCCAATATTTTTTTACAAGAAATCGTTTTTAGGTGACTTTTAGGTGCATTTCTTTTCGAGGAAGGCAATTTAAATAAAAGATAAACCCTAAACAGATGCTTTACCTTTTCTAAAAAGGGATCTTTTTTTCTAAAAAAAAAATTCACTTTTTTAAATAGTTTACGTTTAATGCGCTCCAGGTTGCAAAATGATCCAAAAAAGTTACAAAAAGCTACTTTCTTAACAAAGTACTATTAAGGAAAAAATTATTCCGCCTAAGACCCATCTGGCAGGGCCTATCACCCAAATTATGAAATTATTTTTAATTATTCTCTAATAAACAAAAAAAAAAAAAATAAAATATTAATAATTATTTACAAAAAGTTAAAAATTTCTTATAGAAAAAGTAAAAATGTATAAAAAGTGTTTTGGACGGGAAGAGCTTTTTTAAAGAAAAATAAATATTAAAAAGTACTTTTTAGGAAAAGTCTCTTGTTGCCAACAATTTTAAGCGGTTAATTTCTATATAAAAATGTATGTAACTTTCTTAAGCATTTTTGTGTTAAAATTTGGACACCTATAGAATTATTTAAGCCACTGGAAAAGGACTCTTTGAGTGGTTTTTCGTTGATAAAACATTAATGAAGATTTAAGTATGTGTGTGCGTGTGTTATATGTGCCGGCTAAATATTTGAGAGTGTTTTATGACTGAGCCTGTGCTTGTGTGTGTGTGTTCTGTGCTTTCAGTTGATTTAACAGATACTGCTCTGAAGCTTTTAGCAACTGTTTAGAGTTCAGTGTTCAAATACGTTCCTAACTGTGAGCAACCAAAGAATTTTGTTGAAACACCTCTTGAGGAAACGTATGCGCCGCTACGCTACAAACCAACCAGAAATAAATTTAAAAATAAATTCCTTTTTTTTTATGAAAAAAATTTGTTTAGTTTAACCATTTTATTTTGAAATTTATGTTTGAATTTACTTTACTGTTAAATTTGAATAATTGGTTTTGTTATAAATTATATTACGCGTTCGTATGTCCGTTCACTATTAAGTTTGTTTCAACTGCATGGAAATTAGTAGAAAACAAACATAAGAAAAAACCGCCAAAGTAAGCAACATTATCTAATCCAACAACACCAGTTAATGCAACGTGTTAATTTTTTTTTTACATAAAATTAAATAATTTAAAAAATATTCGAAAAAAAAAATTTTTTTATACATTATTTTGCAAGGAATTCAAGTTTTTGTTCAAAAAGTGTTCAAATGTGTTTCATCATTTAAGTTATTTTCAAAAATATGTATATAAATTTTGTTTGATAAAAAAGAAATGCTAAAAACCCAAAAAGAAAAGAAATTCATAAAAAGCTGACATCATCTAATTTAAAAAGCAAAGAATCAAATACTGTATAAACTAAACAACAAAATTCAGTTTTAATTAAAAGCAAAACCATTAAAAGAAATAGTTTTTTTTTCATACAGAAAAAAAAATATTCACAAAAAAGCTAAAAAAAAAAATTCGCAAAAATTAGCAACAAACAAAAAAATCCCAAAGCAAAAAAAAAGAACTTTCAATAATACAACAAAAACAAAAACAAAATATATAAAAAAAATATATTTTTTATCTGTAACAAATTTTGCGAGAGAAGCCCAAATAAAAATTTCCTGTTCGCTACAATTTTTATCTTAATCATCGCTGCAACAACAACTTTGGCACATAATCCACAAAAACAACAACGACGACTACTTTAATTTATTAACAAAAAAATCGACAAATTTTCTAGAGCAAATGTATGTATGTATGAATGTTTGCATGTGTATTTATTTAGTTTTTAAATGCTAATGTGTATGTAAGTAATTTCTTAAAAAGTAAATACATATGTTGTATGTTGTGTGTAGCAATGTTTTCACACGCACACACACATACACACATTAACAAAAGGAAAAAAAAACAAAAACTCTCTTGAATATTAATAAAATAAAATGGAGAAAGACATTAAAAGTTAAGATTTTTAGCGCTGCTATGAAGACTTTCGAAAAGCACTACACTTTACAAAACCTTCAAAGCTTAATATTGCCCTTTAACTCATTAGCTTTATATTTGTAACTAGAAATATTATATTGCAAAATATTGCTTTGGACCGTTTGAGGTGCAATTTTCTCAGAGCGGAGTTCAATACCAAGTCCGTCATACCGTTTTTTTTTCAACCAAACCAAAAAGACCATATTGAACTGGTCCATGGAGAAGAGATCTATTTAATCACCTCCGATTCAGTTTTATTATTATTGTAACCACCTAATGCGCGCTACAGAGTATTTTTAGCGCTATAATCGTTTAGTACCTCCGATTCAGTTTTATTAATATTCTAACCTCCGGATGGATGCGCGCTACAGAGTATTTTTAAGCGGTATAATCTTTTAGTACCTCCGATTTAGTTTTATTATTATTCTAACCTCCGGATGCGCGCTACAGAGTATTTTTAGCCGGTATAATCTTTTAGTAACTCCGATTCAGTTTTATTATTATTCTAACCTCCGAATGCACGCTACGGAGTATTTTTAGGCACTACAGTTTTTAGTACCTCCGATTCAGTTTTATTAATATTCTAACCTCCGGATGTGCGCTACGGAGTATTTTTAGGCGCTATAGTTTTTAGTACCTCCGATGCAGTTTTATTAATATTCTAACCTCCGGATGTGCGGTACAGAGTATTTTTAAGCTCTATATTCTCTATAATTTCAGCGTTTCGCCCATCTATAAAGAAAAGCTCTACATACATTTTTATTACAAGAACCAAGTTTATTTTACGACTCAAAACCTTTTAATTACACTGAGAGATAACATTTTTTTTAAGCAATTAATTTAATTATTTCAAATTCTAATTATTAGTTGAGCATCTTAATAAATAAAAATTTAAAGTAAAATCCATCCAACTACCGTAAGTTTATCTAAGAATAATCTTCTCTAAAAGAAGATTAAGATTATTTAAGAAAATCCGCTACGCGGCCTCGAGTTTAGTACCTAAAAATAAACATATATTAAATTACCTGTGTACTAAAAATTCTTAACATTAATTTCTCTTTGATTTTCCGAAAGTAAAAAAAATTATTTGCGAATAAAGAAAAATTATTAAACTAAATTTTCAAATTCAGGTAGCGAATTCGGGGCAGCGAAATTAACTTGTAACTTTTTTATATTTTCACATTAAGAAAAATAATAATGAAGAGCTAAGGAAAATGGTGGTGAGAAAATTATTGCCAGCACTGTCACGAATTTCAAGGAAGGCCAAAAATGTCAGATCAGTGATAAACAATAGGAAAACTGTTGATATTAAAATATATATATGCAACAGTTTATCGAGATCTAGAAAAATTTATCTGCCAGATGCTTTCAGCGGAGGGGTAACTGTCTAGATCTTTTGAACAAAAATCGGTTTGGATTTCTATAGTATTAAAAATGGGATACGAAGGCTTTTTTTCAATTTTTGCATACGCGGTAGGCACTTGTATGCGGAAGGTAATATTTCTCTGCATGATTCCGTGTTTGCGTTTATAGAAAATATTCTTCAGACCCTCCATTGGATGATTGTCGGCCATGATAATTTAACTTTCAGTGCGTATTATCAGATCTGTTCTACAAAGTCACAAAGGATCTTTGAAAAACAGATGAGAAATTGTCTCCGGGTACGATCACGACCCAGTGAGCATTTAGGCAACCCTAAAATTGTATATACTAGATTGGATCTTAGATTGCTAAGGTCTGGTATAAAACCATCATTTTGAAAACGATTCTTTCATATATGCAATTCAAACAGATTTCCAGTGCAGATCAACTTAATATGGTGATTCAGGGGGAGAAGGAGCAACACGATAATTTAATGAAAGACTATTGCTAATTTAATAGATGCACATAACTTAGTCATGCCTTCCCTGGCATTAAATTTGCGTACCCTGATAAGGAATACCATGATAAGTGTTTCTTTATATCTAATCAATCTTGCATGATATTCAAGCAGAAATGTGTATAGTCCACCTATTCCTTGTAAAGAATTGGTTAATATAACATTATTATTTCATATCAGGTTGATTTCATCTATTAACGGCCCATTGTGCAACACGATCTACAGAATCTCTGCTCTAGGCTCGATTTTTAGCGCAACTGAACAAGGAGGTAGGGGTTTTTGTTTTTGTTGCTTTCTGGAATCTCATGGTCACAGTATGACTTGGTTCACCGTTTACCCAAACTTAATTTGAAGCAAGTCAATAAAGACTTGCTTCTGGCCCGTTGTTAAGATGAACAATTAGGGCCCCTTGCCACTACTGTGTTCCGCAAGTATTCTCAATACAAATTTACAGAGCATAAATCGCGATCCTCAAATTTAAAATCGCATCTTATCCACCGTGCCTTTTCCAAGTTAATCATGAAACTTATCCGTATCACCAAAAGATAGTAAGACGAAATTTTAGGCTCCAACCCAGTTTCTTTCTCTAATCTGTTCTGCCCACGCAGATTTCGCAAAAGAAGAAGTTTCGCAGATTGATTTGGTTGAAAAAGTTTTAGATTACTTGGTGTACGGGTTTCTTATCAAATACAAATTGTATCCAGGATCATAAATTCTGATGAGCCCTGCGAAATTCGAATCAAATCAGGATTCAGTCCTTGGTATCTTCGTCCTTTTATCTCTTATCTTTTTATCTATTTAATTCACCATTTAACCATCTGCGACTTTAACTAGGAGGAAAGTTTAACTTCATTAGAGACCGCGGTAAAAAAAGCTCTTTAATAATGGCCCCAATAAGTCTAAGGATTCTTACTTGATTATCAGTAACCGCAATATTTTACGGCCCATAGTGATGCTTATTGTTATATCTTCTGCTTAAACACTAGAAATAATACTTAGAGGACTATAGACATTCTCGCACAGTGCATCATCAGGAAAATCTGATTGGTCTAGGAGAATTCATAGTCAAACTATCCAGGATATAAAACTAATGTCTCAATTGATTTAATATCTCACATTCGTTGCTAAATCTTGTTGCTATCAAATGGCCCCAGGCAGCATATGCGATTGCAATTGACGATAATGGACTATCAATACAATGCTATAACATTTCCGAAGGTGAGAAATATTAGATAAATGTTTACCAGCTTTAATGGTTCTGCCATTGAGTTGGGTCTCTCTTTTTAAACAAAGTTAAGCAGAGAATGTTCAGGAATGTCTGCTAAATACAACCAGAGTTTCGGAATTAATCGACCGTTCAATATTTTGTATTATAGTGTATCTTGCTATCTAGCTGAACACCAACTCCAAATGGTATTCGATATAGTGAAATGGTGCTTAATTTGAAGTAGATATGGATTGCCGGTACCGATTCAGTACAAGAAAAATTATATTCAACTACGATCCGAAGCTCTTACAAGCAATGCAAAAAACACAATTGCCGAATCCGTAATTCAATACCTAAAATAGCCTAAACCTAATTTAACTAAGCGTAGAGACATACCGTGCACCATAGTGTGGTCACATATAGGCCTACGACTACACGACTAGTATTGCCGACATCTAAAATCGTTGCCTTATTATGTGTATTAAATAGCAATAATATAGCGAGCTCACGATGTCATGTTTGACTATAACTGAAACGGAATTATACGGGAATGACGACATCGGTCATGTACGAATAATCGGAAATACAGTAAATTATATTATATTAATTTAAATCAAAACAAATTCGTCTGCAATTGAAAGACATTTTCGAACAATTTTAGGTAAATTCTTTATTTTGAGGTGGCCCCCTTATCATCCTGAAATACATCTTAGGAGACAAATTTCTTACATATAATAAAAAAAAGTAAAAAGAAGGGGGCGAAAAAGAAGGAAATCACCGAAATTAAATTATTTATTTATGCTAAAATAATTAAAATACGTGTGCGGAATTTACATGCCGAATGATAAATACAATCAGTTAATAGAGGCTCCAATAATCGAGGTTCAACTGTTGTTCTTTCATAATTTCGAAAAATACTTTTTAATATAAAATATGAAACCCTTTTGGATTCGTTAATGGATTCTTAACATTTTTGGGTGTATTTTTTTTTTTTTTCTTGCTAAATAAAGTATTTCCCCATACAAGAAGGAACAGAACTGATTCTATGCCTTACCCAGCCTTGACATACACAGACTCTAATTTTAACCGACTCGCTGTGATGTTGTGTCCACGCATGCAAAAGCATTCATAAAAATAGATGCATTTCAAATTAAAGGGGCTGTGGTCGGTTGCCTGCCGTCTCATATGTGTTTCATCCGAATGAATAGTTTGTTTAAAAAGATTCTTGCATAATACATACATATACATACATACATGCATGCAGTATGTTGGCGGATGTGTGTGGGTCTCAAGGTGTTTCTAATGCATTGGAAAATATGCTTATGGGCCAAACCAATAATGAGCTGACGATATGTGCTAATCATTTCACAGTAATCTTTTCTAAAATCGTAAAAGCTTAACTCCCTCCTAGCAACAATATGTTAGCATGTGAAGACATACATACACACATATGTATATGTACATATCCATTAGTGTATGTACTTATGTTTGCATGGAAAGCATATGCCCTACGCTATAATTTTGTAACCGGCCCCAAAAACAAAACAAAATAATCTACACATACCGGCATGCGTAACATGCATGCATACTTTTATAAGCAACTATGAATAGGGATGTGTATGTGTGTTACGAGATATATGTATATACATATATGGATGAGGCCATGTATATGTTTGCATGTACAAATGGTTTTATATATATATATATAATCGTGTGTGCTTATGTACATACATACATACATACGTGCATACATACTTATGCGGTAAAGTTTGTATTCTTAATGAGTTTTTTGACTTTATGAAAATTTTGTTGTAGTTTTTTGTTTAATAATAAGAATACAAATTTAACCAATTTCTTTAAATCCCAAAATCCAACATTATCATTCTCATTGATTAAGTTCCTCTCCCTCTCTGTGGCAATAGTGTAATTATAAGAAGCTCTCCCTCTAATGCTGCTCTCTTTCTAAGCAAGTTCTCAACTAAAGCAAACTTGAAATATCTCAGTGTTGTCGGGTCTTCAATATTATCTTCCCGAGAAATAAATATTTGAAAATAGTAAATTATATATATATGTTGAAAAGAAATTATTTAATGAGAACTTTAGACCGATATATGAAAAAATGTTGAAATGAAATAGAGTACCATTGCTAAGAGAAGATTCTTCTCTTGGTTTCAAAATTAGTTTTCTTTAATCATTTTTCATACCCTAAAACCAACATACGTAGAGTGTAAAGCAATGGCAAACGTTATAGGAATGAAGAAAGCCCACAATTACCAATAAGAAACAGAAGAATATTAAATAAATCAGCTGTTAACGCGCCACAAAATCCCCATGATTGTTTGAGGGATCTGTTAACCAAATTAATCGTTACCGATTACTTTCGTTGTCAGTTTATGATAGCTGTCAAGTAGCGTGACTTCAGCTGCGCCATTTTTTTAGACAATAGATAAAAGAAAAGCATAAAATTTGCTTATTTTAACGGTGGCTTCTAGACAAAAAAGTATTTTAATAAACCAGGTTTGTTTATTCAAAATCCAATAGAAACCACCAGTTGCGGATTACCTGCCGTCTTAACAGATGCCAATAATAATAATTCATATCTTATGAAATTTATTCTAAAATAAAAAAAGAATATTACAAATGAAAAAAAATTGTTACGAAAAAATAAAAAATTTAAACAGCTGATTTGCGTTTTGTTTTTTATATGAAAGAGGGTGACACAAAAAAAGATAATTTTGCCATGTAAAAGAGATCCTACGTCTGACAAAAATTTTATAAAGAGAGATAAAAGAAGCATTGCTATCAGCTCTGGAATAAATGCACTGCTTGTAAAATAATGGATTATCCATGAGAGGGCTGACTGTTTACGAAACACTAGGACCTTTAAAAATCTTCTGAAAATAAGCACAACTTTAACCAGATTCTGGTAGCAACAATAAAAACACCAGATTGGACACTGTGAAATATTAAGTACATCTGACAGCTGACTAGCAGCCTTTTTACATTGTAGTGCATACAATGAAATATTCAAAGATAAATTTCATGTTGCCGCTGCCTCTCAGCGGCCTAGTGAGGCTCATGCTTTTATTGTTTGCAATGCATTATGACCGGTATACCACAATGCAACAGTTTGGCCACTATAGCCAGCAAACTACAAAGCTGGCTAATACAATTTGACATATGAACTATGAAACTTCTGAGAATTTGATTTACCTTCACTGACTTTATGATTTCCCGTTAAACTAAATTATTCCACTCCCCTACGAATATAGAACAACAAAACACAAAAATATTTCCTATTAGAGAAAAAGTTAGTCAAACTTCAAAATCGTCGAAATCGTCAACGTTTTCGAAAATTCCTAAGATAATAATAAAAATCTCCTAAATCTCAAAAACCAAAAAAAGCCAGAACCTGACAGCACTACTTTACGCAAGTAGTTGCTCTTAAAATTACAATTCTCGCTTCCATTTATTTTGTCATTATTCAATTTATGTTTACTCTTGTATTTTCTAATATTTTTCTCCATTCCATTCGGTTTTTTCTATGCTGTCCGGCTTATTCATTCCTTTTTGGTGTAATCTTTATTATTTAATTGTTATTTGCATGTAGCTATTTCTTTCTCTGTGTGAGTGCTGGTTTTTTTCTTCCTTTTTTTTTTGTGCTTTTTCGTCAAACCTAAAAGCAATTTTTTTTCTCACTTGCCAACAACATCTTGTTCTTATTTTTTCTAAATTAGTTTTATTTTTTTTATAGTTTTTTTTTTTACGGATTTCTTTTGTTTCCATTTCATTGTTTTTTTTTGCTGCTGTTGTTGTTGGTCGCCGTTTTATGCTCTCTCCATTTGTTTAGAGATTATGCCCGTGATTTAGCTTTTTATAAAAACAAGAGTTTTTGCACTTTTCCTTTAGAAGCCAGCAAGCAGTTCTTCTCTTTAAAAAATGTTTTTGTTTTTTTTCTTTTTTTTTTCTTTTTTTTTACTGAGTTTCCGTATAAAAAATATCAAGGTTCAGTTTTTGCGCAAAAAATTTTTATTTCCTGATGCCCTACACCAATTATATACGGTGGTTGGATGCACATGTAACTTCATATACACATACATATGTATGGATTGATGTATGCATATATATGTGTGTGTGAATACGAATAAATATGCGATTAGTATATAATTTGTAAAGATACCATAAGAAATTGTGTGGAGGGGAAAAAGTTGAAATTGTTGTTGTCATTTCCTTAAAAACACTTTCAAGCAACTCAAGTCCAAAAACTTGAGCAGAATTCAAGGTGAAAATTCCTGCGGTGTAGGGCACCGAATTAGACGAAAATCCATAATATCGTAATAAATTTGAGAAAATATTTAAAAAAAAAAAATTCGTGCATTGAGGAAATTTTCTACAGATAATTGTAGAAAATCCCCCGACATCGGGGAAATTTTAAGGCGGGTCATTATAACTTGAGAAAAGTTTACACAATTTGTAAAGCATTTAATAAAATATTTTAAAAAATCCTTGAACATTGGAAAATTTTTAAGGCATGCCGGTAATAACTTGAGCCAAACTAGAAAATTTGTAATGCTTTTAAGAAAATGCTATCTATTTTGATATCGCTGAAGTTGTAAGACGAAACATTACATAAATTGAGAAAAATTTAGAAATTATTCTAAAAAATCCCCAAACATCGGGAAAGTTTCAAGGCGGGCCATAAAATAACCCAACAAAATTTGGAAAATTTGTAATGCATTCAATAAACTGTTGTAAAAAATACTGCGGATCGAGGAAATTTGAAAATGGGCCATTAAATAGCTTCAATTAGAACTATGCTAATGAATACAATAAAATTTTGTAAAAAAATCTCGGTTATCGAAAAAGTTTTCTGCCGGGCCACAATTAGAAGATTTGTAACGAATTTATGACAACATGTAGATTTGAGTGCATCGAGAAATCTCCCTGGCGCTGACTTGATAACTGAATTAATTTTGCTTTAGTGAATATTTCCCGAGTACTTCGAGGTGTTTGCACAAGCGTTATGGCAGTACTAATAATAGATCGGGAAGAGTTATTATATGCAATGTATATATATGTACAAAATTCTTGCAAAATATTTTTTTTTTAAATATTTTTGCATAAGTATGTAAAAAATCCGTATTACTTTCAGACAGAAAATATTGTTATCCTTTTATTTTCAGGCATTTAGCAATATCATTTAAATGTAACAGAAATGCCCCCTTCTGTTTTCTAGGGGCTACAATTGTCCAAGAATGCAGCAGATCGTTCGAAAAGTATTTGCAACATATTGCAAATATTAGTTAGATACAATAGGGAGATATTTTCTAGCGGGCCACTGTATTGTCATCGATATGTGTATAAATTTAACCGATTTAGATAAAAACTTAGAACTTCTTTTTAAACGTGAGCCACAAAAATATTTTCCGCGTGCTTAACTGAAACCTGAATTTATTTACTGCCAAGGGGGAAAATATTTAATTCATTAAATAAAATATTATACGCGATTTTCAAAAATGTGATTTTTTGGCCCGCCTCAAATTTCAGCTATTCATTTCATTGCGCCTCTAATGTTCCCTTATATTTATCACCAAACTTATAAATAACTTTGCATGACTACCTCACCAAGCAAGTGTCAATGCCATCAAGAAAATAAAAAGAACAAGAAACTCAACTATAAAATCTCACAAATTTTGAAACTGCTTTGACAAATTTTACTTGTAGCTAAAGTTTTTAGTAACTGCTTTGATTCGATTTGGTTAAAGGGTGGCAGAAATCAATTTATTGATTTAAATTTGTGTGACCTGAAAACAGACGGATATATCACATGTAAAAAGGAAAGAACAGCACAAAGTGGTTTTTCCATCATTGAAACAAAATGAAGAGAGGGAGAGAGATAAAAGTGAAATTATAGAAGAAAAACTGAAAGTAAATATTAAGGGTTTGGGAAAAGTCCAATTTGTGACGTTGAAACTACTCCCTGGCGATTATAGCAATAAAATAAAATGAAAATATTTGTAAAAGTTTTAGGCGGGCTATTTAAGGAACATATTTTTTTTAGTAGAATTTCAAGAGAAAATATAACAAAATGGCAACTCTAATAGCGTTTTCCATTTTGCTAGAAGTATGAGTAATAGATTTGAACAGCATCTCGGTCAGGCGGGCCACTGAATACTTCAGTCGGAATCTAGGAGTAACAGGAGTTGGCGATATTAAACTTATTCTAATTAAAAATAACACTCACATAGTGAACGGGGCCAAAAGTTTGACTATTAATGAATGAACATATATCAAACGTAGTAAGGGCGTATTATAAATTATATAGATATAAA
Source organism: Ormia ochracea (assembly GCA_963402855.1). Taxonomy (NCBI): domain Eukaryota; kingdom Metazoa; phylum Arthropoda; class Insecta; order Diptera; family Tachinidae; genus Ormia; species Ormia ochracea. Next base: position 14,930,693 of record OY727107.1, on the reverse strand, counting down.
TTAGTTGAATTTGCTTAAAGCTGCATTGCAGCGAAGAAATGCATGTGTTTTTATATATTAATAGTGTCCTCTCAGTGCTTGCCCACCTCCGTAGTCGAATGGATAATGAACAGCCTACTAATTTGGAGGTGGCTGGCTCGCTTCCTACCCCAGACCCTTGCTGTTTTCCTGCGGACAAGCCGAAAGCTTTGCAGATTGAGTTAGTTGGTTTAATTTCTAGACGGGCCAAAGTTGCATTGCTAAAATATAAGAAATTACTGAAAATTTTGTTTAATATACACAGAATGTATAGGATTATAAGAATACTTTAGAGGATTAATATAAAGGTGTTGAGAACCATCTTGCCTTGTATACGAATTTTCTGTTAGTATACCAGTTCAGATATTTTCTGGCGGGCCATGTATTGCATTGGAAAATAATTCCTTTCAACGTGCTTGATCTATGTTTCCTTGCCTTAATTTAAGTTCTAATACTTCAAAGCTTTTATAATTTCACTTAATTTTATTTTAATTTCCATTTTAATTTTTCTATTTCTTTCTTTTTATTTCATTATAGGTTTTTGGCAAATTGACAAATTAGCAAATAAAATCTGGATTTATTTTTCTAATTTTTATAACTAAAAAAACAAAAAGAAAAAATTCAAAATTTTGCATTAATTTCGGTTGAAGATAAAATTTAAATTGTAAAACATTCCAGCGAAAAAAAAAATTTTTTCTAGAAATTATTTATAAAAGCAAATTTTGTAAACTAAGACAATGGCTTCAGAATTGGATCAATTTGCTGAATTGGAATTATCAAAAGAAGATCGCGAACAAATTTTCGATCCACCTTTGGATCGACAGCAAATGGAAGGTGCTGGCACCTCAAGGTATTTAAAAATCTTTTTTCCTTTCCTCTTTTAATTCTTTAAGTTATTTTCCTACAATTTGTATTTTGGGGTAGTTCCACATTTTCTTTATACACATATATTGTCAATTCCTTTTTAAATATGAATTTAAGGCCAATTAAACCCACAATTGCTTGTAGTTAGCACGCCTTTAAAACCGGCTTTTACTTATTTCCCCTTCTCTGTTTCATATTTTTTATATTCAAACATTTTCTAGTAGTTTGTTTTTCTCTAAAAAAAAACCCCCCTTAAAAAAATTTCACATATTTTTTTTCACACCCTGGGTTTCTGCTTCAAATACCTTTCGCACGTTCTAATCTTTTCTCTATTTTTAGTTTTTTTTTTTAATCACTGATTTTTTGTCATTTATTTGCAAAAAAGAAAAAAAAACAAAAAAAAAATGTAAAATGTAGCATAGAAAAAAAATGTTTTTAAAACTTAATTCCAAGAGCATGAAAGCTTCTACAAGCTTATTAAACATGCACCCCTAATCAGGGTATGTTCTTGTGACCTCTGTTCTTAAAAAAACTTTAGAAAAAAATAAACGTGTTTGTTAGGAGCTGGTAAAATACCCTGCTGTGAACGAAATAATTATAAAATGGATCACAAAATGTACAAAAGAGGGTAAAACTTTGCTACATTGAGGCGGGCCATAAAATGCTAACATATAAATTTTTTTTACAAAATTTTTCTGGCGGGCCAACATCGTTACCGAAATGCTGGTGGGACTTTATTTTAAAAAATAAAATGTAAAGTAAAGCTGGCCAAAGTCATTCAAGGTAAAATAAAATCGTTTCATATTTTCCACAACGATATAAGATTATCTTCCCCTATTTTTAATTTTTAATCAATCGGTTTATGTTAGAATTCTCATTTGCTGGCGTCCGTTAAAATTTAATTAAAAATTCGTAAGAGTTCAAGTGTTCTAAAAATTTGAGCTATCATTGTACAGTCTATTTGGCCACCTTTAGAATTTTCCAGAACTAATTTTCTTTAAAAGGAAACAATGGCGTGTTTACTTGCTCTCTTATTCAGATAAAAATTTGATTTCAGTGTTCAAAGACAAATCTGGCGTGCCGTAATTGGCGTTTTTCTTAAATTTTTCCTTACGAATTATACTTTGTACAATTGGTATAAGTAGGAGCTTCTTATAAAAATCTAAGAATTGTTCACATCTTACTTTAAAGCCAAACAATTGCACAGCACAATGTTGGCCCGCCTAAAATATCTCTAGATTAGCCAGTTCTTTCCCTAAGATAATGATTTGGTGTATATATTATTTATTACAAATTCATCTTTACGACAAAAAACTGGATTTCTGAAATAGATGAAAATAAGGAGAATTTGATGCATTTGATTTTAATACCAATTTTGGCATTGCTTTTCTATAGAGTTAAGGATTTTTCTGCTTAACATTTCATTCCGCCAATAAAAACTTGTGACTGCCTAAATAATGAAGAGATTTTTATAAAAAAATGTGAAATTTTTAAAAAATTAATAAAAGTAAATTAAATGATTTTTAAAGATTTTCGTTTATTAATAGCAGATTCTATTCCTAAGTAGAATTTGGCCCGCCTAAGATATATACCGATTAGTTGAGATTTCCTACAAACTACTGATTTTTATCTTCGATATTGATGATTTGTAATTTTTTACATAAAAATTTCCAGTGTTGAATAGAGACTAAAAGCAAATTTAATTTATTTACAAAATGAAATACAATTCAAATTGAATTTTTTTTCAATTCTTTTGAATTCTTTTTAATTGAATTATTTTTTCAAGTGCTTATTTATAAGGAGTAAAAAATTTATATTTTAATTAAATTTTTGGGAAATCTGGCCCGCCTGAAATTTTTGTTATTTCGCATATAAAACTTATTTTATTTATAATATTCTTTATTTTAGAACTTTTGTTTAGTTCACTGCCTGCTTTTTTTTTTTTTTTTTTTTTTTTGTTTTTGTGCTGTCGGAAATACTAGTTAATTTCTAGAAAAAGAAACTAAACAATGCCCCTTTCCCCCTAAGTAATTATTAGCTGTGGAAACTTTTTCATTTCAATAAAAGGAAAAGGGTGTGAGACTCTTTCCTTTTTTATATCTTCTAAAATATTTTCAAATCTGCATTATCTTTAATAATAGAATACGCAGAGATCTAATAAATTTTCTAATTCTGTTTTTTAAATTAAAAAAAGAAGCAAAAATGTTTTCATATATTCATATTCCAAGGTTTCTTTAGAAAACACACGATGATGTTCGGAGATGCGTTTTATCTTTTTACAGATAAAATGTATGAAAAGAAATTCAGAGGGGCAAGTAAATATTTTTTTTTTTTTTTTTAAAAAAAAGAAAAAAACTAGTTTTATCACTTTGCCTTAAAAGAGAAAAATAAAGATTTTAATTACAAATTTTTAATGTTACCCAAAAATTATGTGAAGTAGAAAACAAGAACAATATGAACACGATGTTTCAGAAAGACACATGTTGCATGCACCTCATAACTCTTTCTTTATGGTTTGCCATTTCAAACACATCGTTAGTAACTAATTTGCTTTCTGTAGGGATTTTTTCATTGTTGTTCATCTTTTGCTAATTTTTCCTTCAAGGGAGGAAGGCAAAGAGAAGAGTATTCAAAATTTTTTTTCACGTGCTTTAAATTGCTGGAGATTTTTTATTGCGGCTTCCGAAAACTTTTGTGAGATTTCCATGAAATTCTTAAATGTAGGAAAAATATGCTTTATTGTATTTTTCTATATTTTTTGAGAAAAAAGGGCGGATTTTTTTTTCTAAACCCTAAATGTATTTGCTTAATATTTGTCAAACTTTGTTTGCTTCTCAACTTTTTTTTTTTTTTTTTGTTATCATCTTGTTAGTAGGGGTTTGCAAAACGTCATGAATTGAAGAAGGGACGTGCAAGCCATACATAAATGGCAAGCAGGAGGATTTATTCATTTTTGGGGTTTTTTGTTTTTTTTTTTTTTTTGAAAATTGAAAAACCTTTGGCCTTTTTTGCCAAAAATTAATACAAAGAATAACAATCTTTATGTCATGTTTTTTTTTTTTCTTCTGGCACGTTAGTCGTTTGAGTATCTGTGTCATCTGATTCCCATCGATTATGTAACATAAATTAGTTGAGTTTGTTGTAGAATTTTCATCTCCTTGATTGACAGATAAATTAATTCTTTTTGCTGCTTCACAACTTACCGACTTCCTTCAGATGGCAAGTTTTGTATTATAGCAGATATAAAGGTTTCACATTTATTAGCATAACAAAATATTTCAAAAAATCTTTGAGGCGCTAATAAGTATAATTTGGTGGTTTTAAAATGTTTATTTGTACTTGTTCGTTACTGGTAAGATAATATTTGTGGCCAAAGTAGCATGAGAAATTTTTCCTCACTCAGTTTTAATTGTTTTTTAGTGGCTTGTAAAATGGCCCGCCATAAATGTTGTGTATAGCTGCCACCTAAGGTCAAAAATTTTAATCAGTAAGAATCTTTAACAAAATATCTGCAAAAAAAATTTAGGTATCCAACCTTTGGCACTTGTCAGTTTTTGCATATTTGAATGAAAAAATTATTTGTATGAAAAAGTACTTTAAGCTGTTCGAAATTCCTAATAGAAAATTACACTTAAAAACAATTAAGCACCAGTCAACCTTTGGCACGCCTAAATTTTTATAAAATATTATTGATGGCAAAATAGTTTTATACATTTTTACAAAATTTTAATAAGCTATGCTAAATTTTGATATGTCGATATTGTGATATTTTTCTCAAGAAAAGTTTTTTTTTAATATCTTAATAAAAAAAGGTAAAGAGAAACTGTAAAATTAAAATTCCTAAATTGGCCCTTCTGAAAGCATGCAAGTTCTCGCTTTAAAATGTAAAAAATATACTTATTTTATAATAATACAAGTGAACCGCTACATTCCGCTTCTTGACAACATTGACAATTTTTACTAAAATTGAATTTTGCTTACAAACATAATTATTTTGTTTATAAGATAGTGGCCACTCCACTTTTATAATTTTAGTTTTTATATGCTTTAACAATTTCTTAGTGTTTCCAAAGATTTATTTTCTTCATATTTTTGGTTACTTTGTGAATGGTTTTTCCACGGTCCAACTCAGCTTCTACACTATATTGTTTAACTTGCAAAGGTTTCAAAGTAATTTAATACTTTAGAGAATACAAATTGTGTTTTCTTGTAAACTGGTTTGTGGCCCGCCTCATTTCCCATCGATCTTTCTTTGAGATCTTAAATAAAGCAGCCTTTAAATCACTAACTTTCCTATTGAAATGTTTGCTCAAAACTTCAATTGTCTTACTTGCAAAAACCACTACATATTACCTTAATAAGCTAGAAATCTTTTTTCCCCATTTACAATTGGTCCGCCTCAAGTTTTAAGGAATATTAAATTGTGTGAATAAAAAAATATCATTTTAGCATAATTTTGACACGCTTCTTTAAAGCGTTCTCGAACTACTTCATTTTCACATCATTTACAAAAATAAGTAGGAAATTGTTTTATGGCCCGCCTGAAATTTTACAAATTCCTTTATAACTTCCATTGGCAAGTGAGTTATCTGAATTACGTTCATGCCCACAATAATGTAACTTCATTAAATTCAGTTATTTGTTGTAGTTTTACTAAAAAAAATTTCATAATACAATAAAACAAATTGAACAGAAATGTAAAAAAGGGAATTGAACAAATAAGTGAAGTGAAGTGAATGAAAAAACTTGTGTTACTTTATTGTCGTATTTCTTTGACAGGCTAAACATTTGGTATTTTGATAAATGGTCAATGGTTGGTTGCTTTAACAGCCATTTAACTGAGTTTAATACCAATCGAGTGAGAGTGTATTTTTGTTGTTTTCATTTATATTTTATTATGGTGAAGAACCGCAGACATTAGCAACAATTTCAATTGTTTCATAACAAAGTTAATACAAAATGTATCTGTCTTTAGACGCAAAAAAGATACAGTTAACTGCTTTAAGCCGGGTCAATGAACTGCTGTTGTATTCAAAAAATTACACGCAGAGAAAAGTGGAATGTGATAATGCTAATGAATGCAATAACGAGACCTCCAAAAGGATAATACTTCGCAAGTTAAATAGTAGTGCAAAAATAAAACTGGCCCGCCTGCTAAAATGTATACTCTTCTTCTTCTAACTAGTTACAGCAGATCAGATTAAAGCAAAGGTTTCTAAGCGTTTAATATAAATCTTAATTTAAGGGAATCACAAACTATTTATTAATTAAATGACTCCGTAAAAACAGTGGAGAAAAGTGAAGTAACACTCGTTGTACCATAAGGATACGGTACAAGTGAAATGAAACTGGCCCGCCTTACAAAATGCATACTCTTCTTCTTCTAACTACTTACAGCAGATCAGATTAAAGCAAAGATTTCTAAGGTTTACATTGAAATTAAGAGAGGCAAAAAGTACTTTGCAATTAAATGACTATAAAAAAATATTAAAAAAGAAATTAACACTCCGGCAATTATTGTCTGCAGGTAAACGGAATAGGTGTTGGATAGGTGGTAAAGTGGCCCCTTGCAGCAATTTTTTGTGATCGAAGCAAATATGCATAATCCAATATGCTACTTGATGAATTGATTACTTGCAACCGCGAAGTGTTCGAAGAAAATTCAACAAATATTTTTTGTTTCTTGTAAGAACGCAAACAAAACTTTAGGCTTTTAATTATCAGTTATACTTTTATAAAAATCTTTATGTGAAAAAATTAAAGAAATGTTCGCGGTAAATGTGGCCCGCCTCAAGGTGCTTGATTTTATCAGCTTCTTTGCTATTAAAGTAAAAGAAATTATTCTTTTTTGGTTTAGGCAAACTTTCTTCTCCGTGAAAATGTAGGAAGGTGCCGCCGTGTCAAATTTGGCCCGCCCCAAGGTGCTTGATTTTATCAGCTTCTTTGCTATTAAAGTAAAAGAAATTATTTTTTTTGGTTTAGGCAAACTTTCTTCTCCGTGAAAATGTAAGAAGGTGCCGCCGTGTCAAATTTGGCCCGCCTCAAGGTGCTTGATTTTATCAGCTTCTTTGCTATTAAAGTAAAAGAAATTATTCTTTTTTGGTTTATCAGCCACTACGCTATTAAAGTAAAAGAAATTATTCTTTTTTGGTTTAGGCAAACTTTCTTCTCCGTGAAAATGTAGGAAGGTGCCGCCGTGTCAAATTTGGCCCGCCTCAAGGTGCTTGATTTTATCAGCTTCTTCGCTAGTAAAGTAAAAGAAATTATTCTTTTTTGGTTTAGGGAAACTTTCTTCTCCGTGAAAATGTAGGAAAGTGCCGCCGTGTCAAATTTGGCCCGCCTCATGTTAGTTAGACCGTAGAAAATTCTTCGTACTCGTTGAATAAAGTTTTACGTCTTTTTTCGCCATGTATATACTTTAGCATTTTGGCCAAGTTGCCTTTTATTCGGCCGCTAAATATTTTATTGTGAAATTTTGAACTCTTTTATTCTTGTTGCTGTTGCTGTTGTTGTTGTTGTTGTTGTCATGAAATGATCTTGTTGCAAAGATAGTATAAGCGTTCTAATTTATATCTCGCAAAACAGTTGGCCTAACAAACAATTTAGGCCTACTCGCTAAAAGAGAAAACGTATGCAGTTAAAGGAAAGTTTGAACCCTTTGCTTTGAATCGAAAGAAACGGAAAGAGAAAGACCAGGATAAATGTAATTTATTGTTGATTAAATGAACATTTGTTTTACCAGTGAAATGCTTTCTTTATTGTCCTGCATTTCATTTTATTTTCTTTTAGTATGTCATTTCCTTTACAAAATGATCCTGCTGCATTTGGTAGCTTTCAGTTTATTGTATTTCAGCCAAAAATTACTTTCTTTTTTGATTATAATTTAAAGAAAAAAAAAAGACAAAAAAACAAGAAAAAAAACCAAAAAAAATGTGTTTAAAAAAATATATACCAAAAAAAAGGGTTGCTGTTTAAAACTGCTAACAAAAAAGGTTTTATTGATGGCCTTTTTTTTGGCATTTTTGTTGCAGTTTATTTTGGCCATAATAATGAAAAAAAAGAAAAAAAAAGTGAAAAAAAGCAAAGAGCATCTGTCGTATTCAGTTTTTAGGCTTAAAAGTACTAAAACAACACCTTGTTTTTGCAGTTGCCAGTCATCGTCCTGGCGGATGATTCACATTATTGAATTGTGTATGAATGAAAATGCTCGCATGTATTGTGTGCAAGTTTGTAAATGAATGAATGCAACTGCAACTTTATAACCGTTTTACGTGCTTTACTTATTTTTTAAGTTTTTAACACGAATACTGTACCTGCCTTGTCAATGACCCATAAACTTAAAGACGGAGAACGAAACCATTTAACTTTATGCAACATTAATCAAACTAAGATGGATCAATCTAGTTGATCTTTGTGATGATAACTTTGCTGATGCAACAAAATTGATTTCTTCAATACAACCACAACAACAACAACAACCAATACAACAACAATTTTTACCAAACTAGTAATTACATTCAACTTAACTTGCATTGTAGTATGAATGGCATTGAAATCAATTTTAGAATGCTTGACGTCAACACGTTAACATGTTCCATCAAATTTTGGGTTTGTAGAATCCTGCTAGACTGCTGTCGCATACCATTTAAGAAAAGTTGTGCTGGAATAAATCGAAAATAGTCAAACTCAATCTAACAGATAATGTGGCATTGAAGCCAATTTTTATTTTAGCATGATCTTATAATAAAAAGGGACTGTTACCTCTGCAATATTTTAACGAACAATCAAATATCTAAACAAATTTGCCAAAATCCAACAGGTTTTTGAAGAGATTTTGCCTCCATTTTGATTGCAATAGCTGTTCCATGCTACTCTAGTTGGTTCGACATTCATACGATTGCATTGCAAATGAAAAGAGTTTCAAGCAGCGCTTGATTCGAATCCAATGAAATTAGATTGGATTTGCCAGCCAGTTTAAATTTGCTTGTCAAAAATATTACTAAAGGAGTTCGAACTCATACAAAATACTCATTTTGATCAGACTTGCTCTTAGTTAAATTTCATGGGTTTGGGGATCTAATTAATCGACTTAATTTTTGGTGGCCACTTATTATTTATTTATTTACCAAATATTACAATTATATGAATATAACTGCAATATGTATAGAAGCACTGGCTACTGAGGCCTTTGGCTTCTGGCTCCCCGGGGAATTGAACCCCTGACAGCTGCTTAACAGGCGGGGGTGGCCACAAAAGATACAGTTCTTTGACATTTTTTTTTTTTTGCTATCAGTCTGGCCCGCCATAAATAATCTCCAAAATAGTTTCTCTCTTTTTAGTTATGTATCTCTCTCTCTTTTTCTCTCTTGCTGTCTCTCTCCCTGGTATTCTTTATAAAGTACGACCTTAATTTGCATAACCGAAAGAAAGCCATGTGTAATGCTTTTACCTAAAAGTTGTTATTACCGACCCCTAAAAATCTCATTTAAAAACTCACCGCTGTTCACCACTGAAATTCATTAAATTTAAATTTTTCACCATGAAAAAATCACTTATAAAGCAAACTGGTGAATTACAAAAAACAAAATTTATGTATGTTATACGTGTATATGCATATATGAGTTCTATTTTGGGAAATCGCAGCTTCCTTGATTGCTTGAAGAGCGGTAATGCCATTATCCTGTTGCCCATTCCATACAAATGTCAGGAGACTTAATGGCATCATCTACTTTAAATTTTTGTTTTTGTGCAATTTGTACAGTTTCTAGAATTTCTATGCCTGAAACATCTTTAGCTACATTTTCCTCCCAATAGTCTGCTCGGATCCACTCTGGAATTTTAACATCTGTTAAATTAATATAAAGTTAAAATGGATGGTGTAGTTAAACCCTGTTCTTCTGCTATCTGATCCCGTAATAAAATCAATTGTAGATTGTCTTCTTTAGTGCCAACATTTTTTATTGGAAAACATTCTTAAGATAAATTTATTGGCTGAAATTACATTTCTGAAGGAATAAATTCCTAGAGAAAATTCCATTAAAATAGAAAAAGTTACACTTATCGTGACTGGAGGTGTTGCAGTTATCGGTATTTGTGCAAATCGAGCCTGTGCCGAATTTTATTGTTTTAGTTTTTTTTTTTTTTTTTTGTCTTCAAGGTTAAGGCTCAACTTAGACATTATAATTATTTGCTTTAAGAAATAGGCGGGGGTTTAGTGGGAAAGATAAATGGTCTCACTAACGTTATTAGAACAAGAAAAATACGCTGTTAATACGAGTAGGAAAAAGGCCGACTTAAATCAGGGATTTTGGCTAATGCAAAAATAATTTACTTACTTGTTCTAAGAATTTTTTAAAAATAAAAAGAAATAATCTTATCTGAATGGAAAACCTTGGCTTTTATAATTTACTTTGCTTCGTCCTTTCTTCGTATTATTCCTTGTCCTTTATAAATTAAAAACCATTACCTTGGCAACAAATTTTACTTTAATACAAACTCCTTGTTCTTTTTGTAACTTCCTCAATTCATTTGCAAAGCAAAATTTAAACTGTACCGTAAGCAGGAGTTTAAGAACTCATACAGGCTGGCAGGCAGGCAGGCAGCAGCAACGAAAGCAATCTAAATGGTTTTTATTGTGTACATGACGCACACAGGTAAACATCATCTAATTTAGTTTAGAAAAATTGACGCTTTGACAATGAAAAATCTCTGTAAGAATTCCGAAAAGTAAAATATATAAATGAATTCTGAGCGCACACTGGAGGATGCCTGCCCGCCATTCATCCCTTCTTCGAATTCTCTTAAGATACCCGACCATATTCAAATATTTAACACACCACACACTGTATGTGAAATAGCCATGTGCAAGTGTGTGCGTGTTGTACCTTGTATATGCACACATGCAGATACATTTTGTTTTACCCCAGGTATCCGGATTACGAATACGGTTAAATATACAACATCTGCTGCTGCTGCCGCTGCCCCACAAAAATATATGAATGCTTGCAAGTATGCATACAATCCGACAAACATTCGGCGATCGTCACAAAACGACATAAAAAAATTTAAACAAACATGCGCAGCACAGCCATGCATGCAGCAAACTTGATGAGGCTGATAAAATTTTGGGTAAGACGCCTGGTCAGCAATTTCTGTGCAAACACCAGAAAAAAGTGCGCAAAGGGAACGGTATGGTTGTTTGCTACTTTCATTTTAATTTTCTTTGATCCTTAAGCTGATTGCTTAATCCTCAACGCAGATATTTAAAAACAGTTCTGAAAAAACATTTTTCTTGCATACTTCGAATAAAAAGTAATCGATTAATTTTGTAACAATGTTACGAATAATTTGAAGTACTCTTTCCCCTTAAAGAAAATGGTAATTAAATATTTATTTCAATAAATTCCGAATAAAACGTAATCGATTAATTCATTCACAATGTTACGATCAATTTGAATTGCTTTTTTTTGTAAAAAAAACGTGATAAAAAAATTTATTTCGTTACATATTTCGAATAAAACGTCACCGATTAATTTTTTCACTATATTACGAATAGTTCGAAATACTTTTTTTCATGAAGAAAATGTTAATAAAAAATTTATTTTCTTACATATTCCGAATAAAAAGAAATCGATTAACTTTTCCACAATATTACAAATAATTTGAATTACTCTTTTTCTTTAAAGAAAATGGTAATCAAATATCTATTTCGTTACATATTTCAAATGAAAAGTAATCGATTAATTTTTTCACAATGTTACGATCAATTTGTATTGCTTTTTTTTTTGTAAAAAAAATGTGATAAAAAATTTATTTCGTTACATATTTCGAATTAAACGTCACCGATTAATTTTTTCACTATATAACGAATAGTTCGAAATACTTTTTTTCATGAAGAAAATGTTAATAAAAAATTTATTTTCTTACATATTCCGAATAAAAAGAAATCGATTAACTTTTCCACAATATTACAAATAATTTGAATTACTCTTTTTCTTTAAAGAAAATGGTAATCAAATATCTATTTCGTTACATATTTCAAATGAAAAGTAATCGATTAATTTTTTCACAATGTTACGATCAATTTGTATTGCTTTTTTTTTTGTAAAAAAAATGTGATAAAAAATTTATTTCGTTACATATTTCGAATTAAACGTCACCGATTAATTTTTTCACTATATAACGAATAGTTCGAAATACTTTTTTTCATGAAGAAAATGTTAATAAAAAATTTATTTTCTTACATATTCCAAAAAAAAAGAAATCGATTAATTTTTCCACAATAATCGATTAAGTTTTTTTTTTTTTTGTTTTCTTACAAGAAAAAAGAGAGTTTTGTAACATTTCAATTAGGTTTTTAGTAGAAATAAAAATCGATTAATTTTCATTCGATTCAAAAATATATTTTTCAATTTTTCTATTTCACAAAAAACTGTTAATGTCATGTAAAAAGTTTCCGAATAACTTTCAATCACTTTAGAAATTGTAAAGTGTGATGTTGAAATACGATTTCGTTACTACAAAATTATTAGGGGCACATATTTGATTTTATATACATATATATAGTATATCAAATAGAAAAAGATTAGAAGAGAAAAAAAGTAGTTGATTCATTTATTTATTTTTCATAGTTTTCTGTATAAATGAATTTATATTAAAATTAGTGCAACTGCTTGTATGGGGTTATTCGATTAATATTTTTATAAATAAAAATCATTTTTATGGTTGAAAATTAATTTTCGAAACTTATTGCAACTTTTTTTTTCTTTGGCATTTTGAAAGACACATAAAATAAAATTAGAATATTTTTAGTGTTGAAAAAAGGCAGATTAAGCCTATTCGATTAAAAGTATTATTCTGCAAAACAATCAAAGTGTAAATTCTTTAATTAATTATTTTTTACAAATTTTCCTAATAAATAGTAGACGATTAAAAGATATTTTAGAAAAATTGGAAAATAAAAAATTATATATTTAATATATTTTCCATGTTTAAAATGTTTTGCGAACATAATTTTTATTTTTACGACATTTTTATGATTGAATATAAATTTTCGGAACTTAATCCGAGTTTTTTTTTTTTTGTTTTTTTTTTTTTGGATTTGTAAAGGGTTAAAATTTTAGTTTTGGTTATAAAAAATCTTAATCGTGAAAAAAATTAAAAAATTTGGAAAAATTAATGTAAATAAGAATTAAAAGTTAATAAAATAATTTAAATTATTTAAATAAATAAATTCAATAAAAATAAAATATAATTAAAAAGATTGATGGGACGTTCTCTTCTTTTTATTTATTTTTTTTTTTTACTAAAAAAGCTAAAATTTAATTAAAAGTGAGAGCTTAATTTCAGAACAAAATAGGAGAATCTGTAGATGATATTCTATTCCCTAATAAAAAGTAAACGATTAAAGTGTATTCGATTAAAAATTACTTTTAAAAATCAAAGTGTTTACTGATAATCAACAGAAAGTTTATATAAAAAAAAATAAGAAAAAATTAATTTCTAAATTATAAGAGAGCTTTCGGAGCGCCCTTATAAAATAGTGAGCCACACAAGCTCTTCTCAATAAGCTTTACTTTACCCTTGAAATCCTCTTTCTGTTGCAAGTTGCTGATTAAATTAAATATAAAGAATAACCACAAATTCCAAAAACAAAACGACAGCATTAGTAACTCATCACTGGCTACGACGACACGACGACACGACAACTGCAGGCGAAGAACTGTGCAAATCATTAGAAATTTCCAAGAATTTTAAGAAAAATTTGATACTGCATGTTATTTATGAGCAAATTAGGGAACGTCATTTTTGGTTTTTTTTTTCTCTCTATTTTTGTAGAAGATTCTTAAATCTTTTTATGGTTGTTGTTGACCAATAAAAGATCAATAAATATGAGTACAATAACCTTGAATTCTCTAACAACAAATATATATATAAAGAACGTAAGAAAGAGATAGAGCGGGCAGGAGAGAGCGTGAAAAAATGGGCGAGAGTGATTAATAATAGTGATAGAAAAAGAAAAAGAACATTTTAAATTGAGACAAAATCTAAATTTTTAAAAAAATTTTTGAAAAAAAAAATATAAAAAAAATTATGATTTTTATTAGTGAAGCATTTCTAACGCTGTTGAACAACTGCCACATACATACATACATACATACATACATACATACATACTTGCATATTTAAAATTAAAACATATTTTATTGTTAATTAATGCAATTTTTATTTATTTCTTTATCTTTTACCGATCTCGTTATCGTTTTCTTTCAATTCTTATGGAAATAAAACGCACAAACTTGATGTGCATACAGAAACAACCTCATTCGCAAGCTCAGCGTAGACATGAATTCACGCTTATGAAAAAAGAAAAAATTGAATTAATTTGTACAAATTCGTTATATATATTTTGCAAAAAAAAAAAAAAAAAAAAAAAAAAAAAAAAAAAAAAAAAAAAAACTACAAGAAATTATGAGCAATCGTAAACAAATAAAAAGCTATAATTAACATAAATTTTTAATAAATAATCAACATAAAATGGGAAATCGGCAACGAAAACCTTAAAGCAAAACCTGAAGACAATAAATTATATTCTGCTGTTGGAGCTTTTTTTTTTGGCTTTTTTTATGCGAGTGCGATTTGAATAAAAATTTGTGGAATTTTTTCTCTTAAGACAGCATAAAGCCATCATTAGGAGGCAACAGTTTTATAAGTAAATGGCTACTAGGAAGCTGAGTGGTCCAACCATAATGGCCAATGCTGTTCTGAGTCACTTCCATTTCAATGGAGTCGTTATCCTTTGGGCCAGCCAAGCGCGTTTTTCCCTTCAATTCCATTTCTTCATGTTCTCTAATATTTCCATTTTATATAATTTTACTATTTATTAGTAAAGAAAAATTATTCGAAATTTTTTCGAAATTTATTTTCATTTTCTAATTAATTAGAATTTAATTTGTTTTAACCCATTTAAAAGCTAAAGCAAAATTACAGTAAAATAATTATACATTAAAAACAATTTTTTTTTTATCGAAAATACAGAAATTTGTATATAAACAGGTTTTTCTGCGGATATAAAATCGGTGTGTCCAAATTGGCACCGTAGTCGTATACGAGGCAAAAAAAAATTTGCATATTTAATTTTGTTGTACAATTTTTAATTATGAGATATTTAAAGAAAGTAGTTGTGCTCAAATAGGCACAATGGTCGCAAATGGGTTAAAGGATAATGCAGGCCAAACGTTTTTTCTTTCAAAATTTGATTGAGTATAACGAGGTAGCTTTTAAGCAACTTCTTAAAGGGGGAAAAAGTTTTCGAAGCATATACGTTTTTTTCACACGACAGATTCTACTAAAGTGGAACCGCGTAAGGAGAGACATTTTGAAGAATAGTTTTAGATACATAAGTATCTTCTAATATAACGTAACAATGTATATTCTAATATAACGTAACGTATGTATATGCATCCTTATTATCAGTGTCGCTCTCGCATTAAGAACTTTCTCGTTCGTAAAAAATTTGCGAGAGTTTATCGCAAAACAAAAATTTAGGCCACATTTGTTATATTATTTGATGGTTCTATGCTATACTCTTACTCCCAGTCCACACTTGCAATTTTATTGCAACAATTTTTTGTTGTTTTAGGTGAGAGGGGTACGGTCCTCTGTACCCCTCTTGAAGCGTCTCACCACTCTTACCTAAAACAACCAAAAATTGCTGCAAGAAAATTGCAAGTGTGGACTGGGAGTTAATAATGTAAATTGTAATAGAACTGCCAAAAGGTTTGTAATTTATCGTTGTTACGATCCTGCTAATGTCAATTCGCCAAAACGTTTAGCTTTAAAGTCCATACGAAGCGATAACGTAACATTTATCGTTAGGCCGATAGTCTTTAAACTTTAGACATTTAAAATTTTTGCTTTCCGTATTTAAATTTCTTTTTTCGATTTATTTAAGTAGTTCGTAGTTCAAAGTTCTTTGAGGATTGGCTTTATTTTTTTAAGAGAATATGGATCCACTTCTGAGTACTTCTGTTTTGTTCTGTTCTTTATTCCAGGAAATATATATTTCTTTTAAAAATGGATTTTTACAATTTCCTATTTTTCTCAAATTAAATAACCTTTTAGTCGATTCATTAAATAACCGATTAATCGATTTTGCTATCACTCATTTTCAATAGTTATTTTTTCAGTTAATGGTCATGAATAGAATCACCATATACGACCAGCTTTACTACATAAAGTATGTCTGTATGTAAGAGTGTAGCGCTCGTATGTGCATATCTAACCCCCGAAGACTAAAACCAGATTCGGCAAAATATCTAACGCTTAGATTTTTTTTTTTTTTTTTTGTTCTTTTTTTAATAAAAATAAAAACTTACTTAAGCAAACAGAAAATAAAAACAAGTTTAAAATTTAAGCCACAATAAAAAAAAATGAATGAAATTTTTTTAGATTTAATTTTTTTTTTCTTCTTCTTTTTTTGTGTTTCATTGTGTTTGAAGTGGAGACTGAATTTAGAAACTTGAGGCCGAAACAGCAGAAAATAAAAACATTTAAAGAATATCTTTAAAGGAACATGAGTGTGAGAATGAAAGTGTATTTAAGTGTCATGCCGATATTGAAGAAACGGCACAAAGTAAATATTAAATATTTGGCAATTTTAATGCTGCCAGATGAGCGGTTTCCTTTTTTTCAGTTTGGGCATTTGAGTAGATTTTATTTTTTTTATGTGGGTATGTAAGAGCGTCTACTATTTAAGATACATTTATTTTGTTGCCTTTAATTCGACAAAATGCTTTGTGTGGGGGAGGGACATCTCATAAGTCCTGTACCCCTTTTAGCCCGTTTAGACATACATATTTGTGTCTTAATTTATTATAGAAAATTTTATTTCATAAATTGGCAATTTATTTCAAAATGTCTCATAAATTAAGCAAAGGGCTTAAAGTAATTATGCCGATTGCTTTTTTTTTGTTTTGTAAAAGTGATGTAAAAGTAGCGATTTCTGTATTAGTGTTTTAACAACTGAAAATAAAATTTGGTTTAATCTAAATTAAAATGTATAAATCGGTAAAAGCTTAAAACATATTTATTTAAAAGCAGAAAATTTGGTATTTAAACTACGTTCATGAATCATATGATTATGACAAGTGTCAACTTTATGGTAAAAAGTAAAAGTTGAAAAATTATATGACAACGTTTTTGCGTTAAATTCAAGTATTAGAAAAGATTTTTCACGATGTAAAGTGCATTGAATTGATGACGAAATATTCTGCGCTTTAAATTTGATTGATGAACTGACAGTCTGTTATATGACACTTATTCCAGTGTTACCATATTAACCTGTTTAAATTGTTAATAGTTTAAATGTCGACAGATTTATGGAATTGGAGTTTAAATCATGTTTAAATTAAGAGTAAGTTTAGCAAAACTAGAGTTTAAATCTTGACTAATATATTAAGCATCATTGGCAACTTCTTGGGCTTTTATATAAATGGATGTATTTAATATACCACATTTAAAAGATACATATATACTACTTATACACACATACACTGTATAGACAAAACTAAACTTGGACTCTATATCAATAATGGGCCCAAAAATTTTTATATGTTCATTTAAAGTGCATCTTCCTCACTTCACCTCCAGCGTACAATTCCAGTGACAGAACTGGTACATGGAGACCCTTTTAGGGATACATATGTAAATACTTAAACATGTACTTGCTAGTGTTTGCATGCACATAAGAATACATATATTTAAAGGCCTGTTTTCACTATCCTAGACAATAGAAGATAAACTCCTATTTTAAAAAATCGCTTCAAAATAATTTTGATGGTGCCAGACTATTCTACACGAAGGATTTAAACTATTTTTTCTTCGCTGGTGGAAGTAAATGCAACTCTGATCGCATTAAAATTGTTATTCTTTGAAAGTTTTCATAAGCTTTTGCAAACAGTACGATTTGTCAAACAAAATCGCACCTTTTTATATTACACTGTTGCATTTTTTCAGCACACATGCCACATTTGACAAATCGTACGACAGTGTAGGCTAGTTAAACACGGCCTTAACGGCTTTTTTTACTAATATGAGAACTTGAGAATTTTTGTTTTTGTAATGGAGTATAAAAGTTTTCAGACCTAAAGAGCTTTATATAGGCGATTGTATATTTTAATGAAATTTTGACTTGTAATTTTAGTTTTGTACCGAATTAAGTTAATTTCTCATCTTTTATTTCTCTTCATCAAAATTTAATGATCAAGCTTAATTCATATGGTTTTTATATTCTTCATGTTCTTATTCGTTAAGCTGAGACGGGCTTTAAAGTGTAAAATTAGGGTTTTTTTTAAAAAAAAAATATTCTGTCAATCTCATAATTCATTTGAAGAGAGTTTAAAGTCGAATAGAGAATTGAAAGGACTTCTATCCAGCTGCTACTTCGAAATATACAAATGCAAATTCTGCCCGATCATCTAATCAATTCGCCTTCAAACAGTACAACCATTTAAGTGTTGCCAATCTAACAAATTTGGCAATTTCGTATGCGATTTAATGTGTCTTCTTTTTGTGTACTTTGAGGCTGCATCTCTGTAGCAGG
The DNA here is from genome assembly GCA_963402855.1 of Ormia ochracea. Lineage (NCBI taxonomy): Eukaryota > Metazoa > Arthropoda > Insecta > Diptera > Tachinidae > Ormia > Ormia ochracea. The sequence continues at coordinate 14,912,209 of OY727107.1, read as the reverse complement.
TAACTTTTAGTAACTGAAATGCCTTTAATAAATTATTGTTCAGAAAGAGTCTTGCAATTACCATGAGGATACTTCCCATATATGTAAATAGTTTTTCGCAAAAATTTATTAACATTTTCCATTTATTACACAAAATGAAATTGTGAATCGAACAAATGCATTCTTAAGAAGTAACGAAGTTTTTAGGTGGGATTTCGAGGGAAAAAAAGAAAAGGGAGAGTGTAAAAAAGGGAATTTGTGCCCTTTTTTATAGCCTATGCAATTTCTGCTAAACCTTTTTGGCATATTTTAGTTTTGCTATGCATTCTAAGAATGCGTGTATTTGTTTAACGTTAGAAAATAAAAAGGATTTCGAAAAGAAAAAAGTATGGACAGACAAGTTGTTATATGTATTAGTGTGTGTGTGTGTGTGTGTGTGTATTTGAATTCATAAGAGCAGTTTTGACGCCCGCATTTGTTGTTTTTTTTCGTGCTTTCGTTTTTTTTTCTACGCTTCTTATTAAAGGATGCAAATTTCGAAGACAACACAATCGTTAAAAAGCAACCACAACAACAAGGAAAATACGGCAGGTAGTAAATCTGAAGAGCTTAAAGTTAAAAACACCATTCAGTGTTTATAAGCGATGATGTTAAAGCTCTAATTCACGACATGAATGATTAAATTTCGATGTCTGTCATTGAAAACGGCAAAAAAACTACGTACTTTGAGCAAAAGCGTGGGAAAATTTAATAAAGCTGTGAAACTAAGCAAAAGTTTAGCCAGCTTGCGATATTTGACTATAGACTTTTTAAGGAAATTTTAAGACTTTCACGTAAAAGAATTTTAGTTTTGAAATACAACAAAGTATTGCGAAAAATCAGCTGACAGACATTTACATAAAATAAAGTCCAGAACTCGCTGCTGGAAAATTAGTGGACATTCCCACTTTTCCCATTCCCCTATTTTCCAAGATTGTTCTTATTTTCGAAAACTTCATATGATGGAGGCGTGATTTACTATGAGTTTAATAGTAATGCGTTTCATACACATGCATAGTATATACATATGTATGTATACAGTGAAATCTCCCATAGGAGAATAGCAAAGGTCTAGCTAGTATTGACCGCTTGCAGGAGGTGTGGACTTTTTGGGAATGTAATTTTGATTACTTCACCGTTTGTTATTAAACGCTTCCAATTTTAAGGTAACAACCAGTAATAATGAAGTGCAATAACTTTATTATATATATTATATATTATATATGTATATATATGGATATACTATATACATTATATGTACATATAAAATAATGTATGTGCCCATAAACAGCAATTGGCTTAATATAAAGTTTTATAAAATTATATTTTTGCAAGACCAGGCATAGAAAATTTTACTCTCTCGTGGATTTCAAATAATGGAATTTTTTCCTTAAATACGGTCACGTTTCTAGAACCCTTTATTGAAGTTACATTTTAACTAAAAAAATTATAATAAATAAACTGGGCTGAACTCTGTGCTTTCCCAGCAAATGAATGGCCCGAGAGCTTTTAAAAAATAGGCAAAGCTTTATGAATCATCTAAATTCTCACTGATGAAAAAAGGGGAATCACCTAACAAATGATATAGACTAATTTGCATCACTTCTATTTTGCATTTGCAGTCTACATGCATGCATACATACATACATACATACAGACAGACAGACATGCCTGCCTGCTTAGATTATTACAGTAAAAAACATAAAGATGTACATACAATCACAAAACAAAGGAGTTTTCATATTTAAAAATGTCATTAAAAAAGTTGCCTCCCCCATATCCGACCGGGCTTTATTTTCTACCAAAATTGTTATGAAAGGAATGGCAGCAGGAAATTCGTCAGCTTATTTGAGACGTCCATAAGGGGAGATTTCACTGTACATATAAAGCATCATTACTTGGAAATTGAATAACTACATAAAAATGATTTCCTTAACTTCGTGCAAAAAGAAATTTGTTTGAATTATCTGAGAATACTATACTATATATGAAATATCTTGCTTTTCTTCGTTCCACCGTTAATTTGTTTTCTAATTATAAAATATATAGAAATTAAGGTTTATAAATTTTGTTTCAGACATTTTACAGATATACTTTATAACTTTATAAAATGTCTAAATCAATCAATAATACTAATATTTGGCTTGTTTGAGATGATTTTATGCTTTAGCAAACCTTTAATTGCAAGGCTGGGAGAATGCATATATGTATATATGTATATACACATCTGTATGTATATGGGTGTGTGTGTGGGGGATTGTAAACTATTTTACGTTCTTAACGACTTAGTTTTTGTATTGCACAATAATTTTTCACATTTAGCCTCTACTTAATTTTGTGCACTCATATTCCTACGACTTCTTTATTGCATATCTCTGTATGTAAAAAGGTATGCTGTTGCCACATGACGCACCATGACACACTTTTATTTTCGCGCATGTACATACGTCTCTATATATATGTACATGTGTGCTCGTATCCATGTGTGTATGTACGTACCTTTTTGCATTCTCATTGAATGAAAATATTGGTTGCATTCGTAAGTGTTTCCACAAAAAGCCAGTTATTTGTTAAAGTATGAAGAATAAAATAAATTTGTGCCACACAACAACTACAACAACTACACACACGTAACAATATATGTATGCATGTATAAGCATGTATTCAAAAATGTTGTAATTGCGCGCTTAAGCCGATGTTTTACGGAGCCATAGTAATACTATACGATAACGCCACATACTTGATTTGTATTTGTATATGTATGTGTGTGTGTATATATGCACATACTGTGTATGCTGCTGCAACTGCGGCACCAGCTTAATACAATGGCAATATCAGACATGTCAGAATTATCATATACAAAATACAGGAAATACCAAATAAACATTAAGATTACAATCAATAGCATGAAATGGGTCTACGGCTTTGGAGAATATGAATTAAAAATATGAAATTAAAATAAATTTCAAGTTTAAAATTAAATAAATACCTACAATAAAAATAAAGATTTTCTTAAAAAAAACAATAATAATATAATTATAAGGTTTTACAGAAAAAATTATCAAAAAAATGTTATAAAATTAAATTTTTAATTAGTGAGCTCGCATTATCGAAAGCAAGTCATGTTAATAACATACATATACATATGTATGTATATAAGACTGTAATAAATTGATATATCTTATAAAGGTATCATTATATAATGCCAAAGCATATTTTGCAACGTAAAAGATATGAGATATTCATACATTTCTATTGTATTGTTAAGTTAAATAAAAAATATGCATTATAATCTTTTGCTTCGCAGAAATTTACTCAATATTCTGTTGAACTAAAACGATGCCAGGCGCTACTTTATTTGATTTCATCCATACATACATTCATCCGTACACATGCACAATTCCATACATATACACATACATACAAAAAAAACTTTCAAAACTTTTGTAATTTCAAAAGCGATCGTTCACTTTTTAGCAATTTTTATCTATAAAAAAACTTTTAATACTTGCAAATAAACATTCAATACATATACAAAAATTGATGGTTGGAAGAAAATAGGAACGCATTAAGCATTGAACCCATTCCCTACAGACAGCTAGGCGCACACACGACCTCTGGCTATTATTGCATTGTTACAGCCAATTACATTATTATGTTTTAAAAGGCGACAGCGACAGCATAAAATAGTTGACATTGAATATTTCAATCGCATCGGTCTCAAAATCTTAGCATTTAAGAAAATATAACAATTTATTTCAAAAATAACTAAATACAACATTTTAAAAATGTAACGAAAAAGAAGTTTCTAAATTCTTAAATAACTTATAATATTAATTTTGTGATTTTATTTGCGGTTAATTTAGCTTGATTTGGCTACAGTTACAAAGGAGGAACTGTAGATATGTAGCCGCGTTGACGCGACATAAGCATGTGTGCTATATTTGTCAGATATTATTATTTATTAAAAATTTCAATTTGAAAACAGTTCAAACAATTCTAAAATGTTGCAAAGTTACTTATGAATATATGTACATATATGCAAGTATATGTGTATGCACATACATATTTCGATACAATACGTAAAGTTTTAATATATTTACTGCCATACTTATATATATACATATATGTATGTATGTACATAAGTATGGATTTGTACATCACAATCTATGTGGGTTGGAAATAAATTTTCAATTTAGTATGTACTAAAAATTGTATGCTTTATATACATATACACATACACACAACCACACACATAGTCTTATTAATAATGGACAAAAATTCTATTATTGCAAAGTAAATTTATACTGCAAAATAACTATTATTTTTATAAATAAGTTATGTACTCAAGTGTACACACACTCCCATACTTACTTACAATCTCACAGTAATAAAACCATATGTTCCTGCATGCATATACATACATACATATGTATATGTACATATATAGGTCATACCAAAATATGTCTGTATAGTGCTATCAGTATACATGTGTTTAATTTGCTTACTATTCATATGCGAAGAACAACGTACATGTGTATGGGTGCGCACGTTTAAAGGTAAATATAATATACAATATGTATACGATTATATAAATATATGTACATAGCCATATACTAGATGCGTAAGGAGATAGCAAATACGTACACACATATGTATCTACATATGTATGTATGTACATGGCTAGATTTTAATAGCTATGTAAAATTTTCGCTTTTTGCATAAAAAAAGGTAGTTTTTTTTACTAATTTATTGCCCCTGAATTATATGTACTTAGATAATTTATCATCACATGACTTACGAAGGTTCAAAGAACTTTTAGCAAACATACATAAGTATGAACATATTGTTGTACTTATATATGTACATACATATATGCATTGTTTACATACATACATACATACATATTTTCATACATAGTACATGAGTGCATAACTATTTGTATATGCATTTATATAGTCCACCATAAGCATTATTTAATTTACTACAGAACTAAAAATATAATAATTCACGTCATAATCATTCATAAAAAATATCTCTTAATTTTAAATGAGTGATATTTTTGCAATACAAAAACAAAACTACACGTACACACACCACAATCTATTTTTAAGGCAACGAAATTTTGCCACCGTTGTTGTTGGTTTTGCTTTAAGTAAAAGCATAGAGCAACCACAATTCAATTGCTGTCATACATACTCATTTGAACACATCTGCACTAACACACCACACACACGTATTCAAATGTATGTATAGAAGTACTATGTGTATAGAAAAGTAAAAAAAAAAAAACAAAATAAATGCTGATAAAAATTAAATTTATAAAATATTATTATCTAACCAATAAGAAATCATTTTGTATACAAAAGTATGAAAAAATATTTGCAACATGGAATAATTGTCTAAGCGCACAAATAACAACAACTCAACAATTTCTTTTTTTTAAGAGCGAATCAAAACAATGTTGCCGTGTTAGCAATTGCACTCCTTTGAGGAACATTTGAAATTTCTAAAGTTCAAACAAAAAATTTACTAACAGAAATATGAATTTAGTTAAAAAAGATAAAAGTTAGTAAATAAAATAAAAATAATAAGCTATCTACATATATATGGGCCCTAGAAACTCTTTTATCGATAAATAGGAAATATATTTATGTATATGATTATGGCTACAAAGGGTGTGTGGTAACACTGGTACAAATAAAACAAATTCTGAGAAATTTGTTTTGTGAGCATGGTTCAGAGTAAGAGTGCAAATACTCTTAAGCATGCAAGCATAGTTAAAGCAGTGATGTCAACCATATTGTTTAAGTAATGAAAACTTTAGCGTGTTAAGTTGCCCACATATTTTTAAAATGTAAACATTTAAATAAAATTTTAATTTTTTTTTTAAGCTCATCTGATTTTTAGCAGTTGGTGAGAAAAAACTTTTGTGCCATAAACTAGGAAATGGATTTTTAAGGATTTCTTTTTAATATTAAACAAATTGCTTATTCGTCTCCTTATAACACTAGTTTTTTCCTACTTTTTGTCTCTAAGTATTATTTTCTAATCTCTTACACATTAACAGGTGTAAATATAGATATATATATATAATAAATGCCAAATATACAATTATTAAGAAATAGGTTCCGTAAAATCTCCTGATTCGAAGCATTCTTAAAGCAGAACTAGAAGACATTTACTTAAGAGGGCATGCTTAGAACTGCCGATTTGTAACCGGAAAAAGTTCTATCCTTTTAGTCATTAGCAATATATTTAGAATAAAACACACATTTCTTTCTGAAAAAAACAAACAATTTTTATAAAATAACCATTTTTTTTATAAAAAAAAAACAATCCTAAATCCAAAAATTTGAAAATATATAAATACATAAATACATACATTATATAAAGCGCTAATTTGAACAAAAAAAAGCAACATTCGCTGCTACCACTATCCGGTATAAGAACAGACACCGGTGTGTTGTTGTTTTTATTATTGTGTTCAGCTGCTAGAGTGGTACTGTTTAGCCAGTATTGTGTGTTGATGGTGCTTTAGTACTTTTGGGTACATTTTTTATATGTGCAGGCACATAAAAACAGTTTTGTAATTTATAATAAATTTTTTTTTAAAATAAAATTAAAAATTTTAAAAAAGTTTTTAAGAAACGAAACATTTAAAAGATTCTGCATAAAACAGTATATATAATATTAACTAAACAATTTAACATATTGTTTAAATAAAAAAATATAAATATATATTTATATAAATTTAATTTAAAAAATTTTTAAACTTTAATATCAAATGTTATGAAATTGATTTAAAAAATTAAAAAATATATATATATCAAATATTATGAAATTGGTTAATTGGTCAAACATAAAAAATTTACATAAAACAGATGTTGTACTAAACATTAAAAAAAATTTTATTTATTTAAAAAGATCTATAAAATTATTATATATTAATCCCAAAAATTCTTTTAATATTTTACTAATGAAAATATGTGAATATATAAATAAATAAGCAATACTCAGTTTAAAAAAAAGGAATTATAAGACTAATAGTTAAAGAGCATAGAAATACTAAATAATAGTCATTTAGAATATGTATTATTAATTCAGTTTATGTACTTACATTTAGGCCACTACTCGTATAAATAATATATATATATATATATATATATGTATGCAGGTCGTATGTGCTGAAAAATTTGCTTTCTCCAAGGAATTGACAGTTCTTATATTGCGTGGGCGTTAAACATTTTTTAGAACACCGATTAGTTGGTTTTCGGTTTTAAAAATAATCATAAATTGTAATTATTTCTGTATGCGATTAACTGTTTTCTCCAACATTATTTTGGTACTTTTCGTTATTTTTTTTTTACAAGTGCGTTAATAAGCATAATGTGTCTTACCCAACACTGGTGTGTGTAGTTGTAGTTAATGCATGGGTATCTTAACTAAAGAGTATAAATCAACAATTTAGTTTAGTTTAGTACGTCACGTTTTGCGGTTGTTTTGTTACCTGTGCGGAGGCATTTCTTATTAAAAGAATAATAAAACACAAATTAAATAAGCAGTTTATTGTTGTTTTTATTTTTTTTTTCGCGAATGTACAAACGTATATACTCCTACAAACACTAAAGCAACCATTAAGTGTAATAACGAAAGTGAAAGAAAAGATTGTAAAAATTTGCATTTTTTTATAAATTCTAATGAATAGCAAATGAGTAATTTTATAAAGTGTTAACAAAACTTGTTTGATAATTTAATAAAAAGGGCACGCGGTTGTTGTTTTATTTTTAAAAGCATACAAACTGGAAAAAAGCCATTTTTTTACAATATAAAAAAACATATATATTTTTTAATAACAAAAAAAATCAAAGACGAATAAGGTGGTGGTACTCGTTTAGGAATATGCAGAAAGAAAGAAATTAGCAAAAACACAATTATAAATTAAAATTTAAAAGCGAACGACCGCCAACACTGAACAGAAATTTAGAAAAATATTGAGATTGCCGTCGTTTACGTTGTCGTGCGGATTTAAAACGTAATCATTCATAAAAAGAACTACACGAAGTTATTGCACACGTACTTACACACTTGCCTATACATACAATACAATACAAAAATACTAATAATAACAAGTAAAAAAACAGCAACAACAACAGTTTATTGCTATTTAGAGTACAACATTTCAAAACGGGAACATCATCTATTAGAACTGGCAAAATTGTAAATTTGAGCTACTTTTAATTACTTAATTCTCATATATAATATGAGTGAGTGCCCTGTATTTTTAACGCAATTTTCTTAAGCTTTGAACTAAAAGCACAGAAGTTTTCTTTTCCCTTTTTTTTAAAAAATTCTTTTTTAGAAAAGTAAAACATTTACATATGTTTTGCAATTATTGCATATTTTATTACGTGTATATAAAATTATTAAATATTTGCACTTAGTGTTACGCCAGTTCATCATTACTTGCCAGTAAAGTGCCTCGTGGTCTTACTGATTTATTGTAATTGATCAAAAAATATATATTTTTTATTGTGTAGTATTTGCAGAATTTGGAAATATAATTTGCTTTCTATTCCATATTTTGTAGCACGGACACATATATACTTATGCTAAAGAGCGACATTCGCTATCCTATATAGTTACACGATTCATTTTTCAAAACCCGGTTGTTTTTTAAACATCGCTTTAGACGTAGAATTTTTATTTTTTCGTTTGTGATTGCCACACTATTATTTTATACAATTATAATGCAAACACATTTTTGTTTTCAAAGTAAATGCAACTCTGCTTGCTTGGAAATAATATTTTTTTTTTTTTTTTGTGATAATTTTCATAACTTTTTGCACAACGTATGGTAACACAGATAAATTTTAAGTGAACCCTATCACACTTCTCAGGCAAATTTATATCCCATACTTGACAAAACGTACGTTTGTTTAGGTTCTTTTTTTTTTTACAGTGGACATTAAAAGTAGTTATCATATGCGTTTTTCTCTTTTGACTAAATACCTTCACAAAAGTCAAAAATTAGCTCCTACACAAAGTTCCAACTTACGTATGTATGTATGTATGTATGTTTATAAGCAGTGCAAGCATAACCTTGAAAACATTTCACAGTTACGGCCATTTATTTCCACTAATTTTTTTTTAATTTGGTGATTAATATAATCGATTTTAGATTATAACAAAACTCAAATTGCAATGGGAAATTTTAATTGATATTTTATATCATAAAATGTTAAAAGCTTTTGTGTTATATAGAGAGTTAGAAAATTGTAAATTAAATAATATTTGGCAGTCTGGTAAAAAAAAAATCTAGAAATATTTAATTGCGATTGTTAATTGCGAGTAGCAATTTTGATTTGCGTTGTTTTTGCATCAATTGTTGTTTTTATTTCAGTTGGCACTCACTGAATTACAGCAGAGTAGCGTTATGTTTGTTGCACTCATACAACAACATGCACATGTATGCACATGCTTATGCTTATGTATAAGGTATTGTTGCTTTGTAGTGTGGTGGCGTCTTTAGTCTTCGCTTGTGTTATTTGATTTGTTTGTTGTTATTGTTGTTGCTTTTTCTTTTTGTTTCAATACTATAACAAATTGTTATAACTTGGTGCTCCCAAGTCGTCACCACAAATTGGACAAGGGAAACATTTCTTTTCCATTCTCACAATTTTTTTCAAATAATTTTTTTTTGATAATTGCTTTTGTATTTTTTTTATTATAAAATTGCTTGTGTTTTGTTAAATGTATTTGATACAATAATTTTGTTTAAGCATTATATTGAGAGAGTACATACATGTGTATGGGAGCACATACATGCATATGAGATAGGTTTGGAAAATCATCAGCATAAGTGTGGAAAGAAATATTGTTTTTCTCAGAATTTATTCAAAAGCAAAAAGTGTTTCTGTTTTGCAAAAAAAAAAAAAAAAAAAATGATTTTAATTACAAAATTTACATAATAGGGTTTATATGTAAATTGGCTGTTTGTGTATTGAAGTCTAGAGGCAGCCATTTTTAACAAAAAGTAATTCACTATTATAATATACATATATAAACATGTACATATATCTTTTTATGTGTGTTTGGAGAATTGGCAACTTTGACAATACTGCTACCAAAGAGTTACTTCTTCACGAGTAAATCACTATTGTAAAACAAACCTTTCAATTTACGTATGTTTAGAGAATTGGCAGCACTGCCGCAAATGTCATTTTTGCAATACTGCAATCAAAGAAATTATAGTGTTTTGCTGCCAATGCAGATGACATTGATAATGCTTGCAATGATTTTTTGGATTTGTATTAAATCGTTTTGTTTTATAGTTTCCATAAATAGTTATTTTCAGTTATTTATTTATTAGTTTTAATTGCCATATATACTTAAAATTTATAATTTCGTTTTTATTAAAAGTTCTAATTTTTTTTTGTGGTAATGAACTCTTGGTATGACTCTTATAAACACAAACAAAGCGTATATTATAGCGTTGATATCAGTATCTCCTACCCTCTCGCCCTCTAATCCATTAAAATAATTTTACTTTCTTTTCAATTTCTTTTTCTTATAAAATTGTTTGCACCTATTGCTTCTTGTCTCATTTCATTCTGGTGCGGTTTAAACAGATATGTTTGTGGCTCTGTTTATGCATGAGTGTGCCTGTTTAATTGTTTCCCTGAGTTGTTTACCCCTGTCTCTAAGACTGTATATCTGACCCAGTTTTCGTTTTGCACTTTTTTTGTACGTTCTAATATTATTAAGTGGCAGTTGATGTTGATTTTGTTGTTGTTGCTTATTTATTATAATAAACTGTCTGTATTGTGTTAATCAATTAAGTGTGTTTTTCACATGACAGTACTGGACACACTAGACCGGTACCAATAACCCCCATTGACAAAAAAAAAAAAAAAATTATATATATTTTTAATAGACTTATTTATAATAAATATTTTTTTTTATAAGCCAAAAGAAAATATGTTGGAAAAGGAAAAGAGTCGAATAATATTTGGCGGCGGAATTGGGAGAATGTTGTTAATTGATCTCAAGATTGGCAGTTTGAACTTCAAGCCAATTTAATTGCTTTACAATAAACAATATATAATACTCGTTCGAAATATTATTAAAAAAAATATGTTATCAAGTTTTCAAGATAAAACAAAAAAGTACTTTTATTAGTGCAGTTAAAAGAAGAAGCAGAAAATGCAGGGGAATGTTTCAAAACTCAATCCTAAACTACCGATTAGTGAGAAAAGCTAACTGGCGATAAACTTTTTTCTCCTAATTTGATTTCTAAAAGCTGCTTTTCATTGCAATTGAGAGCGGAAGATATTTTGGTTTTTGATTTTTTTTTTATATAAAATACATAAATTTTTGTATTTTTATATTTAAATTTCAAAAGAAACAGAATAACTTTCTAGAATATTAGCAGAGCTTTTACTTTAGTACCTGAAATGATATCAAACTATTCTCTAAACGGCTTATGAATACATTAAAGAATTTCACCGACATTTACTCAAACGCACCAGAGTGTTAACTGTAAAGCTTAAATTCAAGTTTTTAAAAAAAAAATTCTGTTCTGACAGTGCGTGAAAAACGAACAGAAACTGAATAAAATGTATTATTTAAAAAAAAAATACTATTTTTAAAAAAATTACCATTTTGTTTTTTAAAACCTATTAAAGAAAAGTGCCAAAGTTTGCTAAATTGTCATTATTTTAAATTAAAAAAAAAATAATAATTTTAAAAAAATCAATTTAAATTCAATAAATAAAAAAACCCACATACTCGTAGTAGATTTTAAAAATAATATCCATAAGCAAATCGTTTGCTTAAATAATAAAAATAAAAAGCGAAAACATAAATTTTTAAATACAATTTTCATTATAAATACAGTTTGTCAAAAATATCTTTGCACAGAGAAATCAAATATAAAATGTTAACATCTTTCAAGAATTCCAATATCAAATGATTTACATATTTATTTTTTTTCCACATATGTGTTTACTCAACTTATTTAAGACTATAAGATGCCAAAGCTTTCAGCGAAACAGAGCATAGGCTTATGGCGCCAATCTCTATCAAGTAGAAAGAACTTCAAACTACACAGAAACACTCTTCAAGGCCCACAGAGCATGCATATAAAATTTAGTCAAAATCGGACCAGTAGATGTCGCTTTGTTAAGCGATCACGCGCAACCGCTATGAAAACTGTTATGGATGTGACTTTTTCAACTTTTTTGATAGATGTTCTCAACTTCTGGGAATCCCCTATTTATATTTTACTTCGTTTTTAATAAACACAGTGTTATTATTATGCGAAACAGAAAATAGACAAAAAATCATGATAGTCAAAAAAAAAACTTGTATAAAATTTGTTCATTGTATAGAAAAATTCACTATATGGAAATTCATTATAAAGATATCAAAATACACTGAAACTGAAACGAAAAAGCTGTGTTTTTGAATAAAAGAAAACTTCACTATACAGAAGTTCACTGTAGAGAAGTTTGACTGTATATTGTTTTTGCTATTGTTGTTCTAATGTCTACATCAATTTTAAAAAGCTTTGGCGTCTTATAGTCGTAAATGTGTAGAGTAAACACATATGTGAAAAAAAAAATAAATATTTAAACCATTTCCTCTTGGAATTCTTGCAAAAAGTTAATATATTTTATTTTTTTCCTCTGTGCAAAGATATTTTTGACAAACTGTAATTAATAAAAAGTCAAGATAAAAAATGCCACGAAACGTACAGCGGTGAGTTTCTTTTTTCCTATATAAATTCAATTATTAAATATTCTACTTATTTTATTTTTTATTATTTCAAATATTTTTTAATTTTTTTTTTTTATGTTTTGTTTAGTTGTTGGGCGAAATGAATCTTTTAGAGAAAAATATTGAAATTGTTGCTGTTACGCTTTTGCAATATCTGTGTATTCGGTTTTGTGCAAATATTTGTATTTATGTGTATATGTACATATATGTGTGTGTGCACATGCATGTGTTCACATTTTATATTAATAAATAGATAATTTTGTTTTGCAAAAAATCTTTTCTGCTTTTAGTTTGTCAGCAGTTACTACGGCTTAAATTGCACACGTACACATACACATGCACACATACACATACACATTTCCTTTATTGAAAGAAAAAAAAAATTAATGAAAATAATGATTTGTTTTGTGGTAGAAGTGTATTTATTTTCAATAAATACGCTGCTAGAAATTTTACAAGTTCTTATATTCAGCGGTCGGTGTTGCTGCTTTTGTGTCTGCAACAATTTTGCCACAGTAAGTCCCCGTAGAGACTTGCAATTTTTTGAAATTCTGCTTTGAAATTGCAATAGTGTGTCCATATTAGAAAAATCTAATATTGCAATTTTTAAAATTTCTTCTGTTTTCTTTTCTATTGTTCTTAGTGAGAATTGCAAAGAAAAACATAATTGGAGAGAATATGAAACTCTATACCCCTGCCCAAGCTGCTTACCCCTCTCACCTAAAACAGCCAAGAATTGCTGCAATAGAATTGCAAGTCTGGACAGGGACTAAGTGAGCGCTACTTTTTGCAGTAAAATTTAGACAAACTTTACAAAAAATGTAAAAGTTTTTATGAAAAGTATTGTTATTAATTTTAAAAACTATAAAAGAGAGGAAAAGAACAGCACTGGCACAACATATGTTAGACAACTGCCACACACAGCTGATTTACCAGGCGCCATAACACTAGACATAGAGAGAGAGAAAAGAAATTGTATTGTCATATTATGCTTTTACATCGCCAGTCTTAATGTTTTTGTACAATAAAATTCCAGCAATATGAGCCGATAGTTGTAGTCAGTTGTATCAGGCAAATTGTTTAGAAAAGTGGAAAATACTATAAAACTGAACGTTTTGCTCTCTAACTTGCCACAAATATTCATTTGCCACTGATTCAGTTGTTTTGGCAGATTCACGCAACGTAATGAAAAGTAATGATTTGTTGCTGCTCTATAGCTGAGTACTTGCAACGTGATGCCTGCGTAGGCGAATGAATATTGCGCAGTCTACTAAATCGGAGGTTGCTGGTTCGATTCCTCTGCATGTTTTCCTGCATTCATATACTTCTTTAAGCAAGATGCAGTTTCCTAAAGGGTATTTGAAGAAATCCTATTCTTTCTCCCCCCCACAGGGAAACGGTGATCGCACAGCTTTTTATTTCTTAACTTAATGCAGCAAGTATGAGGAGTTTTATAAATATCATGATTTCCAAGTTTCTAATATATTTATTCAGCACATTCTTAATTTTTTCCATTTACATTTTCTGCCATTCAAGTAAAAAAGTTTTTAATTTCAAAACAAAAAAAAAAAAAAAAAAAAAAAAAAAATGCAGAATATCTAGAAATTGTAAAAATATTTCCGTTGAAAAGCAAAAAAAGATTAAAAGAAAAGCTTTTTTTAAGTTTTATGATGTCTGTTTGTCTGCAGCTGAATGCGGTGTAACTGAAAAATGCCACACATTTTGTTTGCTATTTTTCCCTCTGAGTGGGGACGGACAGCCAGCCAGATGCTTTAGTATGAGCATAATAAAATTGTTTCATGTATTATAAAAAAAATAGTAGTTTCACATTACCAAAATAAATTGTACGCCACTAATTAAATTAAGAAAAAAAAAAACAAAAAGAGAAAAAAAAATTAAGCTATGAAATGTTGCCATTCGCTACAAGTTTTTATTCTTTAATTCTTTTTGGTAGAGAAGTTTTACGCTTTTTTTTTGTTGTTCCTAAAGATTAATAGGTATTTTCAGCCGTCTAGAGAGTTAGCAGTGTTTTTAGTAAATGATTTTCGAGGAAAACTGAAAACAAGTAATTTTCCTGTATAAGCAGTGGGGAAACAAGTCTATGATTTTCAGGCAGTTTTTTCAGGCTTTGTTAGGCAGCCTCCCTGTAGATTTGCTTTAGCATACGGTAGAACTAACAGCTGATATACCGAAATAATGTATTGCAATCCCTTTTTCATATTCTGCAAAAGTAGTCAGAATTTGGTTGGTTTCGGCTAGTGTACAACTAAGGCATTCCTGATCTAAAGAAATAAATATCTGAAGGATATCATAAAATGATAAATGAGATTATGTAGATCATATACGAGTTCACTTTATGGAAAGGAGGATCGGGTGTTTAAAAATCTAAAATGCATCCTTTTCCTTTTTTTTTGTTTTTTTTTTTTTTTTTTTTTTTTTTCTTAAGCTCCAAAATTTTTTTTTCGATTCTTTTAAAATCAGTTGCCTGCGCCTCAAGCGTATTGTTGGCATGATTGCTGAATAGTTGGTAAACGTAGAATACTGCATAAATTATATTTAAGGTTGACAGCGCTGGAGGCGATCTGCGAAAGGTGGGCAAATGTTGCTTTTTGCGCATGCCTACATAAATATTTCTAGTCCTCCATATTTACTACTTATATGTGTAGTAAATTTTTCGTCAAAAATGTCTTGCCATTCATTCATTAAATCCGTTACAATCTACAGTCTGTACAAAAACGACTTGTGCATCACCGCGCCTCTTCCCCCCTTTTTTCCATTTAATGCAGATAATGTTGGAAAAAAGAATGCATGTATGTAGTAGTAAAGTGTTATCGCAATAGGCGTGATGTTAAAAATAAAAGTGTGTGCATGTAGTGATTCATGCATGGGGGTATGCATGTAAACGAATATGTATTTGTATATGGATTTATGTACATGCTTATGCATGCAGATACATGTGCCCATGCAGTTATGGGTGCACGTAAATGTGAGTATGCAGTCGAAAAAGTTTTATGAATGAAAAAGTTTGAATCGTTCAGACTTCTTTCAAACGCAACCACAACAAAACACATACATACATGCATACAAATGTATATAAAGGCTCTTCCATAAAGAGCTTTTCATAACTAAATACATTACATTGCTGGAACATGAACGAAGTGTGCAGATCTCTATATAGATCGGTGTTCAAATCAAGCTTTTAGCAGCGCCTCTTTACAAAAATATACCCCGCATGACAGTGTAACTTCCGTTGAATGTTAAGATTGAATAAAAATAGTTAATCAATTTGCAAAGTGTTTCGTTGCGTCCTATTAAGACTATCGGAAAATTGCTGTTGCTGCTTTCCATATACATATAAAAATAAAACTTTTTTTTAAGTGTATTTTCATTGTGCTAATCAGTCAGCTGATTTGTGTTTACAATTTCAAAGCTATACGGTATTTGTGCATATGGCAATGACAGTTCGCGACAAATCTAATTGGTCTTAAGCAGTAGAACACTTTGTCTATATATATTTTTCATTTTGTTACCACCTTAAATTCTGGAATTTTGTTTTCGTCCCACATAACAATTCATCCTGCAGCGGATGTCATTGCGACAGCTAATTTTTTAAAGAAAGATGGAATCATTTGGTTCAATCTTTTTTCCCATTTGCACGTGGAGTTGAGCTTACAAACATATATTTTTGACAAAATATATCGGTGCAACTGGCAAAAACAAGAAATAAGAAAATGAATTATATATGTATGTATTATGTGCTTTTAAAATTATATAATTTTTTTAACCGCATAAAATTAATATAAAAAAAAATGCAGAAAACCTCTATTAGAAGACCCGTTAGGATAAAAGCCTACGTACTTATAAGTGTATCTTTAAAGAGAGTCATTTTATTTAACGTACATTTTATTTAATGTATGTACTTACGTTTTTATATGTATGTACATATATGCTATTACGTTTAACTTCTTCCGAAGTGGGTTCACTAGCTGCAAGTTCTTGGAATTGTTTTCAAATTAAATAAATCAAATAAACACCACTGCACATACATATATGCACATACATACATACATACATATTTGTTTAATTAGTTTCAACATACTATTATTTAACATCCGTTATGCAGTTGGCTTTGCTCTAAATTAAAGTCGATCTCTATTAGTAACGGTGATGTTTACTCAACATGACTTTATGTTACCATACTGATTTTGACAGATGAAATTACCTGTCGGTGTATGGCAAATGACACCAATTTGGAGAGATAATTTATTATTCCGTGTTTAAATACTTTCGAAATTTACAGAACTTAAGGAATGCTTATAAAGGTGATATACATACATACATACATATGCATTTATTTCGCTGCGGTCCATTGTCAGATATCGCAAGGCAACAAACAATCTAACTTAACATTTAAATAGCAGTCCTATATCTTATCGATTACTTTAGATGATTTTCTCTATTTTATATAATCGACTTTGCTATCGATTTCGACCAAAAAAAAAAAATTCGCCGCCGTTGATAATAGAAAAAATCAACATCTCTCTGTATGTAGTAAATAAATTATTACAATTGCAGCAAACACTTCACGCATACATACACACACTCAACTAGCAGGTTATAAAGAATTCGTACCGAAACTGCAATAACGAAGGCAGCGTCTTCAGTGAGGAAAAAAACGGAAGGAGTAGAAATAGTTTAATGTCTGGGTTACAAAATAATAAAGGGTCGATGACGCCAACAGAAGGAGAAGAAACAGAAAAATGCATAAAAACAAACAACAGCAACCAACACACACTGTCACAAAAAGTCATTCACAAAAAGTCAACAACGCCCAACAAACAAACCGACAGCCCAACAAGTTTAAGAGAAGCCCGTGCATATAGAAAAAAACTAAAAAAAAAATAATGATGATGATGATGATGATGATGATGATGATGATAATGATGATGATGATGATGATGATGATGATGATGATGATGATGATGATGGTGATGATGATGATGATGATGATGATGATGATGATGATGATGATGATGATGGTGATGGTGATGGTGATGGTGGTTAGAAATCAACAACATCAGACTTGTTTATACAAAAAGAAAATAAAAATATATTAATCAAAACAAAAGTAAAAGAAAGCAAAATAACAAGAGAGCATTTCAATTGAAAAGGGCACAACAATAACAAAAACAAATCCTACTAAATAGAGAAAAAAAATAATAATAATAACTGCAATAACAACAGCAACAATAGCAAAAACAACAACAAACTGTTATAAAGTACAAAGTGCAATTTAGGGTGGTCATGCAGTTCTTACAACACAATAACAGCCTCTATAAACACATACAGCCATACATGTTCATGCGTATGTGCGTGCACATATTGGAAGCCTGTTGCACAGAAAAATCGCAAACCTTAACGCAAAAGCAAAGAAGCAAATCCTCATTCTTCATTTACAAATTGCTAAGCCGGCGAAAGCGCCATTTAATATACATATATATATATTTTTTCCGCCAAATTGCATATGAAAGTTCAAAAACAGTGTTGCCAGCAGAGAAATTCATTAAAAAGTTGATTGTTTGCGGTTACCATTATGTTGGGAACACAATCTGGGCGAATAACGAATTTTTAATCCCTCATTTGCAAATATGATGCTTTAAAAGGATTTGGCCACTAGTCGGCTAATGGCAATCACTTGCAAACAATAGCATACATTTGTGTGCATGGAAATAAGTATTTTAACGTCTACGGTTGCAGCTGAGGTCAACTCAAGCTAACTTTTGTTTTTGCAACTGGCAATAAAGAGAAATGTAAAATTAACTATATATGAGCTTTTAAAATTATATGATTTTTTTTTCATATAAAAAAAATGAAGAAAACAAATAATTTGCTTTTACATTTTTTTACACGAGATTTGAAATAAATAATTTTAAAATATTCAATTGCAAAAAACAATTAAGCAGTTGGCTACATTAATGGTCGTCTATTTGCAATAAAAGTCGTCTATTGGTTCAACCATTTGTGTACGAATATGTATAAAGTTCGGTAAAGCACACCATCATGGCGTCAATTGGCTTAATTCGTCACACGCAACGAACTCTGTAGTATATCTTTCTCGAATATCGAACAAAGCAGTTCGTTCATTGTTTTTTTATTTAGAGGATTTCCAATAAATAAAGTAAAATACAAGACCCTCAATGATATAGTGGTTAGTATATCCGCCTGTTGCGCAGGTGTCAGGAGTTCAATTCGCCGGCGAGCCGGAAGCCAAAGGCCTCAGTAGCCAGTGCTGCTATACATATTGCAATTATATTTATATAATAAAAAACTTTTATTTTATTTTTTGTTGTGTATTTAATCGAATTTGGATGCCTGCATTGTGAATAGTTTCCATATAATTGTTGTCACCACTGACAAAAACCGCTAAAGGACCATATTTTAATTTATTACACTCTATGTCATGTTATATTTATACGGAGATAATATCTACCGCGACTTCTTTACATGTTTACAGAAAATAATACCATTTTCCGAGAAGAAAAATTAAAAAAAACATTCCGAGAAGAAGAAGTGTTTTAAGTCATCTGGCGTGGTATTTTTTTCTGAAATTTACAAGCGTGTAAATTGTCATTTTCTAGCGGTTTCATGCCAAAAAGAATTAGATTATAAAGAACATTAGCTAATAAACCTGAAGTGAATTCAGCGCCGGTGTTTTCTTTATTCAAAATCCAATTGGAATCATTCGCGAGGCAATTGCCCTCTTTTAACAACAATTTCATATATGTGTGTGTGGATGTGTGTAGTTTATTTAATTTTTTATAGATCGGTTATGATATCGCTACTGTGCTCAATGGCGAATTTTTTCAATGGATTCGTGGTTTTTAACTGAAATCTTTGCTCCTTTTGTGGGTATATAAGGATATATGTATGCGTTCAGAAAGGATTTTACTAAATACATATAAAAAGTTTTTCTCATATATTGAGAAAAATATCTCATTATTATATTTTTAATTGTTCTCATAGTTTCAGTAATTTCTCTAGCGGCGAAAAACTGAATACTTTGCAATAAATTCGACGAGGAATAAATTATTTTTGTGCAACTAAAATTATTAAAAATTCATTCACGCAGAAATCTGATTCTTTGTACTTCCATTCTATTTTGTGTCACGCCCTATATCGGCATTTCAATTCAAGAATATCGACAAGTTTAGAATACTCACTTTAATTACAGTCAAACATACTTTACCCTTGACGAAAATTTATTGTAATTTTTCTAAAAATTCCTTCCACGTCTCCGGATTTCTTTAATGAAATTAAGTATGAAGTTCCATTTTTTTTTATATACTTTGAGTGTTTTACCTCAAAATGCAAAATACATTAATTAAAAAAAAAGAAAAACTTTTAAATACTGAAATAATTATTGAGGCGAATTCGTATTGTGAGGCGAATGCTGATTTATTTATTTATTTTTATTATTTTTTTTTTTAAATTTGCTAAGATACATATTTCTAAAAAGTTGAAGAATTTTCCCCTAAGCAAAGAGGATTTTATAAAATTTAATTCTTCGGAATGGTCGTAAATAAGAAACCATCAAGAATTAGCGCTTTTGAAAGAAATTCCACATGCAATATTTCTTATATTTCACATGATAAATATTCGCCGCATACACATAAACAAAACCTGATTACATATATTTTTTATTGTAAATGTCTCTTTTAAGAAAATCATTTTCAGAATTATGTCATTTATAGCAGATTTTCTGTGACTTGCGCAGATGTTGTTGCTGCCTAGAAAAATGCATTCATTGATTGAGCTTTAACGAAATGGGAATGGATTACGTTGTCACTTTGAATGCATTGCTGGCCGTAAAACTGATAAATAAAATTGCAGTTAAATTTATGTGGTAACGCCTACTTTTTTCTCAACATTCCTGCTGTAGATTGCAACCACTTTTTTCTGTGCATCTTCCAATTTCGCCATGGTTACTTTAATAATGAACTCAGACATATTTCCCGGAATTTAAACAACTGAGTCTTTATGGAATTTTGTTTTTTGTTTGATTAACATTCAAATATGCCATTATAACAATATTTTCAAACCGTTACTTTAATTTTGTTTAAAAATAAATTCCCGTCAAAAATTCCTATTGGTTAAAATAAAAAAAAAAAAATTAAAAAAAAAAAATTAAAAAAAAAATGATAAAAAATAAAATAAAACACAAGTCAAGCGGCATACCTTAACTAAAGACTATTCAGACTTTTATTTTTGCTAAATAACTCCGGTGAGGCAACAAATCAAACTGAATTCCTGGAAAACATTTTAAAGATATTTTGGCACTTTGTTGTTGTTAATTTTTTTTTTTTTTTTTTTTTTTTATACTACGTTTTCTTACGTCTTTTAATTAAGTATGAAGTTTAGATTGCTTGAAAGTCATAAAAGAATGCTTGGCTATGTAGGCTGCTTAGCTGTTGGGAATAAGCTGCAGGAAGGTAGAAATGAAAAATAAGCTTCAAAGAACTATACCGTTGTTATGTTTTCAGATGGGCACAGAAATAATATTATTTAAGTGAAAAAAGGTTTTACTGCTTTAAGCCTCAAGACAGACAGTGGGGCTAATGCAGCGTTTTGGCTTACCTCTTTCCTCTTTTTGAGAAAGTATCAGTTACTTATTTATGTTGGTAATACCTTTTCCCTAAAACTAAATGAAAGCTGCACCGTCTAATCTAAATGAACGAGGCTGTTACATATCGTGCTCAAAAAATATGGAAAATACACCCTGAAAAAACATTACATAGGCTGGAAAAAATTATATTTTATATAAATTGTAGAACTTCAATGTTCCAGATTTGGGATATGATATGAGAGAAACCATGTGTGGGTTATCAACTAACTTGCAAACAGTTTTGTCAGGCAGTATATCACAGGTCCTTTCAAGAAGTGCACTTACAAAGGTAATTGTAAAGTGCTTGATTCCGGAGCGCTGCTACAGTAATTTTACCAAGCCATATACAAAAATAAGAATAAACTGAACTTTCGTATAAAATTTAAAACAGTTGGCAATATTGGCTTCCCCTAACAATGGCTGGTTTTTTGTTGGAGCTTGAAATACTCAAAGTATAAACCCTACTTTTACAATTCATTGTAAATATGTATTAGTACATAAAGTGTATGAACGGTACAGCATATGAGCTCAAACGTAGTAGAAAAAGTAAGCGATTTATTACTATGGAAAATGTTATAATGTCTGCTATATATCAGAAATAGTTTCTAACCATCAATTTTTCTCGCTTTCGCCTTTTTGAAAAGTAACCAACATCTTAATCTATGAATTACCAAATTTTTCCCTTTTTTATCACTTAAAAAAACTATATATTTTAATCTGAAGCATATTCTAATGTTTGCTATATACTATATATGAATACATATCACAGCTAACGAAAAGGGGAAGAGTTTACAAAGTTAAATATTCTCCTTTTTATATGCCATACTCTATGGATATAAAAATTTAGCGGATTTAACAAAGTCCCACCTTTTCCCTGCGGTACCTTTAATAAGTGCCCGCTATTTAAGTGCTGCACTTTATAGTGAAACAGGTATTCAAACTCGCGGCCATACCAACTTTCACATTTATATTATGTGTGGTAGTAAAACGAGGCGACAAGAAAAAAAGAGTTGCAAGACTAATTTTGGTATTTTCCACTTGGCCTGCATGTGTATGCTTTAATACTTGACATCACTATCCACCAGTTTTATCCTCTTTAGATATTTTTGATATTAATGTTCTTGAAAGAGGCTCTTTTTAAAACTTAAGTCCAACTTTGTTATTTCTAAATGGTGTGGTGTTGTTGGTGTTTTTCTGCTGTCGTTGTGGTTTTTGTTATAATTGTTATTGTTGTTAATATGCTGTCTGCATACCAAATAAGCAGAAAGTTCAAGAAAAATAACAACAAAAGACCGGCTTCTAACTGCAGCAAGCCCAATAATAAAAACAACAAAAACAGCAACAACAAATAGACTAGCCACATATTTTGTAAACAACTCCCGCTCTAAAGTGTCATTAACATCAGTATGGTAGCTTTGCGTTATGAGTAACCGAAAATAGGGGAATGTTGGGGAGTGGGTGGTGAGTTGGTGAATAACATTTTAAATGTAAACAAGTTTAGATAATTTTGCTTATAATGCCCCATACCCGTACACAGCACACATACATATGCATGTATATGCACAGATGCATTGTTAGTGTATTGAAATGTAGATGGTGAAGAAATACTACTCTGCACCATTCGGCAACTGTTTTGTAAAGTTACAATAACAACATTAAGTATTAAATGGTCTGAACACTTACTTATACATATCGTCATATAAAATTGAAAATACCCTATGCAACATCTAAATATAATACAATAATATTATTACCTAACTAATTGTTAATGTTAATATTGTTAATAAATCAGTTAATAGTGTTTTCACACTGAGGATAAAACCTGGTTTTAAAACAAAATTTGGTTTTAACTTTAAAACTAATCCTTAAAGCCTGGTTTTACCATAGAAAAAAATTCTCATAAAACTATTTTAAAACCTTTTTTGAATTGGTTTAAAGTAGATTTTATGAAATACAACCTTGTTTTATACAGTACATATTCAGTGCTACCAAGTTAGAAAGATTGAAAACAGCTGATAATTCATTCACATTCACAAAATGTAAAATCATTTCCATTTTAGAACACATTTTTAAAATTTCTTATTTTTTTTTATATAAACAATAACAGCTGTCGTACAGTTTGTCAAATAAATGTGGGAAGAATAATTACAACAAACAGACCTATTTCTACAAAAACATTTATTTTATCATTAGCAAATTTATTTGACAAACTGTATTATAAAACCCGATTTTATCAAAATTGTATGTGAACACAAAATCAGCTGCTTGAAGGTTTTAAGTTAAAACCATGTAGGAAAAAATAAATTAGATAATAATATTAATAAATTAGATGTGAAAACACTATAAGATTCAAACGTCAGAGTTATTAAAATTGCTATTATTTTAAATATTGTTTCAACTTTTGAATTTTTAAATCAGTTAACGTTTAAAATATTCCTGATTCAAACAAGTTAATATAGTAACGCCAAAATAAGTATTAAATTTTTGGGGTATATACATATACATATATTTAGTAGATTCGTCGTCGTTAAAAAGGAAAAATTTAGACAGTCATCTGGCACGTCTCAGCTTATTGTCTTATATGTGCACAGATGATTGTCCTTCTAACTTGGTAGCACTGAATATGTACTGTATAAAACAAGGTTGTATTTCATAAAATCTACTTTAAACCAGTTCAAAAAATTTTAGATGCGAAAAAAAACGGATTATCGCCGGAATATGGTTATTTCAATGAAAAAAGTGTAAAGAAATTACCTCAATAGTGATTCCCTAGATATGTGGTTTCATACAAAATCGTCGTTATAAGAAACTCTTGAACTGTCTTTTTTTTTTTTTTTTTTTTAGTTAATTAACTTAACCTGCAAAGCTTTCGGATTGTTCGCAGGAAAATACCCAGGGCTTAAGCAGGTATCGAAAGCGCTACCTCCGGTTTGGTAGGCTGAGCGTTATTCATTCGCCTGTAGAGGAATCCAAAGTTTAAGTCTAAAAATAATAACTATTACAATAATTTAATATGTTTGCAATAACGATGAGGCGTTTCAGTAACATATTATTGTCACTTATTGACAGCTTTTCACAATTCTTTTTAGTGTTAAAATAGAAATTGAATAGCAAAAGCACAAATTTCAGTATCATCAATATTAGAGCTTTTTTAAAATTTATAACAAAATAACCAATAATTTAATATTGGGCTTTTTTTTTTATCGATTTTTAGTGTTGAGAAATTTTTACGATTTTTATACTGAATTTAAATAATTTCAATTTCGTCATATTGCGGCAACTGTATTTGCGGAATAGTCGCTATATATCTGCAAAAATCATGTTGGCAAAAAATTTTAAATGAAAATGAAATGGCATGAAGAAATTCAATCAGCTGAACTCCTATAGAGAATAAATCTTGAACAGAAGATGCTTCTTAGGCTCCGTGTACATTACGAAATATTGCCGGTACAACTACTGAGTTTTTAGGAAAACAGGAGGACTATAGATAGGGATCGATATATCGTATGCAAAAACCTATTTTTTGGAGGGTTTTTATTTTTAGGCATTTATGATTTCATCGGACGATATGTAGTTATGTATGCATGTAGTATCGAAGTTTTATACCTTTTTTTTTTTATCATTCTTTCGTTTTGTTATTGTTTTGGTCTGGGAATGCAGTTGGTCCACCGCACACCATTTACTAGTTATAAAGTTAGTTTAATGTTCATAATGATTATAAAGTCGGCTGTTTGTTGATAATGACGCTGCGTTACAATAAAACAGAACCAGAAACATATAAGATTTTATGTAAAAGCAAAACTTTCAAATAATGTAAAATAGAACGAACTAAATGCATGCCATATACATATGTATGTATATATGTATGTATGTATGTATGTGCGTATGTGTTTAGTTACACATAAACGAATGTATATAAATAGATTAAAAAATTTTTGTGGCGGATTTGCGGATGCTGCACACAAATACTAAGAAGAAGAAGCAAGTAAGAGCAGTTCATTGCAGTGTTGTGTTATAAAGGCAACCAGAATGACACCGATTGGCCCCGGACGCAAAAATATTAACACTTTATTTTTTATTGTTAATTATTTTAACATGTAAAGCTTTTGTTTCTAGGCAGGAATCGAAACCGCGACCTCAGGCTTAGTAGGCTGAACATTATTCATTTCCTTACGGAGGCACCCGCACGTGTCTCAGTTCAATTGAAATCTTCTGAACTATTGAGTGGCCTATATTTTTTTTAGAATTTCAGATGCATAAGTACATCCATAGGTATGTTGAACATACACACATATGTACGTATACCCATACATACAGCCATTGATATGAGCGAAGTATATAGGAAAAAATTAGGGGCAATCGAAAGCATCTAAAAATTCATTATGCCAAAGGCGCAGATACATTGCCCTATACAGTCATACGATTTGTCATATATGGCATCTCTGCTGAAAAAGCGCATTAGTGTGACCTAAAAAGATAAAACATTAGGGCCAGGAAAATTTGTGAAAATTTTTATAAAATGAAAGCTTTCCAGCGTTCAGAGTTGCATTTACTTTAATAATTAAAGAAAGCATTGTTTTCATGATAGTGTAGCAGCAGTAACGCCATTTTTTTTTTGTTATTTTTTAAAAGAAGAGGTCATCACTATCAGATATTTGTGTGAAGGAATCGTACGACTGTGTAGGAGAGTGAAACATGCAGCAGTTGCAATAATTGGCACTTTCTGAATTGAGATATATTTTTCGCTACTTACTATTTAAGATCTTTTCTTTAATATACGATAAAAAAAACATGCGTATTGTCGGTGTTAATGACATAATGTAAATACGGTCCTAATTTTTGGCTAATTTTTATTGTTTAACTTTTTAAAATCAGTTTAAAAAGTTAAGACTTTTGTTTGCTTTCAGCATTACAAATTAACCTTGACTGGCCTTTAAGGCAGTGCTCTGCACAGAAGGCTTATTAAGAAACTACAAATTCCAAAACTCTGCTCCTTGAAGAATGCACAACATTTTTTTTTTATTTTTTTTTTTTTTTTTTTAATCAAACTTTATTGCATTTTCAAACAAAACCAGGAAAAAAAAAAAGTTTCCCCTACCGGTTTGACTTTAAGCTTCTTTTTCAGTTAGTTGAAGATCTCTAGAATGGAATTTTTACGCGCTTAACTACTTTTTTTTTCCTTTTGTGTGTGTGTTGAAGTTGGTCTGTTTTTCCGTTTACGTCTGTCCGGCCATCCTAATGCTATAACAGTTGCAAGTAACAGTTTAGCAGCGGGTGCGTAAGTTTATGCGCAGTCATCTCTTTCTGGCATCCTCTTGCAGCAGCACTGAATTCTACTACAATTCTCTCTGCCTGCCACTCACTCACTCGGTGATTTTGAGTAAATGTGCCTGCACGTTTGTCTGTCTGTCTGTCTGCACGTCTCTCTGTCTGTCTGTCTGCCTTTCTTTCCACTTCTCTACTTAGAAATATTTACTGTAAATTCCTGCGGATGCAGTTGTACTTCATACCGTTTTTTCTTTTTCCATTTCATAATTTTTCTTCTTCTTTAATTTACTTGCAACAACATCTTAACAACATATATCGGCTTTTAGCAACAGAACCTTTATGAAATAAAAAAAAAAAAATTGTTTATACACTTTATTGAAGTTTTCTAAAGTATATTGAACTTGCGCATATTTATGCTTTGCTGGCGCTGTTTTTCCAGGAATTGTATACATTTTGGGTTTTTGTTTTTCTTGGTCTCCATTCTGCTAGTAGCCCCTCCTCTCCAACACATTTTTAGTCGCATTGCAAAAAAACAAAAAATTCAAATTTTTCTCTTTTTGCATTAATTCTGTTTTGTTATTTATTTATTTTTTTTTTATTTTTTTTATTTTATTTTTTTTTTTTTTCTTTTGCTAAGATTTGTATTTTAATGCAGTTTGGTAGAGGAGACTTCGCACTCGCACGAGTATACTTTTGATTTCGTAAACAATTTTTTTTTTAATTTTCGAAAATATGTTGGCAAAAAAAAAAAAAAATGAATTCCTGTGTTAACGACAACAGCTAAATATCTGTATGGTTTATTAAGAAATTAACGTACAAAAAGGAATTTTAAAAATCTAAATCAAGAACTAAGAAATGACTCAGTGAGTGGACAGGACAGTCAAAAAAAAGGGGTAATTCTGCTAAAAAAATGGGCATGTCTAATGGCAGATGTCTTAACGGCAGTATAGATTGCTAGATAATGTTGTTCTTGGCAACGATCCACCAGATAAATATCAATATCGGAGGAGAGACTTATAATGGCTAATAAATATGTAAGAGATTAAGGCCCTAATAGTCCTACATAGTCTTGCGATTTCTTAAATATGGCATCTCTGCTGAAAAAATAGCATAGTCTGGCCTAAAAATCTCGGAGTTTTATTACAAGCAAAAGCTCTTATAAGCATTTTCATAAAATAACAATTTTCATGCGATCAGAGTTGCATTTACTTTAATCAGCAAAGAAAAAATGGTTTGTAACGCCATTTTGATGAGATTTTTTAAAAAAGGAGCATCCACCAGATTAATATCAATATCGGAGGAGAGACTTATAATGGCTAATAAATATGTAGGAGATTAAGGCCCTGATAGTCCTACATAGACTTTCGATTTCTTAACTCTCTGCTGAAAAAATATCATAGTCTGGCCTAAAAATCTCGGAGTTTTATTACAAGCAAAAGCTGTTAAAAGCATTTTCATAAAATGACAATTTTCATGCGATCAGAGTTGCATTTACTTTAATCAGCAAAGAAAAAATGCTTTGTAACGCCATTTTGATGAGATTTTTTAAAAAAGGAGCATCCACCAGATTAATATCAATATCGGAGGAGAGACTTATTATGGCTAATAAATATGTAGGAGATTAAGGCCCTGATAGTCCTACATAGTCTTACGATTTGTTAACTATAATAACTCTGCTAAAAAATAGCATAGAGTGGCTTAAAGAAGTCAGATTTTTATGACAGCAAAAGCTTTTGAATGACAATTTTCATGCGATCAGAGTTGCATTTACTTTAATCAGCAAAGAACCGATGGTTTGTAACGCCATTTTGATGAGACTTTTTTAAATAGTAGGAAATCCCTATCGGATTTTCGTGTGAATGAATATGTAGTACGACTGTGTAGGATAGTGAAACATGCCCTTTATCTATCTTTATAAGTCAAGACTAGAAAGAAAATTTCTAATTTCTCTAAGAGATGTTCATGCATGACAAATCAAATTATTTGTGTAGAGATTTTTAAGCTGCATTTAATATTTATCATAATTCCGGTTGATGGTTTCTTGTTATAAATTCTAAAAATATATAAATAATGAAAACATATAAAAATAAAAAAACATTTTATACAAAACTTATTGAAATTTTCCTTCATTTGAGTTTATTGACAGATATCGGCATTTGGCTCAAAGTATTTCTCCTTAGTTCTAAATTTTTTTTTTTTTTTTTTAGATATATCTAAATTCCAACATATATTTTCGAAACTGTGCCCACTGTGCTTTCTTGATATTTTAAAACGTAAATTATTTTTATAAATTCTTTTGTAAACTTTTAAAAATGAAGTTTCATTTTATAGGAATAAACTGCTTGTAGAAAATATTGTATCGTTTGTAGGCAATTTAAAATTATGTCATTTCAAGCTGTAGCAATACTTAATGTACTTAATGGGTTAATATAAAGAGAACGCACCTATTTTGAAGCTTATTTCTCGGTAAACATTACTTGTTTAAAATTGCACGAAATTTTTATTGTATAGCTTGCAAGAGAATTTTTAAAACGATTTTTACATCAAAAATTTTGATTCAAAAAAAAAAAATAAAAATTTTATCATACTAATCTTGTTACAAAATTATTTAAAAAAAAATTTTTTATATAAAAATAAAAAATATTTCGAGATGAGCTCTTTTAGCTCTATGGTGATAAATACAAGCAATTTAAAGTTTAATGGATCACCCTTAAGAGCCATTATATACTGAGAACAAATATTTGTACGGGCAACATTTTTTTTTCTGCTTGAGAGAGGGGAAAACAATTTTTTCCAAAAAATTTTTAAATTGGTTTGATTATACATATATTTTGTCTGAACAAATGTAAATTGCGATTTGCCATGAATGAATATTGCAAAATAAAAACTTGAGCCGAAATACTTGGTGTGTGTAAATCAGGCCTTAACAGATTTCGCTGCGCAGAAAAATCCGAGTTAAAAAATAATATATAAAAATAAATGAATTCAGGTTTTAGTATTTTTTCCGTGTGTTTACTTTGCATATCAAAATTTTTCAAATTAATCGCGTTCGCTTTTAAAATTTTAATTTTGTATTACGTGTGAAATTATCATTTATCATTTATGTGCAGCTTCTAATAAAAATGCTGTTAAAAAGGTAATAAAGACACTTATATATGTATGGGTATGTTCAAACATCCATACATATATATATAGATATACATATGTATATGCATACATAATACAGTGTATGTAATTAAAGTAAAGGATTTTTATACATATAAAATAATAATAAGATTAATCTGTTAGTTAACATGCTATTGCAATTTTAGTTTGTAGTTAAAAATTGAAAACGCTTTTATTTTAAACAAGAAAAAAAAAAATTAATAAATAAATAAATAAAATTAAAAAAAAAGCTAGAAATTTATAAAAAAAATATTAGCGGCTGCAATATTTATAATATTAAGTGATTTAAAGTTAAAAAGGAAGATTTAAATGTTTTGTTTTGTGTTTTCTTTTGTTTGTTTGCTTTTATTCTCTTCTTTCTTCTTCCGTTCACAGTGTTTCGACATCAAAAATTTTAATTAGCGGCATACCGCTGCAAACACGTTTCGAAGACATCGAACCTCTTTTAAAGCCTTATGGCATCGTCAAACAATGTGAGGCTGTCTCTAGTAAGGACCCACAAACTCAGACGGTTCATATAACTTTCGAAAATATCGAACAAGCTCAAAGGTATATTTACATGCTTAACAATTACAAAAATATCCCAAAACAAACTCAAAATTTAATCAAACAAAATTTTCAATACTAAATATTTTTTCTTAATATTCATAAACGAAATTTCGTAATTATCTGGACATGAATATGTTACTATAAAACAAAAAAAAATTTTGGGATTTTCTGTTTTAAAAACAATTTAATTTTTTTTTTTTTTATGAAATTTTGAATTGGCTAAACAATTTTTTCTCATTGAATAGAAAAATATTTGGTATAAAAAGTATCGGCTGCAAAACCGTTACAATCCACTTCATTTTAAAGAAATTCTACATGCATTTTTGGTAACAAATGAAAAAAATTTGAATCGCAAACACGTTAGAACCGCATTTCCAAATTTAAATGAATAAAAAGTAAATGTAATATTTAAATCGCTCTGAAATGGCAAAAATAATATATATAACAATATATAAAAAATGAATAATCCACAGAATAATAATATTATCATTTCAGTGCGACTTAAAAAAATATATCAAGAATATTTTATTATACACATACATACATATAATAATAAATACATATATTATTCATATATACACATATATAACATATATAGTATATATAGGATATGTGTATACATTAAACGGAAACTGAAGCAGTTTGCTTTTAGTCTATACTTAAAAGCCTCATTTCACTATCTTCGACAGTCGTACGATTGCTTAAATATGGCATCTCTTCTGCACAAATGGAATAGTATGATTTAAAAATTTCCTTTTTTTATGACAAGCAAAAGTTTAGGGAAATTTTCATAAAATGATCATTTTCATGCGATCACAGTGATTGTTACTTTAATCAGTAAAGAAAAAATTGTTTTCATCATTTTTGTATGATAGTATGTCACCAGCAATGCCATTTTGATGCAATTTTTTAAAATAGGAGGGAGTCATTATCACGTTTTGCTGTGAATGAATCGTACGAAACTCTAGGAAAGTCACACGAGGCTTTAAGAAATATTAACATTTTGTAATGATGAAGTACGCCAACAAATTTCGTATTAATTGGACATGTTGGTAGCACTGGCGTCCCGTTTTGTTTACATTTTTTTTATATGGAATATCAGTAACATAAAAAAGGATAAAACATCATCAAATGCCTTGGTGTTGCCACCTTGTCTATTACATTTTGGTAGAGTGCAAATTGGCATCATATTTTATTTAAAAATATTGCAACATTTTTTATACAGTGTTGTGGAAAAATGGCAATTGTATAAATAATAAAATAGAATACATCTAATATCAGTTCCTATAGATATCATATTTAAATAATCATTTGCTGACTTTTAATAAAATTATACATACTTATACTTTATTTATATGGAATACTTTTTTAAATTTCATCTCTTTTTAATGGATGGTAGCACAATTGGCATAGAAAAATTCCTCTTCATAGAAAATTTTTTTAACCCTACAAAATCGACTACTGCGATAAGATTTAATAGTCTTCGAAACGATTAACTCATTAAAATTTTTGACAATATTTAATTTGATTGGAAAATATTATTAACTTGTCACATTTAATACACATATTTTTAGAGCTGCTTCTGGATTAAACGGTGTTGAATTCGAAGGCAACAAGTTGCACGCCGAACAATTAGATAAGAACCAACGTCGCGCTCAACGCAATCAGCGTAATCCATACCCCGGCATGCCAGGACCTGGACGTCAAGCGGACTTTCCGCTACGTATTTTGGTACAAAGCGAAATGGTTGGTGCCATTATTGGCCGCCAAGGTAGCACCATACGCACGATTACACAGCAGAGTCGTGCCCGAGTCGATGTGCATAGAAAAGAAAATGTTGGTTCCCTAGAAAAAGCCATAACAATTTATGGCAATCCCGAAAATTGTACAAATGCCTGTAAACGTATATTAGAAGTAATGCAAAAGGAAGCCAATGCAACAAATAAGGGGTAATTACTTATTCGAAATTGCATTTTATTAGCATTAAAAATCATATGCATATATATACATTTTTTTTTTTTTGTAGTGAAATTTCTTTAAAAATTTTGGCCCATAATAGTTTGATTGGTCGTATTATCGGCAAGAACGGCAACACCATAAAACGCATCATGCAAGAGACCGATACGAAAATAACGGTCAGTTCGATTAATGACATAAACAGTTTTAATTTGGAACGTATAATTACCGTTAAAGGTGCCATCGACAATATGTCACGCGCCGAAAATCAAATTAGCTCAAAACTGCGCCAAAGTTATGAAAACGATTTACAAGCTATGGCTCCGCAAAGTTTTATGTTTCCTGGCCTGCCGCCTATGGCCATGATGTCAACACCGGGCAATGGTATGCTCTTTAATCCTACCATGTCTTACGCAGCCTGCACCGGTTATGCCATGTCGAAGACACCCGCCCCCGTGCCGCCCGTCTTCCCTAATGATATGCAAGAGACGACATACCTCTATATACCCAACAATGCTGTGGGCGCCATAATCGGTACTAAGGGCTCTCACATACGCAGTATAATGCGTTTTTCGAATGCGTCATTAAAAATTGCCCCGTTAGACAGTGAGAAGCCGGTGGAGCAACAGGCGGAACGTAAGGTGACTATAATTGGTACTCCGGAGGGTCAGTGGAAGGCTCAATATATGATGTTTGAAAAAATGCGTGAGGAAGGTTTCGTGTGCGGAACAGAGGATGTCCGATTAACTGTCGAAATTTTGGTTGCCAGCTCACAGGTGATATTGTTTTTACAGCGAAATTGAGGCAAAAGTTTTACTTGCATTATTTTTCGTGTATTTTAGGTTGGACGTATTATTGGCAAAGGTGGCCAAAATGTACGTGAATTGCAACATCTCACCGGCAGCATCATCAAATTGCCCGAACACGCGCTGGCGCCAGCATCGGGTGCTGATGAAGAAACGCCGGTCCATATAATTGGACCATTTTTCAGTGTACAAGTAAGTTTTCATTTATGCTCTCAGATAAGTAAAACTATTATGGAAATTTCAAAATCTCGACCAATCTTTACAATTTTCGTGCTTGAGAGAGTGTCAAATTTTGCACAGCAAAGTTTTGTTCAATTGTATAAACAAATTTTATTTTTAAAAAAATTTAACAGCTTATTCACAAATTCCCAAAAATTAAATGATAATTCTCTAGATATTTTCATAACAAATAATCAATACATGTACACCATGTTATAGCATGACTGTTTTTGACAGTTTTTTACTCTGCATCACAGGGTATACTGTAGATAATAAATAAGAATGGAAAAGAAGTATTGGAATAGTATTTTTTGCATAAAATTCTATTCGGTTTCTAATCGTATTTTTGCAAATATTTAACATTTTTTTCTTTCTTTTTTGGCCACAAAAATGTTAATCACAATAGTGATTGTTATGCCAAAATGTATTAAAAGTCTTAGATACATTATATTCTGTTTACATCATATATATATTATACTTTGTTTTTAAACAATTAAACCAAATCCTCTAATTATAATTGTTATTACTATGAAAAAAAATTAAGATCAAAGCGCATGCTGTAAATTTCATCACTTCCAATGCTCCAGGGTGCCATAATTCAAGCACTCTGGTTAAGCAAATACCATTTTTACGACAATTAGAAATATGAAATATTATAGGTTTTTGTGTAAGAGCATTTTAATGTGAAATGTGTTCAATATATAATTTTAGTCGGCTCAAAGACGTATTAGGGCCATGATGTTGTCCACGAATCCTCCTCCCGTAACCAAAAAACAAAAAGCCGCCAAAGAACAACAGCAACAACAACAGCAGCAACAGCAACTAGCTGCCCAAACCTCGTGCAGCAGTGGGTCGCAACAACAGCAACAGCTGGAACAGGTTCAGCAACAGCAGCAACAACCACAACAACAACAACAAACATCAGCGCAGCAGCAACAACAGCCGCAGCAGGGTGCGAGTACAAATCAGTAAGAAATGGGTGTAAAAGCATTTATTAAACTATATTTTATTATTCTTAAAATTATATTTAAAAAATTCCCCTTTTTGTTCGATTTCAAATTAACGTACCAAACCATTTTTTTAACCACTAATAGCAAGTCCAATTTACCCTCGTCAAACCTCGATTACAAGTCATATATATATGCATTTATAGATACATACCAATGTATATATACATATATATAAAATATTTTTTTTTTTTTTTTTTTTTTTCATAAAGAAGTATTTTGTTTATTTTTCCATTTTAAAGTGCATACAATAAAAATGTAGCCCAGAATTTCCTTTTCCATAATTTCGGTTTATCATATACAAAAAAAAAAACAAAACCAAACAAAACAAAACAAAACAAAAAAATATAAAATTTTATTGAAATTTATGTATAAAAAAATACAATACATTGGATTTTAATTTTGTTGAAATAAGCTTACACATTCTTGTTTATT
This sequence comes from Ormia ochracea, assembly GCA_963402855.1. Taxonomy (NCBI): domain Eukaryota; kingdom Metazoa; phylum Arthropoda; class Insecta; order Diptera; family Tachinidae; genus Ormia; species Ormia ochracea. The sequence continues at coordinate 14,877,344 of OY727107.1, read as the reverse complement.
GAAATATAAAAACATTCTAAAAACACAAGTTTTGGTAAAAATATAACACAATATTGACAATTTAATAATTCAAAACAAAAAAAAAAAAAAAAACAAGACAAAAAACAAAAACAAAAAAAAATAAAATAAATTAAAACAAACGATGCCACACAAAACCAAAGCTAAAATAATCTGGCTAATTAAACTTGTCTGGCTTTTTACATTTAGAAATAAAACATGATTTATTTTACTAAAAAGAAGCAGCCTAAAACAGAAAACTTCACTTAATAGTTAAAACAAAAGATTCGCTTAAACGAAAAGTACTTCTCGGCATAACTACACAAAACAAAATAAATTAAATATATAGAAAATAAAGCTGAAAAATTTTGAAAAAAAAACAAAAACAAAAACAAAAAACAAACAGAAAATAATACATTACACATAAAAAAAATGACAAAGCTTATTGAGTCGTAAACTTAAAATATCATAAACTAATTATAAACGATTACAATAAATAAAAAGCAAAAAGCAAAAAACATATAAAACGCAAAATACGCTATAAGCCCGAAAGGAGATACAAAGCGAAAACAAAAATAAAAAACCAACGGTCTGGCCACATTTTCTTCTATATGTCAAAACACACACATACACCATTCGTACATGCTTATACTTGAATAGCAGCTTAAGCGAGAAAGCTAAAGGTTTAAGCCAGCAGTACACTGAGAAAAAAACATCATTTAAACAAACATTTAGTATGCTTTCGCTGTTCTTCTTAACTCTTACACACATACCTACATAAAAATTAATCACTTATAGAAAATGCTAGCATACAATACATCCATACATACATATAAATACTTATGATGGCTAGGAAATAGTCTGTCCTTTTTTTTGTTTAAACAGAACTACATAAATAACTAAATGAAGTGTTTGCCTTAAAACGGTGCTGAAATGTTAATTGATTTGTTAAATGTATTGTAATGACAACAAATTTAGTTTTTTTGTTTAAATATATATATATATGTTTTTTTATTGAATTTGTTAAAGCTGAACATAAACATTTATACATACATATTGTACTCACATCCATACATACAAACATACACACTCATATATAAATAGTATTAAAAACGAAAATATTTTTGCAATAGAACCACTAATTAAATTTCAAACAAAACCAAAAAAGACTCTAAAGGGAATTGTATGACACAAACACAGAAGGGGAGAGTTATAAAACGAAAACCAAAAAGTATTAATTAAACATTTTTAAGTTTAAAAAGGTTTTGTTATGGATTTTGCCCTTTCCCTGTTCCCTAATAAACTATAGTAACTTAACCATATCCATCCCAGAGCATTAAACAATCAAACCTTTAATATTTACAATAGCCTTTTTTGTACAATCATTTACAATTTCCAATAATTATTGTTTTTATACATAATTTTTATTATAATTTTTTTTTTTTTTTTTAAATAAACCTAGTAAAGTAGTTTCCGTTGTTAAAAACATGCGAATTAAATAAAGATTTATTCCTATTATTTACAAGTTTTTATATACATACATATATATTTTTTAAAAATAGAGTAATAAAAATATTATTTAGTTTAAATTATAAAGTTAAATATTAGCTCAAGTTTTGTTTTATTAAAAGAAAGGCACTACAATTGATAATGTTAAATACAAATAATACATAAAATCCACTTAATTACCCCACATATGCAACAACAAAATTCATTAAACATTTCGGCAAATTTGAAAAAAAAAATTACCCCTTAAATTTATTTCAAACAGGAATTTTAATACACAAAAAACGTTTTTTGGCAAATCTAAAATTTGAATCGTATTTGAAGAAAATTCAGTTTCAATAACATATAAAAATAACACACTTACATCGCAAAATTTTGATTACATTTGTTGTATAACAAAACAAAATAAGTTTTTGTTTTCGGTTTTCGTTTATTTTTCCTTGAAATAAAAAAATAAAAAATTAACTAAAAACTATGAAAAAAAAAGAGAATGAAAACAAGTAATTAAAATACCTCAATGTAAGTGCATTATCTTATAAACATATAACACTAAAATCTAATGAAATAATATGTAAAACTTATATAAAAATTACCAATATAACATAAAATAAAAATAAAAACAAAAATATAAATTGTTAACAATTAAATTGTTAAAAGAAAAATGAATGGCGCAAAGATTTATAAACTTTGAATAATATGAGAAAATATCGTATCTAACAAAAAATCATATCAAATCAAATTGAAGAAAATCTTAATCAGATTATTGATTGTTATGCAAAATATTACCAAGAGAATTGTTTACAAAAGCAAATTACATACAGAGAATTAAAGGAATTAAAAGGTGTTGTTACAGAGATTTTTTTCTCCCTCTTTCTGTGGGATTTATTGTAAATGTACGTGTAACGGAGGCAAACTTGTGCAAACGGTCAAAAGTCTGAAATTGTGAATCAGAATATAATTTACATACACTTGCCACTATCTTGGAAGAAAGCTTGGGAGATATTGAAAATTGAAAACCCCCCATTTGCAATATAAAATCTTTCATCTGCCCTGTTTACAGTTGCTTATACGCGAGCAAAAGAAAAAAAAATTTTCCCATATAATGAGTGTCGGTGTCGTATCAGTGCCATGTGAAAGTATCTATAACGAATTTTGTGTACTAGAACTAAAAACACAGGCTGTTACATAATTTATTAAAACTGTCAAAGAATTTTTTCTCTTATGTGTTATGAAAAGTACATTTTTAGTATAGAGGTTATACGCTTCTTATTTAAATCCATTTCCTTAATATAAACTATAGTTTTTATGTTATTTGACAGTTCCGTACGGTACCCCTGGTAGGGTATGTAAATTGTAATAGAACTACAGAAAAGGTTGCAATTTTTTGTTTTTACGACATACTTGAAAACGTCTAGTTTTTGCCTAAATTCAAAGCAATAACGACACTTATAATAAGCCCTATTAAATAAAATCGTATTTCAAAAGTCTATAACAATAGACTTAGTAATTGTTCTTAAAAAGCACAAAAGAATGAAATTGAATTGTAGGAAATTTTCCTAAAATACACATAAATTTTTTTACAGGTCTTTTCCTTTTTTCTTATAATGATATTAAAATAAACGAAAGATATTGAGTTCCTCTCCTTATAAGCTTTAATGTAGGGTGATGTTAAAAGCTTGATGAGCGGACGAATTTGTTTACAAGTGTAAAGGATCTATAAGGATCATGCTATTTAATAAAGGGGCTATTCCTACAGTTCTGCTATCCAATCATAAATAGAAATACATGTTTCGAAATAATGCCATCCGTTATAACAGTAATGCTTCAGTGGCCAAAAAAAAACCCAAAATAAATCAGCTGTTTTAAAAACAAAAGAATTAACCAGACAAAATCCATATTTTACAATGCAACTGCGGTTGCGACAACGTCAACTTGTGAAATGAATTCGCCCATAAGACTTCATATTATACACTGAGCAAAATCATGGCCGTAAATACATAAAGCTTACCAAAACAACAACCTGTTTTAATTCCTTTAATTTAATTTAATTTAATTTAAAAACCTAAAACCAACTGAATAAAGGCTTTTATAAAAAAATACTAAACACAAATCTTTAAACAGCAGCACAAGAAAAACCGTAAAACCTGTTGCGAAACACTGGCGATGAAATATAATAAAACCGTAACATAATTAAACCCGAATTATTACAGAGAAAAACCAGGAAATATAAAACATATATAGAAAGAAATTAAACGACTTAAAATGTATTTGAGAATCCTTTCAAATTGGAAAATTATGAAATAAAAAGCAAAAGCCTCCTTAAAATCATTCCATTATTATAGTTGTCAGGCATTTAAGCCACTTATGGTAATGAATTCTCGAAACCTTCTTGTATAATTTCTTTTAATAACGCCATTAATGGTCAAGTAATTTTTTTTTTCTTACAAATAATTTGAACAATTTAAATACCGATAATCGACAGGGAAAAGCCATCTTAAGTGAATTATTTCATGGAAATTGTTTAATTTTTTATTTAAATTTGAATTGTAAAAGATGTAGTGAAAGCCAAATAAAGTTCAAAAATCTGTCATATAAATTTGACAGATTGGCCTTCATATGGCATTCTTTAGCGTTCTCTTACAGTGTTGCCGTAACGAAAATTTAAAGTCTACTTTTTAATAAAAATCAATTTAGAGAAGTCAATATAAAATTAATATGATGATATTATTTTTTTACTTATCAAAATCGAGGGGAATTTTTTCAATGCACTATATACCTTTTCCTCCCCCAAAAACATTTTTTTTTCTGATATATCGACATTTGTAGAAAATGAATAACCCTGCATGTCGTTTTATTTTTTCAACATATTTTCCGATTTCTTTTTAATTATTATCTTTATTCAAGATAAAAATCCTTAATTATAAATCATTTAATTATAATTATAATTTAATAAAAATCTGACATTCTAATTTGACAACTAAATGTATTGTAATGGTTTTATTAACACTTTTCAAAAATGGCCACCTGCAATTTCAAATCCAAATTTATAAAAAAAAAAAATTTTAAATAATTTTCCACGGGTTTTTTTTAAAAATATAAAATGCAAGGAATACATAATCCGTTTACAACAAGCAAAACTGCATATTTTGAAGTTACACCGGCATGTTCCACCAGCAAATAACAAGAAAATCATAAGAAAACTCTTACCTAAATAACAATAACCACAATTGATAAGTATACTTGCAACAACAACAACAACAACAAAAACCACAAATATTATTTCCTTAAAAACAAATTTAACACACAAAAACAAAAACAAAAAAAAAAAATTAATCCATTTTAAAATGAAACCAATTTAATGAATTAATACCAAATTGAAAAATTCCAAAAATTATTTCGTTTAATGATTTAAATAATGAAAAAAAAAAATTGCTAAGAAATATGTTAACGATATCGGTTTAACATTGAAAAACAAGTATGATAATGGTTATTTAGTGTAAGATGTTAAAAACAAACTAAACTAACTAAAAAAAAAAAAAATAAGATTTTTTTTTTTAAAAAAAATACTTATTTGAATATTTTTCCGTCGAATGGCAGAAAACTTTTTAAAAAGAAACAAAATTGTTTAAGATAACAAATAATTTTTTTGTAAATAATAATTATTTACCAAGTAGGCATTTTAATATTATATATTTTTAAAAGTATATATTTATTTTAAAAATTATACTAAAGTATAATTATAAAACAAGCAAAACAAAATATTTGTTGATACTTTTTTAAAAAAAGTGAAAAAGAAAATTTAAAATTTTTGATCAGTATACATTAACAAAATATTATATTGGCAGGAATTAAATAAAATAATACCTTAAAGGTTTTAAAAACAAAATTTAAACTAGAATTCTAGCCGGTTTAAAGAATGTTCCACATCCATACATGATGATGCTCATTTATTTGTTTGGCAATGAAAAAGACCGGTAAAATTGTTAATTATGGCAGGCTATTAAAAAAAAAGACGTTATTTTTTTTATGTGTATAACTAACAACAATATCTAATGAAGGAATTTAACTTTTTTGGTATGGCTTTTTAAACAAAATTTTTTTTTAAAAAATGAATTAAAATAAAAGCTTCTTCTCCTTTTTTTTTTTTTTTTTTTTTTTTTTTTTTTTTTTTTTTTTTTTTTTTTTTTTTTTTTTTTTTTTTTTTTTTTTTTTTGTGGAAGAAAACTTAGAAAATTAAATTGAAAATTGAAAATTTGAAAATTTGAAAAGTTGTGCCAAGTACTGAAGAGATACTTAAAAAAACATAAACGTGTGATAATATTTTTTAAATATTTATTTTATATAAATTATTTATCCGTAGAACTTAACAAAACAAACAAAATAATTAAACTTTGTCTAAAATAATACAAAATGATCAGTAAATAAAATACCGTTTAACGTTCTATAGAAAGAAAAAATATCACACCATAGAAAATTATTGCAATGCTAAAAACTGCAACGGGAAACGCACATACTGCAGCTAACTTAACGTTAAACAGTCAAAAATATATTTTGACAGTGGCCATTTCACGCATAGATTTCGAAAGATTTTCATACGCTCTCTGTTGCTCTTTTTGTTGAGTCACGAACCCAACATTTACACTTGCAGAAAATAATGTTACAAGTACTATAACAAAAAAAAAGAAAAAGGGAAAACAAATTAAAAAATATTTTTTCTTTTTTTTTATATATGTGAAATGTACAAATTTAAATTTCAAGTACAAAAATTTAAAAAAAAAAAAAAGTTTCTTTTTTGGATTTATGTAGATTTAAAAGTTTTTAAATAAAATCTAACGCTTTTGGTTTTTATTTAATTAAACATATTTTTATTACCAAAAATGTATAAGAAAAAATAACGTGTTAAGTCAAGTCTCTTATATGTATATTTAAAAAAGTTTTTTTCAAATTTTTTTCAAATTTTTGAAAAGAATTTTAAATAAAATTAATGACAACAATAAGAACACTTACAATAGCCCCGCCATTAAAACAAAAGCTGAAGGAAATGTATGAAAGTTAAGGTCACTTTTTTTATGAAAATAGCAAAAAAAAAAAATTTAATAAAAATATAATAACTGCCATTAAAGAAACGTTAATAAAAACCAAAATAAAACTAAAAAGATATGAGCTACAACAAACTGGACGCAAAATATGATTAAATAACATGGAAAGAAAATAGAATAAAAGTTAGCAAAATGCTAAGGATCAAATGTAAAGGAAATGCATAATTAAAAAAATATATGCATGTGTATGTGTAACTAGCAATATTACGAAATGACAATTTTAAATGAATCTTATCATTGCGCTCTCCACAGACTTTTTTTTTTTTTTTTTTAAAAAAAAGAGAAAAATCCTATAAGCACGTCAAATGAAATCTAGAAGTACGTTTGTTGGCATTAAAAAATTTCATATTTTGTATACCTGCGTACACTACATTCTCATTTCCGCTGACGATATACATACCTTGCAAATGTTGATATCTTGAATTTCACACATTTATTTTGCTCAGTGTGGCCTTTAGTAGCTAACGGCTGGTTTACAAGACGTTAAGCAAAAAAAAAAAAAAAAAAAAAAAAATGCGTTGCCACCTGAATTATACATGAAAATATTTTGTTGCCATCTGGGCAAGGGAAACAGCATTCATTTGACATACACTTAGAGAAATGCATGAAATTCAAAAAAAGTTTAGCAAATGTATTGGCTATTGCCACGAAAGATAAATCTAATTCCATTTAATTCTTTTTATTTTGATTTTGTTAAAAATGCTAAAAATGTCTCAACTAACTTTTATTAACAGGACATATAAAATATTTTCGTAAACAATTTCTCCATAGAAGAAGAGCCTTTAGATACTCGCCTGTTCAGATTTAAAGGTTCATTTTTATACGACAAAGAAAAGTCAAATAAAATAAAATGAAATATATATAAATTATTTAAATAAACACAGACACATTGACAAAATAGGAACGCTTTTTAACTACAACAAAAAAAGCCACATTGCCGTTTACCATTTGCAAAACAAAACCAAATTTGTAATAAAACCTACAAATAAATTGATTTACCAACTTAAAGATAAAGCTAAAAAGCTATATATAAATACATACATACATACATGCATACATACATATATTAACAATTATTAAACACAAGAGAGCAAAATTCCTAAAAATTTTGAACATAAAACTCTATAAAATAAATGAAAGTTTTTATAACAATCTTGATTTCTTTTTTTCTTTAGACTTTAAGTAATTTTTCTTCGAAATTGACTTAAAAATTATTTAACAAAAACAAAACAACAAGAAAAACATTAATAAGCAAAAATTGTAACGAAAACAAATAGATACTAAACCAATTTATAAACTAAAACTAAAACAAAAACAAAAACAAAAAAAAACAAAAATCAATTGATTGGCTTAGAAGCATCTAAACATTATAACTGCATAATACATGTTTGTTTCGTTGGAAGTAATTTATAACTTAAAAATATTCGCTCGATAAAATATTTAATTTTAAAACGTAAAAATTAAAATAACCTTTTGTTTAAATTTGCTTGAGAAACAAACAAACAAACAAAAAAAAAAAAAAAACAAAACAAAAAACTTAAAAATATAATGAATCTTTTTTTTAAAAACTTTTTTTTTTTAAATTTGTTTAAAAAATACAACGAATTATAATTTTCTAAACCGTTTAAAAATTATATATTTTACAAAACAAATAAATATTTTAATACGAAAAAAAAATAAAACAAAACAATTACATCAAATATTAAAAAGAGTTCAAATGAAATAGTTTAAACAATAATTATTTTCAATAATTAAAAATCTTAACACCACAACAACCCCTGAACCCACAGATAGATACCTTAAAATACAATTTTACCATGCATAACCCGATTTTTACCCAAAACTTATATATATATATATATATATATATATATATATATATGAATTTTTTTTTTTAAATTAAGCTGATATTTTATTTAATTTTTTTTAATTTAACAGCAACAAATAAATTTTTTTTTTTTATGTAAATATATTGAAAATTTACATATTTTTATAAAGGCAAAACAATACTAATTTATAATAATTTTAAGCAGGACTAGAACAAGGCTGCGGCAACTAACTGGAGACTGAGCTACAACATATTTTTAAGTTGCCGTTTTCCTTTGTTTTAAGATCTTTCAATATTTTATAAAATCAACTAAAACTTATCAAAATAAAAACCCACATTTTTATCATAAAAGTTACTTTTTAAGCAAGACACAAAAAAAAGGATTTTTTTTTTTATTATATACATATAACAAACGTCTAAGAAACCCATTTTTAACAAATTTATAAAATGAAGGAAATATTAAGAGAAAACAGTGATAAGGAAGTTTTCATAAGATCGTGTTAAAATGGGACAAGTCTTTTGATACAATTGATTTATGCACATTTCATTTTGCCCCTTTCCCTTTAAAACATTAAAGTTGAGGCTAGAAAACTTGCTAATGTTAACTTAATCTGAAAAGGAGGATTGAGAAATTGGAAAATTGGAAAATTGAAAAATTGAAAAACAGAACGAAAACTTATTTCAATTGAAAATATAAATTTATGTAACTTTTTAAACTTGACTAAGAAATCTCTTTATTGGTTTCTTTTTATATTTCTTTCACAATTTAGAAACGATATTTTATTATTATTATTATTATTATAATTAATATAATTATTATTATTATTATATTATTATTATTATTATTATTATTATTATTACACATTTTGCCTAAAGAAAACTCCTATAAACTATTGTGTTACTTTCATCTAACTTTTTTTTTATCTACTGAAGTATACCTTCTTTTATTTTTATTTTATTTACATTTTATTATTTAGAAATTGTAATTCATAGTTTTGTTAATCTTTTTATTTTTAATACTATTTTTTAGAATTTGTATATTATTGAACGGTTTTTTCTGTGTGATAGTAGTTTTTAATTTAAGCCGTTTGATATTTGCAAATTATTATTATTATTTTTTATTATTATAACTTACCAACATTTTTTCGTTTTTTTTACAATTTTAAATAAACTTTAAAATTAATTTTACTCTTTAAATTATCATATATAAGTTGTAAATCATTTAAAAATCTGAAAAAAAAAACGGTAAAACTATAAACAAAAAATTATTAATTCTTGTATATTTGTGACAAAAAATACATTAAAAGAAGTAAATTTTATTAATTTTTAATATTATATTTTTTAATATAAATATTTTATAATTTTTATTTTATTAATAATTTTTAAAGCATTAATAGTTTTTATGAAAGAATTAAGAATTTATTGAAACAATAATATTTTTGTTTCTTCACAAAAACAAAAAAAAAAAAAAAAATGTAAAACTTTATATATTTTTTTAAAAGAAAAATATAAAAGTAAAAAAAACGGAAAACGAAAAATAATGCTGTTTTTATTTAAGAGCTTTTCTTATTATTGGTTTGTTTTCTATTCTATTCAGTTTTTCGAATACACGGTTTTGTTTTCTGCAGATTATTTATTTTTTCAGTGTTTTTATAAAATTATTATTTTAATTTTAAATTTAAGTTTGCAATTATTGATTAGCATGACATTTGCGTTTAAATATTCAATTTCTTTCAGTGTCTCTCTGCCATTTAGTGCCGGCTAATTTAAAATGCTTCATTTGCAATATATATATATATATTTTTTTTAACTAATAAAAACTGTATTATAAAACCTGATTTTATCAAAATTGTATGTGAACACAAAATCAGCTGTTTGTAGGTTTTAAGTTAAAAGCAGGTTTTAACTTTAGGTGTGAATATACTATTAACCTGCAAAGCTTTTCGGCGTCTAGGCAGGAATCGAACACGCAACATCCGGTTTTGTAGGCTGCGCATGATTCATTCGCCTCTCTAAATGGAAAGAGCGAAATTGGTTTTGAAAAATATTTTTTTGTGTACGCTAAAGTGTTTCTGATTCCCTGACGAACTGAATTAGCATATCAGCCGGCTAGCAAACCGAAAAAATCTTTTCAGTATATTTTCTCTATAAAAAAATTCATATTCTATTGAGCACTAACATTTTGCGAATTTGGATCTTTGAGATAACTAGAAATTGTATAAGTGGAAGTGCCGAAGAGTTTTGATTTTTTATATATAACTTTATCAGATTCAAACCGTTCTCTAGTTATGTAAATATTTGCTCTGCATGAACTTTCCAACTGGTCATGGCAAATTTAATAAATCTCTTAAATTATGGTGCCACTTTATACAATAAAAAGTAAAATATATAGAGCTCGTGGATCTACATCGCTTTTTTTTTTTTTTATTATTGTTTTTAACTTCAAAATGAATTGAATTACAACATTTTTAAATATTATTAATATAATATTACAGCAATATAAAAATATTGCACAATAAACACATTTCACAATGTGCTGCATTTCTCTTTCTGTTGTACAAAAAAAATCAAACATTTCGCTTTTGGCCACTATATTGTGCTGCCACAATGGCAATATTATTGTGCATTGGCAATATTATTGCACAATACGAAAAATGTTGCAATTGAATTATAGTTTGGAGGCTGGTTTTTACAGTAGGATGTAATTATATCAGCAAAACTAAGTCTCAGACTTTAAACAGCTTTATCGCTGTGCATTGTCAATATTTTTAAATTCGTAGAATATAATTTTAAGAAAAACTGTTTCGCCAACAACCCAGTCGTCCTGCGTATGGTTAAAATATTATTTCCCTCAATAAGTCCAGTTATATTATTGAGTTTGAAAATTAGAAAGCTGAGATGAATCATTAAAACCAACTAATGCTTGAAATGTTTTTACGTTTATATATATCATATCCCGATTTATTAATTCTTTTTACTTTTTATTTAGCAATTATTCAATTTTAGAGCGATCAAACATCTAAATGTTCAGTATCGAACTTGCAATTAATTTTAATCTTTATTATAAAAAGACTTTGTAGAAAACCGAAATTTATATTGTAATACTATTGTAATACTCTTTGCGAACTCTGGAAGGCTAATAAATAAACAGTGGCATGGCAAATTTTCTTAGAAACGCTGAGAAACAAAATGTTTTAAATTTAGTTTTATTTCTTTCTTTTTTTTGGGGTATTTTTTATATTCAAAATTTATTTAGTGCATATTGTTTTTTTATATTTTTATATATTAAATTGTATTTGAACATCGTTTGAACTTTTTTTTTTTTAACAACGAATACAAATTTATTTATGAGTTCTGTTACACTGAAAACACTCTTTAAGCCAATTATTTATACATACAAGCCAAATTCAATTTACAATACAGTTTTATATAATAACAATAATAAAATTTAAAAGCAAATGAAATATTTTTTAAATGTGTGTATACTAAAAACATTAAAAATTTAATATAACATTTATTAAAATCATAAAACTAATAAAAGGAAATCTACCTCAATATTCATAAATAATATAAAAAAGAAAATTATATTTAAAACATACATACATATATTTACCAAAACTCAAAAATTAATATGCATTTGTAGAAAATAAAAGAAAGTAACAAACCCAAATAGGCCATCGATGGTCTGATATAAAAAAGATGGCTCTCATTATAAAATTATTTTTTAGCAGATAATTTTATAAAAATATAATTTTTCACAAATATAAATATAAACTACATACGACTTTCAAGCGAAACTTGTTAAAGATGTTCTTGCAAAAAAACTTTAAAAGTTTTGAAAAATAAACATAAAAAAAAACGAGATACGTCTTTTTCATATTAAGCCTTCGACATGTAAGAATTTCCATTATTATTATAAAGCTCATAATTATCAACTACATAACAACAAGCAGGTATCCAGAATTAAACAATCTAAACAAAGCTTATATTTAACACATATCGTTAGCTTTTTAAAATATATCTAATTTTGAACTTTTAGTACGTTAAGCCTATTCATGACTAGAAATGGCTACAAGACATTTCCTATCTTGTTTACTGTTGCCTCCTGCCGCTTTAGATTGCTTAATTCAGGTTTCATTCTTGCATTTTTCATATAAGTAACTACTACTAAAAAGAAAAACCTAAAGTTTCTATTTGAATAAACATATTTCCTAATAAAAACTAACTAGAAATTTGTTAATTTTATGTTGCGTCCATAATGATTCAATTAAAATCAAACATTTAGAAAATCAATACTAACTAACTACACATAAAGAAAAAAAAAGTAAATAATTTGATGTTTAATGTGCAAAAATCAATCATATAAACAAATTTATAGAGACATTTAACAGAACAAATTTACGCTAAATCTAAATCCAAAACAATAAACAAATAAGAAAGAGTTATAAAAAATAGCATAACAACAAATAAAATAACGTACATGTATTAATTAATAGATTTATTACAATTTAAAATATAAAAAGAAAGAACAACAGCAAATTAAAGCTAAAGCAGTAATTTGTATACATTTATAAATTTCTTTAAATTAACCATGCATTCATACATACATACTTATCCCCCCATTACGTAAAGAAAACAAATTATAAATAATACAATTAGATTTTTTGTGTAAAATTATACGTCAACAATCCAGAAACCACCTTAATTTAGGCATTACCGAACAACAAAACCAAAAACAAACCATACATGCTGCAACCATGCATACACAACACACAATATATACATATATATCTATATATATATTATATATACATATATAGAATAATCAACCATAAATACCTTCAATGTACATCCATGTAAAATGTAATAAAATATAAAAAAAATAAAAAACAATTGTTGGTTTTACTTCAAAAAAAAATAATAATAACACCGAACATTTGCAGTTATGCATTATGTGAACGGTTATTGGTTAGCCACAACTTGGCAGCATTGCTCTTGAATAACATGAAATGGAGTGCCACCAGATCAAATTGTTTGCAAATGCAAGTGTTGCAAAAGTTGAAACTGGCAGTACCATCGCATAACTTCTCTACACATTTTAAGTTTTCATAAAGTAACAGATATTTCCATCTAGTTGATAATTATAAGTGATGATTGTAAAAATTTCATTGCGTAACGTAATGTGCGAAGAATAGTTGTAAAGGTATATAACACGAAAGTGAAACAGCGTGGAATTTAGTACTCAAATTTTTTTCTTATTCATAAATTTATATGTAACTGTTCAGCAAGATTAGAATTGCTTGTCCGAGTGCGATTTCATAAATATATAAAATATACAAAATATTAATATATTTATAAAGAAATTTTATTTCTATTCGAGTGTTTTTACTAATACAATTTATTAACAGCCTGAAAATCGATATAAAAATATAATAACGTTCCAACGCATTTTTAGCCATAAATATACGATTTGGAACTACTTTATATTCTCAATATGACAAGTTGAATGGTAAAAAATGTGGAATAGTGAAACAAGGCCTTTATAATCCATTCGCTAGTGTTACCATTGGCTAAGAAATTTCCTAAGTAAATTTTTATGAAATAATGACTAGTAATTTAGTAGACTGAAATAAATAATAATTAAGGACTATTTCAATAATAAATAATTAATTGCCATAATAATTAATTTAATTAATTAAATATTAAATAATACCAATCGAATAATAACACTGTTCCACATTCGTGAGCCCCCTAACTACACAGCCCAACATCTGGCAATACCTTTGGCAACAATAAATAAAACAACCCCACTCTCTTCAGCAACAAAATACAATGTGATAAACATATGACTAACTACTCATTCATATAAAAGAACTTTTAATTTGCGAATGCTATTAATGTTAGTAATGATCCAACTAGTAAACGAATAAAGTCGTCGGCGGGCTTAAGTCCAAAGTAAAAGTTGAGGAAATACTATTTTTACAAAAAAGGAATACATACTCGTACATATGTATATTAAAGTATACTCAAACATATTACAATATAATAATTTCTGATCTGTTAAAGGAAGAAAAAAAAAAAAAAAACTTAACATCAATTAAGAAATGCACAAAAAAAATTCAAGTGAATGTGAATAGAATGCACCAACTGATTCCAATTGTGCAGAAGAAAAAGTAATAATAAAAAAAGTATACAAACGGATGAAGAAAGACAAGACATTGTCTTGTCATTCATCGCTATATGAATATACATACGTGCATACATACATACATATAAGTTTTATAAGTGCATAAATAAAAATAATAAAAAATAATAATGCCGGTTGCAATTAAATATGAAGAGATGAAATCAAATATTTTGTATATATTTAAATTTGGATACTGATGGGCATGCAAATATTAAAGGGAAATACATTGTATGCATACTATTTTACATATATACATATATATATACACTTTAAATATTTATACATAAGCATGTGGGTGTAAACTGTAAAACGATGCGGGCTTTTATAAAAATATTTCCAGACTTCATTGAAAAGCTTGTGTTGTCTACGAAAGTTAATAATTTAATTTAGGTAAATGCAATTTTGCGGTTTAAGTCGCTTCTACTAATTAGAAATTTCCTTAAAGAATTTAAGTGTTGAATAGTGTATGTATATGCATACAAACATACGTATGCATACATACATGTAAAGAAATATTTATTGAAGAAATTCAGCTGGTGATGTATATAATGAAGTGGAGTATATTGAGCAACATTTAAATACTGGCAAATGTTTCGAAACATAATTAAAGATGCCACACTTTTTATTTATTTGATAATATACTTTTAAAAAGTAAATTTGCGTTTATTTACACAAGAGCAGTTACTATTAAGAATTTTTTTAAGAGTATTCCTAGAAAGAGTATTCAAAGTATTACTTTAAAGCTAAACCATATTTCAAAGAGGCTCGTGTATTTAAGGTGCTCATACACTATGACATACAGTACATAAATCATACGATTTTTCAAATATGGCGTCTCTGCTAGAAAAAATATAATAATGTGGCCTAATTAAGTCAGATTTTTATGACAAGCAAAAGTTTATTAAAAGTGTCATAAAAAGCCAACTTTCATGCGATCAGAGTTGCTTTTACATAAATCAGCAAAGAAAAAATTCTTTACATAATTTTTCTATGACAATAAGGCCACAGGTACGCCATTTTGATGCGACTTTTTAAAATAGTAGCGAATTACTATCAGATTTTCTTGTGAATGAATCGTACGACTGTGTAACGCCGCAGCCACATATTAATATTATGGCATGATAAATTTAATACTGGCACTATGAACTGCATAATTAATTTGTTAATTTTGTTTTTTGGGTTGGAAAAAGGGAGGAAAGTACGTGAAATAAATAATAATAAATAAGAAAATAATTATCCATTTCACATCCTTAATTACTTCAAAGAAATTATGAGGGAATTGTAAGCTAATCCATTTAATGGCGTTTTCTTTTCTACATCAAAAATGCTGCCCCGTGTGAAAAGGTGTCATTTTAAAATGTTTTGCCCTCCCTCTGAAAATGCCATTTTTTTTAATAAGAAAAGAACAAAAATTAGAAAAAAGTGAAGGAAAGTTTTTTTTAACAGCTGATAAAAAGAAAATATTTATGTATATTTTATGAAATGTATAAACAAAAATGTGCAGTTGCCAGATTGTTAATTCATTGTTATTGCTTGAGAAACTAACAATTTTTTATTTCCCTATTTCATATAATTACGCAGCCTTATTGTTGTCTTTTGTTTGTTTTATACGATACAAAATATAAAAATAATTATTCAAATCTAATTTCTGACTCTCAACTAAAAAGACTTTTTTTTGAACATTGTCTGGTAACGCTGTGTAAGAATAAAAGCCATGTGTTTTACAGGACAATTTCTGCCCTGTTGATTTGTTCGGGGGAAAAAGTGCAATGCCTTTTGCCCTGCGAAAGGGCAATATTTTTACAAAAGCACACGGAACCCTTTGACAGGGCAAAATTTTTTTGAGAAAAGTACACAAAATTGCCCTTTTTGAGGGTAAGGTGGCTTTTTTTTGTGGAAAAGAAAACGCCATAAAATTCCATATTGTTATAGTATTGGAAATGATTAAACTATTAAGTGCCATCTATTTACTGTGAAGACAACCATATTGGTTAAAAATAAATACAAAATATTTAATAAATAAAAAAAAAAATATATAAAAATAAAATATGTAATGCATGTTATTTTTTATTTCTCTAGAGCACTTTTAAATACAGAAATATATATATATATATGAATGTAATGCATTACTTTGCTGTACAAATATATTATAATCTAGTGCGTTTCGTGCTCCTAGATATTCTTCCTATACTTTTCTAATTTTATGTTTATTTTGTTTTAATTATTTTAAATAATTTTATGTTTATTTTGTTTTAATTATTTTAAATAATTTTATGTTTATTTTGTTTTAATTATTTTAAATAATTTTTTTTTAAATTTTATTATTAAAAAAAAAGAAAGAGTGAAAATAATTTTGTTTTTAATAGTGAAACTGAAATTTTAAAAGTGTAAAAATAAATCTTTAAAACCTCATTAAAGTGATATTATTTCAGTGTGGCAACACTGTGCCATTCAGCGTTATATACTAAACAACGACAACAATGAAACTAACAGTAATTCTCAAAGCAACAAAGTTTATAAACATCAGACTTGTGTAAAAGTGTATTGAAAAGCAGAAAATATAATAAAATATTTTGTGTGTTGAAAATACCCCCACCCACCCAGCCTTCGATGTATTAATAAAAAAAGTCAAAACAGATAGAAAATAAAAGAAAAACAAAAAAAGGGACTAAAAAGGGCTAAAAGACAACATTGAATTTTTTACAAGATGACAACGTACGTTGAATTATTTGTTTTAATTGTCTTACTGATGTTGCCGTTTTTGTACGAAAGCAGTCACATATTCCGCTACTATTTTAAGTTCTTAATATATTACGGACTCGTCTCATTTAATTCCATCGTCCTAATACCGGCATTTCTGTTTCGTCCCTGTGATGTCCGAAACTTACTGTAAGTATTAATACATTTTACGCAAATATTTTTATTTTTATGCCTTGAAATGTTTTATTGAGTCATTCTTGGCCTCCAAACGAAATGAGTTTAATAAATTACAATTGTGTCTTGTATAGTATAAATGTAAAATGCTAAAAATCAATACTAATAACGATTTTCATGTTCGTAACACTTGGTGGCTTAATTGGTTTGCGGTGTGGTTCTTGTTGGGTTTGGGCACATGTTTTATTCCCCCTCAAAAGCTGTTGAAGTTTCTGCTGTGAAGCATCGAACAAAAATTTAAGCAACCGAATTATCCAGCAGACAAATTAATTACGGGAGTCCGTATTTGTGGTAGACAATGTTTTTCATTATCCTTAAAAAAATTCGTTTGTAACATATAAGAATATTTAACACACTGACAAATTCTTTTCTTATATAATTATTGTATATATATATACATATATGTATATATATACATGGATTAAATAGAGCAACTATTTTAAAGCCGCGATATTTTCTTAGATGGGGAAACGGCTTAAGCTAAACTTTTTACAACCTTTACAAAATATTAGTTAGTTGAAAAAGTCTTTTCGTATTTTGTCAATAGATGTATTTGCAGTCGTATATCTCCAGTGCTACCAATTTACATTGTGTCATATCATATATATAGTATTGGAAAGGTGAGATTTTAAGCTTCATTTAACCCAAAACAAAGAAATTAAATTCGGTTGTTTGAAAGTAAATTACAGCTATTCAAAAATTAGTGAAAATAATGAAGATATTCGCTGTAGTTTGAAATGTTTGTATAATAAAAAGGGAAGAATGCCAGGCAAGCCACCAGTGAAATTTGTGAAGTTTACGGAGACGTTGTTGTATCACTTTGTGTAAAAGTGGTCGAGCAAAATGTTACATATTTTCCACCTTTAAAGTTCATTATAATTATAAAAAGAAATATGTTGAAATTTGATTAGAAATACGAAAAGATCATTTCCACTAGCCAATAATAAGAAATTTATGGATATTCTACTGTATTTTCCAAATCCTTCATTTTCTTTTTTTTGCCTTTTGTAGATTTAATTTTGCCCATTTTCATTTTCATTTTATCGTTTGTTTTCGGTGTTAACGATTTTTTATTTTTTTTTACCATTCAGATAATTTTTTTTGACGATTTTTTTTATGTTATTTTTTTTTTTTGTGTTCCAGAGATTTTTTTCTATTTCGATAATTTACTAATTTGTTGCATTTTTTACTTTAGAAAATTTCTTAAATTTTGTTTCTGCGGTTGCACGAGTATTTATTTTTGTTTTGACGATTTTTTTCATGTTATTTTTGGTCTTTCAGAGCTTTTTTCTATTTCGATGCTTTTCAAATTTTTTGAATTTTTTAGTTTAGAAAAATTTTTAAATTTTTTTTCTACGGTTGTACGAGTATTTATTTTTATGCCGATTTTTTACGATTTTTTTTTCATTTTATTTTTGGTGTTTCAGAGCTTTTTTGTATTTCAATGCTTTTCTAATTTGTTGAATTTTTCTACGTTAGAAAATTTCTTAAATTTTATTTCTGCGTTTGTACGACTATTTACTTTTATGCCGATTTTTTTACGATTTTTTTCATATTATTTTTTGCGTTTCAGAGTTTTTTTCTATTTTGATGCTTTTCTATTTTGTTGAATTTTTTAGTTTAGAAAAATTTTTAAATTTTATTTCTACGGTTGTACGAGTATTTACTTTTTTGCCGATTTTTTACGATTTTTTTTTCATTTTATTTTTGGTGTTTCAGAGCTTTTTTTTGTATTTCAATGCTTTTCTAATTTGTTGAATTTTTCTACGTTAGAAAATTTCTTAAATTTTATTTCTGCGTTTGTACGACTATTTACTTTTATGCCGATTTTTTTACGATTTTTTTCATATTATTTTTTGTCTTTCAGAGCTTTTTTCTATTTTAATGCTTTTCTATTTTGTTGAATTTTTTAGTTTAGAAAATTTCTTAAATTTTGTTTCTACGGTTGTACGAGTATTTATTACTGTTTTGGGGATTTTTTGGGGATTTTTTCGTTACTGGTATTTTGTTCCCATTTGTTTTTATACGATCTTTTCTTTTAATGTCCTTATTTTGCAAATCATTTTCACCACATTAGAGTTTTTCTGTTTATGCAGCGAAAATATATGTATATCATTAAAATAAGAGTGAAGTATTTACTCCAAAAAAATTGAGGTAAATTCGCCGCATTTACAAACTATTACTATTTTCTACGTGTATAAGAGAATTAACAAACAAAATATTGTAGTCGGATAGAAGATAACCTAAAAAGCTTAAAACACAGTTTAATTTTTTAGTCGCAACATTTTGAATCTGCATACCTCCTCCAAAAATACTTTATGCTGCAAGATATTAAGCCGGTTAATAGTAAATAGTCTCATCTCAGCTTTTTGCAGAGTGTATATAAATATATATACACTCAAAGAACAATGTTTTATAATCCATTAATCAATTAATTTTAATAGGTTCAATTAATTTCATGGATTTCAAGACACTATTTTATTACATTAGGGAGATAATTACATCAAAATAATGTAATCATTCCATTAGTTCAATGATAAAAATTCATTATATTAATAAAGCTGGTTCGTTGATGTAATAATTTTATATTATTGCATTAAAAAAAATTTCATAGTTTTTATGAACAACATTTCATTAATTTTATGAACATTTACATTAATAAAAATGCTAATGAAAAGTGATTCAATGATTTTATAAAGTATTTTACAGTTTGAATTTAATGAAATATATCATTAAAATAGTCTCAAAATCCTAAGAACAAGTAAAGAAATTTCTTTCAGTGTACATAAATTGCAGATTTTATTATTATCGCTATTGCTGGTAATTGTGCTGCAATCTAGATATTGAAAAGTTCCCAGCATATAAAAGCTGGACAACAAATAAAACTCTTTTCTGCTTTTTTTTAAAAAAATTTACTTAATTGTTTGTGAACAATTAAAATTATTTGCAGCCGTTGCAATATTTTTTTCTTTCCGTCTAAGAAGTTAAAATTAAATAAAACGAACACATTTTCTGAAAAAACTGATTTAATTTTTAATAAAAAGAAATTATTTTTAATTTTAGTTATTATAATTTAGATTTATATTGTTTAATAGCATTATATAGTGTGATTAAATTGAATACAATGGAAAAATGGGGGTAATGCAGTACTCTTCGGGTCGGTAATGCCGAGTGTAACAACAATCTGTATTTGACATTTTCCAAATAACGCTAAACATTTTTGAGTTGTAGATAAAAAACGGGTTAATCAACCGATTTCCAGTTTTGAAACGAATTACGTAAACAGAAACTGACTTTTCGATGAATCATATGATTTATATAGATATATTTATATATATATATATATAGATACTTTTTTAAGAAATATTTTTTTCGGAAACGGGCCAGCATAGTATTCTTGTGTGACAATAAATTATCTTATTGATTAAGGCTAAACATATTATTTTTGGCGGTCCGAATAAAAAAAAGTTCCCTTCGCAGGTTTTATATATTTTTCTTCGAAACGTATTCGCATTGCCTTGCACTTCACGGAACAGACCTTGGTCGCCTGGAAAGAAAACCAAATTTTATTGCAGAAAAATAAAAGCGACTGATAAGAAGGTTTTCACAAGGCGCAAGAAAACTCTCTCTCTCTCTCTCTCTTTCTTTTGCTTGTGCGTTTACATGTGTATTTACAGTAAACTCACGATAGCATAAACATCACAAAATGTGTATATTTTTATTCTTTCACTGACTATTTTAGCATTAAATTATTAAAAAGAAAATATTGGCAAAAGTTACTGATTATGTAGGCGCTAACAAGGCCATCTTTCTGCCCCCTTCCTTTTAAAAGAAAATGCTTGTCTATTTCTTTGCAATATATGTAACAAATTATTTACAACAATTTTATTGTAATTACAAAGAAAAAACCTATTGTATTCCCCGACGTCTTTGGCACCTTTCCAACTTGCTTATGGTTTTTTATCTGCGCCTGCTCTTGAACAAGTTCCTGTATAAAAATGGATTAATAATGCTGGTAGCTCGTTGGCACATTTTTTTTAGGAATTCTTTGCATTCTTTATTTCTTTTGAAATGAAAAAATATATTACGATAAGTGGAAAATCATTTTCAAGAGTAGATTTAAATGAAACTACACATCAAATGAATTTTCCTTTTGAATCCTTAAAGTATCTCTTAAATCGTTTGCTAAATAGAACTGGGCAACTTAATAAATTTCTAATAGAAATGCAAAATAATTTTTATTTAAAATCGATCAAATATTTAATTGATTTCATCAATTTAATGACACTATTTTATTACATCAACGAAATAATTACATTGAAATAATGAAATCATTTTATTAGTTCTATGATAAAAATTCATTATGTAATGATATTATTTCATTGCCCAGCGATTTCAACTCTGCATAATAAAAGCTCGTGCTAATTTATCAGATATGTAATTCTATATCCTATTCAAGCATTTGGGAAATCGCTTTCACCTCTCTCTATCGTACAGCTGATGCAGTATCAGCGGAATTAAATTTTTATAAAATAAACACTCATTGCAGAATTCCAGCGAAATGAAAACGATTATCGTAATAACTTTCGAATTCGTATGAGCTTTCCATACGAATTACTTTGCATGGAAAGAAAAATGGAATTGTTAATTGCCTTTGAAATGCAATAATGGGCCCCTCGTTACCCCTCTATTTCCTATGCGGCATTGAACTAATCGATAAAAAATAGAATAAAACGTATTTATGCTTTAGAGCTAAAAAAATATATATATATTCTCTCAGTGTAACATAAAAGTCTACAAAATTTGGTGAAACTTTTATTTGGAAGGATGTGGAACTTTAACGAGCCAAAGAAAAAAAAAAGTATTTCTTAATTATTTTCAATGGATATTTGCAAGATGGCCGATTTGACGATTTCTCAGCCGCTTATTTTCCATTAAACAATTAAAATCTTATTTAAGAAATATTTTTCATTTTTAATTAATTTTTTTTCTTTTTAACTGTAAGATCGACAACAGACGACTTTACTCAAATTGTTCCTGAAGAAGAGCGCCGAAGTTGTTCGAAATATTGAACAGATTAATTTAATAAAAATAAATTCTGACTTAATAGTGTAGACACACGACAGAGTTAATGTGCATTAACAGCCTAAATGCAGATTAACTTGTGCATTATCTCAGTTCTAATGTGCATTAAGACAGAAGGTAATGCTGTAAAACAAACTATTTCAATACTTCAATATGGCAATACCGTTAACAATCAGTCAGCTGTTTATATAAAATAAATAAATATATTTATTTATTATTTTAAATAAATATATTTATTTATTTAATTTTTATTTACTTATATTTATTTATTTAATTTTTATTTATTTATTATTATTATTATTATTTAATATATAAATATTATTTATTTATTATTATTATTATTTAATAAATAAACATATTTATTTATTCATTTTTTTATTTATTTATTATTATTACTATTTCATAAATAAATATATTTATTTATTTAATTTTTATTTATTTCTTATTATTATTATTATTATTATTATTATTATTTAATATATAAATATTATTTATTTATTATTATTATTATTTCATATTTATATTTATTTATTATTATTATTATTATTATTATTATTATTATTTCATAAATAAATATATTTATTTATTTAATTTTTATTTGTTTATATTTATTTATTATTATTTAATATATAAATATATTTATTTATTTAATTTTTATTTATTTATATTTATTTATTATTATTATTATTTATTAAATAGATATATTTATTTATTTAATTTTTATTTATTTCTTATTATTATTATTATTATTATTATTATTATTTAATATATAAATATTATTTATTTATTATTATTATTATTTCATATTTATATTTATTTATTATTATTATTATTATTATTATTATTATTATTATTTCATAAATAAATATATTTATTTATTTAATTTTTATTTGTTTATATTTATTTATTATTATTTAATATATAAATATATTTATTTATTTAATTTTTATTTATTTATATTTATTTATTATTGTTATTATTTTATAAATAGATATAATTATTTATTTAATTTTTATTTATTTCTTATTATTATTATTATTATTATTATTATTATTATTATTTAATATATAAATATTATTTATTTATTATTATTATTATTATTATTATTATTTAATATATAAATATTATTTATTTATTATTATTATTATTTCATATTTATATTTATTTATTATTATTATTATTATTATTATTATTTCATAAATAAATATATTTATTTATTTAATTTTTATTTGTTTATATTAATTTATTATTATTTAATATATAAATATATTTATTTATTTAATTTTTATTTATTTATATTTATTTATTATTATTATTATTTAATAAATAGATATATTTATTTATTTAAATTTTTGTTTATTTATATATATTTATTATTGTTATTATTTTATAAATAGATATATTTATTTATTTAATTTTTATTTATTTCTTATTATTATTATTATTATTATTATTTAATATATAAATATTATTTATTTATTATTATTATTATTTTATATTTATATTTATTTATTATTATTATTATTATTATTATTATTATTATTATTATTATTATTATTATTTAATATATAAATATATTTATTTATTTAATTTTTATTTATTTATATTTATTTATTATTATTATTATTATTTAATAAATAGATATATTTACTTATTAAATTGTTATTTATTTATTATTATAATTATTATTTAATATATAAATATTATTTATTTATTATTATTTCATAAATAAATATATTTATTTATTTAATTTTTATTTATTTATTATTATTTAATAAATAAATATATTTATTTGTTTTACTAATTTTTTTTTCTTTCAAATAAATGCTGATTTTTCACCAACAGCAGACCCGCTAAACGTAGTTTCTATCCTCCACAATCCTACCCGTTTGATCTCCTTGTAAATACAAACAAAAATGCATAAGAAACAAACAGCTGTTTAGTAAATGCAGAAACCGTCGTGTGTCATGGTAAAATGCACATTAACTCTGTCATGTGTCTACGCTATACAGCCTCAAAAAAAAATTAAATAAATAAATAATGAAAATAATTCATATAATTTAGATTAGTTGTTAATTTGGGAAATCGTGTGCGAGTTTTAAATAAGAAATAAATAGCGATTTTGCATACTTCCGCCTTCTTTTTTTCGCGAAGATGGTAACCTTTTTTTTATTTTATAAGTTGATTATGGGGTTTTTATTTGCATGTCGAATTTTGGCTGATTTTGCTTGTAGCGGTTTTTTCGAAATAAGCAACGTTATTTTATTTCAGCGATTTTACAAGTATGTCGTTGCTTTTTATCCAATTCTTTCAATCTTGACGATTTTATTTCATTTTATATAGAAGAATAAATTTGAAATTTCTACGAGGCGATAATGAAGAGTTGCATTTTGCCCGCCTCTTAAAACACATATGTAAATTCAGTGTATCAATTACAGTGTCAATAATGAGATACACAAAACTTTAAGGAGACATTTATTTTGCGACCATCGATTTAGTATGATACCCTATTTCCATGGACGACAGATGACAAAGGCAGTGTAGCTAAATTGATATTCCAATCGCTCTTAAATCGCTAAATACTAATATTTTACATTGAAGTTGATAATACGGACCATCAGGTGATCTTTTAGATATGAAATGTAAAACTTTAAACCGTTATGGGCCACCTTTGTATTTTAGCCAATAGCAACTTGGCTTGCTGGCCAGAAAATCGCGTTTTTAATTCTCCCGTACACTCTTCGTGTTTTCTAAAGGAACAATTATTATTATAAACGTATTGACAGTCCAGCAGCTTGTAGTAAAAATTTTCCTTTTTTAAATGTTAAATTTTTAGAAGCGGCCTTATTCATATTGGCTGTCAGCTGTTTATAATGCAGTATGCGAATGAATAATGCGCAGCCTACTAAACCTCAGGTCGCGGGTTTGATTCCTGCATAGACTCTGTATGTTTTCCTGCATTAATATACTCTTAAGCAAGATGCAGTTTTCTAAAGGATATTTAAAGAAACCCTATTCTTTTCCCCACAGAAAAACGGTGATCCCAGAGCCTTTTATGAATATTGCGCAGAATATTGTCCTGGCTATTGTCCTTTTTTGTTGTATAAAATATTTTGAAAATACCTCATAATTAATTCGGATTTTTAAAGCACTTAAGTAAATATATATTTCTTCGGAAGCCCCCTCGATGGTATAGTGGTTAGTATACCCGCCTGTTACGCAGGTGTCAGGCGTTCAATTCCCCGGGGAGCTAGAAGCCAAAGGCCTCAGTAGCCAGTCCTTCTATACATGTTGCATATAATTGAAATATTTACTAAATAAATATTTCTTAGAACCACCAACTGCGAAACCCCTGTGCCTACCGAAAACCCTTATCCAACAGCCTAACTTACTACCAAGTACTGCAGACCTGACCACGTCAAGGCACGCATTCCCATTCTTCTGCGAATACATACAATAACAGTAATTTATTTAGTTTAATTATTTCGCAGCCCAAGAAGAATTACTATTATTCATTAACCCTTTAAATACACTTTTATAGAAAATAAAAAAAAGTTCCTTAAGCAGATACATAACTGGTGCTAAACATATTAATGGCTCAATGAATTCGCTTTAAATTTAAATCAGCTGGCCTGCAAAGGTTATCTAATATTGGATTCGCCTTGAATAAAACTTAATTTTTTAAACGATTTTTCTTATTGAAGAACAAAATTTATTTCCTGTTTTATACGTTGCGTGTTCTGCTATTGTTTATTAACAATTTAATATAGAATTTTTTTATTTACTCGTATCTGATTTAATATCTGAATGAATATTTGAAATGCCCCTCTGCCAAATTACAACAAATTAATTCATTATTTTCTATAAAATATAGAAATGCATATATAAAATATTTAATTTAGGAAGTTTAATTCACTCAGATCTTAACAGGTGCACACTTATTGTTTGTAAATCGTATCGTATCGTATTATATTATTTATAATTTAATATTAAGTGGAAATGGTGGAAAAGACCTTCAGTTGTTGTAATTAAATTGATTACAATCTGGCGTGAGCCATGAAGCCACTGCGGTGACAGGCAGGAAAAAAAGTGGGCTTTCTCTTGCTTGCTTGCGTGCTGAAATAGTATACGCGATTAAACAATATTTAGAAGTGTTTACAATTCAAATTTTCTCTGGGGACGAGCACACGCAGTTCGGAAGAAAAAATTAAAACGAAGGAGACGAGCCCGTCCTCAATAGATCTGTAACACTTTAAGTTAGAACTGCTCATTTTTATTTCCTCAAATATGTATTTCCATGAGAAAGTGAATCAACTATGAGGGAAGGAAAATTAAGACGATCTGTAAAGAAGACTCCCAGTCCGGTTTCACATTTAGCATTAATGACATCCTGAAATGGAGCCGAGGCCGTCCTCAATAGATCTGTAACAGTTTAAGTTAGAACTGATCATTTTTCTTTGCTCAAATATGGATTTCCCTGAGAAAGTGAGTCAACTTTGGGGGAAGGAAAATTAAGACGATCTGTAAAGAAGACTCCCAGTCCGGTTTCACATTTAGCATTAATGACATCCTGAAATGGAGCCGAGGCCGTCCTCAATAGATCTGTAACTGTTTTAGTTAGAACTGCTCATTTTTCTTTGCTCAAATATGGATTTCCATGAGAAAGTAACTCAACTTTGAGGGAACGAAATTAAGAGAGAAGACACCCAGTCCTGTTTTACATTAGTGTTAATGAAATCCTGAAATGAAATTTGGAGGATTCTGAGACAACTTTGTAAGAAAACAAACCAGGGAATATTATTTGTGATAAGTTCATTGGAGAATGTTGAAAAACTTTTCCCTTTTAAACAAATAAACGCTGCGAAAGCTCGCCTCTCTGTAGAAATCGTGGTAACCACACAAAATTAAATAATTATACGGTCTCTCATGGAATGAAATTCGTGGTGTTTCAAAAGAAAGTATATGTTATGCGAGCCGATAAAATAAAAATAAAAAAGGATATAAGGAAATATTATGAATTTTCAAAGTAGAGCATATGGGAGTTTTCTCCTTAAAAATCGGGGAATCCCCTATAAGATTGTTGCAATTTCATAGCGAATATTTCCTTACTTCGACTTATTGTTCCATATTTTGGATTTGAGGTAACTCTGCAGGAAAAAGTTTATAGTAGTTAAGGGAGAACTGGCAGAACTCCAGGAGATTGATGTATTTGTCTTTATCAGTTCCATTTATCTCCTGTAATGAATGTGATTTCGCAGCAGAAGAGCTTTTTTCAATAATGCTAATAAATATCTAATTGTAGCCTTTGCTCGTATGTGATTTTTACGAAAGGCAACAGCCGAAACTGACCGCTGCGGAATAGCCGAATGCACACCTCTCTTCTTGGTTGCGCAGTGTTGTTTGTATAATTCAGACGATTGGTTTGGATGAAGTATTTGCGATGGATTTACTCAAAGAACTGGTCACTTTGCTTAAATTCTCAGCTAATCTTTATGAGAACCGCCTATAAGTCCGAAAGTGTTCTCTGTTTAGACATACAAATAAATTGCGCAACCTAATTTTTTTGTCAATAGAAAGATAGAAGTACTAAATGGGATGAAAGTTAACCCTCTAGTCCTTTTTGATTTGTATATATAGTGAGGTGAATCCATTAGCCTTGGTGTATAGCAAAGGAGAATAGAAGGAATTGATCTCTTTACTTATGCAGGATAACCGATCGAATACAAATAATACAAGTAGAGCCAATTTATTCTATAAAATTATTTTTTATTGCACGTATTTTTTAAAAAAAAATAATGATAATAATATATTTTTTCAGTTGGGCCAGCACTTTTTGCCATCGCATAACAACTTTAATTGGGTTGCGATGGGAACTTCGAGGCAGAGAACATTTAGAAAAGGATCGGGCGTGCATAATCGTAGCAAATCATCAGTCATCTTTGGATATTTTAGGTAAATATATTTTTATATCAAATTCAAGTCAAATTAGGCAGGAACTTACGTTAATCCTTGCAAAGATTGTAATGAAACTTTCGATCAACTGCTTACAAATCAGATTACTTTGAAGCATTTGCTTCAAAGTTTATAATGAAATTAATCAGAGAGATAAAAAAAACCAACTTGAATTGAAATGTAATTCTCTCTAGAATTTTACAACAATCGTTTTAGAGAGCGAAGGACATTTTTCAGCTTTACGATCATTAAGAAAAAACGGTCTTTGGAATATCGGCATATCCTTGAATGCATTTCCCTTAAGCTTAAAGTTCCCGTCTGGATTTTTGTATTGCAAAGAGAATTGGAATTCACTGCATTAACATCTGATAATTTTCCGCGCTTGGTAGACACAAGAACCACCCTACACACTCTCGCAGTCTGTGAGGATATTGTGTGTTTAATGGTTCGTGTAGTGATTGTGAAGAAAAGCTACGAAAAAGTCAATTGCTACTACTATTCTAAAAGGAATTACACTTAATTCCTCTCCAGAGATCGCAAAATTGGGTATAATTCTGGTTAATTCTTGGATGCAAATCATATCAGTAGTCAAGTTTAAATTCCTTGTCTTTCCTAATCATAAAAATTATTTAGTGAAACTTTCATTTGCCCGGCTTTCGGTGAAACGTTCAATTCTATTTCAAAACGAATTTATGCTTTTTCCGTTTTTCATTCTTGCAGGCATGTTCAACATTTGGCACGTCATGGACAAGTGCACTGTTGTGGCTAAACGTCAGTTGTTTTATGCCTGGCCTTTTGGCCTGGCCGCCTGGTTGGCTGGCCTCGTCTTTATCGATCGTGTACGTGGTGAAAAGGCAAGGGATACCTTGAATCAAGTCAATAGCAAGATTAAAAAACAAAAGATTAAATTATGGGTATTTCCCGAAGGCACAAGACGCAATAGCGGCGAAATACATGCTTTCAAAAAGGGCGCTTTCCATATGGCCATCGAGGAGCAAATACCCATTTTACCAGTCGTTTTCAGCTCGTATTGCAGTTTTCTAAACGATAAAAAGAAAATACTTAACTCGGGCAACATCATTTTGACTACATTACCCCCAATACCCACGGAAGGACTGACCAAAGCCGATTTAACGGAGTTAATGGAGAGAGTACATAAACTCATGCAGGAGACATTCAAACAGACCTCAAATGAGATACTGCAGCGTTATGCGGCCAGTTCGGCCATAACAAGAACTAAAAACTCCAGCATTGAAGCGAAGCTGCTGCAAACGGAAGCTGATTCATTAAGTTGTAACTTCACCTTTAAAGCTGCTACATGTAAAACGAATACCAGTTCCGCCTCATTGGCAACAAGTCAGTCCCAAAATATTGTAAATAGTACACCAAAAACAAAACCAACAACAACAACAACGACATTGGCAGAAAAATATGGTTACATTTCAGATTTTAATGATCCTCTAATACAAAAGACTAATAAAGCTTTAGCGCATTAAAAAAATCAAATCGAAAACTTCACCCGGCGGTTACTTTAACAAATTCAGTTACACGCAGTGACAAGCGGAGAGAGCATGCAAGCAGCATAAAAATCCAAGTTCCACTTTTCAGAGAGTGCTAGTCTTAATATCATCTATTATAGGTTTTAAATTGAGACAAGGAAAATCCGTTTCTCTAAAAAGGATTTAACAAATTTAACATAAAAAAAACTGTATTATTTAATAACAATATTTTAAACAGAATTAATACTAATTGAATGCTGATTAAATTTTTGTTTTGTCTGGCAAATAAGAGAGCATTGAAATAAATAATGAAGTTAATCAAAACTTTAATTGAATTTCAAATGGAGAATAAACAAAAGCTGTAATTAAATGTTTGGCCAGCTTTGCAAAGAGCTTTTCGTTGGCGATAGTAAACATTTTTGTAAGCTTTATTACAATAAAACAGATTTATTGTTTTGATAGCAAATAGGTCTTTCCATAAAATCTTTCACTTTTGATCATCGATATGATTGAGCGCGATAGCAGCTGTCTTAAAACCACAGACAGCTTTTAGGAAAATTTGAATATTTAATTTGAGAATTTGCCGATGTGCGATAAAACAATTTAATTCTGTTAATAAGCAATAACAGCTGCTTGAGACGATTTCAGAAAGCGTTAAAAAGCAGTTAAATTCAGAAAAGACAAATGTTAGTGTTATTATTTCTAGCGCCATTGATTAAATATTGAAGGGATCTTTCCCACAGAGGTTTTACTACGCTGCACGTTGCAATTTTTACCAAAAACTTTTGAATTAAATTAATTTATTATTTTTATTATTATTATTAGTTTTTCATGCTGACAAAGTTAGGCTTGTCAGCAATTAAACATTCGAAAAATCTTATTTATTTATCACGTATCCAATTTTAGTAATAAGTCTTATTAAAACGAAATAACTCGTTTCAATATTTGTAACTAATTTGTTAGAAACCGCTTTCACCCACGTATGTATAAACATACATATAAACATTCTTATTAAAAATAATTTTGCTGGTGGATTTTCACTTAAATCAGTATATACATTATTTGGAAAGCTTGCAAGCTACCAATATAGTTTCCTAACTTGTTAGTTGTTCGTTTTGAATCCTTCCGGTATTATGGTTTACAGCGGTGTCTACTCAGCTTTTTTTTAAATAAAATTCTGTATAAATAATGCTTAGATTGTATTTAGCTTTAAGAAATAAAACAGAAAAAAGAAATAAATTACATTAGAGACATAATTTACATTTTAAACTAAACTTTTCCACGGATTTAAATAAAATAAAGAAACCATTAAAAATAAAAATCTATTAATAATACACTCATAATTTATTTACTGTACATTCAAATGAAACAATAAACAACTGCTAACAACTGCATATGTATATATAATATCTATTAGTGAGCAAATTTAATTAAATATTTTACTTAAATAATGTTTGGTGGTAAGTAAAACACTGTCCTGTCGCCTGAGTACGAGACTCCGATGGGAAGGAAACATTTTAATTCCCAACGAAAAATGAAGAAAAATTCTCTGCATTTGGCAGAGAAAATATGATTTTCGAATTTATTTTTTACATTTTCAACACTTTTTTTTTATATAAAAATATTTTGTTATTATTATAAAAAGTATGTTTTGTTTTTTTATTTGCATAAAAAAATTGTTGATAAAATATATTATTTTTTTATTTCCTAATGCTAATTGTAATGCTCCTTCATTTTATAATAAAAACAGCAATGCGAGACTATTGCCTTTTTAATTTTATTGGACCAATTGCTAATTTCCCCTATTCCCCTGTAGAGCAGTAAAAAATTAAAAAAATGGAAGAAAACGTGGACAAAATATTCCGAAACAGCGTCCCCTTATTTTGAAAACTATATATATTAAAATTAGAGTTACAATTGCAAGAAAGCGTGTACAGCTTCTTATTAAAAAAATATATATATATATATAATTTTTGGAGTTAAAACGCCCAAACCATTTTGTTTGACTATAAAACAATTTGTAAAAAGCAAAAAAAAAAAAAAATATTGATGGCATTTACATTTAGCAATTGATCAATAATTTATGAGAGAAAAAAATAATACAAAATAATAATAATATGTATACACTATTTCTTTGGGAGATCAATCGCACACAACTAAGAGAGCGAAATGGAAATGAGTGTTGCCAGTGTTCTGCTAATTAATAAATGAGAGAATGGAAATATTCGAATGATTGAAATTAAAGGAATTAATCAGTTTATTATCACTCATATGAATAGTCATAAACAAATATTGTATATAAAAATAAGGTTTTTAAAACGATGTACGGTTGGTATTACCTCAACAAAAAAAACCTTATATAATTTTTTTTAAATATTTATCTAATCACATATAAAATTCAATCAGTACGTCTACGCCAAAAGAAAAATACAAAAAATTTAAGCAATTTTAATAGATTTAAATATACATTTTCACATGAGCACATTGCGGGTATTATGAAAACTTTCAGTGTCCGGATAAAGAATCTATTAAGTTTTGTAATTTTTTTTTTTTTTTTTTTTTTGAAATAGGTGTTAACAGCCGATAGGGGATTTTCGGATCGTTTCTTGACAGTAACTATTAAAAACCGTAGTGGTGAAGGAATAAATGTACGGATATCTACCGCTACTTCCGCAGCAGGTGCAATAACAACTTCCATTGCTATACATTTTATTGATAGTTTTACTTTGCAAAATTGTATAATAATTTCCTTGATGATTTCGGGGTATAAAAATCGAAATGATGAACTCAAGCAAAGAAAAGGTTTGATTATTTCTTACCGATATTTCTAATTATGCTTTCAAAAGATTTTACAATATTTGCCGACGAACAACCACGTTAAATTATCCAAAAATAAAAACCTCTTAGTGACTACTTTTTAAGAAGTTTCAGTACAAATTAGGATCACCACTTGCTTCGTACTTTGTGTATATGGGGCACGTTGTATCAGTTGATTAGCCTGTCTCTCGGAGCTTAAGCTAAAGGACTATAACATTTCCTCTCCTATTATACGCTTTTCAGTAAATGTACTAAAACCAAAAAGAACTTTCATAATTATTACGAAATAAATTTAAAGGTCCAGTATTATATTTTCCCCTTGGTGTAAGTAAATCGGCGGAATGTTTCTTCGTATCTTTATACACATGTGCATTACAGATGGCCGCTTTTTAAAATATTGGGGTTAACACGTAACACAACGACGCAACGCATCCGCCAGCCAGAAAGTTGTTGAAATATAGCCTTCTGGTTACTTCATCAAACAAATATTTTATACAGTTTAGGCCATATTTCTTTGTAAATGAATACAACTCCCCTAATGTACGCGTTTGTACTTAGAAGTACGTTGAAAATAAAAGAGCGCCCCTAGAATAGAGACCCAACTACAAAATTTGTTAGAAATTTATTGTAGCTTAAATTGATCTATTAAATCCCATTTCTTCTCAAAGTTCTATAGTTGAAGTCTATTGCAAATAATGCACAGATGTAATTAGCTGATCCTTTCAATTTGACATCCTTCTCATATTAATAGCTTAATTTCCTACAATATGACACGATTAGAAAAGTTGCTCATAACATATGAAGATTTAAAAAATATTTTTATAAATTTTTGTATATTTTTTTTTTATATATCTTTAAAAAAAGATAACTGGAAAAAAAGATATATAATGGAAAGTTTAAGGATACAAGAAAAAATTGACAAAACAATGAACAAAAAAGAAGATACTGACAACTTAAGCGCCATTTATAGTACAGTTATCAGACGATCACACTAGTTTGTAAGTTAAATATTATAATAATAAATATTGTAAACCTGTTCTCAATTTTTGTTTTTAATAAATTAGACAATCCCCTGATGAAGTGGACCAAAATCCACGAAACGTTGTGAGAAATGTGCAATAAAATTGAGTTTTATTGGCATAAAAGAAGTTAGGCCTTACAAGCTAAATATATGTGCAACTGGCACATTTAAAAAAATATACAAATATTTAAAATAATTGGGCAATAAGGAAAGGAATTTAATATTTTTATAAGTTTTAGTTACAATATACATTTTTTTTTATCATATTTATTTCTCTTTTTCTTATTTGAGAAAAAAAATAATATTCGAACAATTTTTTTTGATTGCATACTTATTAAAAAAAAAAAATCTATTAATTGTCATATCAGAAGCAAATGTATAAGTTTTTTTTATATTTATTCGCTTTATACTATACTTCGAAAACTACAATAAAATAAAAATCTTCTGTAATTCGTGGTCAAGTGAAATGCGTAAAAAAGGCAAAATATTAAATATGTAACCGTCTCGCGTCTAAGTTGATATCAGCATCAGTGCACTTCCTTACAGCATAATCAAAATTTCTTTTGAGATTATTTATCAATTTTTAAAATTAATTTTATATTACTCGAATTACAGAATATGCATGACTTATAAATCAAGAAGATTAACTCACTTTTAGTGCTTCTTACAACGACCACGTCCTGAACCTCTAGAGGCAAGTGAGGTATTCAAGGAGCCACGACCACGGCCAAAACTAGCAATCGAACTAGAATCATCTAAATCAGATTCATCTTTGTAACTGATGTTAAAATGCGTTGAGTCCGGTTCACGTGGTACTTTACGCGTAACTGTTTTCCAGGGATTAGCACTTTGGTCATCATCATCATCATCCTCCATCATACCCAAGACAGAACCATTATTATAGCTGTGTTTGGCAACACCGCTTGCTTGTTTTTGCACCTTCTTTTGCGTTGCCAGAGCAGGAAAGCTGTTGTCGTATGTTTTACTATCATCATCTGATAAAGCTAACTTTTGATCATCATAATATATTTTTGAATCTGCCACTCCTTTGAGGTTATAAGATGAAACTGTGCCCACTGATACGGATGAGGCATTGTCATCCTGTTTACTAGGTGCGGGTGTCATTATAGCATTAATGTTCGTATTTTTAGGACAATGACGCCCCGGTATTAATTCAATGGCTATATCGCGGCACATGTAATCGGAAAACATGTAACCCCAACGTGTTACTTGGGACTGAGTACAATATTTGCTCTTATCAATTTCTTCGTGGTACTGAAAAAAAACCAACTTAGATTAGTAAACCGTCATCAGGCACAAACAATAAAAATTCTTATTCAAATATTAAACAATTTTAAATATTTTTCTTTTCATTTCTGCATAATTTTTAAGTACAAATCTACTTTCCCTCTAACAAAAAAAAGCTCTTCTTTGTAAAAAATGACTTTTGAAGGAAATTTTGAACAATATCTTAATGCGTCCAAGCTAATTAATGTATTTCCTTCAAAAATCAACATTTGGGGAATACAATTTTTAAATACTCTCCCACCTTACAGGCAATGCCAGTTTGATATTCAAAAAAATCACGTTCAAAAAATGCATCAGTTATGTAAAAATTGCTGGGTTTTTCCAATTCGCCAACTTTACAAGTCGCTTCTTTCATGATGTAAAACAAATATTGTACAGGATACAACTTTAAATTAATGTTATCTGCTCCAAAATCAGACCTCAGAAAATCTATAACAGATTGAACAATATGAATACAATCGTGATGTGTATAAAGCGGGTGATAATCATTAGTATCCTTATCGTGTATAAATGTCAATATAGCATTAAAAATAGCTCCTAAATCCATTTCGCCCATGGAATTTGGTGGTAAAGGAAGGTTGTGCGTGCCTTCGCAATGTTGTTTAGCTTCATAATGGTGACCATATAGATTGACACCTGCGTGATAATAAATTTTTAAATTAACTAACTATTTTTACTAAATATTCCTAACCTGGATTAATGAGATTGTGATACATCCGCTTAACACCACCTTTAAGGGAATATTCGCAAATGGAGAGCTCGGCAGGTACATATACACCACCCTTAAGCGTTTTTGTGAAGTAATTCACCATTACAAAGTAATAGGATTTATCTTCAAGACCTGCAATAGGAAATATAATGAACAAATAAATAAATACATGGAATCAATGTTATATATTGCTTCTTTAACAATGATCAATAAATGTGCACAAAGATTTAATCAGTATTGTTTTAGCTTTATGAGGATAACAAATACTTTATGCATTCTAAGTTGGAAAAAAGTTGTAAATGTTCATCTTTGTCTGTAGAAACAGTTCCAGAAGTAATTGTGACACCCTTATTACCCAGAATGTAGATAAAAATTCTTTGCTTTAATTAAAAATGACTAAATAGAGAATATTGCATATTGGTAAAGTAATTGGGGGTTTTTCCGGATCATCCATAAGGACAACAACTATCGCCTAAGGCTGGAACACATGTCATATACGTGTGAATTTGTGTGGCTGTGCATACATAAATACTTATGTACATAGATAATACAACTGTCCCACTTACAAGCATCCTTAACGCTTCTTCTGACTGTGGTTTCAATGTCTCTCTTAATCTGTCGCTCTTTATTCCCCTGTTCTAGTTTTTCTTTCTCCAAGAATGAAAGTGGAGTACCAGTGCAAGACAATTTTTCAACTGTTTTGCTTGATTTCAGCATCTCTTTTTCCTCTTTGGCTTTTCCTTTATACGGATTGCGTTCTTCTGGGCTCATGGCCTAATGGCAAATTATAGAAAATTCATCCGTTAAGTGTATATACATATATATATATACTATAAGAACTTACCGCCCATATTTTACCAGCCTCTGCAGTAGCTTCTGCTAATGTCATTCTTTTTCCGTACTTGGACTTCCATTCCAATGTAAAGCACATGAAAGCATTGGCAGATGCTTTCTTTTTTGTTGGCATTGTCGCGAGCAAGTTATAACAGGACAAAATAACACACCACTTTCTATGTACGTATATACGTGTATATAACGGAACTAAATGTACAAGAATAAATGTACATATATGAAAATTAACTGAATAAGCAAGAAATCTTTTTAATCCTTACCAATCACTTTTACTTTTTATCTTAGTGAACAATTTGCTGAATCAGGTTTCTTCAACTTTTTGTGCCGAATTCACTAGCTTCTGATTTATGTATATGCTGTATGCTTTTGTAGTTGAAATTATCAGGAATACAAATTTCACTGTTTGGGAATTAAAAACAAAATCCCGGTCGCAATTTTATTTTTTATGGACACAATTACAATTTTTCCGAAAACAATTAATCTACAGATTATCAAGTGCGTACGGCAGAAGAGTCGCGCAATTTATGTAAGTATATGATGCACACACATATGTATATATATGTTAAAATATGGCAAATGCAAATGATACTTCAGGCCCAGGGTTGCCAGATGACACAACAAAAAAAAAATACAACAATTCAGTATAATTAATCTCTCTAAATTACAAATTTAGATTTTTTTTAATGTAACTTTACTGATTTTTTAAATTAGTTCAAATACTACATTATTCATACTTGTTACTTAAAGGTGCAATATGGACGCATTGGATGCTCTTTTCAACACCTTTTAAAGGAGATCATCATGCCATTCTTTGAGGTTGCAGGTAGCTGCTAGATTACACCCAAATGCAGTCGAACTTTGTTGTCGGTGGGAAAATTATCATACAGGACACATAAATTTTATTATTGATGGTTTTTATTAAACTGTAATGTTTAGTAACATTTATACGAGTTGAAAAATTGCAACTACAGTTACACTTTCGTTTACGGAAATTAAAAAAATTGGACTGATAAAACGTTTTTAATATTAAATTTTTACTTGTATTTATATGATAAATAGTTTTAAGTTTATAATTAATTATCCAGCGGCTCTTCTTTAACATCAATGTCATCATCTTCTTGATCTTCCTTACTATTTTCATGCAACAAAACATATTCCCGTGTGCTAAAGCCAAACTTTACGACATCTTTTTCCATCAGTTCATAATATTTCCGGGCGTCAATGCGTTTATTATTTAGAAATGTGCCATTTGCCGAATCAAGATCAATTAAATACAAGCGTACACGTTTTCCTTGAGAACCATTTTCTTTTTCGAAGGGCACTAAACGATATTGTAGGGCAGCATGTTGTTTAGAACAACTTGGATGATCTACAGCCAAGTCAGCTACTTTGCGGTCACGACCAACCAAAAAACAACTTTGCCGATGAATATGCAAAACAGGTAGAGCTGTCTCCCCTTTAAAAGGATATAAACGCCAACGTCTTTTAGGCTTGCGTGCTTCTGGCGGCTCAGCATATTTTATTACTACTCCATTGACCTTATTGGCATCTTCGGTAAGAGCACCACTTAGGGCAAAATTGGGTTTCTCTTTATCTTTAGTTTCAAGTTCCGTCTCTTTCGAAGTTTTATTTTGTGAAGATTTGCCCCATTCATAGCTGGTGTTATCTTCCTTATGTGAATTTTTTAAACGACTTTCATTCCTTTCATTTTTATTATAAGAGCGTGGTTCACGCCTCTTAAAATCGCCATCGTGGTGATGATCTCTAGATCTTTCTCTACCTCTTCTAGGGCTATAACTTAGAAATTTTTTATTTGAATTATTATTATTTTATTTAAAAATGCCCTACTTACTCCCTTCTTTCGTATGAATAATCTTTTCTATCCTCACGTTCGCGATGATTCATATAGTGATAACGTTCATATTCTCTACTGGAGTTATGTTCTTGGGACCTATCCCGTTTTCGACTATGACTTCTTTCTCTTCTTTGTTTTTCCCGACTGCCACTTCTTACATTTTTACTTTTTTCCCTGC
This sequence comes from Ormia ochracea, assembly GCA_963402855.1. NCBI lineage: Eukaryota > Metazoa > Arthropoda > Insecta > Diptera > Tachinidae > Ormia > Ormia ochracea. Next base: position 14,838,517 of record OY727107.1, on the reverse strand, counting down.
TACGGCTTCTAACTCTTCTGGGCGGACTCTCCCATTTAGATTTGTTACGGTGTTTGACTCTATCCCGACTGCGAGATCTTTCTTGTTTTAATCTTGATGGTGATAGTTCCGCTTCCTTCTTAAGTTTTTTCTTTAACTTTATATCTTCTTCTGAGGTGGAAGCCGATTCTGAGGAATCACCTTCACCAGCAGAGCTGTGTTTGAATTTTTTCTTTGCAGTTTTTATTTTCTTGTGCTTCATTTTCTTCTTGTCTTTAAGTTTATGCTTTTTCCTTTCACATTTTAGTAGCTGTTCCTTCGCCGACTCAGAGCTTGTAGTGCTTTCGGCACTGCTTTCCGACTGGGATTCACTGGACTTATGATTTTTCTTCGATTTGGACATATTTTTTCTCCTTACTGTTGTGCCAAAAACAAAATTTACATTTATTCAAACAGCTGACAAAACCGAAAGTGCGACCAAGTTTTTAAATGTGGCAAAAGGAAGCCGTCAGGAATTTATTTTCAGGCGTTAATAAATGGGCCGAGTGAATAAAAAGGTAGCACAAGGTTATTCTAGTAATTTTGCAGTTTTAACTAGTTTTAAGGTGAATAAAAAATTAAGCTAAAACTTGTACTTTATGCTAACTAGTAAAAGCTAGTTTTTCCAGTGTTGGCTTAAAAAGGGTGTGAATAAAAAGTAGTAAATGCTTAAAATTACTAGTTTATTCTTTGATTTTTGTTAGCAGCTGGTTGAGGTGCTGGAATCTTGTGTTTTTCTGCATTATATGGATAAAAGTGTATTTTTGTATATTTTAAAGAGCATAGTGCACCGTCTTTTGCTGTTTTAACGGCAGGCAGCTGAGATTTTTTTAAATAAAACTTTGTAAGTTTTGAGTATTTGGAAAAAACTACCACTGCCTTTATCACCCATATTTTATTATTTGTTTGTAATTTAAGAAATAATTTTAAGTATGTATTAAATTTATGGTTATAATTTACGAAAGATATGTATTTGGATGATTTTAAAACTGTTTTTAAATAATAACAAATGTCTTTATACAATGTTGCCACTATGTTGAATTTTATAATTTACTGCGTAAATACCTTTTTGGGGTATTTATTTTGGTATTTAGGAAATACATTTGAAGTGAATCCATATATGGACCGAATGCATATTCAAACAATTTTTATGCTAAAACTAGTTGAAAATAGCATAACTATTTCATACTTTTCACTTGCGAGCAATATATCAAAATCCTGATTAAATTAAAAATGAAAACTTTCAATATTTTAAGTATTTCTGAACACTTAAGTACATTTTTAAAAAAAACTTTGTTCGATACCGAGTAGTTATGTTCCAGAAAAGGCAACAAATTATATTTAATTTTCAAACTTTCTATTTTGCAGAGGTATAGGATCGCTGTTCATTTTAAACTGTAACAGCAAAACTAATTTTGAAAAAGCCTTTTGATTTAAAAATAAGACTAATTATTTAATGTTAAAATATATTTACAAATCATGCATTTAAATTCCGTAAACAATATGCCGGGATTTAAAAGCAAAGAAAGTGGGAACTCCTAAATAATTTCTGCCAGATGTTAATTTTTCCAGCTTTTGCTGCCGCTTTCCAGTACTACGTATGTAGCAGCAGCAAAGAGTTATTCACACATTTCCTAGTTTTAACTATCAGCTTTAGCTTAGTACTGAAAAGAGAATGCTAGTACTACTACTTAGAACTATGTAGTATAAACTACCTTTTTATTCACTCGGCCCAATGTTTATTATTTTTCTTACTAAAAAACCACCAAACCTCTCAATGCTATAATCCGTAAAATCATTTACATACCTTAAGAATTATAGTATTGCTATAAAATCCATTAAATATGTATAATCACCGTAATTCTTTAAGTACAAGTTCCTTCTTTTCACAAAATTTAATAATTTTTCTTATATTGAAAAGCTAATACTACGATTTTCAATGTATAACTTCTTCAGCGGTTCAATATGTTGGGAAAAATTTCATTTTTAAAAACTAAAATAATACTAAATTATACAAACATATATAACAAAAAGGGAAATAAATTTAAGTATTGTGTTAGGAGCGAAATGTATGTCCATTGTTTGAAAAGGGTTCTGTAAAATAATTCGTTTAAAAATTAATTTCTGATATCACATTATATGAAATAATTTTATTGTTGATATTTAACGTGACATTGTTTTAAATCAATCTTTCTGATTTTAATAATTCAAATTCGGGAAATTTATTGGTAAAATACTTGTTACACAAGACATTAAATGAACGGACCTTATGTATCGATCTCTGATAAATGTACTTTAAAATACAACTCTATACGGTATCCTAACTGTAAAATAAATTATTTAAAAACAAGCACAGCCTGTACTTTATAAGATAAAGAAATAATTGCGGCTCACAAAAAAAAAAAAAAATGAATATATATCACATTGTATTGATCAGTTATATATTGATCACGGGAACTGCTATTGATTTGGCACTGGTAAGCTTAAAATTCTCTTTTATAAAATAATATAAGATTGTGTTCATATAACAATTGTGTTTATGTATGTATGTACATACATATATATATTTCTATTGAAATGCATGGATTTCTTTTTCAGTCTTGGCCAATTTTAAATCCTAAAAACGATTCATATGTAAAACTAGTTTTATTCCGCGCAATGCCAAGAAACCGATCTTCCCGTCAAGTTGTACAACCCTCTTGGCTAAATTTCGGTCAAGCTGCCGTTATAGATCCCGTTGTTCATGTTAACCCAAAAGCCTTGTCAGAAGCAGAAGAGATTCGTAAAGATATACAAAAAGCTGTCGATGAGGACACTTATGCAGTCACGGATGACCAGGTGGATTTGCCTTTTACAAATAGTTGTGCTCATTTCAAACATTTGCTTCAATTTCAGCCCGATTTAATAACTACTACGGAAACTCCTCTAAGTACGCCTCATGATTTTCCAAACTGGTATCAACAATTTCAAAATTTCTGGCATAACGTGGCCCAAAATTTATTTAAAGTTTTTCGTAATTAGTAAAATTAATGAGCGTAAACACTTTTACCTAAAAAGTATTATATGAAAAATAATTGTAACTTTCTTGTTGTATTAAATAATCTTCTTTCATAACGGAAAGCATTTGAGAAAGAAAATATGTATATATTTAAGTTTGTAATATTTGTACCCCTTTTCCCAGTAAATGTTAAATAGTTTTTCTTATTGTTAGTGTGTGTGTGTATACATGAATTGTTTAATAAATTTTTAATTTCTAAACAGTACTTTTTGTAAACGCTTTTAATATCACATTTTTCATCTCTTTTGAAGTGCGTTCTTCGTGCGTTTCTCCTAATTCCTAACTAAAAAGCTGTAGAAAAACTGAAAATATCATTTATCAGCTTGAAACTTAGCCCAATCCTCTCTAGTACATGTTAGAGGTCCTAAAACATTTATGGAGCTCCAATTTATTCCAGTCGAAGACTGGAGTGTCTCGTTCACAATTCTAGTGAATTCATCACTATTCTTAATTTTTAATCGAATTTTTTTTTCGATAAAAAGCCTTTATGGTGGAATGAATCGCTAAACCTACATTTTTTAATATAAAAGATATTCACTTCTAGCTTAAATCCATTTTATTGTTTACATTTCAGTTTGTCGTTAAACAAAAGTTTTTTACGTCACTATGTTGTTTGTTAGTTATATACGGCACTCTTCGTAACGTAAATGGTAATGGAACTGCAAAAAGCGATGCCATTTTTACTACACTGTTAATGCCAAATAATGAAAAGGTTTAGTTTTTAAACAAATACGAAACAATAACGACACTCATAATAAGGCCTAATGTTTAAAAAACAAACCTTAGAAGTTAAGGAAAATACACTTTAAATTTTTAAAATTGTGTTACAACTTGATATTTGTGTGAACAATTCTAAAAATTAGTTTTTTTACTCATTTAGATATCCAATGCCTAAAATAATTAATTTTATTGGTTTTATTCATTTTCATTTTTTTATTTATAAAGTGTAATTTTTATTACTTTATTATAATCTTTGTTACAATTTACCCCCGTTTTACATGATGACTTTAACGACGTCGTTTTTTCTTTATTCCCTTTTGAAGTTGCTTCCGAAAACTTCTTGCTTTCATACCATGACTTTAACGACGTGGTTTTTCTTGTTCTCTTTATTCTTACATTCGCATTTTTTTAATTCTTGTGTGCAGCCACGAAATATTGTTGTTGTTTAACTGAGTTTTGTTTATGTTAAAGCTTTTGCTTATTTTTGGTTAAGTAAAATATTTCAATAAAAATTGAAATATTATAGTAATAAAAATGGAGCGCATTTTTGATTTGACGCAAACGACAATAGAAAATTTAGATTGTATATAAATCGGATAAGAAAAAAAAATTAAAATTCTTTATTGTTAATAAATTGCACGCAATTCTTTATAACCACTTTTTTTTACCTTAATATTACGATATATAATATTATGAAATATACTATAAATTTTTATTACTACATAAATTGTTAATTAATTAATTTAATTTTTATAATCACAAAAACCCCTTTTTATTTTATTCTTCCGTTGATGTTTGATTTGGCGCGTACGAATAAGAATAAAGTTTAACAACAAAACCAAATGAGCATAAAGAGGAATGTGAAAAAAAAGTCATGAAAAACAGAAATCGTACCTTTTTTCAACCCCTCTTGCTTCTCATCCCCGCTAACCAACAAACAAAAAAAGTAATGACTTTAACGACGTCGAAAAAGTCATCATGTAAAACAAGCATTATTATTCTTTTTCATTACGAACATGATTACAAACATTGTACGCATGCACTTATATCATTATTTTGAAATTATTTCAGAATATGTTCATATGAACGTTAATAATATGTAGACTAAAATAATTGCCAATTCTTGACTACCACTAAGTTGAATATTATCATAAAATTTTTGTATCAAATACGCTAAAACGATTATCAGTCTCTTTTTATATTTCATTAAGAAAACAATTGACACAGACAACTAAATTTATGAAATAAACGGTTGAAATAACACAAGAACCAAAAAAACTAAAAAGTAGTTTTTTGTGCACCTCTTTTGTTTACTTTGAAATGTGTTATCTCCAACTCCGTGTTTCACGTCAAATTCTATTTTGAACAGGTTGAGTTGCTTGCAACTTCATCTGTCGCTGTATGACAACTTTGCTTAATGCAGCTTCAAACTTTGCAACTACATACACGGCCGTTCAGCTAGGCATTTGCATTGCTGTTCGTGTACCAGAATCGAACAGCTGATGCAACTACAACCACGGTTCTACATTTACGGTCGGCTACTTCTGCCTTTACAGCTCTCATACAATTTCATACGTTTCAACTTTTTTTTGACAGTTGAAGACGTTCAGACAGCGTTGCCACGTCGACTTTAACTCCAGCATAATAAACATGCATTAACGCCTGAAAATAAGTTCTTGACGGCTTCGTGTTGCCACACTTAAAACTTGGTCACACTTTCGGTTTTGGCACATGTTTTAATAAATGTAAATTGTGTTTTTGGTGCGACAGTAAGGAGAAAAAATATGTCCAAATCCAAGGAAAATCATAAGTCGAGTGGTAGAGAAAGATCTAGCGATCATCACAACAATGGCGATTTTAAGAGGCATAAACCAAGCTCTTATAATAAAAATGAAAGGAATGAAAGTCGTTTTAAAAATTCACATAAGGAAGATAACAACAGCTATGAATGGGGTAAATCTTCACAAAATAAAACTTCGAAAGAGACGGACCTTGAAACTAAAGATAAAGAGAAACCCAATTTTGCCCTAAGTGGTGTTCTTACCGAAGATGCCAATAAGGTCAATGGAGTAGTAATAAAATATGCTGAGCCGCCAGAAGCACGCAAGCCTAAAAGACGTTGGCGTTTATATCCTTTTAAAGGGGAGACAGCTCTACCTGTTTTGCATATTCATCGGCAAAGCTGTTTTTTGGTTGGTCGTGACCGCAAAGTAGCTGACTTGGCTGTAGATCATCCAAGTTGTTCTAAACAACATGCTGCCCTACAATATCGTTTAGTGCCCTTCGAAAAAGAAAATGGTTCTCAAGGAAAACGTGTACGCTTGTATTTAATTGATCTTGATTCGGCAAATGGCACATTTCTAAATAATAAACGCATTGACGCCCGGAAATATTATGAACTGATGGAAAAAGATGTCGTAAAGTTTGGCTTTAGCACACGGGAATATGTTTTGTTGCATGAAAATAGTAAGGAAGATCAAGAAGATGATGACATTGATGTTAAAGAAGAGCCGCTGGATAATTAATTATAAACTTAACACTATTTATCATGTAAATACAAGTAAAAATTTAATATTAAAAACGTTTTATCAAACCAACTTTTTAACCATTCACTTTTTTCCCTGCTACGGCTAGCGGTAGTATACTTAACGGATGAATTTTCTATAATTTTCCAATAGGGCAAGAGCCCAGAAGAACGCAATCCAAACACTGAAATTTGTATTCCCGATAATTTCAACTACAAAGCATACAGCATATAAATCAGAAGCTAGTGAATTCGGCACAAAAAGTTGAAGAAACCCGATTCAGCAAATTGTTCACTAAGATAAAAAATAAAAGTGATTGGTAAGGATTAAAAAGATTTCTTGCTTATTCAGTTAATTTTTATGTACATTTAGTCTTGTACATTTAGTTCCGTTATATACACGTATATACGTACATAGAAAGTGGTGTGTTATTTTGTCCTGTTATAACTTGCTCGCGACAATGCCAACAAAAAAGAAAGCATCTGCCAATGCTTTCATGTGCTTTACATTGGAATGGAAGTCCAAGTACGGAAAAAGAATGACATTAGCAGAAGCTACTGCAGAGACTGGTAAAATATGGCCGGTAAGTTCTCATAGAATATATATATATATATATATAATATGTGTAATCACTGTAATTCTTTAAGTACAAGTTCCTTCTTTTCACAAAATTTAATCATTTTTCTTATATTAAAAAGCTAATACTACGATTTTCAATGTATAACTACTTCAGCGGTTCAATATGTTGGGAAAAATTTCATTTTTAAAAACTAAAATAATACTAAATTATACAAAAAGGGAAATAAATTTAAGTATTGTGTTAGGAGCGAAATGTATGTCCATTGTTTGAAAAGGGTTCTGTAAAATAATTCGTTTAAAAATTAATTTCTGATATCGCATTATATGAAATAATTTTATTGTTGATATTTAACGTGACCTTAAAATACAACTCTATACAAATATAATGAGCGTAAATACATTTACCTAAAAAGTATTATATGAAAAATAATTGTAACTTTCTTGTTGTATTAAATAATCTTCTTTCATAACGGAAAGCATTTGAGAAAGAAAATATGTATATATTTAGGTTTGTAATATTTGTACCCCTTTTCCCAGTAAATGTTACATAGTTTTTCTTATTGTTAGTGTTTAATAAATTTTTAATTTCTAGACAGTACTTTTTGTAAACCCTTTTAATATCACATTTTTCATCTTTTTTGAAGTGCGTTCTTCGTGCGTTTCTCCTAATTCCTAACTAAAAAGCTGGAGAAAAACTGAAAATATCATTTATCAGCTTGAAACTTAGCCCAATCCTCTCTAGTACATGTTAGAGGTCCTAAAACATTTATGGAGCTCCAATTTATTCCAGTCGAAGACTGGAGTGTCTTGTCCACAATTCTAGTGAATTCATCACTATTCTTAATTTTTAATCGAATTTTTTTTTCGATAAAAAGCCTTTATGGTGAATTGAATCGCTACACCTACATTTTTTAATATAAAAGATATTCACTTCTAGCTTAAATCCATTTTATTGTTTACATTTCAGTTTGTCGTTAAACAAAAGTTTTTTACGTCACTATGTTGTTTGTTAGTTATATACGGCACTCTTCGTAACGTAAATGGTAATGGAACTGCAAAAAGCGATGCCATTTTTCATTTTTACTACACTGTTAATGCCAAATAATGAAAAGGTTTATTTTCTAAACAAATACGAAACAATAACGACACTCATAATAAGGCCTAATGTTTAAAAAACAAACCTTAGAAGTTAAGGAAAATACACTTTAAAAACAAGATAAGTCTTTTTCATATTAGGGCCGTACTTAATTTCACATCCGAGTGCATAGACCGTACTTTAGCAGTAAATGCTCTTATTGCAATGAAACTGCAATTTTTGGAACGCTTTCATAACATTTTGCACTCTGATTATTTCTCAAAATATGCACACTGCCATAATTTTCCAGCAGAGATGACAGATTTGGCAGATCGTACAATTCAGCAGGATACTGAATGCTGGTCTTAAGTAATTGGAAATTTTTCTTAAGTCCTGCAAATAAAATACAGTATAAATTCCTTAATTTAATTTAATTTTATTATTTTTTTTTATTGTGGTTTCTTACAATAAATTAATTATAAATACTATGATTTGACAGACTCGTTGGCATTTTAAGCCATTTCCATATAAATTTCATATTAGTTCAATATCGGGCATGTCTTAAAAAATATCCTAAATTTTTAATATCTTAAATAGTAGCAGGACTAGAAATAATTGAATTGTTTGTTTTAATTAAATTGTTTAAAGGCAAGCGTGTAAGTCGTGATCACTTGAGAAATGTAAAGTAATTCCACAATAATGGTGATGATATCATCAGCTATCTAGTTTGTTTAATATAATAATTCATAGCGGCTGGACCATTCGAAATCTGTTTTACATTAAAGTATGCAATTAATATTGTCAGGTTTTACTCTTTTTGGTAAAAAGTTTTAATTCGTTTTAGTGAAGTTTTTTAAAAAAAAGGAAAAGGCCCTAACTATCATTTTTTTGCAATAGATTTTTTTTTAATGATTTCAATATATATTCAGTTCATATATGAAAATCAGCACAAAAAATCTATTGCAAAAAAAAATCCGATTAGGATGTATCTACTTGGGACCAGCCATATGTAGGCCTTCTGGCTTTAAATAGGGAAGTATTAATAATTTTTTACCGCTCTTTACCAAAACTTTTTCTTTGCCACAGAGGAAAGTTGGCTGGAAAATATTTTTTTAGTACAAGTGAAAAACAAAAATATAAAATGTATTTTTTTTTATTAAAATTTATTTTATTTTTAAATAATTAAATAAATAAATTACAAACTTCTTTGCTTTAATAACTTGGTTATACATATATAATTTTTTATATTATATATCGTTTGTTAATGATAGACATTTCGCTTAGTTTTCTTTCATTAGATGCTGCATTATATATAATATAGTTGTCTTGTCTTAGATATATAAGTAACTTGTGTTATTCTTATAATTAGTTATACGTACAGTAGATACGAAATATACATATATAGTTTAATATCGTTACAGATTACAATAACAAGGTTTTACATCTTTTTTTGTAGTTTAAGGCTTTTTGTCATGTAACTTATTTCAAGCGAACATTTTATAATTTGGCTTCATGCATATCGTTGCTTGGTTTATACATGAGAAGTAATTCTATCGGCTTGTTCAGGATGCAACCGAATGTAATGCAGGATGCGTTTTAACGTGTAAGTGCATTAATGATAATATTCAATAATTTTACTTTTTTCAACTCCTTTTGTAAATTTCATTGCAAGTATATTTAATTTTTATTCCCATACAAAAACACACAAAAAATTTAAAAGCGTACAGAATTACAAATGTGTACTTGAGGCTTTTGCTCTTTTCCCCTTAATCTCTCGCTGCAGAAAAAAGTAAAATATTTTATTGACAAACTATATTCTAGTATAATTGTTAGTTATGTTTTTATTGTATTACTTTGAAATTTTCCTATTATGTGTTTTGGAAAAAATTTGCTGTACTGTAATGGGTTAATATTAAAAAAAAAAGTTTTTAAAACATGTAGGCTTTAAGAACTACAGTAACAAGTGTTCAAATAAAGCACTTTAATCATGTTGCCTTTGCATAGAGCTACAATATAAAATATACTCCCCGATAGAGTGAGAAGTGCGTAGTAGGCAATTTTGCATGCATAAACTTGTAAATGTTATGTAAGCCCATCAAAGCAATACAAATTGTATATCATTGGAGAGCTCTTGAAGTGTAGTTTTCAAAAGCACATAATCCTTTTTATTTTCCTTCAATCCCATTAATAAAATTTGAAGAAAAATATATATTTTTTTTTATTAACTAAATGAATTTTGTGAAGTGAAATAAGACTATTAATAACTAATCATTGTTGGCATTCGCCATTAGCACATGGAAAATTTTTAAACAAATTTTATTCCTATGATTACCGTACCAGTTTCATTTTATTTGCATATAATGAGCATTCATTTTTAATTTAGAATATTTTAAGAATTGTGAAATAATAAATACTTAAACCAGATATCGGAAATCGTAAAGAGTAGTAAAATTTACATGACATTGAGGTCTCTCGAAATAAAAGAATCGAAAAGAATCTTAATTAGATATTATTTTCTTTTCGAAAATTTAAATGTTGAATACGTTTGATGTCGTGTGACGTAAGTCCTTACGTCAAAACATATTTAACTCGTCTTATCTTTACACATTTACATCGAATAAAGAAATAAATGTTGCTTTCGACACCTTGCTGTTCCTAAACATGTTGCAGGTACATGTTGTATATTAATAGGGACAAGTTCAGCACGATTCCTTTTCTGTAAAGTATTCTGTATTCTATATACAGATTTTTATCTGCCTTTAACAAGTGAAAAAAGAAAAAGCTTAGTAATTACTTTTTTGAAATCTGTGAGGAGTGTTAAAGCAACATTAATTATTTCACTGGCAGGTGAAAACCGTTTTCATTTCATTATTTCACTATTTATTTATGTGGCAGCGACCTGCAAGTGTTTTATGCATGCACTTTCTTTATGTCCATTTTACATATGTGGGCAGATGCAAAAGCAGCAATTTACATATTTGTCATTTTCTAAAATCTGCTAGTACTGCTAAACTAATGGGGTTTTCACGTTATGCTATTTAGAGAATACGAACGAGCAGAATACATTAGCAGTTTAGATAAACTAGTGATGTTGACATCAGTCGTTACGTTTGTGAGAATGCAGTGATTGCGGTTCTAATACACTTTGAAAGCATTTCACATGAAACATAATACTTGCATTTAGTGAAGAACATAATCTGCTGAGAGACAAGCCTAAATTATAACTAAGCATAACAAATTGAATGATTAGATCTTAAAACTGCCATTATCTGTCCTTTGGTTATAACTATTTTTATATTAGCTATTTGATATTAGCTGCTTTCTGGAGGGAGAGGTGCGGAGAATGGTTTTTGATCAGCTTAAAGTTAATCTCGCATTAGCAGAGCAAACTCAATACAAGTCCAGCTTTGCATAACAATTATTCGCTGACAAGCTCCTCTTGGCGGTGACATATCGCAGCGATAAAGCCGTCAACGCAAACCGCTTCTCATGAGTTTCAGTTGTGTATGGGATCTCTATTTGATCTATTCTTTGAATGATTTCTGATTATTATAAACTTTAAACAATTCACTTAGAATTATTTTTTTTACGCTTGTCTACCATTTTATTTTTTGTTTTACGCTAATACTTTAATTTAAGAATGTTTATTATATTTGCATTATTTGATATTGATATTGCTGCACTGTAGTTTTGGTTGCTTAATAATAAGCATACACACATACATATACATATATTTTTAAACTTAACAATTTTACTTTAGTTGTATATATAAATGCCACTATATTTGCTTCGTGTTCAGCAGGATTTATTTTTAAGGTTGAGTCGTTTCTTATTTCTAAAATTTATGTACATTCTTGATAATATTTAGCTCGTGTGCTACATGCAATATAGATATACACGATATTTAAGAAAAAATTTGAAACCGATTTGTGTACATTTACTTGAACACGGTTTGATAAATGGCTTTTACATTATTATAAATTTATTCAAAAATGTTTACCCTCAAAGATGCGAAAAATGCGATTTCATTTTTGAAAAACATATTTTGTACGAATTTCAATCTTTCTTAAGCTAAATGGCAACGCTGACAGTTGAGAACTTGTTAGCAGAAAAATTCCTTACAAAAACACTACCAGTTATTTGAACCGGCTTACTAGCCGCTCTTGCTATGAGTAGTGGAACAAAAATTTCTATTGGTTTCTTGAGTCCAGTATGTTAAAAGTAAGCGAAACTAACCACTGTGAACCAGTGTTGCCATTTGTTATAACTTTTCGAACTATTCCTAACTGATGGAAGTTTAGCAAATTTCAGTATTAAAAAAAATTATTTAACAAAAGCAAATTAACTTATAAGGCCTTTTGCATTGCATACTTACCTGGATTGGATCCCTATTTCCGGCACTCATGAAATAAAAAATTCTCATCAAGTTCTCCTAAGCGCTTTAATATCTAATATTCACCAATCACATCAAATTTAAAAGCGAACAATTTACTTTCATAATATACAGTTAAGCCATTCTTCAGGAGCTGGATTTCATTTATCGGCAAAGTAAAAGCTATTAAATTCTTCCAAAAAACGCCTTGAAGGCTGCAAACAAAAAATTTTTTTTATCACTTTCCTTTCACCTAATTCCGTCAAAATACATTGCATAACTAGTGGCTTTTCCCTGAGTTACTGGTCTTAAAGAAATCTGTGGTTGCACTTCACATTAAGGAAGGACTATTCGGTTCCACTTTTCTACAGAGTGTGCTTATTTTAATTTTTTAGATTCTGTTTAGATTGAATATACAGGGAAAACTAATAAAATAAAATAGAAAAGAATTTTCATTAATTTTGTAGAGAATAGAGTTTTTAGTCTGAATTTGTTAAAAATATTTAATAACTTTATTTACAAACTATATAATTTTATATATATATATATGATTAAAAAAACGGTGTAAAATTATATATACATTTTTAAAGGCTGAGTAGAGAATATAAATTATTATTATTATTTTTTTTGTTTTTTTAAAAGGAAAAATAATTTTTTGTAGAGAAGTTTATATAAGTTTAATTTAAACTAAAGTTAAACTTAAAGTGAATACCGTTAGTCCGAAGTGGGCAAGTTCTCTATTTTATAATTATTATTATATTTTTTTTTAAAAATTAATTTATTTTTATGTTTTATTTGTTGGCATATTTTAAAAATATATATTTTTTTATTTTAAAGTTTATCCACTCTAAACTTTGTATTTTGTAAAATAAGATTACAATTAAATTTACAATTATTACCATTAAAATTAAATAAAGAAGTTTTGCATAAATATAATATCAAGTGCAAAGGAATAAAAACAATTAATAAACCCCAAAAAAAAAAAAAAAAAATTAGGAAAAAATTAACAAATTTAATTAAGTGGAATGCTTTTTTAAACCTGAATCAATTTCTTAACAATTTTTATATATTTTTAATTAATAATTAATAATAACTGGTACATACATTTTCATAGAGTAAAGCGTTAGTGTGTAATAAAATATATATATTTTTTAAATTTTTTTAATAAACAATTTTTTACCAATAAAAGTTTGTTTATCTCTTAAATTTTATTTAAATTTTTTTTGAATTATAAAAAATGTTTGGAATCATTTAATTAGTAGTTTAGAACTTGTTCCCTTTTTTATGTAAATATTTTTGTTTGTTTTCTAATTAGTAAAAAGTGTTGACTGAAATGCCAAACCGAGAAGTTTAGCAGCGAACTTTCGTATTTCTATTTGGATAGTCAGAATGCTTTCTTATTTTTTAAGGGCGACATGGATGAGTGGCTACTTATCCGAGAAGAAAGAAACTTTTTATTTTAGAAGGATTACTTATTTTTGTTTTGCCAAATTTTATTATGTTTTCTTATTTTCCATTTTTTTTTCTGAAATTCTGATTTGAGGAAAAGCTGTGTGTTACGCACATAAACTAGCGACTACAAACTCTGAAGAGTAATCACTTTGCGGCAAACCGATTTAATTATATTTAATATGACTGCAACATTATAATCAGCTGTTATGTATGACACATTTCAATGCTGCCACATTAAAATCTTCCCACGAGAGACAATAAAATTATTTATTTAAAATATATTTTATATCATGTAAAAACGAATGAAATAAATTTATTATTTATTATTATTTATTATGTAAAAACGAATGAAATAAATATTAACTAATTATTTGTTTTTCTAGAAATAGAAAACAACCCCATGTGACGATTTCGCCATTAAAATCGTCACATTGGTTCTGACCTATTACAGTTGACGGCTTTTAGTTAATTTTGGCCTCAGCCAGCTTCCAAATTACCATGAACTTTTTGTCAGTTACGTGGTTTTACATTTTTTCTTATAAAAGATTCGCTCTTATGGCGTATAAAATACTTATATTGTGTTTTACCGTAATTATATACTTTTTTCTGGTGGAGAGCAAACTGCGGCGGGCTTTCAATGTTATAGCCTTTCAATGTCAATAAAAGCAAATAATTTCTATTTATCTCAATACTTCCACTACTAGTAATCTTAATAGTTGTAGGTGTTGCCATACAGTTTGTAAATTAAATTCCACAGTTAGTAAATTTCACTACATGTTTTTGCTTGGGTTTTTTCAAGTTTACAATTCACATATATTTTTTTGTGTCTGTCCAACTTGATTAATTTACATAAGATTTTTAATTTTTGGTCACTAACTTGTATGTATAATTACACATAACATCAGCCATGATTGTTTACCACAGCTGATATGTTCAAATATTAAAATTTAGTTTTTTGGCGGAAGTGCTGGTGATAAATAAAATTAAAATAATAAACTGAAATGTATCCAAATAAAAAAAAAAATTGCACGGTGTAGCGTTGCGCTATAATTATTGCAGCACTAAAACTTAAAAGGAGAAGAAAAATAAAAAAAGAGATCGCAGTATATGGAGTCAAAAATGGTTGCTTCGCCGGGACACAAGCATTGGTTTTGGATCGATGCTTATCAACGATCTTCGATTGAAGGATCCAAAAACATTTACAAACTTTACAAGAATGTCTTTTGAATCCTTAAATGAGTTGCACGAAGTCATTTCACCTATTGCAGAGTGCTACAAGCTATTAGTGGAAAAAGGAAATTTTCACAATTCATAAACTTTTAGAAAATAAATCTCTTACCGCCAATCGAATGAAAATAAATTGCTTTATTTTTATTATTACGTCTATTAAAGCCGCTGAAAATTTCTTTGGTAGCGTTGCTGAAGTGCCGGCGTCACTGAAATGCTGGCGTCACAAATTTTTATTTAACTTTTTTTTTCTTAATCTGCAAAATATATACGCTTGTATCAACACTTGTTATATACTTTATATTATTGTTATTAAAATTTTAAAATGAGATAAAAAAAAATTAATTTATCACTAATGCAAATACTTTAAACGGACGGCTAATGATATCGGAGACATTCAACCGTCGATAAATGTTTCCACATGGCATAGACATTCGAAAACCCATGTGTGAACATAAGAAAATAGAACATGCTCTAATTGAAAATTTGTCTTATGTTTGAAGTTTTTGAGGTCACCAACTAGATGTTTTTACCGAATTATGTAAAATTTGACAGTTGCAATGTAAAAAAGATTCAGTGTATAAGCACCTTAAACTAGAACCACATTCTAAGAGAAAAGCTTTAACTGTATTTAAATTAACGGATGCACTACATTGTAAAAGCACATTCCAGCAACACAATTGGCAATCTTTATAAGCTTATTGTCTGAGGTTCTGTACTATTTAAATTGTCGTTACGAGAATGTTATTAAGATTTAGTATTTGTAAACAGCTGACGGTTCGAAGTGTAACAGTATAGTAAAGATTTCCATGAAAACTGTTTGGCAAAGAGAATTGTGAGGAAGAAGTTGTTAATTAATGCGAAAAGTGAAACTGCAAATAAACAAGTTAAACTAAATTCCACAGCCTTGGAGTTTAAAGAATTGTAGGTAGCACACATTGAAAAGCTGGAACTGCCAACTGCACGAAATAAAGTTGAGTTTCAATTACTTTGTACTGCAACGTAACTAGCTTGCTTAACTAATAGTAACTAGGAGCCGGAAGATGTTGAAAATAATGAACGTCCTTGCACCCCAGCACATGAACTAGATGAAGACTTAGAAAAAGTGAAATTAATGGTTATGAGGGGTTCGCGAATCATAATCAAAGAATTTCTAAATTTTGATGTAGACACAATTATATAATTATTTTCAAAAACGAAAGTTCCCATTCTTTTACGTAACAAAATGTATGTATGTACATGTACTGGTATAACTATCTATGTATTTTTTATACACACACACTTTGTAAGATTTTCTTTTTATTTTTATAATATGTGTTTATATTATTTGGTTATTTTATGTATATTTTTTAAAAAATCTTCTCCGTAAATTTTCTTGTATTACGTTTGTATATCGCCCTTTTCGGACATTGTATTTTATCTGACCTTATCAATGTCTTCGCCCTCCGATGAACTGCGTATTGTATTGTATTGCGAGTTTCGACTACGTAACATACGTAGAAAACTACCGACTGCAAATATAGTTCTTCGGTGGCGATGAAATATGCCCTGATATAAGGCCTCACGCAAAGTTTTACGATCTTCCACGTCAACACTAGATGAAAGAGGAGTTTGCTGCGATAAACGACCTAGAAAAAAAGAAAGACAAAAGGATAATTAATAAAAACGGGAAACTTAGGGAATAGAATTTATGATGTACTCCATTTATCTTCATTTGGCTACTCTATAAGAAGGTGCTACAGATGCGTTCAAAGCAAATCTAGTTTCCTTTGTTACAATTTGGGTTATTGGCAGAATTTAAATCTTCCGGCTTATACGTATTATATTATAAATATTATAAAAGGTTCACTCAGCAGAAGAGTCTAGAAGGTATTTTCTGAGGTGTAGCGAGGTAAACCACAAAATCAGTGCTCCATACTAGTGAACCTTAACTATTCTCAAAGTGATTTGGATTTTAAGCACAAGCATCTCTAGCTTAAGTCAAGATCTGTGTCATCTCATTACATGCCAAAACAGTAGCAATCCTCGTCAATTGGAGGTTGGAACGAAACCCATCTACAGATAGAATACAACATAAACATCTATTTAGCTCCGTATAGTGGGAATGTAGTCTGGTAATAGTTTCGGTCCAAAAAGGAACTGCTACAACGGCGAGTGTAACCTGTAGAGGCATATCTCTGATTTCCAACAATGAATGATTTCTCTAGAGAGATTCGTTGAAAAAACCTGTCTCCAAAATGGAACCAAGCCAGCGTTAAAATATGTATGAAGGAAAATGTTTGATTTTTTCCGAAAAACGCTTAGATTAAGAATTATTTAGCACAAAACCTTACTTTGTTACTTACATTTTAGAATAAAGAGTTCGAAGCGACTCGCTGTTAGCACAGTATCGGAGAAACATTTTGAACTCACGTAATTTTGCATGCCTAATCATTGGCAAATTGTTGGCGCAGCAAATAGAAAATTCTTTTAAATCCTTAATTTAAATACGAATACTTTAAAACTTTATTCAGACACTTACCCACCACTGGTGACTTGGGCGATTTCAAAGAATATTCATCTGAATCCTTGCGCGATAAATCTAATCTCAGTACCTTTTTTGATAGATCAATGCCATCAATGACATCCTTATGACTAGACGACTTTTTCTTGGGGACCTTTAGATCAATATCGCGCTGGCTAATAGCACTCTTAGAGGCATCCGAAGTTGAGGACATTTTTTTCTGAATATTTGCCGTGTTGTTGGATAAGATGGACAGTGAGGTTGATGCAGCTGATGGTGTAGTAGAAGTGGATGTGACCGAACTGTTGGAGGTGGGTGATAAAATGTGTGTTGAAGTATTAGCCGATGTAGGACGATGTTCAATAGCCACCATGGTAAAGAGAAAAAAATATCTCTTTCAAGTTAAATATCTGTAAATATTCTGACAGTTGTGTAAAAATTTACTTCTCTCTGTTAAATTAGGGCGGCCTGGCTTCACTAATGTAATTGCTTTCTCGTGGTATATCAAGATTGGAATAATCCAGGCTAGACTGGTTAATAAGGTAAGAATTTAAAAGCTTGTTGCTTTCTTCCGAGGAGTCGTAGGAAATTTGTGTGTGACAGTCTGAGTCCAATTCGTTGGGAAAATTGTGGGTATAATCGGTGAGTGTTATACGTGGTAGATTTGTACGATTTTCTTGTATATCCAGTTCTCTTAAATTATCAATTAATGTATCGAGTTGTAATACTTTCGGCATATAATTATGATTGTGTACACTTAAATTATGACAGAGCGTTAGTGGCGGTTGAGGCAGATGATCTTGTCGTTGCTGCTGTTGATTGTGATGATAATATTGTTGCTCTTGCTGCTCTAATTGCGTATAATCCAAATTACCATTTAAATAATCGTTCATGCTACTGAAATACTTGGATTCGAGAATTATTTTCTTTTTTCCATAAACTTCTTTATTTGTTTCAAAGAAACTTCCTTGTTTATTTGTTTTAGAGGCTGTTTGAGGTTGTATATTGACTCTTATCGCACAGCTGGTTCCGCTAGCAATTTGTTGGCATTTACGACACAAAGTTGAACTTTTGTGTTTGCTTTGTTTGCCACGGTCCGGACGTGCATCCGCTTTGCACTCTATTTCTAGACTAATGCACTTTGGTTTTGAAACATTTAAATGTGCTATAGGCAAATCGCTAGGCGAGCGACTATAATTATTTTTCTGCTCTTCTATTTGTAATTGCCTCTTACGTCTTAACTGATTACGTTCTCCCAGGTTTTCCAAATATTTTATGTTTTGTAAGAAGCCTTGTTGATAATAATCCGTTGCCAATTGTAAACAATCTTTTACCGTTCCAGCTCGAACGTCGCTCCCACAATTAAAGCCCAAGTCTTGTGTTTCTGTTGAAGGAGGTTTTGTTATACCGCTAACGTTTTTTAGAAAAAATTCAAGTCCAACACTTTCTAGTTTTCCCAAACTACGTGGTCGTTCTTGTTGTTTAGGTTTATTAATTTTTAGCTTATTTGCCTCTTCTACGTCCGTGTTCTTACTGTGATATGGCTGCTTAAATTTTTTCACTAATTTCTTTATCAATTCTGTATTGTGTTTAGAATTTTTTATAGATTTAAAAGTATCGTTGCTTGTGGAATCAAGCTTTCGTTGTTCACATAAAGTTCGGCGTCCACGTTGCGTATACACATTTTCAAAACTAAAAACAATAAAAAATAAATATATAAATTAATTGTTTATATTTTGAATTTTTGATTTTTATATTAGCTAAAGAAATATTTTATAAATTTATTTTGCAACTTAAATTATTTGAAACTTTATGACATTTCTAAGAATAATATTTTAATATTATTTAAATAAATATTTTACAAAATATGTCAGCGCCATACCGAAAGTGATTTCCCTATAATAAGGCTCTAATACATCCTCCTTCAACAAAAAACCAAGATTTACTAGTTAATAGTGGGAGCAACATTGGGACTAAAACGCACTCTGGAAGGCCTTAATATAATGCGACTGCCATAAACATAAACATACACATGAATATACATTTGCATAATTTATTGCAGACAAATAAGTGTTCACATACTACGTTCGTAATTTAATGACGTATCAAGATGCACCAGGGAACCCTAAAAGCATTTCTCGAATATTGAAAGACATGGAAACGTTAGCAATTTCAAGTTCAAGTGGAATCTGGGAACACAGTTCGCCGAGCAAAATTTGCCCAACTTATTAAAACCCAACGAATTGTCTAAATATATCAAATGGTAATTTGTCAGATAGCTGCATTGTCCTGGAACCCAAAATGTCATTGGAATGTGACAGCACACGCTTTACAAAACAAAATGCGCTAAAAAAAAGCAAAAAAGACTCATGTTTTGCACATAAAACTGTATAAATGAAGCTGGAACGCATCTTCAGGAAAATGGCAAAATCGGTTAGGCAGTTATTGACTTATGGCAGTTTTAGTATTCAAAAATAGAGTCCATTTTGTTTTAAATAAGTTTTCTAAGGAGCTGGATTCATTTTCCCTCATGTGGTTAATAATTCATCGTAATCGGAGTAGCATTTGCTGAGTTAAACCGCTTTGTGGTCATTTTTATAGGAAACGCTTGTTAGGAGCCACATTTCTGCAGCATAAATCGGGAGGCCGTTTCAGGTTTTGTCTTGCAAGTAAAATGCAGTTACCTTAAGTCTTTTATATTTTTCCTATAGCAATTATAATGTAAGACTTAAGCAACAAACACAATCTTTTTTTTAGATTTTTGAATTTCTTGATTTTTGCATTTATCTCGGAAACCTGCTGTTGAACTTGTAGCGGGACCTTTTAACTCGGATTTCCGAGTTATGATTTTCATATTTAAAAAAGTTGTACGTATTAATGAGATACGTTTTTTCCGAACTCTAGTTTGAGTTGTAAGGGTATATTTTTGATCAGCTGTAGGCATCCTTCCGCTTATCGCCGGTAGGAAATTCGCCCAAATCGGTTAAGCAGTTGCTGAGTTATGGCATTTTTAGTATTCATTAAAAACGTCCATTTCATTTTAAAAATAATTTTTTGATTTGAAATTTTGTATAAATTGGAACAGAAAAAATATTTTTTACTTCAATGAAATCGAATATATAAAAAATATATTCAAAAACTTTTATAAATTATACAGAAAATATTAATAAAGACGTACATTTTAGACAATAAAATGTATAAACAGACTTTAATCTACATTCATTTCACTAAAAAGTCTATTGCAAAAAAAAAAAAAAAAATCCGGGTTAGGCCCTTTCTACTTGACACCAACGATACGTATTTAAAGCTACCTCAGTGGCAATGGCATAATAATAAAGCAAAGGGTATATTAAATAGTTTATTATAGACAAAATTCTTGAAACCATAGAAAAAAAACGCAAGAATCGAACTGATGAAATTGCATTTGGGTGATAATCAGTTGTTAACACTGATTATTTTCTTAAGAAGTGAGCTTTACATAATGCGCAGAAAAGTTTACGGAAAGATAATTGTATGCGAAACAAGACTTTAAACAGATTCCCTTGGAATCTAAATGTATGAATTCTCTGTAGTTAATGGACATTTTAGAAAAATCAAATAAAAGAAATCAGAAATGTTGCACAGAGAATAATAAATATTGTGTTATCATCACTGCTACGAAAATAGTTACTTTTTATTTATTAAAGGCCTAGTTCCACTATCCCACATAGTACTGACACATGCCAAATTTGGCATGTATTATGAAAAAGTATTAGTGTGTAACATAAAGCCATATTATCTTTTTGACAGTCGAATAACACTTGCAAAAATTTTTGAAAATTTTCATAAAATGATAGATTTTGTCTGATCAGGGTTGATATCACTTCAAGCGGCTAAACCAAAAATTATTCTTTTGTGGCGCAGAGGAACAAAAAACTGCAAAAATGATATTATAATTAAAGTTTGCTTTAAAGTTTAAATTAGTATGGTAATCACCTATTTTCTACAGCGCTCAAGAGAATAAATTAATTTGTTTGTATGTAACAAACATAAAACTTATGTTTTCGTAATACGTGGATAATATGGTGTATCGCCATATATGCCATTTTAAATTGATTTCATAAAGTATAAGGCTATGACTTGATATCATTTTCGTGTGAATGAGTCTTTTGACTGTGTGGGATAGAGAAACAAGCCCTTAAGCTGGATTCACTCCTGATGTCCGAATAAATTTTTTTTCCGTCCTCTCTCTTGCAGAGAGTCGTCAGTTCTCAGCTTGAATTGGTTTAATTTTAAACTGAGTTGCCAATAAGTAAAATTTGACATTTCAAAGGCAAATTGAGTTGCATATTTAAATAAAATATGGACAATTTTGTTGCGTATTGCAATTCAAAGTATATAATAAGTAAAATTTGACATTTCAAAGGTAAATTGGGTTACCTATTTAAATAAAATATGCACAATTTTTTTTCGTATTGCAATTCAAAGTATATGCAATATGGGAAATAAAAATTTAATTGCCTACAGATCTACTTTGCTTTCAAAGTCGTTTCACTCCTACTCTTTTTTTCTTTATATATACAATATATTATATATATTTTCTTTATATATACATATATAGACTTTGGTAATAGCATTTCAAGGGCTATTGGCACAAAAGTAATTTTCTTTTTTCACTCATTTTAAAAAACAAATTTTAACAATTAGAATTTTTGCAGATAAAATCAGCTGGAATGCTGCCACATTACAAAACCATTGTTTACATATGGCAGCATTAATTGTCACTAAAATAATTTTTGTACGCACAATATTTTGGTTCGCACCTCATGGGTGAATCCAGCTTTACTGTTTACTGTTCCTTACCAGGGCAATGTGTGCACGGCCATTTTCAATTCCTGCGGCATATATTTTATCTTTGCCGTTTCAACTTTTCGAGGATTCCAAAAGATTATTCTTTTTCTACGCTGGCTCATACGGCGTTTAAATCTTAAATCCTTATAGTGATTGGCTATTTGATAATGATTGCTATTAAAATAGTAGACATTGAAAAATTTCCGCATTGGCAATTTTAAAGAACGTCGAGCGATTGGAATTATGGCTTTGCCGGAAACCACAAAATTGGTGTCCGTCATTATTTATGGTATGAAACGATTTCAGTGTGATAATTCCATTGCCAGCGTTTGCTTAAGACTAAATTGAGTAAATGATTACAGTTTAATAAATAAGATAAAGGCAAATCATTTCTAGCCAATCCAGTAGGCATGTACGAGTATTGGTGTACATACGAGTATTTCAAGTTAAGGTAAGAAAATTATAACTCAGTTAAGGTTTATTTTTTATTTAAGCTTTCTTGTTACTATACCAGCCATCATTAGTTCAACTTAACTGTTTTTCTTTGCTAAATTCATATCACGTCAATAAGTAATTTATCATAAATGTAATATTGTTAGTTCATGGACAAAATTCTGGAGTGGAAAGAAATCTCCAATCCGTTACATTAAGCAATTTGTCATTATTGATATTATTGATATTGTAATTTTCTTGTATGAGTAACAAATTATATAGGGCTTCTTGTTAAGCATTTAATTTATTAACGTTTTATAAATTCGACTCAATTATTCAATTAATCTCCTTCCAGATAACATGACGCACATGACAAAACCAACCTTTTCAAATTGCCAGTACAGTTAACGATTTCATATGGAAGTACTGTTACATTTAACTATTTCAATTAAAATGGTTAGAAATGAGAGTTGGACCAAAGATCGTAAAAGTTATAAAGGTAATTTTTTACAATCCTACACAAACATACGATTTGTCAAATATGGCATCTCTGCTGAAAAATGGAATAGTGTGACCTAAAAATGGCCTAAAATGAAAATTTGCATGCGATCAGAGAAGAAAAAATTATTTCCATAATAATTGTATAATATTATGGTGGCACCAGCAATGCCATTTCATGTGAATAAATCGCACCACTATGTAGGATAGCGAAACATGGCCTTAAGGAAAGGAGCATATACTTTTGACATTACGTTGTAAAATCAAGGATCCAGCTGACAATATTTATACTTTTTGAGCAACACTGTAGGATAACTTGAAAAGCAGCATTAATTAATGAAGCAGAGTTGAATTTATAGGTCTTTGTTTATAGTTTATCAGGTGATTTTACTTCAATGAGAAAAGAAAAAAATGTTTGCATTATTTTTGTATGATAACATGGCACCAGCAATGCCATTTTGATGCGATTTTTTAAAACAGGAGGGTATTATTATGAGATTCTCGTGTGAAGCAAATGTACGACTGTCTAGGACACTATAGTATGGCATATACATATTTTTATTATATTGTTAAATAGTTGCTACAACAATTTACTTAAAATTAAATGTGTATACATTTAAACGGAACACAAGAGAAATTTTTTTTTCCAGAATGATGTTGAATTACTTTTTCCCGTGGCATGCATGTATGAACAGTAACAGCGATTTTTCTAATTTTTTTTTTCTATTATACTCTTATTATTCTAATGATTTCATATATCCAAAAGATATTGTCAAGAATAATTAAAGTTTTTACTATATACTATATATGTTGTACATAAATAAATTCACAGAGAATTATTAACATTTCCTATTGTTCGGTTTTTTCTATTTCTATATGCTATTGTTTTTCAGATTGAATTTTTTACTTGGTTGCAGCTGAAAATCCGTTTTTTTTTATATATTTATTTTTTTAATATTTCACTAGCGAAAAAGAAAATACCCTATAAAAAGTTTTAATGGATTTTTATTGTACAATATTTTATTGGACATGGTTACAACATGATAACCCATAAACTATCGTTACTAATTATTATACTTCGTTACTTTGGGATGAAGCGTGTACGTTTTATTTATTTAAATTTATTCAAATTGAAGTCTATATTATGCTGTGCGTCATTAGTTGATACTTCAATGGGGTGGTTGGCTGCGTTGAAGTATTCAATATGACAAACGATAGCGGAAAAGGAAAAAAAATTTATTTAAATAATAAAAACACAATAAACAGCAGTAATAAGTCAATAAAGGTTACATGATTACATAAATAATTTACTTTACAAGTAAATGATTAATTAATGTTTTAGCTGCAGGACTAAAAGTTAATTTATTGCAGCTATTTTTAACACAAAAACGCAAACTTTTTCCATTTGAAGCGTAAATAAAACAATTCATTTAAACTCAATACAATTTAGTAAAAGTAGAACGAAAGTTAAATTTGAATGGTATATGGAAAAACAGAGGTAACGATTTTTTTTTTTGTACCTACGGCTGTAATATTCACCAGGTATCAGATGCGTCAACGAGAATAAATATAACTGCGATACACAACTGCAAATGCCTTGAAAACAGAACGATATTATATATTAGCAAGCCACTTAAGATCAGAAATTACTTTCAAAATTTCTCTTTTTTCCTGGACCCTTATCTGGAAATATTAGATACATATTTCTCAATGACAAAAAAATGAGAATAAATGTTGAGGCCAAAAATCCATCAGCTGATTGACTTTCCTGCAGTTTTATTCGCTACTGTAACCACAGTCTTCAAAAGTCTGTTAAATTTACTAGTGCGATTTCGTCACTTTTTTCGTAAGTACTCGCCTGGGTAAATTTTATATTATAGCACTTGCTTATCGCATTTGCTATTCAGTAAAAATTTTAACGTTACTCGTAATCGGCGCCAATCAGCTGTTGCGGTTGGTGGTTTCCTTTAATTGGCAACCAATCGATTATTATTTTTACGTTGTTATTTTTAAGGAAAGCAATTATTTTTATTGTACTGTATTGGCTTTCATATGCGTCCTATATCAGACAGTTCTTTAAAAGACAAACGAGTTTCCAAAAAAAAAAAAAAAAAAAAAAAAAAAAAATTGGAAATTATTATCCTAAAAGTTTTAATTATATTTGGCAGTTATAAAGGCAAAATTATACCTATTAATTTATGATCTCCATACGAAATGCCACAAGACAACAGATGCAGCAGGCAAGTGTTCATTAGCCAATACTTTTGGATTTTCCGAGTTTTACAACTAACTTAGTTCTGTAAAAAGCCTGTGTATAAAGAAATAAAATTTCCAAGAGAAATATGGTTAATTTTGGGCAATACAGTCGTAGTAAGCAGAAGTAATTATTGAGATATTCAATAATTCCGATGGCCTTCAGCTTTCATCGTCAAGCAATCAATCTTATTGACGGAAAATAGCCAGAGGTCTTCAAGAATGTTAATTATTTCACTAAAAGAAATGAAAATTTTTAAACTATCTAAACACTCTGTTGGAATTTTCACCTGCCAGTATTGCACTGAGACAGACTATTAGACGCGAGGTCGTACTACCGTTTGCTATTGGAAGCCCGGTTGTTTTTGACCAACACTTCTTTAAGCTTATCTTATTCTTTTACAAAACTTTAAAAATATTCACCCCTATTCTGTATTTCGATTAAGTCTCCGCATTCAGTTCCGTTACGATCGAAAATTGGTATTCTGCAAAAAAACGTTATCGAAAGAAAAAGAAGAAGACAACAATGTTTACAAAATTAATAGCATCACTGTGGAATGTTGAAATGAAATAGGAAAATAAATAAGTTTGTTATCATTTTCATAAACAAATGTTAAATTTAATGCAAAAAGTTTATTTATACATAATAAAAATAAGTTGTTGATAGACAGTTTTTCTCGTGAGATGCAGCAAAATTCTATGACTTCTTACTTCATAATGCTCCGGTGTTGTTGTTTTTGACTTGTAACATTATTAAATATTAATTTAATTAAATAAATTAATTAAAAATATTTTTAAGTGTTTTTTTATTCGCTTCTGAGCATTTTATTTCATTTTCTACTTAAATTTTTTTCAATTTTAAAGTTTTTAACTAAAAAACACAGATGAAAAAACTCCTCCGTTAACCAAAACGCAACTGAGAAAAACGGAGCTCCGATCGTAATGCAGAATACATACAATCGAAAGAAACTGAGCGGAATCGAAACGCAGAAAACCAAAATTACCAGACGGAGAAAATTTCGATTCAAATCGAAACGCAGAATAGCCCCCATTTTTATATGGTCATTTACAATTATGAAATATGGCAACACCATGTGCTGCTCTTAATAATCACAATTTATTTAAAATGCATAATTAAATATCGTTAAAAAATTAAAGGATATCGATTGTAACAATGTATAATCCACATGGTCAAAGCGATTATAATAATCTGTTTATTATTTGCAACGATAATTTATAATATAAAATACCAAAAGAAATTCATAACAATAAAAAACTTGTCCCACTGATTATAAATGTTTAAATCAAAGGACTAAACCGCCAAGGCGTTTAAGTATTTTCTCGTGCAACCAATTGAACTGGAAACATTAATAATTTATTGCGATACCAATTACCTAAAATCCATAAAACGAATATCTCTGGCAAAAAAGGTTATAAAAGCGAAGGCAAGTATAAAGTATGAAAACAAAAGGACATAAAAATTTTATACCATTCCATTCTTTAATGCATTAAATCTTATAAAAAATTAAAATGTTTCTTGAAAAATACACAAAAAACCAAATGAAATTACTTAAGTATATGGCAGAGCATTGTAATACCTTCCAGGGTTGGAAGTTTGGCTATACTTGCCTTTTTTGTTACAAATTTTAAATGTTTAATTACTTGATATTTTAGTTGCCCGATATTCTGCTAAAAGTTAATAATCAGCAGAGTATCTAATATGTATTGAAATGGATTATTTCGGCGTCTTTCCCGAATATAACTTTAACTAAAACAATTTTTACATTTTCATCAAGAGAGTTCTGTTTCTTGCTAACATACTTTTGTCAGACTTGTAAATTTAGGAAATTCACATTCTAAAAGAAATTATGATCGAATTTGCCTATTAAATGTTTAGGAAAGGAAATCATTAGAGATAGATATACATATATGAAACTTAGGTTTTTTTTTTAACTCTTAGGAGGAGAACTCACAATTTCAGGAGAATGGTTTACTAGGGCAGCTAAGCTCAGCTTCTATTAGGATACCTAACCGCAAAACTTTTAACATTTAAGATTTTGGTTAACTTTATTGGATTTTACTGCAATTCCTAATTCGGAATTTTATTCAAAGACGAATTGCCAATCATAATGGCAACTCATGCTTAAAATAAATCATATTGGGAGATGAAAATTCTTTGTATAAGAGTGTACACCGAAAATTCAGAAGGGTTCTCGGATTTTTTTGATTTTTAATTCCCACTACTGCAGGTCTTTAAAAATTATTGGTCACCAAATCAAAGAAAAAAGCATTTCCCATTCCTGTAGCCGCCATACTTTTTTTGTTTGAACTACTTGTTCAGTCACAGGTCTGAGAGGCTACTTTCTTGTTATTGGTGGTGCGGTTTTTTAAATTCAAAAACACAGTGTTGCCGTTTGAAGTTTTGCATTTAACTGTATTAAAAATTCGTATTAAGAATATTTTCAAGCTTTAAATATAATCTCTTATAATATTATTTATTAAAATAACTCAAATTAAAAATTAAAAAAATATATATGTTATATTAAACAAATATTAATTAGATTTTAATTTTTATGTAATTTTTATTTTTGTTTGAAAGTAAAAGCGGAGTTATTGCATTTTTTTTATCGAATATAAGAATGAATATACTTTGTAGAGTCGAACACGGTTATAACGAACACAAAGGGACTGCACATTTTACTTCGTTACAGACGTAATAGAAAAATTTGTCAAAATCATATGAAAAAAATTTCGACAGCGGAGGATAATGTTGATTTTGAATTTTATAAAGTTCACAGATATGTTATTTACTTTATTTTTATCTGTATTTCACTTTTTGACTTTCTTAGAACTTAACGCCAATCATCTGTTTGGATTGTTTCTTTGAATAGTCTGAAACAGCTGTGAAGTGATAAGATATAAGTGTTGCCTTAAGGCGATTTTTTTTAAATTGGGGTTTTCTTAGTTCGTTATGAATGTAATGTCTTTGCAAATTCATTGTGTAGTTCACAAAAACTAGTTTATAATCGTGTTGGCTATAAACTTATGGTGTTTGTGTTCTTTTCTAGAAAATGTTGCCCTTTGGCAGGGCAAAAGGCATTGCACTTTTACCCTGAGCAAATCAACAGGGCAGAATTGCCCTGTAAAACACATGATTTTTATTCTTGCACAGCGTTACCAAAAAATGTTCAAAAAAAAGTCTTTTGAGTTGAAAGAGTCAGAAATTTAGATTTTAATGATTATTTTTATATTTTGTATCGTATAAAACAAACAAAAGACCACTATGCGGCAGCTTATTTGTATGAGATATTAAAAAAAAATTTTTGTTGTCTCAAGCAGATGAATTAGCAATCTGGCAACTGAACCTTTTTGTATACACATTTCATAAAATATACAGAAAATGTTTGTTTATCAGCTGTGAAAAAAAGGCATTGCACTATTTCTAATTTGTGTTCTTTTCTCGTTGTATAAAAAATTGCACTTTCACAGGGCGGGCAATGCATTTTAAAAAGGCACCTTTTCCCAGGGCACCATTTTTAATGTAGAAAAGAAAACGCCATTAGTGTTTTGTATGAAAAATAGGTACAAAAATGTAGAAACTGGAGAAAACAGTTCGTTATTGGCACAGTTCGTTATAACCGGACTTCGTTATAAATGTGACCGACTGTATTTATATATACACAATGGTAATATTAAAGGGGGCTACTACCCAGCAACCATAAAACAAAGTCTTAATTTCATTTGTAATTTCAATTCCAAAACTCTATAAACTACGCAGCAACGATCCTAAAAACTTTTTAAATATAGTTATCTGAAATCTTTCTACCATATTTTTTTAGTGGTAAATACAAGTATGTAATGTATGTAATGTACTTATTATTATTATGTCTTTGTAAAATTCCGTATGTAACAGTTGGCACCACTGTTCTTTTGTCAACAGCCATTGTTCACTCATTCTAAGGCATCTCTTAAGGTGGCTCACATTTCTTTTAAACCATAAAACATAAACATAAGAACTTCTGTTACATGCAGATAAGAATATTTTCTCCTGGCTTTTCTCTCTTGGCTAATGTCATTAGAACTTCTCATTTCTTTTACATTTTATTACTGTTATTACTGTACGTACTTTATGTAAGAACACACGCTCGCTTTGTTGATATGCGGTTTGGCATTAATGTTACATTATCTTACTCTTAGATTTTGTTGCAGAAATTTTATAAATTTTTACTGCATACTTGGCTTAAATACTCAAGTTGGATCTGGTTTTCATTACTGTGGAGTTGCAGGTGAAAATATGCCAATTTAGTAACTATGCAATAAATACAGTATAATCTTGATAATCCGGGCAAATAAAAACCAATGGTTGTCCGAAATATCAACATGTCCGAATTTCCGAAACAAGAGAAGAATTAAAGTAGTCTTTTGTAAATATACATACATACATATACATATACATATTTTTATTTACAAGAAATTAATTTTAAAATAAATTTAATTGACGTGTAAGTAAAAATAATTAATTTTTATAAAATTATTATATTATTTGTAGCACAAATAGTTGGATATTTTCATTTGTCGAAGTTTAGTATCGTTTTGCTTTTTTTACCCAGCATCTCGGAGGCTTTTTAGTTTTAAAATACCCCCAGCGAAGGGGAAGTTCCTGCTCCCCGCAATATTCTATACAGTAAGTGATTCAACCTTATCGTTTTCCTTAGTCTCATCATCATTGCTTTCCACTTCGTCATTCAACCGATCATTTACCTCAGTAGAATTATAAGTGTCATGTCATTACTTAGGCGTAATCTCTGCGTGTCAGTCTTGCTAGAGGAACTTCATTGTCTGTACCCACAATCATTATCTTCATAAAGTATTTTATTAAACTACTTTTTAGAATATTTATGCCAAATTTTGGAAATCAAAAAGTCCAATTTTTTAATGAAAAAGTTTTAAGAGCTTCTACGAGATTTTCTAAACTTGATAAAATATGATACGATAATTAATTTTTATTGCAGAAGGGAAAGAAGTAACTGCTGTACGAATTATTGAGGTAGAAAAATAGGATGGTGTCCGGATTGTAGAGTACTTAACGGCAACCAATTAAGCGGCCGGTTTGTCGTATTGTCGGATTTGCAGTTGTCCGAAATATTGAGATTATACTGTATATAATTAAGAAATAATATAAAATAAATTACAAATAGCGGAATATGGAATAATAGAGAATTAAATTCATTAGAGATAAATTAGCTATTATTCACACTACTATTGAATATTTGATTGTTATTTCATTTGAATGTTATTGAATATTGTTTATTGTGGTACAAAGATGTCAGATAACTATTTACATATTTAATTGTCTTATTTATTGTTGACAATGTACAAAATACTGTCAAATGAAATATGATGCCTACTATGAGAGTAGCGACATTGATCAATGTTACCCACACACAGGAATAAGTACATCGCCTTTTATTGAGCAATAAAAAAAAAGTTTTTGTAAATTGCTGAAACATTAATAATCAGCTAATTTCTATGTTAGTGCGCCAGATGTTTTCGCTAAAAGCAATGAAATTAGCGTTTTTCTTATATATTTTGTGTTTGTTTAAAACGCAATAAAAACCAAATGAATGCTAAAAGAAGCAGATTTTTTCGGCCAGAGATAGATTGTTTAGGTTAATGGCCATTCGATGGAGTATATGCAGCTTAGAAGTATAGAATAAATTTTTTAAATGTTAAGTTATCTTGTTTCATACGGATTTGAGAATATATTTTATATTATATGAAAAATTTATATCACTAATTTTTAATACGCTGCACAAACTATAAAAAAGATATACATACATATTAAATTTTAAGTAAACATGAAGTTAACAAATAACAGTCTTGCACTTAAAAAATATCTTCATTCATTTTTAAATTTGATTTATATGTTATAGAAAAAGAAATTTTATAACTTTTTTTTTTTTTTTGTAAAATTAAAAATCAATGGAAGCGTTGAATAAATATTGGAAAGAAAATAAACTTAAAAAAATTTTTATATAAAATAAAAAAATAATCCGAGTAAAACAAAATAAATAATATATACATATGTATGTACACATGTATGTCTAATATTACAAATATTTATAAATAAATACCAAAAATTTAAATTCAATTTATGAAAATCTTTATAGTTTTATGTGGAAACCCACCCAGTAGCCATTAGTTGTTGGCTGCGTATGTTTAACTTTAACATCTTACAAAAAGTGAAGCTTATCCGTCTTCTGCGCGGTCTTGACCAGAGCAGAGCTGGAAAATGAAATTTTCTTAATATCAATAACTTAAATTAGAGTGTTAAAATCAATTTTTCTCATTTACAAGCATTTAAACTAGAAAAATATTTCATAAAAAAAAAAAAAAATATGGTAAAAAGTAACAGTGATGGAAAGCGATATATTTGAAATCAGCTTTCCAGAGTTGGTTTTGTAGAAAAAGGAAATTTATGAAAGCGGCAATAACATAGAATATAAATTATAAATAAACGATATTGAAATTATTTAAGAATAATTTAATGGTTTAAAAGATAACTATATTCTTTTTTTTATGTGATTTGCAAAAAAAGAAAATACACTTAATATTAATTTTGGGATTTTAGAGCGATTTGATTTTATTAAACAAAATACAAATTGACATTTTGTAATTTAAATTTTATATATTTCTATTATAGTTTTCATAAATGTATTTGCAGCAAAACTGAAACGCATTCAAAGTGGAAATCAAGCAATGTTATGTTAGATATTGGCGGATTTTATATCAAAACTTTGAGGCGAAATGGCTTTATATTAAATATCTTTTTTTTAATTGGCAAATTTTTATTTTATTAAATGAAAGTGTCGTAGCTTTAAGTTAGCATTTAAGATGAAATTCATTGGAAAATTAAGACTTTGTTTAAATTTATTCATTTAATTTTTTTTTTTAATATTTTTTTATTCTGTTTTTTTTTTTTTTTTGTTTTATTATTCTTTAACTTTATACCATAAAGAAATGAAATGATTTCATAAAATGGTATTCAATTTCTTTGAAGAAGTGATTTATTCTGTCTTTATAAATTTATACATTAAGAAACATAAAAAGCATATTGTAATTTTTCAAGCGTATACGAGTACATACTTGAGAAATAAGAATTTTATATATTTGCTCCCCATGCAACAAATAAATAATGAAGGGTCTTTTAAACGTTGTGCCACACTCCTTCACTCCTACCATGCACACAACAATTTTAATATATTGAATGGCTTGATTTTATTCTCTGGGGTTAATTATATCAAGTGGTTATTGTTGATTTATATATAAAAAAAAGCCTTGAATGCTTCAGGTAATTGTGCTTGATATATTTCAATTATTTCTTGTTATAAGATTCATGATTGTAATGAAGTAGGAGAATGGAGGGGCAAGCGATTTTTTATATTAAAAAAATAAGGAACGGGAAATTAGGCTTCCTTTAGACTTCCTAAATGCGAGCTGCTTCGAAGTAATACAGGGTGGGCCAAAAGTCACAATGGGGTTTAAAAATTTAATAACTTTTTTGTTTATTTTTTTTTTAAGATTATGAAATATACAAAATGGAAATTTTTTTACGCTAAGTATGGAAAATAATGTCACTTAAATGACCGCCGTTATTAGCTTCGCAATGATGGGCTCTTTTGAGAGCATTTTCCATAACATCTTTCAACATTTGTGGCTGTAGCCCTCGAATTTCTGCAACAATGTTGGCCTTGAGTTCAAGGATTGTCTCGAGCTTGTTGACATATACTCGCTCCTTCAAATAACCCCAAAGAAAATAGTCGCATGCTGACAAATCTGGCGAACGCGCTGGCCAATTAATTTCTGAATTTCTTGAAATTATTAATGGCGACGATATGCTCTTTGCGTTAAAATAATTGATCGCTGATTTAAGTAATAAAATTCTATTATTCTTGTTCTTTGTTCAGTTGTAAATCCCTCCATTATTTATTCTCCAGATGTTATTTATATAATCTTAAAAAAAAAAATAAACAAAAAAGTTATTAAATTTTTAAACCCCATTGTGACTTTTGGCCCACCCTGTACATTGCAGCGAATTCGCACATGCAAGCATGTAAATTTTGACAGCGTATTTTATTCTTATTTACAACACTGGTCTAAATAATGCAGCAGAAAAGCATCCAAATACAGTCGAACTTCCATAAGTCGAATCTCCATTATTGAACAAAACAAGTTCGACTTATGGAGACTTCTAATTACTACAAATGCTCTACATTTTATATTACATTTTTTGCAGTTACAAGTTGTTAAAATATTTTGTTATTTTGAACTACAGAGTTATTTTCTTATTATTTTCGTTAAAAAGAGATTCCAGTTTGTGTAAATATGGGATTCCACAAATAAAGAAAAAATAAAAATTTAAAAGCAATAAAAAAGTTGGATTGTTTCTACGAAAAATACGACTAAGAGAAGGCACGTGCCTTTTTTTTATTTGATTTATGGAGGAATTTGACTTATAGAAATTCGAGTTATAGAAGTAAAATTTTATACAGTTTGATCACTAAACGCTACTACCTCTTGATTTGGTTCGAATTATAGAAAATTCGACTTAAAGGAGTTCGACTTATGGAAGTTCGACTATAAATTTAAATACAGTACGCATCAAAATTACGACCCAGTAAGATAAGGAAACGAGTTCTCTTGTAATTTGCATTGTATATCTATATGTTAACTTCTTTATTCTTTTACAGGAAAAAATGGGCACATATGTATGTACATATTTATAAATCTTTAATAATTAAAGCAAGGCTGGGAAATAAAAGGGGAAATAAATTCTGGGAAAACTAAGAAAAGTTTTGTACTATGGGAATAGATGACATATACCCAAGGCGCGATATACCGTAACAGTACGTGAGATGAATTAGGAAGTAGCTGGCACTTATGGCTGACGAAGGGTTATATCTGATTCAGAATGTAATTTGGAATCGGGTTAGTCACGCCTCAAGCAGCTACCGATCAAAATGAAATCTGAAATCCAATCCAAATTGTACACTTACAACTTTTGACTACTTTTCATACCAATTTTTTACTCAAATCGCCTAATTGGATTTCCAGCCCACAAATTTAAGTTTCTTTTATACTAATTTTCCCTTAAGGCATATCAGTGCTCCCTAATCCTATAACAATATTTTATTTCTTTTTTTAATGCAGTATGTGGTCAAAAGGGAAATGAAAGCAGACATCAGTCAATTGTGAATCAATAAATAATTTAGTAACTCATTGATTTTTCTATCAATTAACAATCATGTAATAAAAAGAAAAAAACATGTATTCTCGCAACAAATACCTTAATTTTTTTCTTTAGAATTTATTGGACTTTTACAGGAAATACTTATTGAGATAAAGTAATTAAAAAAAAAAAATCATACAAAAGTACAAAACAAAATATACAATGAAAACAATTTCCTCTCATTTCGTCTGCGAAAATATATTTAGTTTATCTCTTTGAATATTGAATAATTGTTTCGGTAGTATCTACAACGTAAATAATTCAATGATCAAAATCTTAGGTAAATAATTTGATAAATGTGAGAAGAAAAGAATTTTATAAACAAATAATTTTTTTTTTTCAAATTTACTACTCACTTCCGCTGCTTTCTTAAATCTATTTGATATTTATTTTTCACTTTGTTTATTCGTTTCAGATTATGAAAATATTTGTTTACGGAAAATTTATAAATTCCTTTTTGATGCGAACGTTTTAAAAAAAAATACACTTCAATAATTGCTATTAATTATACTAATAAATATCAAATGATTTAAAAATAAAAATTTTACAATTTTTATTTAATTTGAAGATATTTAAAAAAAAATTAAATATAAGAAAATATATTAAATACATTATAGTTTTCAATTCCTACAGGATAAGCTGATCAACTGCTAACCGGGCATTAATTAGTCAATGAAGAAGCTTTCAATAAGTTATGCTATTCGCAAAGTTACACACGTTATTTAGAAAAATTAGCTTGATTTTACTTCAATGCATTTTACAGTTTACTATTGTCCTTAATTTTGGGTTGCCATATTAAATTTTTTGGGTTTTTGAATATAGAGTTGTATATATATATATAATTTTTTTGCAAAAATAATTGAAAGAATTTTTTTCTACGAAGCGATGGTTATTCCTATAAACACTATCAGCAGCACTGTCAAATTACCGTCAGTGAATGGTGTAGAGTACATTATAATCAGAGTAAAATCTATCAAAATTTATTATTCAATTATTACTTTTTGATATATTATGTACAAGTGAAAAAATACATAAGTCCACCCCTTCTCTGCACTTTTATTGTTGTATTTTTAATCATAACGCCGGCAAACGTATAAATTAAAGCGCTTTATGTATGGCATTCAGTATAGATTAATATCCTACAGTCAGGTATGGAAAGTTGAATTTTTTGCTTTATGGAAGAAAACCTTTATTTTAATCTATTCAAAAGTAGGAATTTTAAGAATATGCTTAAAATTGTAATGACAACGAAATGGCATGGCTTTCAAAATGCCTTAACACAAAGTAGCTATATATTTTATTATTATTCCTGCTTGGCGCTGTTATTATATTTACTTAATCACAACGATTTGAAAGTTTTAAGACACCCCTCTTCAGATTAGGTTTGGCAGTCAACCGGTAATAGTACTAAAAGAGAGTTATGATTATATCCAATTTACAATCACTGAGTGACACAAGGAAGAAAATACTTTTGTTAAATGTACCAACATTTTTTTTTGGATTAGAAATTGCTTAAAAGAGCACCTTAAAGTTTATTTTTAAACACTTGCCATGCACACTAAAATTAAAAAAAAGAAAGAATTATATACTTTCTTTTTGTATGCTCTAAGTTTTGTTATACTCTTTCTGGCACCATTCCAAGTTTGCATGGAGCAATGTAAGCACATAAGAATGTAATATCCAAATGTAACAATTTTTACACATTAACTTCTATAGTATATACTTACTTTAGTAATATTTCTATTTAATTTTTTATTTGTTAAGCTATGAGTTTCTGACATTTCTGTCATTGCCGCTTTCCATTTATTGTAGTTTAATAACCTTTTATTTATTATTATATTTTTCTTTTCCTTTCCTTAAATGTTTAGTAAATGTATTAAAAAGCTAAAGTCGTTATAAATTTATATCATTTTCTGAGTCAGTATAAGAAAAAAAAGCTTAAGTTTTTAATTTCGTTTTCAAGTTGGCTGTCAATTTCAATTTAATATTAAATGAACTGTTGAATATAAAGTTGACTGCTTATTAGTGGTGTCTTCTCCCAGCTTAAATGTCAAATGAAAGTAGCACGATCAATTATAAAATTATACCAACATATTTTCTAATGAAATAATAATTTTCACACATTTTTAAAAGAGTCTGCCTCTTTTGAAATATTTAAAAGTCAATTACAATTATGTGTTATTTTTTAAATATTCTTCACTTGCTCAATACAACCGAATGCCACGACCGTTATTCTCGTATACTTATTTCAAACAGAATTTAGTTATGGCGTTTTCTTTTCTACAAAAAAAGGCAACACTACCCGCAGGGAGGGCAATTTTGTGTTCTTTCTCAAAAAAATTTTGCCCTCTAAAAGGGTTGCGTGTATTTTAGTAAAAATATTGCCCTTTGATTTGCCCTGAGCAAATCAACAGGGCAGAAATTGCCCTGTAAAACACTAGGATTTTATTCTTACACAGCGTTACCAGAAAATGTTCAAAAAAAACCTTTTGATTTGAAAAAGTCAGAAAATTAAATTCAATAATTATTTTTATATTTTGTATCGTAT
Organism: Ormia ochracea; assembly: GCA_963402855.1. Classification (NCBI taxonomy): domain Eukaryota; kingdom Metazoa; phylum Arthropoda; class Insecta; order Diptera; family Tachinidae; genus Ormia; species Ormia ochracea. Next base: position 14,801,138 of record OY727107.1, on the reverse strand, counting down.
AAAACAAACATATATAGTGTGTGACCAAAGGCTGCCTAATTATATGAAATATGACAATAAAAAATTGTTAATTTCTCAAGCAGTTGAATTAGCAATCTGGCAACTGCAAATTTTTGTTTATACATTTCATAAAATATACAGAAAATGTTTGTTTATCAGCTGTGAAAAAAAGGCATTGCACTTTTTTCTAATTTGTGTTCTTTTCTCGTTGTATAAAAATTGCATTTTCACAGGGCGGGCAAAAAATTTTAAAAATGCACCTTTTCACAGGGCAACATTTTTAATGTAGAAAAGAAAACGCCATTAGATAATGAACCTTCCAATAAGTAATCACAATTAAAATTCCAGCTAACAAAAATTTTACGCTGGCAATTCGCATAATCGGTTTACAGCAACATAAATTTTCTAAAAATTTATTATTTTCATATGCTAAACTGACTATAATTGGTATGATTTAAAGAAGCACGGGACGGATGCTGGTATATCACCTCTTAAAGATTCTCCTGCGCATATTTGACAAGGTGATCTAAGATCGTTGCAAAAATGACATTCCGCTTGCCATTGAATAATTGCTCGGAGGCAGCCCTAGGTGAATGAATAATGCGCAGCCTACTAAACGCGAAGTCCTGCCTAGACCTTGGGTGTTTTCCTGCGGTCAAGTCGAAACCTTTGCAGGTTACAGAGGCAATAATCATTTAATATATTTTTAATAATTCTTACAATCATTATATTTTAAGAATGAAAAGGAATATAAAAATCCTAAAATAACGAGGAGATAAAAGGCTGAAATAGTCGCCTTCCGCTAAACTAAACTTTTGTAGTAATTTGAATGTGAACATGAAAGGCAAATACTGGTTGAATTTTTTGTTTTGGCTAAATTTATGTTCTATACTTTTATATACGTTGACTAATAATAAAAACGAGAAGTGCTTAAAATAATGGCAGGAGTAGAAATGGTCATACTCCTTGTCGTCGCCACTATATGCCTCTTATAAATTGAGTGTGTTTCTCATACATGCACACATAAGTACGTGCACATTCATATATAATTATATGTAATTTTAATATGTATTTATGTATTTATTAGTGTTGATGGTTGCAAAGAAAAATTTCACAGGAGTGGAAAAAACGGCGACGTTTGTGTTCGTATCGTATGTTTTTATATACTCGTGCAAGTGGATTACAAACCGCTTATTAAATCAATATTTTATTATTCTCTAAATATTAGTTATTCCATTAAAGTAAATTTAATTACATATTGTCCTTATTTTCTGAGAAATGCGTATGATTTGCAATATGGAATATTGGAAAAAAAGGGAATTATTTTCGAACAACGCAAATTAATACAAGGTGAACTCACTGGTTAAAAATTACAAGTAAATAAAAATAATATAATCGATTTAAATTTAATAGAATTTTGTATTGTAACTTTTTCAATGTTTTTCCTTTAATTTAATTTTTTTTTTTAAAAAAGCTAAAGCAGTATTATATTAAAAACCATCAACCATTTAATTAAGTTGGTTCGATATCATACCAAATATTTGCTTAGCTTCAAAGAATTGTCAAAATATTATATTTATAAAATTGAAAAAAAAAAAAAATTATAAAAAAAATGTTAAATAATTTTTTTTTCCTTTTTGAAAATTCTTCAATAACGTTTTAAAGTTCTAAGCTTTTAGAGAAGGTACTAATTTGGGACTTTCGCACAACTTATATATCAAAAAAAGATTATGGGATATAATTTCCCTAAATAAAATAAATAAGATATCTATTATTCAAAATACTAATATTGTGTTTTACAGTCAGTATCTCAATACCTTCTAAATGCGTTTATAAATAGTGTGTTATAACCATGAGAATATCGATATCCGGCAGCTTTCGGTGGGCAGCTGAGAATGTCAAACTGTATTGACGTTTATATTTAAGGTTTAAGGTTATTTAAGGTTTGGCATGTCATTATAAATTGTTTAACGCTAGAACAATGCTTGACCTTGTGGAACATTGGTATGAAAAAAACTCTCCACGAAATTCATAAAGTATTTCAACTATTTCACAAGCAACGCTATAACTACGTCGACAAGCAAATTACTATTATATACATTACCATTTACTACTTTGTGCACACTAACGGCATCGTCCCTCGAAAGCGCTATAATGATTCAGTTTTTGTTTTCAAAAATTAGTTAGCTAAAATGATATTAATTTTTATTTATGTATACTCGTATATTACATGTATACTACATCATATAGAAAGACCAAATACACGATGACCTAAGTTGTGCAATATATTGCAAATATAACAAGTATTATGTCAAAGTGGTTACCACATAATGTTATTAAGTATAATTAATTTATTTACATATATACTGGAATTAACAAAATTTCTATTTCTTTAAAACTACATTGGATGTGCTTACTGGGAGGTATCAGCTGGCCATTATTATTATTCTTTTTACGCTACTGCAAAATTGCAACACTGATAAAAGGGATTAAATAATCACTCGAAAATATAACATTTATTTACATATTTAATTGATATTTTCGTAACAGAGATACATCACATCATCGCAAATTTGCATATTGCTTGTGTTTGCAACAAGTCTACTTAATACACAGTACTTAAGTATTAAATGGCTCTGAGTGGTGCGGAAACAGTATTTTGTGTGAACATTGTATAGTATACGATTTTGAAATTGTTTTTCACACACTACAGTGCATTGAAAAGTTTTAAACAATAGTCATTTATTACGTTACGTAATTAAGCGGATGCAACCAATTAGATAAAGTTTATGGAAAAATAGAGGTTTTTGGCGGCTTTCGAAGCATTTTAACGCTTCATTGCTTAAATTCAATAAAATATATAATAGATGAGAAATTTTTATTTTTCAATTCTTTAATTTTTTTAATAAATTAAAAGCCGATAAATTGCTTTATACCAAAAAAAAAAACACATAATAGAAGTTTTCTAAATCTAGTTTGGTGATTTGTGTGTAATAGATACTTTAATTGAAAGATTAAATTAACAATTTACTAAACATAAGCTGGAATAATTAAAATATTCATTTGATTCAAAATTATTCCTAAATAACTATTTGATTGAAGTAAATTGCAACTCTGATCGCTTATGAAAATTTTCATATTCTTTGCTTGTCATTAAAATTTGTCATTTTTAATACAGAAATGAGGCCAACAATTTTTTCTTTGCTGACTAAAGTAAAATCAACTCTGATCGCTACGATTTATCAAACAAAATCGCACATTTTTATGTCACACTAATTTTTGAGCACATACACCAAGTTTGACAAATCGTACGATTGTGTAGGATGGTGAATCAAAGCCTTTAATAACATTATTGGATGCGCTCTAAAGGCCTTGTTTCACTATCCCACACAGATGAACGACTCATTCAAACGAAAGTATATACGTTAGATTGGACGAAATCTATCATGTTATGAAAATTTTCAAAAACTTTTGCAAGTGATATTCGACTGTCCAAAAGATAATACGGTTTTAGGTTACACTATAATACTTTTTCATAATACATGCCAATTTTGACATGTGCTAATACTGTGTAGGAAAGTGAAACAAGGCCTTAAGTAGCAGATACAAATACCAATACAATTTGTAAATAAACTTCTTACCTTGCCCATAGTGCATATAAAAGTACAGGATTTAAAACATCGTTGTATGAAGTCAAAGATATTCAATGTAGGTGAAAGATAATGGAAGTTTGTCATTAGTCTATTTAATAAGCTTAGAAATGTAATTTTATTTTAAATTCTACTTTGCCTGAAATTTCATTAGTGTCCCTATTGGCATATTCTAATTTTCAAATTTTTCCATATTTTAAATACTGATAATTTCAAACCGGAAATTAGAAAATCAATAAATTGCTTTCACTAATCTATTTTGTGTGAACTATAAAACTTAAATCCCTCTATAAAACTTTAATACTTTCACTTTATAGTGCTACTTTTGCATTATACTCTACATATTTTTTATTATTTCATTTGCCTATTAAAAACACAAATCAAACAATTCATTCAAATCCTGAATACTAAACCCTTCACGTCGCCTGGTATTACAGTTAAAACTCATACAAATTTGCTCCCTTGACCTATTTATTTGACTATGTGCATTTCAGAAATACCTTTGCCAAATGTTAAACAATATTTTTGCATTATTTTGCACATTTTTCTGTTTGTTTATCTGCTCATATTTAAAAGAATACAAACATGTACGAGAAAAACAAGTATAAATTCCGTGTATTGACAATATTTTTATAGGTTCTTCTCTTTTCGGCGTCATTGTTATTAGTACTATTGTTATGTGTGCTGGTTATGTGAACAAAGCAGTAAAATATTTTCGTGTGCCATTAACCCATTTGTTGCAAATCACATTATATTACAAATAGAAATGATCAGTATTTATGGCCTTTTCTTTTCTACAAAAAGAGACAACACTACCCACAGAGAGGGCAATTTTGTGTTCTTTTCTCAAAAAAATGTTGCCCTCTAAAAGAGTTGCGTGTTCTTTTGTAAAAATGTTGCCCTTTCGCAGGGCAAAAGGCATTGCACTTTTGCCCTGAGCAAATCAACAGGGCAGAAATTGCCCTGTAAAACACTAGGATTTTATTCTTACCCAGCGTTACCAGAAAATTTTCAAAAAAAGTCTTTTGATTTGAAAAAGTCAGAAAATTAAATTTCAATAATTATTTTTATATTTTGTATCGTATAAAACAAACATATAGTGTGTGACCAAAGGCTGCCTAATTATATGAAATATGAAAATAAAAAATTGTTAGTTTCTCAAGCAGTTGAATTAGCAATCTGGCAACTGCAAATTTTTGTTTATACATTTCATAAAATATACAGAAAATGTTTGTTTATCAGCTGTGAAAAAAAGGCATTGCACTTTTTTCTAATTTGTGTTCTTTTCTCGTTACATAAAAAATTGCATTTTCACAGGGCGGGCCAAAAATTTTAAAAATGCACCTTTTCACAGGGCAACATTTTTAATGTAGAAAAGAAAACGCCATTAAAATATCTAAAAAATTTTAAATTTTTACATATGAATTTGTATATTCTGTATAGGAGAAGTCTAATCTACTACAAAAAAAATTGTGCTGTAACTGCGAAAAATTATTTTTACTCTGTTATATTGTTTATTTGATTCAAAAACTATTTTAGCGCGATACCCCAGCAAGCGTTTAATAAAGTGCATAACCTACATTCGGTGTATGGTTGTATGTAATTGTAAAAGAAAAAATAAAAGGAACTATTCCAAGAACTATTGTATATACATATATAATTGCTGCTCATGAAGGTTTTTGTTCAACTTTATAACCAACATGGTTGCAATACACCACAGTTGCCATAGTTGTAAATTTACAGATTTGGTATTGTATTCAATGGCATGTCACAAAATCTTCAGTCGCAAAATATTACGATACAAATTATCGTGACTAGTTTTTAGTAGCGCATAGTGATCTTAACACCGGTTTAAACTAAAGGTTTCAGCGTTCCCTATATGAATCAGCACGGACTATTTGCAAGCATAAATTTTTTTGACCTTAGCAATCTTCCATTATTTAAGAATCTACTAGAATTCTCGAGAAAATAGCTAGCCAATACCGGCTCACTAGCGACCTCCAAAATAGTTTCAATCTTCTTAAATTGTGGTTTGAAGGGGTTACTACCACAGAAGAATCCTTTTACTATAATTTCTTTCACATATTAGTTAATAAATGGGGTAGCTACGACCACATATTTCTTGGGAATTCAGACAAAGTACATATGAGAAGTATATATGAACGTAATAATTGCTATCCAAAAGTGTATAAAAAAGGAGTGGGAGATCACCGAGGTGATTACCATACTCCACATTAAACTACTTCAATATAGAATTAAAACACAATATTAGAAAATTCAAACATTGACTCAGAAATAGTCGAAAATTGAGAATGAAAGCGAAAACGGACTGATTGAAGAATAAACGTTAATAATGAAGAAATAGGAACAGTAACAAATGCTAGTATAAAGTACATACCACAGCTTTGATGTTGCCAAGCACCTAAAATTGAAAGAACATATTAAAAAATTAATTAGGTCTTTTAAAATATTGAGAAATAAATTATTACTATTTATGATTTAATAACTACGCCATATTTTTAATATTAATTTATATGAATGTATTGGTATTTCTCATAACTAAGAAATTTTAAAAATTTTAATAATAAAATAAATAAGTTTGAGTGCGAGACAAGTGCTGTGGGTGATAATCCAAACCTTCGTGGTTTCATACTTCTTGATATTCAAGACTTATTTCTAAATAATTTGTTAAATATATTTCTTATACTTATAAGCCGAATTTACACTGATTTTCATACTGTGTAATTTTGAAAAAATTGTGGGCAGATGGTTTTTTAAATCTTTGATTTTAAGCAAAATTTAACCCCCATTTACACCGCGATAAAAATACCGAGAACAGACAGACAAAGATGGATCAACTTCATTTCTTTTATGTATCACGAATATATATACTTTATAAGATCGTAAACTAATATTATAGAAATTACAATGCCCTTATCAAACCTACATATATATTTCTATACTTCTATACTTTTTGTAGTTATCCAATGGCGCAAGTATTCAGACTACAATGAATGTCAACCTGTAACCTCTTCAATTTATACAACACGGGCGAACTCAAAAGTTCATGTCAACAAGTCGAATTGGTCGACAAAAATTTCTCACGTAAATTGATTGCATAAAACACAATAACGACTAATATGTAACAGCTGTTTTGTTTGTTTACGAATCCTCGTATAGTGTGACCATAATAAAAAAATATTACTAGTGAATTTAAATGTGAACAGAAAGGCGAATAAAAATCAATATAATTACGTATTTATTACAATAGTTATTCTAAATATTGAAAAATGAAAACAAAACAATTATTAATGAAAAGCAAATATCGTAACACTGTATTGGTTTGTTCGTCATTTGCCGCCATTACACAGCGGCGACACATTTCTCGACGGAAATTCGCAGTCAAAAATTCTTCGAACATCCGTGTTGCATTCCCAGCAGTAATTAACAGATAAATGAATGTATTTTTGTGCATTTATTTGTAGTACAGTTGAACCTCATTATGGATAGAGTTATGATTTGCTTATCTATATTATTTTTATCGCGTGAAAATATTATGAAAATGTAACGCACTATTAGAAACCATAAGGAATACTAACGAAATGAGAATATCAATATTAATGTGTAATAAAAGAAATTTTATACAAATGGAAATCTGAGGATTGATTAAATAATGATAATAAAATAATTATGTCTGTGAAAACAAGTAAGTTTTAAAACTTAAGATTTTCTAAACCTCTAAACGACTCATTTATTTTTACTTTTCATTGCCGTTCCGTTCCGTTCCGCGAAAAATATCTTTTATTTGCTTCTTCTGTAAAGCAAACAGCTGTTTAATAAATGCGTCATAAAAACAATAAAAAAAATGAAATTCCACTTAAAATACAATGAAATTGCTTAGTGTGGGGCGTATTGTATCGCATATTCTCTTAGAACAACTGGATATTTTAGAAACTTCTAATTAATATTAATCGAGAAGTTTAGTAAATCAAAGACGTAACAAGAAACACAAAGAATCAAATCAAATGTAATTATTTTCTTTTCCATTTCCCTATTGGCTGATGGGTATCCAACTCAATTTGTCAACAAATTGATATTGTAAACAAAAGCATTTGCTAAAAATTCTTATGTGTATGAAGTTAAATTTCGAAATTTATCACCTCCGAGACAAAACCATATGATTTAACAGACTTCTATTAACGTAATAACATAGCTCTGTTAGGCTTGTAATTCAGAGATCGCACACTTTAAATGGAATTCTGACCACATTTATTTATGGAATAAAAAAATTAAAAGTGGGACAAGGGGCAACTCCAAGTAGGTTGTAAAAACAGCAGAATCCAATAAAATTACGCGGTGACAATTAGATTTGTTTACATTCCATAGGGAAGAAGTCCAAATCCCAAGAGAACGGGAGGTGATAGCCGGCTAGAATTTTTTTGAAATAATACCTATTAGGTCCTATAATGATACCTAATCACCAGAATATCTAAAATTTTCCAATAAAATGCGGAAAAGAAATTAAAAATTAATTAAAAATTGACTGAAATTAAAAATGACGGGCAATAAAAAATTGCGATTTTTGTAAGGTAAACCTTAGTGATTTTTACCCGTCCAACTCATTCCTTTCTCATTGAATTACTCCTTAAGTTGAATTCGAAACGTGAAAATACATTAAAATGGCAAAAACTTCACGAAAAGTAAAAGAGATGCTCTATTTGATGATTACCTTCTTCTGGAAGTCAGCCTTGAATGGGATTCCACACTTTTCTAAGCTGAACTCGCGTTTATATTACTTTTTCTAGTCAATTTTTTGTCTTAAAATACGAGTATATTTCTTATATATTTGCCACTAATTAAATAACACAAAAATTGCGATTTTTGTAAGGTAACTACCTTAGTGATTTTTACCCGTCCAACTCATTCCTTTCTCATTGAATTACTCCTTAAGTTGAATTCCAAACGTGAAAATGCATTAAAATGGCAAAAACTTAATTAAAAGTAAAAGAGATGCTCTATTTGATGATTACCTTCTTCTGGAAGTCAGCCTTTAATGGAATTCCAAACTTTTCTAAGCTGAACTCGCGTTTATCAATTTTTATCTAGTCAATTTTTTGTGTTAAAATACGAGTATATTTCTTATATATTTGCCACTAATTAAATAACACAAAAATTGCGATTTTTGTAAGGTAACTACCTTAGTGATTTTTACCCGTCCAACTCATTCCTTTCTCATTGAATTACTCCTTAAGTTGAATTCCAAACGTGAAAATGCATTAAAATGGCAAAAACTTAACTAAAAGTAAAAGAGATGCTCTATTTGATGATTACCTTCTTCTGGAAGTCAGCCTTTAATGGAATTCCAAACTTTTCTAAGCTGAACTCGCGTTTATCAATTTTTATCTAGTCAATTTTTTGTCTTAAAATACGAGTATATTTCTTATATATTTGCCACTAATTAAATAACACAAAAATTGCGATTTTTGTAAGGTAACTACCTTAGTGATTTTTACCCGTCCAACTCATTCCTTTCTCATTGAATTACTCCTTAAGTTGAATTCCAAACGTGAAAATGCATTAAAATGGCAAAAACTTAACTAACAGTAAAAGAGATGCTCTATTTGATGATTACCTTCTTCTGGAACTCAGCCTTTAATGGAATTCCAAACTTTTCTAAGCTGAACTCGCGTTTATCAATTTTTATCTAGTCAATTTTTTGTCTTAAAATACGAGTATATTTCTTATATATTTGCCACTAATTAAATAACACAAAAATTGCGATTTTTGTAAGGTAACTACCTTAGTGATTTTTACCCGTCCAACTCATTCCTTTCTCATTGAATTACTCCTTAAGTTGAATTCCAAACGTGAAAATGCATTAAAATGGCAAAAACTTAACTAAAAGTAAAAGAGATGCTCTATTTGATGATTACCTTCTTCTGGAAGTCAGCCTTTAATGGAATTCCAAACTTTTCTAAGCTGAACTCGCGTTTATCAATTTTTATCTAGTCAATTTTTTGTCTTAAAATACGAGTATATTTCTTATATATTTGCCACTAATTAAATAACACAAAAATTGCGATTTTTGTAAGGTAACTACCTTAGTGATTTTTACCCGTCCAACTCATTCCTTTCTCATTGAATTACTCCTTAAGTTGAATTCCAAACGCGAAAATACATTAAAATGGCAAAAACTTAACTAAAAGTAAAGAAGATGCGCTATTTGATGATTACCTTCTTCTGGAAGTCAGCCTTTAATGGAATTCCAAACTTTTCTAAGCTGAACTCGCGTTTATCAATTTTTATCTAGTCAATTTTTTGTCTTAAAATACGAGTATATTTCTTATATATTTGCCACTAATTAAATAACACAAAAATTGCGATTTTTGTAAGGTAACTACCTTAGTGATTTTTACCCGTCCAACTCATTCCTTTCTCATTGAATTACTCCTTAAGTTGAATTCCAAACGCGAAAATACATTAAAATGGCAAAAACTTAACTAAAAGTAAAAGAGATGCTCTATTTGATGATTACCTTCTTCTGGAAGTCAGCCTTTAATGGAATTCCAAACTTTTCTAAGCTGAACTCGCGTTTATCAATTTTTATCTAGTCAATTTTTTGTCTTAAAATACGAGTATATTTCTTATATATTTGCCAGTAATTAATTAACACAAAAAATTGCGATTTTTATAAGGTAGCTACCTTAGTGATTTTCAGCCGTCCAACTCATTCCTTTCTCATTGAATTACTCCTTAAGTTGAATTCCAAACGCGAAAATACATTAAAATGGCAAAAACTTAACTAAAAGTAAAGAAGATGCGCTATTTGATGATTACCTTCTTCTGGAAGTCAGCCTTGAATGGAATTCCAAGTTTTTCTAAGATGAACTTACGTTTATATTACTTTTTCTAGTCAATTTTTTGTCTTAAAATACGAGTATATTTCTCATATATTTGCCAGTAATTAATTAACACAAAAAATTGCGATTTTTATAAGGTAGCTACCTTAGTGATTTTCAGCCGTCCAACTCATTCCTTTCTCATTGAATTACTCCTTAAGTTGAATTCCAAACGCGAAAATACATTAAAATGGCAAAAACTTAACTAAAAGTAAAGAAGATGCGCTATTTGATGATTACCTTCTTCTGGAAGTCAGCCTTGAATGGAATTCCAAGTTTTTCTAAGATGAACTTACGTTTATATTACTTTTTCTAGTCAATTTTTTGTCTTAAAATACGAGTATATTTCTTATATATTTGCCACTAATTAAATAACACAAAAATTGCGATTTTTGTAAGGTAACTACCTTAGTGATTTTTACCCGTCCAACTCATTCCTTTCTCATTGAATTACTCCTTAAGTTGAATTCCAAACGTGAAAATGCATTAAAATGGCAAAAACTTAACTAACAGTAAAAGAGATGCGCTATTTGATGATTACCTTCTTCTGGAAGTCAGCCTTGAATGGAATTCCAAGTTTTTCTAAGATGAACTTACGTTTATATTACTTTTTCTAGTCAATTTTTTGTCTTAAAATACGAGTATATTTCTCATATATTTGCCAGTAATTAATTAACACAAAAAATTGCGATTTTTATAAGGTAGCTACCTTAGTGATTTTCAGCCGTCCAACTCATTCCTTTCTCATTGAATTACTCCTTAAGTTGAATTCCAAACGCGAAAATACATTAAAATGGCAAAAACTTAACTAAAAGTAAAGAAGATGCGCTATTTGATGATTACCTTCTTCTGGAAGTCAGCCTTGAATGGAATTCCAAGTTTTTCTAAGATGAACTTACGTTTATATTACTTTTTCTAGTCAATTTTTTGTCTTAAAATACGAGTATATTTCTTATATATTTGCCACTAATTAAATAACACAAAAATTGCGATTTTTGTAAGGTAACTACCTTAGTGATTTTTACCCGTCCAACTCATTCCTTTCTCATTGAATTACTCCTTAAGTTGAATTCCAAACGCGAAAATACATTAAAATGGCAAAAACTTAACTAAAAGTAAAGAAGATGCGCTATTTGATGATTACCTTCTTCTGGAAGTCAGCCTTTAATGGAATTCCAAACTTTTCTAAGCTGAACTCGCGTTTATCAATTTTTATCTAGTCAATTTTTTGTCTTAAAATACGAGTATATTTCTTATATATTTGCCACTAATTAAATAACACAAAAATTGCGATTTTTGTAAGGTAACTACCTTAGTGATTTTTACCCGTCCAACTCATTCCTTTCTCATTGAATTACTCCTTAAGTTGAATTCCAAACGCGAAAATACATTAAAATGGCAAAAACTTAACTAAAAGTAAAGAAGATGCGCTATTTGATGATTACCTTCTTCTGGAAGTCAGCCTTTAATGGAATTCCAAACTTTTCTAAGCTGAACTCGCGTTTATCAATTTTTATCTAGTCAATTTTTTGTCTTAAAATACGAGTATATTTCTTATATATTTGCCACTAATTAAATAACACAAAAATTGCGATTTTTGTAAGGTAACTACCTTAGTGATTTTTACCCGTCCAACTCATTCCTTTCTCATTGAATTACTCCTTAAGTTGAATTCCAAACGCGAAAATACATTAAAATGGCAAAAACTTAACTAAAAGTAAAAGAGATGCTCTATTTGATGATTACCTTCTTCTGGAAGTCAGCCTTTAATGGAATTCCAAACTTTTCTAAGCTGAACTCGCGTTTATCAATTTTTATCTAGTCAATTTTTTGTCTTAAAATACGAGTATATTTCTTATATATTTGCCAGTAATTAATTAACACAAAAAATTGCGATTTTTATAAGGTAGCTACCTTAGTGATTTTCAGCCGTCCAACTCATTCCTTTCTCATTGAATTACTCCTTAAGTTGAATTCCAAACGCGAAAATACATTAAAATGGCAAAAACTTAACTAAAAGTAAAGAAGATGCGCTATTTGATGATTACCTTCTTCTGGAAGTCAGCCTTGAATGGAATTCCAAGTTTTTCTAAGATGAACTTACGTTTATATTACTTTTTCTAGTCAATTTTTTGTCTTAAAATACGAGTATATTTCTTATATATTTGCCACTAATTAAATAACACAAAAATTGCGATTTTTGTAAGGTAACTACCTTAGTGATTTTTACCCGTCCAACTCATTCCTTTCTCATTGAATTACTCCTTAAGTTGAATTCCAAACGTGAAAATGCATTAAAATGGCAAAAACTTAACTAACAGTAAAAGAGATGCGCTATTTGATGATTACCTTCTTCTGGAAGTCAGCCTTGAATGGAATTCCAAGTTTTTCTAAGATGAACTTACGTTTATATTACTTTTTCTAGTCAATTTTTTGTCTTAAAATACGAGTATATTTCTTATATATTTGCCACTAATTAAATAACACAAAAATTGCGATTTTTGTAAGGTAACTACCTTAGTGATTTTTACCCGTCCAACTCATTCCTTTCTCATTGAATTACTCCTTAAGTTGAATTCCAAACGTGAAAATGCATTAAAATGGCAAAAACTTAACTAACAGTAAAAGAGATGCTCTATTTGATGATTACCTTCTTCTGGAACTCAGCCTTTAATGGAATTCCAAGTTTTTCTAAGATGAACTTACGTTTATATTACTTTTTCTAGTCAATTTTTTGTCTTAAAATACGAGTATATTTCTTATATATTTGCCAGTAATTAATTAACACAAAAAATTGCGATTTTTATAAGGTAGCTACCTTAGTGATTTTCAGCCGTCCAACTCATTCCTTTCTCATTGAATTACTCCTTAAGTTGAATTCCAAACGTGAAAATGCATTAAAATGGCAAAAACTTAACTAAAAGTAAAAGAGATGCTCTATTTGATGATTACCTTCTTCTGGAAGTCAGCCTTTAATGGAATTCCAAACTTTTCTAAGCTGAACTCGCGTTTATCAATTTTTATCTAGTCAATTTTTTGTCTTAAAATACGAGTATATTTCTTATATATTTGCCACTAATTAAATAACACAAAAATTGCGATTTTTGTAAGGTAACTACCTTAGTGATTTTTACCCGTCCAACTCATTCCTTTCTCATTGAATTACTCCTTAAGTTGAATTCCAAACGTGAAAATGCATTAAAATGGCAAAAACTTAACTAAAAGTAAAAGAGATGCTCTATTTGATGATTACCTTCTTCTGGAAGTCAGCCTTTAATGGAATTCCAAACTTTTCTAAGCTGAACTCGCGTTTATCAATTTTTATCTAGTCAATTTTTTGTCTTAAAATACGAGTATATTTCTTATATATTTGCCACTAATTAAATAACACAAAAATTGCGATTTTTGTAAGGTAACTACCTTAGTGATTTTTACCCGTCCAACTCATTCCTTTCTCATTGAATTACTCCTTAAGTTGAATTCCAAACGTGAAAATGCATTAAAATGGCAAAAACTTAACTAACAGTAAAAGAGATGCTCTATTTGATGATTACCTTCTTCTGGAACTCAGCCTTTAATGGAATTCCAAGTTTTTCTAAGATGAACTTACGTTTATATTACTTTTTCTAGTCAATTTTTTGTCTTAAAATACGAGTATATTTCTTATATATTTGCCACTAATTAAATAACACAAAAATTGCGATTTTTAGTGATTTTCAGCCGTCCAACTCATTACTTTCTCATTGAATTACTCCTTAAGTTGAATTCCAAACGCGAAAATACATTAAAATGGCAAAAACTTAACTAAAAGTAAAGAAGATGCGCTATTTGATGATTACCTTCTTCTGGAAGTCAGCCTTGAATGGAATTCCAAGTTTTTCTAAGATGAACTTACGTTTATATTACTTTTTCTAGTCAATTTTTTGTCTTAAAATACGAGTATATTTCTTATATATTTGCCAGTAATTAATTAACACAAAAAATTGCGATTTTTATAAGGTAGCTACCTTAGTGATTTTCAGCCGTCCAACTCATTCCTTTCTCATTGAATTACTCCTTAAGTTGAATTCCAAACGCGAAAATACATTAAAATGGCAAAAACTTAACTAAAAGTAAAAGAGATGCTCTATTTGATGATTACTTTCTTCTGGAAGTCAGCCTTGAATGGAATTCCAAACTTTTCTAAGCTGAACTCGCGTTTATATTACTTTTTCTAGTCAATTTTGTGTCTTAAAATACGAGTATATTTCTTATATATTTGCCACTAATTAAATAACACAAAAATTGCGATTTTTGTAAGGTGATTTTTACCCGTCCAACTCATTCCTTTCTCATTGAATTACTCCTTAAGTTGAATTCCAAACGCGAAAATACATTAAAATGGCAAAAACTTAACTAAAAGTAAAGAAGATGCGCTATTTGATGATTACCTTCTTCTGGAAGTCAGCCTTTAATGGAATTCCAAGTTTTTCTAAGATGAACTTACGTTTATATTACTTTTTCTAGTCAATTTTTTGTCTTAAAATACGAGTATATTTCTTATATATTTGCCAGTAATTAATTAACACAAAAAATTGCGATTTTTATAAGGTAGCTACCTTAGTGATTTTCAGCCGTCCAACTCATTCCTTTCTCATTGAATTACTCCTTAAGTTGAATTCCAAACGCGAAAATACATTAAAATGGCAAAAACTTAACTAAAAGTAAAGAAGATGCGCTATTTGATGATTACCTTCTTCTGGAAGTCAGCCTTGAATGGAATTCCAAGTTTTTCTAAGATGAACTTACGTTTATATTACTTTTTCTAGTCAATTTTTTGTCTTAAAATACGAGTATATTTCTTATATATTTGCCAGTAATTAATTAACACAAAAAATTGCGATTTTTATAAGGTAGCTACCTTAGTGATTTTCAGCCGTCCAACTCATTCCTTTCTCATTGAATTACTCCTTAAGTTGAATTCCAAACGCGAAAATACATTAAAATGGCAAAAACTTAACTAAAAGTAAAGAAGATGCGCTATTTGATGATTACCTTCTTCTGGAAGTCAGCCTTGAATGGAATTCCAAGTTTTTCTAAGCTGAATTCGCGTTTATATTACTTTTTCTAGTCAATTTTTTGTCTTAAAATACGAGTATATTTCTTATATATTTGCCAGTAATTAATTAACACAAAAAATTGCGATTTTTATAAGGTAGCTACCTTAGTGATTTTCAGCCGTCCAACTCATTCCTTTCTCATTGAATTACTCCTTAAGTTGAATTCCAAACGCGAAAATACATTAAAATGGCAAAAACTTAACTAAAAGTAAAGAAGATGCGCTATTTGATGATTACCTTCTTCTGGAAGTCAGCCTTGAATGGAATTCCAAGTTTTTCTAAGCTGAATTCGCGTTTATATTACTTTTTCTAGTCAATTTTTTGTCTTAAAATACGAGTATATTTCTTATATATTTGCCAGTAATTAATTAACACAAAAAATTGCGATTTTTATAAGGTAGCTACCTTAGTGATTTTCAGCCGTCCAACTCATTCCTTTCTCATTGAATTACTCCTTAAGTTGAATTCCAAACGCGAAAATACATTAAAATGGCAAAAACTTAACTAAAAGTAAAGAAGATGCGCTATTTGATGATTACCTTCTTCTGGAAGTCAGCCTTGAATGGAATTCCAAGTTTTTCTAAGATGAACTTACGTTTATATTACTTTTTCTAGTCAATTTTTTGTCTTAAAATACGAGTATATTTCTTATATATTTGCCACTAATTAAATAACACAAAAATTGCGATTTTTGTAAGGTGATTTTTACCCGTCCAACTCATTCCTTTCTCATTGAATTACTCCTTAAGTTGAATTCCAAACGCGAAAATACATTAAAATGGCAAAAACTTAACTAAAAGTAAAGAAGATGCGCTATTTGATGATTACCTTCTTCTGGAAGTCAGCCTTGAATGGAATTCCAAGTTTTTCTAAGATGAACTTACGTTTATATTACTTTTTCTAGTCAATTTTTTGTCTTAAAATACGAGTATATTTCTTATATATTTGCCAGTAATTAATTAACACAAAAAATTGCGATTTTTATAAGGTAGCTACCTTAGTGATTTTCAGCCGTCCAACTCATTCCTTTCTCATTGAATTACTCCTTAAGTTGAATTCCAAACGCGAAAATACATTAAAATGGCAAAAACTTAACTAAAAGTAAAGAAGATGCGCTATTTGATGATTACCTTCTTCTGGAAGTCAGCCTTGAATGGAATTCCAAGTTTTTCTAAGCTGAATTCGCGTTTATATTACTTTTTCTAGTCAATTTTTTGTCTTAAAATACGAGTATATTTCTTATATATTTGCCACTAATTAAATAACACAAAAATTGCGATTTTTGTAAGGTAACTACCTTAGTGATTTTCAGCCGTCCAACTCATTCCTTTCTCATTGAATTACTCCTTAAGTTGAATTCCAAACGCGAAAATACATTAAAATGGCAAAAACTTAACTAAAAGTAAAAGAAATGCTCTATTTGATGATCACCTTCTTCTGGAAGTCAGCCTTTAATGGAATTCCAAACTTTTCTAAGCTGAACTCGCGTTTATATTACTTTTTCTAGTCAATTTTTTGTCTTAAAATACGAGTATATTTCTTATATATTTGCCACTAATTAAATAACACAAAAATTGCGATTTTTGTAAGGTAACTACCTTAGTGATTTTTACCCGTCCAACTCATTCCTTTCTCATTGAATTACTCCTTAAGTTGAATTCCAAACGTGAAAATGCATTAAAATGGCAAAAACTTAACTAAAAGTAAAAGAGATGCTCTATTTGATGATTACCTTCTTCCGGAAGTCAGCCTTTAATGGAATTCCAAACTTTTCTAAGCTGAACTCGCGTTTATCAATTTTTATCTAGTCAATTTTTTGTCTTAAAATACAAGTATATTTCTTATATATTTGCCACTAATTAAATAACACAAAAATTGCGATTTTTGTAAGGTAACTACCTTAGTGATTTTTACCCGTCCAACTCATTCCTTTCTCATTGAATTACTCCTTAAGTTGAATTCCAAACGTGAAAATGCATTAAAATGGCAAAAACTTAACTAAAAGTAAAAGAGATGCTCTATTTGATGATTACCTTCTTCTGGAAGTCAGCCTTGAATGGAATTCCAAACTTTTCTAAGCTGAACTCGCGTTTATATTACTTTTTCTAGTCAATTTTTTGTCTTAAAATACGAGTATATTTCTTATATATTTGCCACTAATTAAATAACACAAAAATTGCGATTTTTGTAAGTTAACTACATTAGTGATTTTTACCCGTCCAACTCATTCCTTTCTCATTGAATTACTCCTTAAGTTGAATTCCAAACGTGAAAATGCATTAAACTTAACTAAAAGTAAAAGAGATGCTCTATTTGATGATTACCTTCTTCTGGAAGTCAGCCTTAAATGGAATTCCAAACTTTTCTAAGCTGAACTCGCGTTTATATTACTTTTTCTAGTCAATTTTTTGTCTTAAAATACGAGTATATTTCTTATATATTTGCCACTAATTAAATAACACAAAAATTGCGATTTTTGTAAGGTAACTACCTTAGTGATTTTTACCCGTCCAACTCATTTCTTTCTCATTGAATTACTTCTTAAGTTGAATTCCAAACGTGAAAATACATTAAAATGGCAAAAACTTCACGAAAAGTAAAAGAGATGCTCTATTTGATGATTACCTTCTTCTGGAAGTCAGCCTTAAATGGAATTCCAAGCTTTTCTAAGCTGAACTCGCGTTTATATTTAGTGATTTTTACTAATTAAATAACACAAAAAATTGCGATTTTTGTAAGGTAACTACCTTAGTGATTTTTACCCGTCCAACTCATTCCTTTCTCATTGAATTACTCCTTAAGTTGAATTCCAAACGTGAAAATGCATTAAAATGGCAAAAACTTAACTAAAAGTAAAAGAGATGCTCTATTTGATGATTACCTTCTTCTGGAAGTCAGCCTTGAATGGAATTCCAAACTTTTCTAAGCTGAACTCGCGTTTATATTACTTTTTCTAGTCAATTTTGTGTCTTAAAATACGAGTATATTTCTTATATATTTGCCACTAATTAAATAACACAAAAATTGCGATTTTTGTGATTTTTACCCGTCCAACTCATTCCTTTCTCATTGAATTACTCCTTAAGTTGAATTCCAAACGTGAAAATACATTAAAATGGCAAAAACTTAACTGAAAGGAAAAGAGATGCTCTATTTGATGATTACCTTCTTCTGGAAGTCAGCCTTTAATGGAATTCCAAACTTTTCTAAGCTGAACTCGCGTTTATATTACTTTTCCTAGTCAATTTTTCTCCAAACTCCTTCCATTGTCCTGCAATTCTACCTTAAGAGGCATTCCAAACTTGAAAATTTAATAAAATGGAAAAAAATTAACAAAAATGGAAAATGTTAGATATTCTGGTGATTAGGTATAGGACCTAAAAGGTATTATTTCAAAAAATTTCTAGCCGCCCATCAACTCCTGCTCTCTTAGAATTTGGACTTCTTCCCTAAGGATTTATATAATTTCTAAATTTAAAAAAAACTTTATTGTCACTGCGTGTTTTTATTGGATTCTGGTGTTTTTACAACCTACTTGTAGTTGTCCCCTTGCCCCATCATAAATTTTTTTATTCCATAAATAAATGTGATCAGAATTCCTTTCAGAATGTATACTCCCTGAATTACAAGCCTAACAGAGTTATGTTATTACGTTGACAGAAGTCTGTTAAATCATGTGGTTTGTGTCCGGGGTGATAGATTTCGAAATCTAACTTCATACACTTAAAATTCTTTTACTAGAATAAAAAAACAAGACACATTTATAATTAAATTATTAATAAGTACGCACTTTTGGCTGTCCACGTAGAATTCTGTTTCCAAGAAATTTGCATGGAACAGAACAAAAACAAATTGTCTCAAGACGTTGAATAGAAATACATTAACTTATTAACATGCGTTAATACAATCTCTGAAATGTATTTCCAATAAGTCTTAATACATTTAAAAAATAAAATATTACATAAAAAATATTTTATATAAAAAGAAAAACACAATAAATAGTTAAAAGAAAAATGAGTCCAATTACCGAACGGTTGAATACATGGACGTTACATTACTTATTCCAAATGGGCTAAAGTCCTTGTAATTAAAATATTATAGCTCTGAAGGGATCAAATGTAAGATTATTACAGTAATTTCTAAATGAAAGACATAGTATTTTTGCTTTATTTATATTTTCGTAGCAAATTCTAGATAAATATTTGAAACCGTACAACAGTTTTCTGTAATTCATGCATAATAACATTATCGTTGCGTTTGTTTTTGTGTTTTCTTACTATTTATCTACTCGTAGTTACAGCATTTAGCTTTAATTATATTATTCAATTAAATTATATATGCAAAGAGAATGTTAACCAATGTTCACCCCTCCCGTCTTAACTAGGGCAATTAGTCTATTTTGAAAGGTTCAAATATATAGCAGCAGCTCACAGTGAGTTTGCTGGTAATGTAACTTGAATATCAGACTTCATTTTATGTTAAATTTACACTAGAAAAAGCTTTGAAAAGATAACATATGTTTGGCAGAAGCTTGTAATACGCAGAGCGCATTGGATCTAAAGTGGTTGCAAGTTTCAATATGCAAAAAAGTACATAAAGATTCTCATAAGTGCCAGCTCTTGTCTGTTTCTACACGTTAAGAAAAAGGACTCTGCGGATTTTTACGGAACTGTCATTACTGTCAATAGCTCAGCTGATGGCTCTATTCTTAGACACATGTTGCAATGTTTAATGGCATGCCATTTTGTTTTACTAATTTCGTTGTAGTTTTGAGTTCACTTGTTATAAATAATAAAAGAAAAACAGTAGAAACAAGGAAACGTAGAAGGAAAAGAAAACTTCATATTGATAATTGCAAAATAGAAACAGACGAAAAAACTTTAAAGTATGCATATAAAAGTATGTTCCAGCGCATTATCACTTCCCTTCTTACGGTGAGAGGGTAAAAACAATAGAGTGGCACAAAAATTTCTAATAATACTTCCATGTAAAATTAAATTTCCGAATTATGTTTTTCTACGACCAGCAGCCTTATTTTTTATTGGAATGCGACTCGAAAACATGGAAATGCAAACATTTCCTATTCTGTGTTGTGATGTTCCCAAACTATTTTTATAATTGCATTTCAAATCCGAAAATATGGCAAGTCGGTATTCTGTATTGCAAAAACTAATGTCAGATACATATGAAGATCGCAAAATATATTCGATGGAAATAGAGCATTCGCAAAGCCCAAGACTACCAAATCCCATAAATTTAAAAGAATGGTGGAATTTATAACGAAAAATCGGGAACTGGCAAAAGGTCATTTAAAAACTTTAAACGCACGTCAGTCGGCAAATGCTTTCTGGCAGCCATTAGGTGAAGAATTATATGCAAGAGGAGCACCTGTTAGAGAAATTGCAGGATGGAAAAAGTTTAATATATAAATAATTTCAAAAAATATAGTTTTCTAAAAGTACGTAATTTTAACTTTAATTTTAATAGGTTTGGGCTGATTTCATGGTGCACACTAAGCAGAAACATAAATAAATAAATTAAATTAATATTATTTTGTAATCGCATTCACAAATTTCTTTTTCTTTTGGAAATTTAACTTTCACGTTTACTTTAGACCAGCGTTGTTATATTGACCAGCGTTGCTACGATTTAAAATAAAATGCGAATGCGAAAGCCTTATAGAATACCAATTTTCATTCGCCTTGCATTTCATTTGCGCGTCGCATTGACTTTCGCATCATAATGCAGAATAAGCCTGCAGGAGCAAGGATACAGCCAACACTAATTATACCAATGTTCGAGAATTTGGCAAAAGAAAAACAGTGTTTGGAAAAACAGATCGGAGTACAACTCTGGAATCAAATTCAGCGCTGTTTAGATGATTTTTTTTTTAATTGTTCTTCTGCGCCTATGAAATACTGCTACATAAGAAGGGCGAAGAAGGTTGTATGGGTTCAGATGTACGCTAAACTTGATTGCTGGTAAATGTGAACTCACAAGGAAAGAAAATGTATGCCCCTCTTATGGTTCACAACACCTAAGTGTTGTGTTGTAGAGCAGACAACATAACACATATACTTTTTCTGATTATGGTTTACAACATCTAGATGTTGTGTATTCCACAGAGTTGTTCTTCAAAAAATGCATCTGACAAGAACACTTAAAAACAACTGTTGTAAATCATAATCGCAATTTCAAAAATGCAACATTAAATTTACAACTGTTGTGAACCATAATAGGGGCCTTAATATCCAATATATTATTCCTTTCATATACAACGCTAAGGCGATACAATACAAAAATGCCGGTATTTTTTGTAACAGATATTTGATTATAAATATGTGAATTTAAGATATAAAAGATATATAAAGTCATTTTTCTTAAATTTGCAATTTGAAATATAAAAATTTTTACACGGCAAGAACTCATCTGCATTCTTACATTAATATTGCCGTCTTATATTTGAAAGCTTCATGGAATATAAAGCTTTAAGTATGTAAAACGACAAAAGAACTAAAAAATTATATTTCGGAAACGGCTATACCAACCTAATAATTCTAAATAGAATGTGTATATGTAGTCAGAAAATAAAATTAATGTTTCGTAATGGCATTTTCATCTTGGCAAACGTATGTGGCAGCCATTGTGGTTTAATACTTCACGCAAAAGTTGGAATTTCTCTTATACATTTCCCAACGTCTGCTATTTTAATTTATTTACTTTTTTACTACTTTGTCATTTTATTTTTATACAGGTGTATAAAAGTACGTGCATGCTAAATATGCGAATGATGTGTATTATAAAAAATACTTTTATTTTCTCTGCAAGCCTTCAGGCTTTGTCCTGGAAACTAAACAATGGAAATATGGATAACAAAGGAATGTAAAATTAGGGCTCGTGCACGTATTCTAAGAAAAACGTAAAAGTTGAATTTTTCAACGTGGTTATCGATTTTTATTTAACGAAATAAAGTTTGCCTCATACTGCAAGGTAAATGTGTAAACCCTGTAATGAGTAGAAATATAATGAGCATAAAAGTAAGAGTCTTTTCTTCCTTTGCAACCCATTTAGAATTAGAAGGTTTTATGGTCTTATGGTATCTTTTAAAGGCAACAAACTGTTGTACACAAATTAATCGAATATAAGAAGTAAAAGGATTTGTATGTACTCGTATTAGTTTTAGTACAACATATTAAAATAGTCGATTAATAGCCGCATGTCATACACTTCGAGAAACAATTTCCAAGTCGTACTCTCTCTTAACGGTGTGTTTTAACCCATTAAGGGCTCTTCTTTTAACACTTTTCGCTTCACAAATCGACGACTTTTCGAAAATCCATACGAACCGATATTAGATTTTTTCTTAAATTCACAAATACAATTCACATTGCGAGAAATTTTTTTGAATTTGAATTTAATTTTAATTTTCTTTAATATTTGAGTGTTAAATAAGGTTGGTATGGTTTTCTCAAGGCATATTTAAATATATAATACTAGTGGGTCCGGCCCGCGTTGTTGGTCCCCAACTTTTTTTTGAACTATATCTCGCAGAAAATCGAATTCAAAGTTTTTAGTTATTTATAATAGAAAAAAATTTTTTATTCAAAAATCCAAATTGCAATATGGCAGACAGTTTATTTTTTTTATATTTTAAAATGCAAAAATTTAATTTTTTATAATAATAAAGTACTAATTAACGGCGCTACACCGATTAAGCACTCAACTACTTCAGCGAAAAAGAGGATAGGGTAATCATGCTAGTCTCTATCGGGCAAAACGCAAAGAAACTAAATATTGCGCCATCTGCCGGGCGAACACTCCCCACAGTCCGGAGATTATGTATATAAAATTTGGTCAAAATCGGTTCAGTAGTTTTTGAGTTTATCGATCACGAACATACATGTCATTTTTATAGAGATATAGATGGATGAGATATGTAGATATGGATATATATATTTACAGCAATGCTTCTTGATAAACTACGTTTTTGGTTTTCCCTTCATTAGCAAATACGAATAATGATGATGGGTTACCAACGCGTGAGCATCCAACGTATAATTGTCCATGTGAAAAGCATGGTGCTTCAGGATTCAATCCACATACTTGCAGCGATTGACCTTGGGATTTATTTATCGTCATA
The DNA here is from genome assembly GCA_963402855.1 of Ormia ochracea. NCBI lineage: Eukaryota > Metazoa > Arthropoda > Insecta > Diptera > Tachinidae > Ormia > Ormia ochracea. The sequence continues at coordinate 14,777,350 of OY727107.1, read as the reverse complement.
GAAAATTCCAGACGTACTGGATATTGTATGCGTTTAAACGAAAACGACATATCTGCGGGCATTATTGCTATACGTGGAATCAATACGACTTCACCTTTGTACTTTCCGGTTAATATAGTTGATTCTATAATGTTATTCACACACCCATTAAACACAAAACGCCACCGCACGGCGAATTAGGACTAAGCGCCGATTGAACACCCAACGCCGTCAGCGAAACACGGCAGAGTGTTATCGCGTAAATAGAAATTAAAAAACAGAGATATTTATTTAATTTTCTGTCAGACAAACTTAAAAGTTATATAAGAACACTTCTCACGTCCCATAGATCAGGTATATAAAATTTGGTCAAAATCTGTTCCGTAGTTTTTGAGTTTATCGGTTATGAACACATTTCATGCATTCATTTTTATATATATATAGATGTGAGTTAAATATATAATTACGTAAGCTCTTAGGCCAAACACATATTTTCATTTGGCCTATATATCTTCACACACCTTTTCCTTAATGGGCATATATGTTTGATCTGCCGAGAAAGAATTATTTTGCCTTAGTGGATACTTTCCTTCCAGAAATTATGTATATGAACATTTCGGACTAAGTGATATTTTCAAAGTCTTCTAAAAACTTTCACTAGCTCAAGTTCAATATTCATGCAGCCTAAGGTTGTGCCGTAATAGCCATATGCGTTTCATAATTTTACCCCAAACATGCATAAATGTTGTCCACAGCGCTATCTTAGCATCGCTCTCTCATTAGCCACAATATTAGCAGGGCATTTTTTAAGGCATTCACATCGTGCGGTAAATCGCCATCCATCCAATTGTCTTACAAGAACTATTTACACTCTTCAATATTGGCACTATATAAACATATAGATATATTTCAAAAGCTCGCCTCTTGCTACTATTTGTAGTATTTCCTTCCCCTCTAGCACCTAATAAAAAGAAAGAGAGTGCATGGCACGGCAAACGACACCAGAGTTAAATCTTGATCATGACTGTATACAAGTTATTCGCATCGTCAAATAATCCACATTTATAATTAGCACACAATCACATAAATTTCAATTTTAACTACATTCTGAATAAATTTGCAATAAAAGTTTTTATTAAGTCAAACCTTTATGTTGCATTAACATATTCATATATAAATTTAGCAGTTTTTCTTCAAAACGCAAAATAATTCAGGTATTAATTAAATTTCTTGTCTCGGTTTTAAAAATACACTACGAACAATTCCATCTTTAAAAACAACATCTCAGTAATTATAAATTTTTATTGCTTCCGGAAAAAAATTAATTGGAAGAAAACAGTCGATAGATTGGATCATATTAACAAGCTGGGAGAAAACCCAACCACCCCAATTGTGATTCTTTGTGCCACCTGCATGGCAGAAGACATGAAAAAGTATAATAGAGCAGATAAGGTCAGTTAGAAATAGATGATAGAAGATAGTTACAAAGTATATAACTTAGAGGTAGAACCGAGAGTTGCTTTAAGCATGGTCGTCACTAAACTGGAACATGCGCTCATACTAATCAAATTCTATTTTCTGTACGGTGTAGCTGCAGAGAAGATGAGAGGTAATTACCTTTTCCTCCGCATTAGAAAATTTGGGCTAGTAGTTATTGTCTGCGGCACAGTCTTTCCCAGCATGGTTGTCGCAGACAGAGTGCCCTGTGATTGTGCGGTAATGTTCCGCAATTGATGTGTGTGAAGTTAAATTTCGAAATTTATCACCCCGGACACAAACCACATGCTTTAACAGACTTCTGTTAAGGTAATAACATAGCTCTGTTATGCTTGTAACTCAGGGAGTGCACATTCTAAATGGAATTCTGACCACATTTATTAATGGAATGAAAAAATTAATGCCGGGAAAAGTGGGCGACTCCATGTAGTTTGCAATAACACAAGAATCCATTAAAAACACGCACCAGCACATACGTTTTTTACACATAGAAGTTATACAAATTCTTAGGGAAAAAGTCCAAATTCCAGGAGAACGGGAGGGTGTGGGCACCTGGAAATTTTTTTAAATAATAACTTTTAGGTCCTCTGACGATACCTAATCACCAGAATATCCAACATTTGGAATTTTGATTAATTTTTTTCCATTTTATTGAATTTTCAAATTTGGAATTCCACTAAAGGATGAATTCCAGGAGAACGGGAGGGTGTGGGCACCTGGAAATTTTTTTAAATAATAACTTTTAGGTCCTCTGACGATACCTAATCTCCAGAATATCCAACATTTGGAATTTTAATTAATTTTTTTCCATTTTATTGAATTTTCAAATTTGGAATTCCACTAAAGGATGAATTCCAGGAGAACGGGAGGGTGTGGGCACCTGGAAATTTTTTTAAATAATAACTTTTAGGTCCTCTGACGATACCTAATCACCAGAATATCCAACATTTGGAATTTTGATTAATTTTTTTCCATTTTATTGAATTTTCAAATTTGGAATTCCACTAAAGGATGAATTCCAGGAGAACGGGAGGGTGTGGGCACCTGGAAATTTTTTTAAATAATAACTTTTAGGTCCTCTGACGATACCTAATCACCAGAATATCCAACATTTGGAATTTTAATTAATTTTTTTCCATTTTATTGAATTTTCAAATTTGGAATTCCACTAAAGGATGAATTCCAGGAGAACGGGAGGGTGTGGGCACCTGGAAATTTTTTTAAATAATAACTTTTAGGTCCTCTGACGATACCTAATCACCAGAATATCCAACATTTGGAATTTTGATTAATTTTTTTCCATTTTATTGAATTTTCAAATTTGGAATTCCACTAAAGGATGAATTCCAGGAGAACGGGAGGGTGTGGGCACCTGGAAATTGTTTTAAATAATAACTCTTAGGTCCTCTGACGATACCTAATCACCAGAATATCCAACATTTGGAATTTTGATTAATTTTTTTCCATTTTATTGAATTTTCAAATTTGGAATTCCACTAAAGGATGAATTCCAGGAGAACGGGAGGGTGTGGGCACCTGGAAATTTTTTTAAATAATAACTTTTAGGTCCTCTGACGATACCTAATCACCAGAATATCCAACATTTGGAATTTTGATTAATTTTTTTCCATTTTATTGAATTTTTTAAATTTGGAATTCCACTAAAGGATAAATTCCAGGAGAACGGGAGGGTGTGGGCACCTGGAAATTTTTTTAAATAATAACTTTTAGGTCCTCTGACGATACCTAATCACCAGAATATCTAACATTTGGAATTTTGATTAATTTTTTTCCATTTTATTGAATTTTCAAATTTGGAATTCCACTAAAGGATGAATTCCAGGAGAACGGGAGGGTGTGGGCACCTGGAAATTTTTTTAAATAATAACTTTTAGGTCCTCTGACGATACCTAATCACCAGAATATCCAACATTTGGAATTTTGATTCATTTTTTTCCATTTTATTGAATTTTCAAATTTGGAATTCCACTAAAGGATGAATTCCAGGAGAACGAGAGGGTGTGGGCACCTGGAAATTTTTTTAAATAATAACTTTTAGGTCCTCTGACGATACCTAATCACCAGAATATCTAACATTTGGAATTTTGATTAATTTTTTTCCATTTTATTGAATTTTCAAATTTGGAATTCCACTAAAGGATGAATTCCAGGAGAACGGGAGGGTGTGGGCACCTGGAAATTTTTTTAAATAATAACTTTTAGGTCCTCTGACGATACCTAATCACCAGAATATCCAACATTTGGAATTTTGATTAATTTTTTTCCATTTTATTGAATTTTCAAATTTGGAATTCCACTAAAGGATGAATTCCAGGAGAACGGGAGGGTGTGGGCACCTGGAAATTTTTTTAAATAATAACTTTTAGGTCCTCTGACGATACCTAATCACCAGAATATCCAACATTTGGAATTTTAATTAATTTTTTTCCATTTTATTGAATTTTCAAATTTGGAATTCCACTAAAGGATGAATTCCAGGAGAACGGGAGGGTGTGGGCACCTGGAAATTTTTTTAAATAATAACTTTTAGGTCCTCTGACGATACCTAATCACCAGAATATCCAACATTTGGAATTTTGATTAATTTTTTTCCATTTTATTGAATTTTCAAATTTGGAATTCCACTAAAGGATGAATTCCAGGAGAACGGGAGGGTGTGGGCACCTGGAAATTTTTTTAAATAATAACTTTTAGGTCCTCTGACGATACCTAATCACCAGAATATCCAACATTTGGAATTTTGATTAATTTTTTTCCATTTTATTGAATTTTCAAATTTGGAATTCCACTAAAGGATGAATTCCAGGAGAACGGGAGGGTGTGGGCACCTGGAAATTGTTTTAAATAATAACTCTTAGGTCCTCTGACGATACCTAATCACCAGAATATCCAACATTTGGAATTTTAATTAATTTTTTTCCATTTTATTGAATTTTCAAATTTGGAATTCCACTAAAGGATGAATTCCAGGAGAACGGGAGGGTGTGGGCACCTGGAAATTTTTTTAAATAATAACTTTTAGGTCCTCTGACGATACCTAATCACCAGAATATCCAACATTTGGAATTTTGATTAATTTTTTTCCATTTTATTGAATTTTCAAATTTGGAATTCCACTAAAGGATGAATTTTAGGAGAACGGGAGGGTGTGGGCACCTGGAAATTTTTTTAAATAATAACTTTTAGGTCCTCTGACGATACCTAATCACCAGAATATCCAACATTTGGAATTTTAATTAATTTTTTTCCATTTTATTGAATTTTCAAATTTGGAATTCCACTAAAGGATGAATTCCAGGAGAACGGGAGGGTGTGGGCACCTGGAAATTTTTTTAAATAATAACTTTTAGGTCCTCTGACGATACCTAATCACCAGAATATCCAACATTTGGAATTTTGATTAATTTTTTTCCATTTTATTGAATTTTCAAATTTGGAATTCCACTAAAGGATGAATTCCAGGAGAACGGGAGGGTGTGGGCACCTGGAAATTGTTTTAAATAATAACTCTTAGGTCCTCTGACGATACCTAATCACCAGAATATCCAACATTTGGAATTTTGATTAATTTTTTTCCATTTTATTGAATTTTCAAATTTGGAATTCCACTAAAGGATGAATTCCAGGAGAACGGGAGGGTGTGGGCACCTGGAAATTTTTTTAAATAATAACTTTTAGGTCCTCTGACGATACCTAATCACCAGAATATCCAACATTTGGAATTTTAATTAATTTTTTTCCATTTTATTGAATTTTCAAATTTGGAATTCCACTAAAGGATGAATTCCAGGAGAACGGGAGGGTGTGGGCACCTGGAAATTTTTTTAAATAATAACTTTTAGGTCCTCTGACGATACCTAATCACCAGAATATCCAACATTTGGAATTTTGATTAATTTTTTTCCATTTTATTGAATTTTTTAAATTTGGAATTCCACTAAAGGATAAATTCCAGGAGAACGGGAGGGTGTGGGCACCTGGAAATTTTTTTAAATAATAACTTTTAGGTCCTCTGACGATACCTAATCACCAGAATATCCAACATTTGGAATTTTGATTAATTTTTTCCCATTTTATTGAATTTTCAAATTTGGAATTCCACTAAAGGATGAATACCAGGAGAACGGGAGGGTGTGGGCACCTGGAAATTTTTTTAAATAATAACTTTTAGGTCCTCTGACGATACCTAATCACCAGAATATCTAACATTTGGAATTTTGATTAATTTTTTTCCATTTTATTGAATTTTCAAATTTGGAATTCCACTAAAGGATGAATTCCAGGAGAACGGGAGGGTGTGGGCACCTGGAAATTTTTTTAAATAATAACTTTTAGGTCCTCTGACGATACCTAATCACCAGAATATCCAACATTTGGAATTTTAATTAATTTTTTTCCATTTTATTGAATTTTCAAATTTGGAATTCCACTAAAGGATGAATTCCAGGAGAACGGGAGGGTGTGGGCACCTGGAAATTTTTTTAAATAATAACTTTTAGGTCCTCTGACGATACCTAATCACCAGAATATCCAACATTTGGAATTTTAATTAATTTTTTTCCATTTTATTGAATTTTCAAATTTGGAATTCCACTAAAGGATGAATTCCAGGAGAACGGGAGGGTGTGGGCACCTGGAAATTTTTTTAAATAATAACTTTTAGGTCCTCTGACGATACCTAATCACCAGAATATCTAACATTTGGAATTTTGATTAATTTTTTTCCATTTTATTGAATTTTCAAATTTGGAATTCCACTAAAGGATGAATTCCAGGAGAACGGGAGGGTGTGGGCACCTGGAAATTTTTTTAAATAATAACTTTTAGGTCCTCTGACGATACCTAATCACCAGAATATCCAACATTTGGAATTTTAATTAATTTTTTTCCATTTTATTGAATTTTCAAATTTGGAATTCCACTAAAGGATGAATTCCAGGAGAACGGGAGGGTGTGGGCACCTGGAAATTTTTTTAAATAATAACTTTTAGGTCCTCTGACGATACCTAATCACCAGAATATCCAACATTTGGAATTTTGATTAATTTTTTTCCATTTTATTGAATTTTCAAATTTGGAATTCCACTAAAGGATGAATTCCAGGAGAACGGGAGGGTGTGGGCACCTGGAAATTTTTTTAAATAATAACTTTTAGGTCCTCTGACGATACCTAATCACCAGAATATCCAACATTTGGAATTTTAATTAATTTTTTTCCATTTTATTGAATTTTCAAATTTGGAATTCCACTAAAGGATGAATTCCAGGAGAACGGGAGGGTGTGGGCACCTGGAAATTTTTTTAAATAATAACTTTTAGGTCCTCTGACGATACCTAATCACCAGAATATCCAACATTTGGAATTTTGATTAATTTTTTTCCATTTTATTGAATTTTCAAATTTGGAATTCCACTAAAGGATGAATTCCAGGAGAACGGGAGGGTGTGGGCACCTGGAAATTTTTTTAAATAATAACTTTTAGGTCCTCTGACGATACCTAATCACCAGAATATCCAACATTTGGAATTTTGATTCATTTTTTTCCATTTTATTGAATTTTCAAATTTGGAATTCCACTAAAGGATGAATTCCAGGAGAACGGGAGGGTGTGGGCACCTGGAAATTTTTTTAAATAATAACTTTTAGGTCCTCTGACGATACCTAATCACCAGAATATCCAACATTTGGAATTTTAATTAATTTTTTTCCATTTTATTGAATTTTCAAATTTGGAATTCCACTAAAGGATGAATTCCAGGAGAACGGGAGGGTGTGGGCACCTGGAAATTTTTTTAAATAATAACTTTTAGGTCCTCTGACGATACCTAATCACCAGAATATCCAACATTTGGAATTTTAATTAATTTTTTTCCATTTTATTGAATTTTCAAATTTGGAATTCCACTAAAGGATGAATTCCAGGAGAACGGGAGGGTGTGGGCACCTGGAAATTTTTTTAAATAATAACTTTTAGGTCCTCTGACGATACCTAATCACCAGAATATCCAACATTTGGAATTTTGATTAATTTTTTTCCATTTTATTGAATTTTCAAATTTGGAATTCCACTAAAGGATGAATTTTAGGAGAACGGGAGGGTGTGGGCACCTGGAAATTTTTTTAAATAATAACTTTTAGGTCCTCTGACGATACCTAATCACCAGAATATCCAACATTTGGAATTTTAATTAATTTTTTTCCATTTTATTGAATTTTCAAATTTGGAATTCCACTAAAGGATGAATTCCAGGAGAACGGGAGGGTGTGGGCACCTGGAAATTTTTTTAAATAATAACTTTTAGGTCCTCTGACGATACCTAATCACCAGAATATCCAACATTTGGAATTTTGATTAATTTTTTTCCATTTTATTGAATTTTCAAATTTGGAATTCCACTAAAGGATGAATTCCAGGAGAACGGGAGGGTGTGGGCACCTGGAAATTGTTTTAAATAATAACTCTTAGGTCCTCTGACGATACCTAATCACCAGAATATCCAACATTTGGAATTTTGATTAATTTTTTTCCATTTTATTGAATTTTCAAATTTGGAATTCCACTAAAGGATGAATTCCAGGAGAACGGGAGGGTGTGGGCACCTGGAAATTTTTTTAAATAATAACTTTTAGGTCCTCTGACGATACCTAATCACCAGAATATCCAACATTTGGAATTTTGATTCATTTTTTTCCATTTTATTGAATTTTCAAATTTGGAATTCCACTAAAGGATGAATTCCAGGAGAACGGGAGGGTGTGGGCACCTGGAAATTTTTTTAAATAATAACTTTTAGGTCCTCTGACGATACCTAATCACCAGAATATCCAACATTTGGAATTTTGATTAATTTTTTTCCATTTTATTGAATTTTCAAATTTGGAATTCCACTAAAGGATGAATTCCAGGAGAACGGGAGGGTGTGGGCACCTGGAAATTTTTTTAAATAATAACTTTTAGGTCCTCTGACGATACCTAATCTCCAGAATATCCAACATTTGGAATTTTAATTAATTTTTTTCCATTTTATTGAATTTTCAAATTTGGAATTCCACTAAAGGATGAATTCCAGGAGAACGGGAGGGTGTGGGCACCTGGAAATTTTTTTAAATAATAACTTTTAGGTCCTCTGACGATACCTAATCACCAGAATATCCAACATTTGGAATTTTAATTAATTTTTTTCCATTTTATTGAATTTTCAAATTTGGAATTCCACTAAAGGATGAATTCCAGGAGAACGGGAGGGTGTGGGCACCTGGAAATTTTTTTAAATAATAACTTTTAGGTCCTCTGACGATACCTAATCACCAGAATATCTAACATTTGGAATTTTGATTAATTTTTTTCCATTTTATTGAATTTTCAAATTTGGAATTCCACTAAAGGATGAATTCCAGGAGAACGGGAGGGTGTGGGCACCTGGAAATTTTTTTAAATAATAACTTTTAGGTCCTCTGACGATACCTAATCACCAGAATATCCAACATTTGGAATTTTAATTAATTTTTTTCCATTTTATTGAATTTTCAAATTTGGAATTCCACTAAAGGATGAATTCCAGGAGAACGGGAGGGTGTGGGCACCTGGAAATTTTTTTAAATAATAACTTTTAGGTCCTCTGACGATACCTAATCACCAGAATATCCAACATTTGGAATTTTGATTAATTTTTTTCCATTTTATTGAATTTTCAAATTTGGAATTCCACTAAAGGATGAATTCCAGGAGAACGGGAGGGTGTGGGCACCTGGAAATTTTTTTAAATAATAACTTTTAGGTCCTCTGACGATACCTAATCACCAGAATATCCAACATTTGGAATTTTAATTAATTTTTTTCCATTTTATTGAATTTTCAAATTTGGAATTCCACTAAAGGATGAATTCCAGGAGAACGGGAGGGTGTGGGCACCTGGAAATTTTTTTAAATAATAACTTTTAGGTCCTCTGACGATACCTAATCACCAGAATATCTAACATTTGGAATTTTTATTAATTTTTTTCCATTTTATTGAATTTTAAAAAATTGCTTTAAAATTACACGTGGCACTGTTAAATATTTACCTAAATGTGTATGTTAAAATAACTCACAAAATGTTGAATTTTGTTGTTTCATGAAACAAGAATGGTTGCAAATATAGCAGTAAAGTAACATGTGCAACGTTTAAAATTCTGATTTTCCACCCTTATTCACTTATTTTGTGTATTGGGTTATAACTTCATTTCATAGTTATATATCTAGATATTAGATATTAGATTTTAGAAAAAAATAGAATAAAGAATGCCATAAAAGTCAAATGTAGAATAAATTCATAATCATAACTTCAAATCATTCTTTCGATTTAATGTTTTAGAGAAAACTTAGTAGCAAAGTGTGCTACATATTCGACCGTTGCTTTACATGTACAAAAGAAGTCAACAAAAGTTCTTTTTTATTTCTCTAACTTAAATCTCATCTACTGTAAATGTTAACAAACAAATAAAACATACATCTTTACTTCACAAAACAGCATAATACTTGAGTATTGCCCAATATGTTAATGTTTCATTTCTAACAGCAGCCTATGAGAGCGCAATTTTTTACAAAAGAAAAAAGCCGTCTGGTATTAAAAAAAATCCCCTTGCAATAACAAAGACCATTACTATGTAATGATCAACAACTTGTGAATTAGGGTGTTTTCACATTAGCCTCACCGACACGACATCAGCACGGCACCGATACTGGCGCGATTTTTGCAAAGTTATTGTGTATCGTTCAAAGAAATATCATGGGTATCAAACTATATTTGCTTTTTTCGTTATATTAAAAAAAAAACAAGGAAAAACAAACCAACCAAAAAAAAAAAACCAAACAAGAAAAGACAGTTGTGAGTGCATCCAAATATAAAAGTGTGGTATTTAGAGGATTCCATATCCGTCATCTATAAATGGAAATATTTCTTCTTAGCTTTTGTCACGCCGAATTCCATTTTTATTTTATTCATTAGCTTTATCGCCGTGTCGGCTAATGTGAAAACGCACGTATACTTACAAAAACATGTGCAAATCCATAAGCACTTGTAATTTTAACATATTTTTTTATGTGATCAACAGCTTGTGAATTAAGGTGTACAATAACTTTGCAAAAATCGCGCCAGTATCGGTGCCGTGCTGATGTCGTGTCGGTGAGGCTATTGTGAAAACACCCTAATTCACAAGTTGTTGATCATTACATAGTAATGGTCTTTGTTATTGCAAGGGGATTTTTTTTAATACCAGACGGCTTTTTTCTTTTGTAAAAAATTGCGCTCTCATAGGCTGCTGTTAGAAATGAAACATTAACATATTGGGCAATACTCAAGTATTATGCTGTTTTGTGAAGTAAAGATGTATGTTTTATTTGTTTGTTAACATTTACAGTAGATGAGATTTAAGTTAGAGAAATAAAAAAGAACTTTTGTTGACTTCTTTTGTACATGTAAAGCAACGGTCGAATATGTAGCACACTTTGCTACTAAGTTTTCTCTAAAACATTAAATCGAAAGAATGATTTGAAGTTATGATTATGAATTTATTCTACATTTGACTTTTATGGCATTCTTTATTCTATTTTTTTCTAAAATCTAATATCTAATATCTAGATATATAACTATGAAATGAAGTTATAACCCAATACACAAAATAAGTGAATAAGGGTGGAAAATCAGAATTTTAAACGTTGCACATGTTACTTTACTGCTATATTTGCAACCATTCTTGTTTCATGAAACAACAAAATTCAACATTTTGTGAGTTATTTTAACATACACATTTAGGTAAATATTTAACAGTGCCACGTGTAATTTTAAAGCAATTTTTTAAAATTCAATAAAATGGAAAAAAATTAATCAAAATGCCAAATGTTAGATATTCTGGTGATTAGGTATCGTCAGAGGACCTAAAAGTTATTATTTAAAAAAATTTCCAGGTGCCCACACCCTCCCGTTCTCCTGGAATTCATCCTTTAGTGGAATTCCAAATTTGAAAATTCAATAAAATGGAAAAAAATTAATCAAAATTCCAAATGTTGGATATTCTGGTGATTAGGTATCGTCAGAGGACCTAAAAGTTATTATTTAAAAAAATTTCCAGGTGCCCACACCCTCCCGTTCTCCTGGAATTCATCCTTTAGTGGAATTCCAAATTTGAAAATTCAATAAAATGGAAAAAAATTAATTAAAATTCCAAATGTTGGATATTCTGGTGATTAGGTATCGTCAGAGGACCTAAAAGTTATTATTTAAAAAAATTTCCAGGTGCCCACACCCTCCCGTTCTCCTGGAATTCATCCTTTAGTGGAATTCCAAATTTGAAAATTCAATAAAATGGAAAAAAATTAATTAAAATTCCAAATGTTGGATATTCTGGTGATTAGGTATCGTCAGAGGACCTAAAAGTTATTATTTAAAAAAATTTCCAGGTGCCCACACCCTCCCGTTCTCCTGGAATTCATCCTTTAGTGGAATTCCAAATTTGAAAATTCAATAAAATGGAAAAAAATTAATCAAAATTCCAAATGTTGGATATTCTGGTGATTAGGTATCGTCAGAGGACCTAAAAGTTATTATTTAAAAAAATTTCCAGGTGCCCACACCCTCCCGTTCTCCTGGAATTCATCCTTTAGTGGAATTCCAAATTTGAAAATTCAATAAAATGGAAAAAAATTAATTAAAATTCCAAATGTTGGATATTCTGGTGATTAGGTATCGTCAGAGGACCTAAAAGTTATTATTTAAAAAAATTTCCAGGTGCCCACACCCTCCCGTTCTCCTGGAATTCATCCTTTAGTGGAATTCCAAATTTGAAAATTCAATAAAATGGAAAAAAATTAATCAAAATTCCAAATGTTAGATATTCTGGTGATTAGGTATCGTCAGAGGACCTAAAAGTTATTATTTAAAAAAATTTCCAGGTGCCCACACCCTCCCGTTCTCCTGGAATTCATCCTTTAGTGGAATTCCAAATTTGAAAATTCAATAAAATGGAAAAAAATTAATCAAAATTCCAAATGTTAGATATTCTGGTGATTAGGTATCGTCAGAGGACCTAAAAGTTATTATTTAAAAAAATTTCCAGGTGCCCACACCCTCCCGTTCTCCTGGAATTCATCCTTTAGTGGAATTCCAAATTTGAAAATTCAATAAAATGGAAAAAAATTAATTAAAATTCCAAATGTTGGATATTCTGGTGATTAGGTATCGTCAGAGGACCTAAAAGTTATTATTTAAAAAAATTTCCAGGTGCCCACACCCTCCCGTTCTCCTGGAATTCATCCTTTAGTGGAATTCCAAATTTGAAAATTCAATAAAATGGAAAAAAATTAATTAAAATTCCAAATGTTGGATATTCTGGTGATTAGGTATCGTCAGAGGACCTAAAAGTTATTATTTAAAAAAATTTCCAGGTGCCCACACCCTCCCGTTCTCCTGGAATTCATCCTTTAGTGGAATTCCAAATTTGAAAATTCAATAAAATGGAAAAAAATTAATTAAAATTCCAAATGTTGGATATTCTGGTGATTAGGTATCGTCAGAGGACCTAAAAGTTATTATTTAAAAAAATTTCCAGGTGCCCACACCCTCCCGTTCTCCTGGAATTCATCCTTTAGTGGAATTCCAAATTTGAAAATTCAATAAAATGGAAAAAAATTAATTAAAATTCCAAATGTTGGATATTCTGGTGATTAGGTATCGTCAGAGGACCTAAAAGTTATTATTTAAAAAAATTTCCAGGTGCCCACACCCTCCCGTTCTCCTGGAATTCATCCTTTAGTGGAATTCCAAATTTGAAAATTCAATAAAATGGAAAAAAATTAATCAAAATTCCAAATGTTAGATATTCTGGTGATTAGGTATCGTCAGAGGACCTAAAAGTTATTATTTAAAAAAATTTCCAGGTGCCCACACCCTCCCGTTCTCCTGGAATTCATCCTTTAGTGGAATTCCAAATTTGAAAATTCAATAAAATGGAAAAAAATTAATTAAAATTCCAAATGTTGGATATTCTGGTGATTAGGTATCGTCAGAGGACCTAAAAGTTATTATTTAAAAAAATTTCCAGGTGCCCACACCCTCCCGTTCTCCTGGAATTCATCCTTTAGTGGAATTCCAAATTTGAAAATTCAATAAAATGGAAAAAAATTAATCAAAATTCCAAATGTTGGATATTCTGGTGATTAGGTATCGTCAGAGGACCTAAAAGTTATTATTTAAAAAAATTTCCAGGTGCCCACACCCTCCCGTTCTCCTGGAATTCATCCTTTAGTGGAATTCCAAATTTGAAAATTCAATAAAATGGAAAAAAATTAATTAAAATTCCAAATGTTGGATATTCTGGTGATTAGGTATCGTCAGAGGACCTAAAAGTTATTATTTAAAAAAATTTCCAGGTGCCCACACCCTCCCGTTCTCCTGGAATTCATCCTTTAGTGGAATTCCAAATTTGAAAATTCAATAAAATGGAAAAAAATTAATCAAAATTCCAAATGTTAGATATTCTGGTGATTAGGTATCGTCAGAGGACCTAAAAGTTATTATTTAAAAAAATTTCCAGGTGCCCACACCCTCCCGTTCTCCTGGAATTCATCCTTTAGTGGAATTCCAAATTTGAAAATTCAATAAAATGGAAAAAAATGAATCAAAATTCCAAATGTTGGATATTCTGGTGATTAGGTATCGTCAGAGGACCTAAAAGTTATTATTTAAAAAAATTTCCAGGTGCCCACACCCTCCCGTTCTCCTGGAATTCATCCTTTAGTGGAATTCCAAATTTGAAAATTCAATAAAATGGAAAAAAATTAATCAAAATTCCAAATGTTAGATATTCTGGTGATTAGGTATCGTCAGAGGACCTAAAAGTTATTATTTAAAAAAATTTCCAGGTGCCCACACCCTCCCGTTCTCCTGGAATTCATCCTTTAGTGGAATTCCAAATTTGAAAATTCAATAAAATGGAAAAAAATTAATTAAAATTCCAAATGTTGGATATTCTGGTGATTAGGTATCGTCAGAGGACCTAAAAGTTATTATTTAAAAAAATTTCCAGGTGCCCACACCCTCCCGTTCTCCTGGAATTCATCCTTTAGTGGAATTCCAAATTTGAAAATTCAATAAAATGGAAAAAAATTAATTAAAATTCCAAATGTTGGATATTCTGGTGATTAGGTATCGTCAGAGGACCTAAAAGTTATTATTTAAAAAAATTTCCAGGTGCCCACACCCTCCCGTTCTCCTGGAATTCATCCTTTAGTGGAATTCCAAATTTGAAAATTCAATAAAATGGAAAAAAATTAATCAAAATTCCAAATGTTGGATATTCTGGTGATTAGGTATCGTCAGAGGACCTAAAAGTTATTATTTAAAAAAATTTCCAGGTGCCCACACCCTCCCGTTCTCCTGGAATTCATCCTTTAGTGGAATTCCAAATTTGAAAATTCAATAAAATGGGAAAAAATTAATCAAAATTCCAAATGTTGGATATTCTGGTGATTAGGTATCGTCAGAGGACCTAAAAGTTATTATTTAAAAAAATTTCCAGGTGCCCACACCCTCCCGTTCTCCTGGAATTCATCCTTTAGTGGAATTCCAAATTTGAAAATTCAATAAAATGGAAAAAAATTAATTAAAATTCCAAATGTTGGATATTCTGGTGATTAGGTATCGTCAGAGGACCTAAAAGTTATTATTTAAAAAAATTTCCAGGTGCCCACACCCTCCAGTTCTCCTGGAATTTGGACTTTTTCCCTAAGAATTTGTATAACTTCTATGTGTAAAAAACGTATGTGCTGGTGCGTGTTTTTAATGGATTCTTGTGTTATTGCAAACTACATGGAGTCGCCCACTTTTCCCGGCATTAATTTTTTCATTCCATTAATAAATATGGTCAGAATTCCATTTAGAATGTGCACTCCCTGAATTACAAGCATAACAGAGCTATGTTATTACCTTAACAGAAGTCTGTTAAAGCATGTGGTTTGTGTCCGGGGTGATAAATTTCGAAATTTAACTTCACACACATCCGCAATTGATGCTTTGGGGCTTCGTCATCTATATGGTTTCGCTGGAGCTTAGGATAATCATAATGTTCTCGTTGTAAAAGAAGTTGGTTCAATTTGCAATATACTTAGATCCAATTACAAGATATAGTCGTATAATCGTGTTTAGTAATCTTACAGAGAGATTCCACAGAAATCGTTATGTAGGAATCCACAAATAAGTTTTCTATCTTTGTCAGATCGCTTATATTATCATGATAGTAAGAAAGAGAATGGAAAACAGATAAGACGCTGAACATACAGGGTGGCTGATGAAAGCCGCTACCAAAAAAAAAATTGAATGACTTTTTTTCTATTTAATGAATCTGGTTAATTTTTTTTTATTTTGCAGATTGACTTTTACATTTAACAAAAATGGATAACTGGGACACTGAAATAAGAATTTTGATTGTTCGCCGCTATCACGCACTGGAGTCCGTAGTTTCGGTTCAAGGAGAGTATAGGCGCACGTTTGGCGGCAATCCTCCGAACCG
Source organism: Ormia ochracea (assembly GCA_963402855.1). NCBI lineage: Eukaryota > Metazoa > Arthropoda > Insecta > Diptera > Tachinidae > Ormia > Ormia ochracea. The sequence continues at coordinate 14,761,308 of OY727107.1, read as the reverse complement.
ATGGACCATAATGAGAATTGTGAACAATTTTGCCGAGCATGGGATAGTCCACAGAAGACCTTACCATCGAAACCCTTCAGTTCGAACGGAGGAAACAATCGCTGCTGTAGCTGCTGCCATACAAAACAATCCACGTGTTTTGACAAGAAGCTTATCTGCTCAAATGGGTATAAGCAGACAGTCATTACAATCAATTATGCACAAAGATTTGCACTTATTCCCATATAAAATTAAATTGGCCAACAAACTGAATGCTGCAGACTTGCCGATTCGCTTGGAATTTTGCCAGAAGATGCTTCAAATGGTGGAAGAGGATGGAAACATGTTGAACTGTCTTTTCATGTCTGACGAGACCCATTTGGATTTAAACGGCAACATAAACAAACAAAATTGTCGAATATGGAGTGCTTCCAACCTACAGATACTCCATGAGACGGAATTGCATCCACTTCGTGTCGCAGTGTGGTGTGCAATTTCATCATACTGCATTGCCGGGCCCTATTTCTTCGAAGAAAACGGTCACACCGTTACAGTTACTGGAGACCGTTACTTAAGCATGTTGAGAGAGTTTTCTTTTTATCCAGAATTACACCAAATGAGAATTTCTTTCAACTCTGTGTGGTTTCAGCAGGATGGTGCAGCTCCTCACATAGCTTAACCTGTTATGACAGAATTGCGAGGAAATTTTCCCAATAAGCAGAAACTCCACATTCCGTTGGCCACCCAGGTTGCCTGTCCTTACTGTAGCTGACTTTTTCTTGTGGGGTTATTGCAAACAGGAAGTCTACAAAGCAAAACCAACAAATTTGAATCAACTAAGGCAATCCATTCGAGAAACAATTGCGGCTATTCCTGTCTCAACTCTCCAAGCAGTAATGAACAACTTTTTGGTAAGATGCCGCACATGCATCAACGACACAGGGCTTATTTAAATTCCATTATTTTTAAAACTAATTAAGCTATATTTAATAAAATTGAATGAGCTTTAACATGAATAAAAGAAAAATGAATTCCATACACTGAAAAAAAAAATTTTGGAGTTTCTTAATGTAGCAAAATTCATCAGCCACCTTCTAATAAAAGCATTGTAGAGAAGAAGTCAATTCTACATAACAATTTTATGATTTTTAGCATATAAAAAATATTTCACATTCTTTCTTTTTTAAATCAGAATTAAATCAGGATTAAGTGTATTTCACTTAAAGCTTCTAACTATAGGATCATGCAAATTGTTAACTAAGTCGCGATTGTGACTATAACGGATTCTGAAAGCCAACTACGTTTTCTCTTAGGTGTGTTTTTCGTTACTAAAAGTTTTTAGCTTTAAAGGCTGATTGTAATGAAAATAATTGCATATAAATGTGATTCCACAAGCCATAATTAAATGGCACTTAATCCAAATTTCAGTACATCACGAAATTGACTATTATGTAAATATTTTCTTTAAAAAGGGCGTACAGCGTTAGCAAATGTGTGTAATATGAACAATATGGCTAATGTGATAATAAGTGATAGTGACTATAAACGAAATCTACTGTAATTTGTGAACATTGTCTTTTCCTAGACTCCACGCACGACCAACAGCGTATTCGCGTTTAATAATTAAAATACTCTTTCCTTACCTTCTCTTTAATTTGTTTATTTTAATGATGAGTAAATAAAGTTGGAAATTATTTTTTACTAAAAGCAATTTTGAAAAATAGGGTGTTCCAAAATTAACGGAGGATTTGTGTTGTTCTATCGTGTAACGATACATTTTATGGAATTGTCTTTTTTCACTGGTGTTGCCTACACTTTACAGCTTAAATGAGGTCAACTTCTGGTCTTGCATTAATTTTGCAACTCAATGTAAATCTTCCAATTAGTATGGGGCACCCTTTAAAATACATTTGTGCAAATAATTGTTAAAATTAAAGTATAAAACTCATTAGTGATTTTGTATAGCAATCGACGACTTGATGTATAAAAATTTATCCGCTACAGCTTAAGGTTAGAATCAAAAAGACTCTAAGCTGTAAATTACATCAAACATCAAGATTATTTTGGTCCGATTAATAAAAAATGTAATCAATTTGAAGTGATCAAATTTTTGAAATGCATTTAAAATTTCAATATGCATAAATACGAGAATGCATATGTACTATACATACATGTGTATGGTTGTGTAACAATTATCGTTGTTGCAGTCAAATTGCAGCCAATTGTATTCGCTGTACGCACTAATTTTTATTGTTATACATTTTTTTCTTTTAAATTTCGCAATTCTTTTCACAATATATAGCAAATTTAAATGGGGCAGTTGTATAACTGCTTTAATTTTAATAAACTACGAGGTGTGATCACAAAATAACCGTTATTTTCAAATTTCGTGAGTTACATATGTCGATTTTGACATATTCTTTCTGTTATGTTGATACAATCCCTTTTGGGTTGTCAGTTTGTTTTTGGCAGATAAAAAGATTAGTCCTTTTTTGATGTGCTTTTCGATTTTTTACTATATATTACTAAAATTTGAGTAAAAACCACATCCCATGGGCATCGCTCAGAAGCTGTTGAACGTCGTCATAACTGGTGATGAATCAAGGCTGTATGAATATGACATTGCAACCAAAGCCCAATCACCACAATGAATGCATCCATAAGAGCCAAGACCGAAAAAAGCGCGTCAAGTTCAGTTAAATGTGAAAGTTTTGCTCACTGTTTTCTTCCATTGCAATGGCCTGGCGCATCATGACTTCTTGCCGCAAGGTCGTACGGTCAATAAGGAATACTACCTTGAATTTATGCACCAATTGCCCGAAGCAAATCCGTCAAAACCGTATAGAATTCTGAAAAACCAATCATAGATTTTGCAGCATAATAACGCACCAATTCACTCATCGATGCTTGTATGTCAGTTTCTACGCAAAAAACAAAACCAGGACTTGGCCACCGCTAATTTTTCCTATTCCCAAAACTGAAGACATCGATGGAAGGAAAGCGTTTTGCTACGATTGAGAAGATAAGAGAAAAATCGAAACAGGAGCTGTTGGCGATATCAAAATTCGCATTTCAGAAGTGTTTCGAGGATTTTTAAAACGCTGGCATAGGAGTATTATATCTGAGAGGTATTACTTTGAGGAGGCCAAGATAGTTATTGACAGACAAATAAATAGTTTTGGAAAAAATTTAAAATAAAGGCCTTACCCCACCTATCCCACACAGCCGAACGGCTCATTCACACGAAATTGATAGCAAGTCATAGCCTGATACTTTATAAAATCAAATAAAAATGGCGTATATGATGGTACACCATATTATTCATATATTACGAAAACATATAAGTATTTTATGTTTGTTACATACAAATAAAATAATTTATTCTATTTGGCGCTGCAGAAAACTGTTGATTAACACAATAATTTAAGCTTTAAACAAATTTTTAATAATAATATACTTTTTGCATTTTTTTATTGCTTTGCATCACAACGCAGCCGCTTGAAGAGAAATCACTACGGATCAGACGAAATCTATAATTTTATGAAAATTTTCAAAAACTTTTGCAAGTGGTATTCGACTGTCCAAAAGATAATACGGTTTTAGGTTACACTATAATACTTCTTCATAATACATGCCAAATTTGGCACGTTCCAATACTGAGTGGGATAGTGAAACAAGGCCTTAACGGTTATTTTTCGATCAGGCTTCGTATATCAAATATTTAGATGTAAATATGCTGAAGTTTGATATATTATATTCTAGGTTGGACATCTAATACATGAAGCCTATTCAGCTCTCTCATTTCATTCAAAAATGTATTATAAAAAAAAACGAATTCGAGCCTTTCCACATGAGACCGACGATATGTATATATGCATGAGAAAAAAATTCAACGTTGTAGCCACAGAACTTTTCATCTACTCATATTTAAAAGTGAAATTGTACAAATTTTACAAAACAAGCAGTCTTATGAAATGTAAATAAATTCTGTTTTAAAATATGTTACAACCAATTGAATACATCAATCAATCAATATTCTTGTGTACAATTAATACGAACTTTAACTCTGCTTTACATGATTTTTACGTTTTTCTTTTTTTTCCTACATAAATGTCATTTATATTTTGTGTTCTAAATTAAAAATAAAATAAAATAAAATGTATTTATTCAATTGTATGAAAAACAGTTCCATCGTGATGAAAATTCTCATATACAAATCAATGCAAATTCATTAAAAGAATTAGTACTTACATATGTGGCCGTGCTTAGATTTTTTATTAAATGAAAAGTCGTAAATTAACCTTTTTGTTCAATATATCTCGATATTTTTGCAAACTATCCTAAAATTACCAATTTTTGTATTATATATTATATGTGATTTCTTTTGAAAAACTAACCAAAAAAAATCTTTAATATTGTTTTCTTCCATAAAGTTCAACATATAAAGTACGACTGTCATCATATATTTTAACTGAATAATTAATTTTTTTTATTGTTAAGCTGGTCTTTTTATTTAGTGTTGTAAGCACTCTCATCAGTAGTGCTTATACCAAAATAAACTAATTGAGAATTACAATTAGCACAATCAAAACAAACCACGAACCCAAAAAAAAAAAAATGTTTCGATAAGAATACATTTTATTGTCTATTGAGTAGTAATAAGTAAATATTTGGCAAATGACGAATGTTAATTTTAAACCTCAGAGTTTGCTAAACTTTCTGCATTTATTTCGATATTTCGTTCTAACTAATATTAACCACAATTTTTTTTTATAAATCAAAGGAATTCAAAAGTTGTTTTTATTTTCTTTTAAACTTTTATCTAGAAAACTTTCCCGAACAAGCCCATTTAAATGTTATGCTTTTCATGTTTAACATCACTAAATTATCTGTGCATTTGCTAGTGTGCATTTAATAAGTCAATAACTTTGTCAACATGCAAAGAAAGCTTAAAGTTCAACACTTTCCCAATTATAAAAGCAGGATAATGATTTGATAGTGCCAAATATTTCAAATATTTATTTATTTATTTACTTGTTATTACAATTATATGAATATAATTATAATATGGGTAAAAGCATTGGCTGTAGTGGTCATCGGCTAAGCTCGCCGACGGTGAATTGAACATCGATCTCTCTCGTGACAGGCGGTTATACTGACCACTATACTGTCGAGGACTGCAATTCAATTATATACTGTGAAAATATCTGTAATTTTTCTTTGAAAACTCAATATCAGAGAAATGTTGTGACATTAGACGTGGTATATTTCATCGATCTCTCTCGTGACAGGCGGTTATACTGACCACTATAATGTCGAGGACTGCAATTCAATTATATACTGTGAAAATATTTGTAATTTTTCTTTGAAGACTCAATATCAGAGAAATGTTGTGACATTAGACGTGGTATATTTCATCGATCTCTCTCGTGACAGGCGGTTATACTGACCACTATAATGTCGAGGACTGCAATTCAATTACATATATACTGTGAAAATATTTGTAATTTTTCTGTGAAAACTTAATATCAGAGAAATGTTGTGACATTAGACGTGGTATATTTCTAGTAACTTATGGGGCGTTTCCACCCCCTTTTTACGTTTAGTTTTTTTATAAATCATTAATGACATTTGGCTACAAAAAAGAAAGCGTTTGTGCAGTTTCAATTAGGAAGGTTCAAACGGTATTAACAATGTAGCGAACTTACATATGAACATACTTAAGTTTGTGTGTTACACAAAAGCCCTCATTAAAATAAAACACTTTCATATGGCTTCATTGTAGTCTAAAGTAAGAAAGTATACTAATGACAGTGTCGCTAGGACAACAGCATAACTTTACTATTAACGTTGCCTATAGAGAAATTTCCAAATTATATATGTATTTAAATTAAACAAAAAAAAAAAAAACACTAATAAATTTCTGGTTAAAATGTACCCATGTGGGTTGACATAAACTGCCTAAGTGAATTTCCGCTGACAGCCACTTGTTAAATTTCCGCAACTCAAAGCCTTGCATGGATGTATTGTAAATGACGTCATTTTCAATATTTCTGTCACAATACAAAGATACATAAAAATTACATAAATTTTTAGAGAAACCAAATATAAAATCAAATACCAACCTACACATGTATTAATATATGGTTTGTCTAATGTAAAAAGGCCCTAAATCTAGGACCTAGATAATTTCAATGCTTGTATATTAAATTCATATATTGAAGTTAATAAAAAAATCCATTGTAAAAATATATTAGAATATATTGCAAGTGCTTGCAAACACCAATAAATAACATCCAACTGTTGCGTTCCATTAAATAAATAATGCTAGAAATACCAATAGTGAAATTAATGTCAAAATGAAAGGTCAGCAATAAAAAGGCGTTCAATCAATTAGACAAGATCCAATATTATGGCCGAATTCTCAGAGGGAATAATAGTTTTAATTATTGTGTAAGAGTTAAATAAAACAATCTACAATAGCATCTATAAGCATCAGATAAAAAATGAAATTCGAATATGCAGCGAATCCATTCTAAAAAAACCAAGCCAGAATGTGAATCCATAAGCTATTGTTTTACTAAATGACACAGAAGAAACAAGCAGACTTAAAAGGCACCACATCCTGCAAAGCCATTTAAACATGATCGCAATATGAATAGTAGATTTTAACTTTTTATTATATCTTATTTACATGCTGATCGCAGTGGAGTGCAACACAATTTGTAATACTTCTAGCCATACCAAATTTACTTATATCCTTGATGGGATACATTTTAAATAAGGAAAAGGAATCTTATTATTAATCGGCACATTATAAATTCACCTAACAATAATATATATAATAAAGTAATGGATGAAGTATCACATACGCCTGATGGAGAAAGTAAGCTAGATCGAGATTTTCTGCTGTTTCAGTTTCAAAAATATTATCCGTTAAAAATTATTGGTTAATACATGTCATCCATAAACCCTTCTATAACATGAAGAATACAGAGGCCGTCAGCACGAAATACTACAACATGTAGCCATATTTTACGGTTGCTTTTAAATGTTAGCCTTACAAGCCAGATTTGAGTTTCCTGCATACGTATCAGGATACATCCAATTGAAATATGTTGTATTTACTTTTGGCAGTAAATATTACCTTTTTCAGAATGACTGAGTTTCCTGGCCAAATTTAAAAACGACTGTAAAGCAACACAGTGACAGGATCTTAATCCGATAGAACGTGTATAGATTTTATAAAACTGAGAGAAATTTATAACAAAAATGCTGGAAATATACCATCAAAACATTGAAATTCAATCCGGTACTGCAACGAACAAGTCTTCCAACTTTATATTATATTTTTTTTTGCTTGAATTCTTAGTGACCCTTTATTACGTTAAAAGAAAGTTCATATAAGATTTGAGTTTTTTTTTCATTTAATTTGTTTGTACAAAAAAAAAGTGTTGCATTTTTTGTTTTTATTTTTAATAACGTATTAAAATAATAATTTTATAAAAATCTTTAACATACGACTTATGTTCAAATGCAGTATTCTACCATTACTGACTGCGCTTGAAATTTGTGTCAGTCAGAATTTGACAAAATTAAAACATTTTTTTCCGTAATGCTAAGTATTTCTAAATAAATATAAAAACTTACCAAGAAAATAAAAAGCAATATATTTTCTATCAATTGAATTAAAAAATATGTATGCATGTAGAATGTACTAGTATGTAGAATTTCTTTTGATGTAACTCCAAAAAAAAAATTTTGTTTAATCTTGTTACACAAACTTCACATTTCCTTTATTATAAAATTGTTTATTATCTTTCTATTTAATACTTTACAAAACAGCTGCTTAAGTATCTGAATCTCAATAACTATTAATTATTGACAAACGAATGCTCGTCTATGGATGCAAACAAAATTTTCATCAATTTTTGTATGTATGTATATATGTATGTATGCATGCTCCTTCACTTCAAGCTTCATGACTTGCATTTGAACATACACATTCCACACACATTCACTTTCACACATACATACCGTATTTTATGGTCCTTTAACTTCAATTATTATTGAAGTGCTTTTATTTTGACACCCACTAAATAATATTTTTCAAGTAATTTTACATTTGATTTTTACTAATAAAATTGTTTATATTTATGAAATAAAAAATTGTTAAGCATTACATATGTATGCACCAAATCTATTTTCCACTTTCACCGGTCACTTTCAAGAACGTATTGACGTTTACGCGATTCACAATCAACTGTATTGTTGGATGCCAATGTATTCCAATTATAAAGTTTTTGCAACTGTACAGCAATTAAGCAGCGCTTCAACTATGTTGTCAAAAATCAAGTGACAAATTTGGAACAAAACCATGGCGTATGGTAATTTTAAATCATTTTTGACAGCTTAGTGATTACCTAACACAACTTATACTGAGTGACAGTATTCACCACATAACAGTATTTTTTAATTACACGATTACATACACATGTGTATCCTTTACCAAAAAAAGGCTTATTATTTGATACAAGTTGCTTATATGGTAAAAAAAATTTAAAATAGTTGCAATTTTCTATTGTGAACTTAGCTATGCTTACATTTACGTATATTTGTGCACATATATAATACTATAGCTTTTTCCTATAGTACGTAAAGTACTATATGTTTGACCGTCTATTATTAAAAATTAGTTTTTTATTTAAACTTAAAAAAACGTATTATAATAATTGCTATCAAGGCGAATTTATTACCAAGTGGTATTCATATCAATTCGCCAAGATCGCTATGAAGCGTAATCTGTTAAAGAGTTGCCTGACAGAAAATTTTAATTATTAAATAATATTGGTGGTTTGCCAATTACCGCGTCACCTGCACTTTCTTTTTAAATAAATTTCATCACACAATTTTGAAATAAATTACTTTTTTTATCTCTTTTACAATCAAAATCTAACATTTGTAATAATTCCAAACATGAATTTTATTTTCTTAAATGATTAATTTTCATATTATCAGTAGCAAACGTTTAGGGTAGCACTGTGTTCAAGAAAGATTCTCAAATTATTTGTTAAAAATATAAAGTATACTTTTAGTCTGAGGACAAATGCAATTTCAGCTTTCTACAGGTGTATTCGCAATCCAATGGAATTATCACATCAATAACTTTTTTCATTCTTCTTTAGTGTTATTAGTCCAGATAAATATAGTATATAACTCATTGTTATAGTAATACTTTTGTCCGCTATGACTTCCACTTTCGAACAAAAAACGCTTTTCCAAACTACTCACAGTATTATTTCTTCACTGATTCAAAACAAATTTTTCCAGCAAAATAAATGAAATGATACACCACATCCGACGGTTCACATGATTTATTTTAAAATTAAATACTAGTTTAAACTATATACTATTCATGTTTAAATGTAACCTTTTATTTTTATTATTATTTAATTTGCGCAAAAACCTTCTCTTCTATTTTATTTTAAAATATTTAAAATAAAACATTTGCCTTATAAAACAGCTTAATTATAATAAAATACTCCTCGAACAGAATCACCAAAGGTGAGCGAAATATCAGAAATTAAAATAAATAAAATAGAAAAAGTAATTAATAATGCAAAGAACTAAAAGTTTGGAGAAAAAAGAAAAGCAGTATACAAATATTGTAACTTTTTATTTCTATTGAAGAAAAAAATGTCAATGATACAAATATAATTTAAAATATAGACACAAAAAGTTGAAAAACGGAATAAAATTTAAAATAAAGCTGAAATGTGAAACAAAAAATCAATCCATTTCTTAAGAAAATATACGGAGGACATAAAACAGCATAAGGAATTGAGACCTGAAAAACTTATAAAGCTACTTATTACAATTTTATTTCTTTATACTGTTAAGATTTTTTATGTTATTCTTTAATTTATATAAAAAAATACTTTTTCTGTTTTCACGGCAAAATAGCTAAAAGGCAATTTGATGTGACAATTTTGATGCAAAATGCGAAATTGACATAAAAATGTATATTATAAATACCTTGGAACTCTAATAATATTTTGTACGTTGAATTTAGGATTTGTGTTGGAAGTAGATTTTAAAACGACTGTAGATAATTTTTTTATTTTTTAAAAACAGAGTTGTTTGAATTTCATTTCAGAAAGAAAACAATTTGATGACACCAATATTGATCTTTAATTCGTACGGTAACGAGTGATATCTGCTAACAAATACTATTTAGTCACTGGCATCAATAACAAATTCAAAAGCCGCCTTCGACTTACGAATATTTTCAAAAACGTATGAAATATCTCGACAGAATGATTTCGTTTGGCTACATGCTCTTCTAGGTCTAGTTCTTAGGGCTATACAAGAGGCGTTTAAGACATCATTTTGCTTCTGGCATTCATTTTTTATACTGCTGCTTATATTACAACTTAACGATTTTCGCCTTGTTCTCTTTGCTATACAAGAAGTATCTAAATTAAAATATGTGCTTCCTGTATTTCTTTTCTCGGGGACCATTATTTCTTTCTGATTAAAATTGTTTGTGCATAAGTGAACATCGTTGTTTTCATTGCAATTCGATCTTATAGGTTTTGACGGTACAATGTTGGTTTTTTGGTTTTCACGGAATTGTAAAAAATTTTGCAAGAAAACATCATCGCTTTCCGATGCAATAGTGGATGCGCTTGTGGCGTCACTATTAGATAACTTCTCTTGAATACGTCTTTCTTTTTTTGTTATAGATTGCCCTTCACTATTTGTCAAGTTACTTTGTATGCTTATAGTTCCTATTTGTTGATTCTGAAGAACTGATTGAGATATTTTTAAGTTCTTCATGTCTGAAGTATTAAATACATCTGGAGATGTTTCTTTTATTCGCCCAGCAACTTTAAAGTCATTAACTACACCATGTTCGAAATCATTTGTAATTTGTCTTGAGTTAATCATCGTACAATTGGGCTTATTTGCCCTATCGTTCAAAACCCCTTCACTGGTTTCGGTTTCACTTCTTATGCTTAATTTGCTACCCTCGCTTCTCAATATCCGGGAAAATCCACACCCTTTTAATCTTAAGTTGTTACAGCACTCCTTTTTAGCATTTTCATCTTTTGAACCTTTACCGCTACTCTCCTTAATTCTTTTGTTTCTATTAATATTTCTGGTAAGACACTGTTTTACAGGATTTTCACCTTTTGAATCTTCTCCGCTCGTATCCATAATTCTTCTAAATCTATTATATTTTTTTGATGTATGAGGCATTTCTTCATCACTTCCATCCAAATTTTCTATTAACATAATTCTATTATGCTGTTTTGTTGTATGAGGCATTTCTTCAGCACTTCCTTGCAATTCATCTATTCTTCCAATTCTACTAGGTTTTTTTGTTGTATGAGGCATTTCTTCATCACTTCCTTGCAAATCATCTATTCTTCCAATTTTACTATGTTTTTTTGTTGTATGAGGCATTTCTTCATCACTTCCTTGCAAATCATCTATACTTCCAATTCTACTATGTTTTTTTGTTGTATCAGGCATTTCTTCATCACTTCTTAGCGAATGTCCACTCGGGTCTTTTCTCTTCTCTGCTGTTTTATTGCTTGTATCCATAAGTTTTATAATGGCCTGTAAATCTTCTTTGTCACTTATTTGACAGACATCAACGTATTCATCTTCATTATTTGCACTTGTTACATGAGAGTTTAGACTTTCGCGACCACTATCACCTTCTTCGAAAGCCACAGTACAGTCAGCACAATAAAAGTTTTTAGTTTTTTTGTTAAAACATTTTTTATGTATAGCAGCAGAACCACAAGTAATACACATTATAAAAGGATTGTCATTACTGTGATCTTTACGTCCTTTTCCGTTCTTACACTTTTGAGCGCAACATTCGCTAGGCCTCTCATGCAACTCGGCAAAGGCGTTGGGTTCTAACTCCCACGCAGCATCTCTGCAAAAGATAATAACGTTTTTATTTTATAACTGTTAATTTGAGCAACATTTGCTTTTCATTCACAACTTGTACTTTCAAAAGGAAATTATTTAAATAATTTTTTAATTGATTGTACATTAATACATACTCGTATATGAAACATATTAATTTGTATTAAATAGAAGGGGTTCTGCACAAAAAATTCGAATATAGATTGATGATCTACAAATTGTATCAACTGATTTATATGTTTACAAAAGAAATAAGAAACGCTGAGTGTAAATTTATGCATTTTTACGTAAACTTTTTCACTCCTGTTCTACAAGGAGACTATTATATTCATGATAATCCACTACATATTCTGCTACACTGATCAAAAAGTTCTAGCTTTACGCCCTTTTTAACAAATGGAATACCAACATCTCCACAGATTCCACTAAATTATTTGGATTATAACACAATTTCTAATTAATAGGAGAAATGAAACCATTTATTTATTGTCATACAACGACAACTATTAAGTTTCTCACTTCAAATGGTTTCTTAAACTTAATTTGTACTGCTATTTTTTTAATTTATTTCCTTTTTATTTTTTATTCGTTATTTTCATTTTGAATTAAGCTTGAAATCTGAAACAAAATCGGATATGACTTTTTTTAAAAAAAAAAAATGATATTGCAAATTCAAAAGGTTTTAATGTAAATTTTAATGCTTTCGGTATTCCATTTCGATAGCAGTTTTTGTTGGTGATCAAAAAACATAATTGAAGAATGCATTCCCATTTCAATGCCAAACTTTTCAAAACAATATTTTAATTATATGCAGCGGATTATCTATGCAAACCGCTACGAAATTTCCCAATTTTTCGACTTTATTTTAATTTTAGTGATCCGCATCAGGCTTTTTTTTTTTTTTCTACAGACTCTTTTGGTTTATAAAATGTTAGTTGCAATTCCCCGATCTCACTCTTTTGATCTATGGTTTCTAGGAGGCACATTAAGTACTGCATTTCAATCCCTTCTTGACGCAGTCATACTCTAGAATATAGATGTGAAGTTCCTTCACTGTTAGTACCATTGAAATTCAGCTTAAGTTACTTCATTATGTGCCTAATGATCTTGTCTATCTATACATTAATTAAGGTTAATTTGATTCCTAATCTAATGTTCTTCTGCGAAAATCTGCCTTCCCCACCCCAAAATTATGCCGCATTTTTTTATTTTTTTGTGTGCGTAACTCAATCCGAAGTACTTGTACCTGATTGATTGCCTGTCAAACTTGCAATTATACAGATAAATATCTCTCTAACCCTAATGCAGAGAAAAAAGGTGTCTTACATCTAGACACTCAAGACTGGATATCCCACAAACCCTAGGAGCACAAAACATGCATGCTGCTTTGCAAAATATGTATTTACATTTCTTGTTAGGTATGAATTTATAGCTCGTGAAATTATTTTCACTCAGTAATATAAAAAAAAATTCTGACCACATTTGCAAAATTACCAAACTACTTGCACTAAATTACGAGAACCGAAATGCAGAGAAAAATGTTTTTATTCTGACTCACTAAGTTATATTAGCGAAACTTACTGATTCGGTATAAAGATTCCACTATGAGGTAGCTTTTCTCGAAAAATTTCGACATTATTGCACAAAGGACACTTGAAGAAATATCCCGCGCTCAATGCAAACTTTTGCAAACAGAAGTTATGAAACCAACCACTACGGCAGCAAGGCGGTAAAATAACTCTTAAGGCTTTAAACTTGTTGTTGGTACATAAACTTTCATAGCAAATTAAACATGTTTCATCGGGATTGGGACGTTCTTTTGGTATTATTGCGTGATGTCGGCAGTACGAACTAAAATCATGACTGAATATGTATTGACAGTCGTGTTCCAGGCCACATATTAAATGATAAGAACGGTGACATTTTTGGTTGCAGCAACCTATATTGGCGTACTTTCTCTTACAGAATACGCATATCTGGAATTGACATTTGTAGTATCATTAATCAATTATATGTTTTATATAGTTTTCATAACTTACCACAGAAGCAATACGATTAACTTCTTTCTTAATATCCTCCTCCAAAAATCCTATAATACCTTCGTCCTCTTCGCCATTTTGTGCCAAATTCGATGACAAATACTACATTGAATTGAACATTAACAAGAAATTATTCTATTTTATGCAGTTAAACTTTCCACACTTACCAAACAAAATGTATGTACACCAATACTTCGTTCATTTAGAAACTTTCCATACCGAATATCATCCTTTCGGGAAGATTGGCACAAAATGCATTTATTCATTATAAATATTGACCGCAGTTTAATTGTCTATAAAATTTAGTAGTATTTCTATACACTTTTTGCTACAAAAAAGTATACCAATAATTTGTTTTATTTCACTACAAATAACATGTAAGTATATACATTTTGTGTAAAATATGACACCAAGCGCGCTTCTTTTGTTTTGTTCTTTTATTGTGCTTGACTCAAAGCGAATTCAAATCCGGTAATACCACGGCGAATTAATTTACAATTCCCTTTGGATTGACTTTGACACAAAAAGCCGTTGCGTTTAATAAATATTAAAATCGGTACCGATCAAACCTTTTGAAATATGAAGCAATTTTTTTCAGGTCCACAACAACCAAACGTTTGAAATAACCATATTATCAAAAACATAGTAAAAAAAACATTGACATAGGATAACTCGCACTATTGACAGAATGCTGAAAAATCTAAAGCAAACATCCAATCAACTGAAAACTTAAGCGACATCGCTATCAATTAAATATGCAATTAACCAAGGCGAATTTAATTGGTAGTGAATTCAACTTCCAAGTAACCAATTTATTGATTGTTTTTGTTTGCTTAGCTTCCCCAGCAGCCAAAACATTTCTCAAATTTCATCTTCGAAGAATGGTAAACGTGGAACCGTAAAGAAATATTGCAACAAAATTTTTCTCTTAGATTTTTCAAATCCGAAATCAGTTCTAGGGAAAAGTATAACAGTCGCATTGGGTCTGTCACATAGTTAAAATGCTCAGAGATGTACAAGATGCTAAAATATCTAAAATTATCACAACAAATGCAAATAAGGATTTTGGACAAGTCATTAACCCGACATCCTTACACGCGCTCAAATCAAAACTTTAATTTCTGAATTGATTTGAAACTAGATGGCTTTATTATATAATTATCTTAATGGTAAAAAGATACAACCAATTTAGAAGACATCCGCCTGATTTATGTCTTCGAACCTTGGTCCGGTTCCAATTTTTTAAATATTATGTGTTTACTGGGTCCACTTACGATTTGTTTAAAAATTAACTTTTGAATCTATTTACATCTATTCATTTTATGTCGGATCTGATTAACATACCTAGTATGTTTTAACAGACTGGTATGTTTGCAGTCAGCATCTGCTGTCATTTCTACTAGAATATAGTCTTTTATATTTGTGTATGTATATTTTTGTTATTTATTTACTTTGTACCGTTAATTTCTGCACTTCCTAATTCTCCATATTTTTGGTGTTGTCAAATTCTGTCTCCTTTGTTTTAGTAAAACCTTTGATTGTAACAACTTTACCCCTTTCCACATTCAAAATTTTGCTGAATTGCATGCCAGGAGAAAGATCTTTATCTTCATTGCTTTTCAAACCGTGGTAATCAGCCCAATCGTTCCGTCCTGTGCAAATCATGTAGCCAACAAAAGCCAAAGCATTCCAGGCAAGTATACCATAAGCAATACTTAAACGCCGTTTCCAGATAACTGCTTGAAATTCTGGTATAGCATTTGTGTTACGTCTCACCAACCGGCGCAGCCATTTCATTTGAAATAAAGTCATTTCCCGAATTAATTTGTTATTTAAATCATGCGTTATATAAAATTAGATTACTTAAATACAAAGAAAATATGTTTTATTAGAAACTATATTTTGCCAGCTGTTAAATGCTGAATTGCTATTGTGACAAAAGAAACCTTCGTAAACACAAGGCAAAACAAAAAAATTTTTTGACGGCGTTTTCCATTTGCTTTTAAAAATCGCATTGTGTGTTTATTTGCTTTTTCTGTTTTTATTTATGTTGCGAACTGCAATGGCAAATTTATTTTGTGTTGTACTTAAAAAGGATTCATCATTTTATTATAAATTCCGTCGAAATTTTAACCTAGCCGCCGCATAAAAACTGGTACCAACATGTTTCTTTGTGTAACTATAATTAAAGGGATGGCAAATTATATTATGTGACAAAATTACCTAAGCAATTAGAGGAAAAAAATTATAAAAATTATTTTTAAAACATTTCTTTGAAAACGCAATTAAATGATTCCATCTTGTAATAATAACAATTAATTAAAAATTACTGTTGCAACCGAGGAGGAAACTAAAATACATACTTTCCTTCGTGCATTTATGCATGTTAAAAAATACTTTAAGCATAATGTTAATGCAAACTCAACAATTTAATAATTTGGATTATCGTCGACGACAAATAGACACTTTAAAAATATTTAATGACAAGTAAGTCAATTTTGCTAAATAATTGTGTTTGCTTTAAAAATTTCTTCGAATCTTCTATTTAGTGTGGTAGAGGTGTGTGAGCTGGAAGAGTATTGCATTCATTTCGAATCCGGAGGACGAAAATTTGTTTTATCTGTTTTCTTGGGCTTCAATTTTCCTAATGAAAGACCTAAAATAATAGTTAGCCCCACTGTGCAACATCCGTGGGTAAATGGATCAACAGCTGAAGTGGAATCTGCTCCTGGTCTCTTAAATGTAAGTAAATTATATATTAGTAAGGGCAAATCAAATGTGCAATGTTATGCGATTTCGAAGGCAATCATTACGTCATCCGTCTCTTGTCAATAAAGTGGTATACAAGTTGTTTCGATATTATGGATGAAACTTAAACAATTCTGCCGTATATAGAAACATACATATATATGCCAACAATCATTGTATTAATACAAATTGTTTATCGGATTAATGCTAACATAACAGCTCATCTTTATCATTAAACTAATTCCATTTTTATCATAAACGATTATTTGGCTTAATGTTTATTTTCTTCGTTTCAGTATTCCCCGCACTCAGACTTAGGTCGTATTGTGCAAGCAATAATTAGGGAATTTGAACGTTTTCCACCTCTAGTGATTGAAGCCCAAAGCCCCATCACTATGCCAATTGTTGGTACTTCCTCCTCACAGCAAACACATCAACAACATTCCCATATTCATCATAACCACCCTTACACATTACAAATAGCTAAATCGTTGGAAGGTGGCGCTAGCAGTGGTGCCTCTAACAGTAGTCAAGAAACCTCTCCACATGTACCATCGAAATCGACTTCACCACGTTTAAATGAAAATAATTTCCCTAATCTGTCCACTCTTTCTCTGGAGGAGCTCAAGCAATTGGATAATGATCCTGAGTTTTTTGATGATTTCATTGAAGAGATGTCGGTGGTGCAACAATTAAATGAGGAATTAGATTCAATGATCAATCAAGTAGAATCAATATCCAACGAAAATGAAACCAAGGGAACACATCTATTTGAACTGAAACGTAAATTAAGCGATGATGTTACAACACTTAAGACTCTGGGGGAAAAATGTGATCAATTAAATAAAAAGTATCTCAAGAAATCCGACGAGTACAATCCTCAGCATATAAGAGAACTATTGCAGATAGCAGCCTCTAATGCCGACTCAGAATGTGAACGTCATGTAGAGCAATTTTTAAATGGCAAAATCGATGTTCAAACATTTTTGCAAAGTTATACACGTTGCAAAAAATTGAGTTCCGAAAGAAAAGCTAAAGAGGAAAGATTGGGACAACAATTGAGGGCTTTAGAAAGGGCAGGAATATAAAGAAAAAAAAACTCCTTATGATTAACTGTCCAGTTCAATAGCAGAGAAGAAAGCGCACACATTTTGTTATGTGCATACTGGAGTTGGTTTGATTGCTGGTTATTATTGTATATTTATAGTGATTATTTCAATTAAATCGTTTTCTTTTTAAAATTAATTTTATTATATCCTTAAATACTTGCTATTTTTCACTTCTAATCCTAGAAGCTCTTTTCATTAAAAGAGAATTTTGTGAATAACATGCTTAAATCATTCAAATTTATCTGCGTAATTAATAGCTAATTGAATGGAATTATTTTAGTTTTATTTAAATTAAATAAAAGCTGCCTAATAGTTATAAAAATTAAATAAAAAGTTAAAATAATATTGTTCAAAAGGGTAATACCTGAGAAATTTTAAAAGTTCATTTCAATTGGATTAACAGCAAAAAACAAAACAGCGTAACAAAGACGGAAAATAATTTGGTAACAGAATGGAAAAACTGGTTCTGTACTTTTAACAGAAAAAAATGGAAAATTTTTCACATTAAAACTTACGCTTATGCATATTATCACATTATATTTTTAACCGCCTATATGGTAATAAAATGGAATACAAACCTCATGCATGGGGCGTTGGATCATTCCATTTTAAATTTAACCGATGCTATACAGAAGAGTGGAAAAAGCAAACAAAAAACGATACTGAATTTCTCTGAACAATTCGTATGAGAATAACAGTAACTATAGAGATCTAATTCTATCCTATGCGGAGATTTTAGGATTCTAAAAAATTTTAATATTAGGAATCGTTCATGCCATTCTACACTAATAATCAAGTATTGCTAAGCGTAAGAGCCTGAAAGGACATGATATATAATCAAAGTTGATCAATGACTGGAAAAAGGGTACGCACTGATATAGCTTGCTGTTTCGTTGATCCATCCCGTACAGATAACTTCACTTCTGAAACGAATATTAAGGCAGTAGTTCTCATTGTAAGCTAACATACATTGCTTGGACAATTCCCTGTCGTTCAATTCGGAGTAAAGAGTTTCTTATCAATAGATCTCATACCAATATTTTGCATATGAATTTGTAAATGCACCTTTTTTGGTATTGATGGAGTTTTCCCAAAGGGAAAATATTTACATGACACCATTTAATATATACTGCAAGAGCATGACTTGATTTTTTATATTTATTACTTTGTTTTAATTGTCCAGGTTATCATCAGCTTTTAAATGTTTCAAATAAAAAATTTCAAAATATAAATTTACTGTTAAAAATCGTTACGAATAGAATGCATGTTAGATACAAAGTATTAATCTAGACAGAATATAGAAATGCCTTATGCCTTATAATTAATATAGAAAAAGAATTTTTTTTTTTTGTGTTGAACTAACTATAGCAAAGTTCGACAAAGAACAGTCACCACTGGTTTCGTTGTGCGTCTACATTTGTCGGCATACCGCAGATCTATGACCACGTCCATAATTTTATTTTCTTTTTCAGTAATTATTGGATGTATGAGATGTACAGTATGTCACAAATTCATGTAATGCCTTTTCCCGATTTAAAGTTCACACATGGGTGGCAAGCACATGGTGGAAGAGAGATAAAATTGCTTACAGATTGTGTGAGCATAATTCTTTCAAAAGAAACTCTTCACTATTACATTTGTGAAATTAAAGAAAACGCATAGCCGATGCCCTCATCAGCCAGTGCTTCGAACCATATTGTAATTATATTCATATAATTGTAATATTAAGTAAATAAGTAAAATTATATTTTATTTTATTTTTTGCTTTAAATACGTACACAATACATGAATTTTCAATTACTTGCACAAAGTTTTCGTATAAATTTTACACATAGAAAAACAAATCAAATATAAAACAATAAAACTACTTCCCTTGCTTCACTTCAAACCACTTTTTATTCTTTTCTATAAATCTTTTATTAATTTCATAGGACAGATTTATAAAAAATAAATCATTATTGTAATTCCGATTTATAAAATAATACTACTGAAGAAAATGTTAATTTAATATAGCTTTGGAAAATTTAAAAATTATACCATTTAATTAAAAAAAAAATTAAAAGAAAAAAACAGTTAATGGAAATGAATTAACATCATAAGATGGATGTGCACAAATAATTCTGAATTTTATAGCTAATAATTGTAATTGATCCCTTCAGGTAAAATTAAATAAAGAGAATCTTAACAAATACAAACTTATCAAGAGAAGAATTTGGAATTTCATATTAAAATTATAGCTTACCCAGAACTACTCTGTTGGCATTTAAAGCTTACAATAAGTATGTCAGCTACTTCTAGGTGTAACAGTCTTCAATACACTGCAATAACAAGTACAGTTGCTGACTACTTACTCCTTTTGTACAGTTTGTAGATATCGAAGACTAATTAGCTTCCCTCATCTATGCACTTAGGAGCAAATGCAATTAGTTCTTTGTGGGTTCATGCTACAGAATAAAGTCGTTTTTTATATTATTATAAATGTTACCGTCTCTAAGTATAAAGTTGATTTGTTCATTTTAAATAATGTCGATATCGAAATTTTCAATTGGTATCACTATTTATAATTTTTTTCTTTTGGTAATTTGGTTTCTAAGAAGTTTTTCTTTTCATCAATATGTTTAATCAAGTAAAAACACTTTTAGCAATTAATTATATGCTTATTGTTAGAGAGGTTTACAATGAAATAAAAAAAAAATAAAATAAATAAGTTATTTACTGATCCATGGCTTCTTGACTTGTGTCATCAACATCCATGCCGGATGGTTCTTCTTCAGTCTTAGCATTGATGTTTGTGGTTTCATCAGTAGCCATGGCAGTAGCATTAGTAGGGATATCAGTTTCTTTTGTAGAATCTACAACATTGGGTGGCTCAGCCATAACTACCTCTTCAATAGTGGGAGAGGCCTCCTCTATAGCTACATCTTCTATCATAGGCTGATCGTTGAGGGCTAGTGTAGGAGGTGTTACAGTGGTTAGGATTGAAGATTCTTCAATTTCTTGTTTTGTGTCTTCCGCCTTTTTCTCTACTATCACATCCTTCACTTTTTCTTTCAATTCTGATCCTGAAGACTTTCCTTCTTCCTCTGTAATTGTGGCAGTGCTTACATTTTCGTGGTCGGTATTCTCTGTTGTTCGGGGTTTGTCAGTTGCAGTTGATTCTTCTTGCTGTTTTTGCTTTCCATCTATTTCCGTTTCTTTTTTTATTTCCTCATTTTTTGTGTTTTCATCTTCAGTCTTTTTAGGTTCATCTTCTAATTTCGAAATATCTTCAATTGTTTTAGTCGTTTCATGCGGCTTTACTATTTCAATTTCTGCTACTTTTTCTTCTGACTTATTTTCCTCCTCAATATTTATTTCAAGTTGTGGTTTGGCTTTTAAAACCTCTTCTTTTGCTTCTTCTACTTTCTCCTGTGGAATGTCTGGCGTTATTACTGCTTTATTTTCCCCTTTAGCATATTCATTCTTTTTTTTTATTTCTTTAATGTCTGCAATTATATTTTCGCTCTGCTTTTCAGTGTTTTTATCGCTTTCTTCTTCAATACCAGCCAACTTTTTTTCAACTTCTTCCAATTCCATTACCTTAATTGCGCGCTCTACAACTTCTTCCTTTTCGCCCTTTTCCAATTCTTGCTTCTCTATAACTGTTTCGGCGGAGTCATCTAATTTTTTATCTTTATTTTCTTCTTCTTCTCCTTTCATCTTGTCATTATCCTGGAATTCGCCATCTACATTCTGCTTTTCCTCTACTTTGGTAGTTTTAGATTCTGAAATTATTTTCTCCTCAGCAGGATCGTCACTCTTTACATCACTTAGCGTTACCTCACGTTTTTTAAATTCTTCCTTGTTTTTATCATTTAACTCTGCCTCTGTTTTAACTTCACTGGAATCAAATTCTTTAGCGTCATTTATCTTTTTTTCTTGCTTATCTTGCATATCCACATTTTGAACTTTGTTGTCGGCTGCGGAAACGTCAATCTTTTCTTTATTTACTTTACTTTCCGGTTTTTGCTCTTTGATCCCCTCTTTCTTTTCCTTAGTCTTTACTTCACTTTCACTCTCTACGTTTTTTTCTTTTTCCTCCTTCGAAGGAATACTTTCTACAATTTTCTGCTCTTCTTTTTCTGTTGGTTTATCAGCACTTACATTTTCCACTTTTACAGAATCCTCCTGAGGTGTTTCCTCAGGCAAATCTAACTTTGCCTTTTTAGGATTGGGTAAACTGTCGTCATCGTGGTGGTGATTATTTTTAGAAGTACTTTTCTCCTCTGGTTTTGATTCCACTTTAGCTGCTTCAACTTCGGCTTTGCTGGCTGTACCGTTGCCATTAGTATTTTCGGCATTGTTAAATAGTCCACCATCAGCTTCCATATCAATATCCACATTGACATCCAAAGAGAGATCCCCATTAACTACGGAATCCAATGAGTCGCCATTCTCAGAATCTGTCCTTTTACGTCCTGGCTCGACAGTACTGACTACTGAAAATAAGCTAAGGTGTGAGAAAAGTTTTTTAGTCTTGCTTCTTAATAACTTACCAAGAATATTCTTTTCAAGAGCACGCATAAATTTATCAATGCGACAGTATTGTTTGCGAGGATCGATCAAGAGTTCACATAAACGTTGGATGGTAAAAGGAGCAGCATTGAAGAGTTCTAAACGCTCAAGTAAAGATGATTTCATGCTTTCATAATTGAAAGGGTCAACATTGGGGTATTGTGGTATTTCTTAAAAAGAAAAATTAATAAAAAAAAAATATTTTAAATTTTGATCGTCAAAAATAATAAAAACCTCTACTTAGAGATGGTTTTAGAATTAGGGGAATTCTTGATGTAAAGAAAAATAGGTGACGTGGTGTTTGCGTACATTTCATATGATCTTGTCAATAGGAAATTTATACCACATAAGAACGAATTATTGCTGTAATGACTATGTCCTTAACAAAGAACATGGAATTCGCAGAGGAGCATTTCTTGAAAACTAACTTTCTGATTTCATTGAAACGCAAACCTTTATAATGACAAACCAGAAATCACACGACTTTGCTACGGTTTCCCAGTTGTTCATTTGAGCTACTGACTCGTAAATAGCTTAAAGCACAAAGCCCCAGGTGAGAGCCCTGTGCTTTTTCCTCTTGGAATTAGGTGGTATAAATATCCCGGAAGACAGACCAAGTGAAGTATCCCTTACACCGTCTTAAGAAACCGAGACATTCCGCAATATATATATCATCTACATCTGCAGATAAAAAGTTTTATCACACAAAATGTAAAAAAATCCTTATTAAAGCGCGATATTGTGACAGTTAAAATTTGAACATACGTACATACATATGTGAATGGTGATGAGAAATATTTTGATTGAATGGAATTCAAGAGATGAAAAACCACAGTGGAAATTAATTTTTTTAAAAACAGAATTATTTTCATATTTAGAACAATTATTTACACATCAACATTGGAAATAGTTATTAATTTTTTTCAAGATCATACTATCATAACGACTTCATAAATATACACACGAATATTTATGGATGGATGTTCGAATAAAAAAAAACAACCACATTGAAATCGCCAAAAAAAAAATTGTTGCAAAGAAGTGCAACACGCTTGTACGTTCACTTAAAACAATATTCGTACATACATACATATTCAACAAATATTCTCAATTTATATTTTATACAATATAATTTTCCACAAAAAAAACAAAAAAAAAAAAAACCTTTCTCTGCTTTGTCAGAAACATATGAGATTAACATAAAAAGCATGGGAAGAGAGAGAAAGACAGAGTTCCATAACACTGTTGACAGAATTGACTATTTCTCTCCATTTTGACAATGGTAATCTCTCAAAAAAATACACTCTAGCGACGATTTCAGCTCTAAAAATGACGATTTTCTATAAATTTAACATACTCAAAGAGGGGAACTTTTTTTAACATTGCATTTTTGAGCTGGCAAATTGGCAATTGTCGAAAGGATATTTATTTATGTAAATTTAAATAAAATCAAAATTCGCAAAATTATTTATAAGGCATCCTATACACAAAGGACTATTTAAAACTTAAGAAGTCAAACTTTATAACACAGATCAGTTGAAATTTTTTAAATTTACTTATAAATAAAATGCTTCTATAACAAAAATTTTAATTATTTTTTTCTATAAACAATCTGTTTTAAAAAAATATATATATTTGTAGGTACATACAGTTGCGGTCAAAATAATACTAGTGGCTTTATAAAAATGTTTTGTTTCGTAGCCTCGCTGTATTTACATTTCTTGCCTAGTTTTTTTTTCATTTCATAGCTTTATGTAATCACCAAAAAAAAATAACCGTTATGTTTGATTTCCATTGTTCTTGTTGTTTTTGCAATGACTAAATGTAAAGAAGAGCAGGCTTGTGGCAGTCAAAATAATAGTAGTGCTGACAGAAGTCAACGAATTTTGCAAATAAACACATTCTTTTTTTGCAAGCTTTGTATATTGAGTTAAAAAAAACAATTTTTTTAAAAGAAGTATAATTCTGATCCATAAGGTGTTAAGATTTGTTTTTAAATGGGGCGTGGCGTGCATTGCACACTAGAAAAACTATTGCTGATAAGAAAGCTGATTTCGGAGGGAAAATCGTATAAAGAAGTGGAAAATATTATGGATTGCTCCCCGACAATAATACGCAATGTAATAAAGTACACTCCCGTTAGTGAGACACGTGGCCGTCTGCCAGTATTATCAAAAAAAGTGTTCCGCGGATAGTAAGGTACTCAAAAACAAACCCCCTTTGCTGGCGCTATGGAAATAAAGGACAAATTTTGTGTGGAAGCGAGCGTGAAAACTATCCGCAGACATCTTAGAGATGAAAGTTTGATGGCGCGAAGCCCAAGAAAAGTGCTACTGTTGACGAAAAAACATGTTATTAAGCGACTAAGATTTGTTAAGGAGCATCTACATTGGACCCCTGAAAAATAGAGGAATATTTTGTGGACTGACGAGTCGAAAATTGTTCTTTATGGCGGGAAAGACTCACGATCCTACGTAAGACGAATTCCTAATTCAGAATATAATCCTAAATTTACGCTGAAAACGGTTAAACATGGAGGATCTAGTGTTGATATGGGCATGCTTTTCATACATAGGAGTTGAGCCAATATACTGGATCAAAAACATCATGGATCGCCATCTATACGTAAAAATATTACTGCAATAGGTTCTGCCCTATGCCGGGGATGAAATGCCTTTGATTTGGACCTTTCAGCAGGACAATGATCCAAAACACACAAGCAGTCTTGCAAAATAGTGGTTTGGAGAAAATAATATACGCGTTTTGGAATGGCCAGCCCAGTCCACAGATCTCAATCACATTGAGAATTTATGGTGTGAAGTAAAGGCTGTGATCTCGCAAAGAAACCCCACAAACAACAGCACATTGTGGGACGTTGTGAAGGAGGCTTGGATGTCCATTCCCCCAGAAGCGTGCCAAAATTTAGTAAACTCTATGCCATGACGCTGTGAGGCGGTAATTGCCAACAAAGGTTTTGCCACAAAATACTAATTAAGATACCTACACTTCGTAATATACATTTAATCCACGCATCAATTTATTTTGTTTGTAATAACCATTAAATGATTATCACTACTATTATTTTGAACGGCTATATCTCAAAATGTTTGAATAATTTTATATGTTTGTAGCTAGTTTGAATTCTTTTTATGTTTTTTTTTTTTGTTTATTTCCTAGAATTTATAAAAGAAACTATGGTAAAAAAATTAAATTTGAAAATTTACAAAATTTTTTTGAAACCTTTTTACTTCTTTAAAATTTGCGCAATACCCACTACTATTATTTTGACTGCGGCTGTATGTATATGAATTCTAATTTCATTTTGTTTTATTAACTTTTGTTTTTAATTTTAATGGTTTTAATTTACATATATATTAATGTATAGGTGAATATTTGTTGAAAGCATAGTTAATAAGTTCGAAACATTCTTATAGTGTTTGTAATAGAACAATTAAAATAGAAAAAAAAATTAAAATTTTTTATAATAATTTTGATGATTTTTTGCACAGATATGTGTAGGTTTTAACGATTTCTCCACTACAAATTCTGGCAACAGTGCCTTCATACAAAAAAATATATACATACATACATATGTATGAACATAGCTAGGTGTATTTAGAATGAAAATCTTTACTCCCCATTAAAATATTTCATGCCCGGCTACGACATAACTTAAAGGGATTGCTCCTCTATCCGGAGCTAACCCCACATACTTACATACAGACCTCTTTTGCATAGATATTTACGTATGTATGTTCATGCGGATAGAAAATTATCCAAATGCATCAAAATAAAGAGAAGAAAAACAACTGATATTAAAAAACAAAAACATTTAAAAAGACCGGCGTAATTAAGTGAATAAGGAATATCATAAAAAGTAAATAAACAAAGTTAATATGTAAAAGAGAAGAAAAGTAGAAAAAATGAGTGTTCAACTGAAATACTGTCCGCAAAGAAATTGATAAATGTCTGCACAGCTACACATACTTTTATGCATACATATGTATATGTGTGTGGGTATGTTTGTTTTACGATATGGCCATGAATCGAAAACACAATCTCCATCGAAGAAGAGACTGAATTTCCAGACGCAATTGAAATGCAAGTGCATGTACTAGAAGTGGTACTGAAGACATATCTGCAGACGAATTACGGTATTAAACATCGATGAAAATTTATACATATCTAAAATCCATTAAAATGTTGTTCACTTCCTGTCAAAACCAGTGAGCATGTACATAGGTATTTATTTGTGTAGCAAGATAATCCCAATTTATACTTTAAGCGTTAAATACTCACCTCAAAACGCTACCTACTACAAACAAACATGTCAAAAATAAAACACTCGTGTGTATGGAAATGTTTAATTTCGCCACAACAAGGCTACATGGACCCCATTCTAGCCGTTGCCAAATTAAGACAATTTCTATCTTTCTGCGCCACAACGAACAGAAATGGTGTCGCTAGTACCATAAAAAAAAAAGGACACAGATAACATATCAGTACATACATCCATCCATCCATACATACATTTTAAACCATTAATATCTCATATAATTTTACTATTTGCGATGCCGACACCTCAAAATAATCAACGTGAACTATTAATCCTGAAGGTGCCTTTGAAGCTAGTGAAATTTGAACCGTTGCATTCGCGTAGCCTGCAATTGCGAATATGTTTAATGCTTCACCTTAGGAGAAAATTGTCATTTAATACAGTACAACACCGTTAAATCGAACATATGCAGATAGATTCACCCTTTGCCCATGGAAACGAAATAAAACGCCTTCGAAAAGAGCAAAAGGTAGCAAACATACTATTACATTAGTTTTTATTTTTATAATTTAACATTATCTTATTAGCTTATGAAAATTTAAATTTTATTAAATACGTATTCGAATTACACTAGCAATTAATTCAAGGTGAATTATTATAATATGCAATAAAAAATAAATATTAAATTTTTTATACATTCTCTACTCGTGAGAGATTTTTTTTAACACAGAATATATAAGGGACTTTATTACCGGTCGCATAATAAAATAGTCCGGCGAGTAAAAATAATGTGTCTGATATAACTCCCTGTCCACTTTTGCAATTTTGTTGCAGCAATTTTGGGTTGTTTTAGGTGAGAGGGGTAAGACGCTTCAGGTGGGGTACAGAGCATCGTACCCCTCTCACCTAAAACAACCAAAAATTGCTGCAACAAAATTGAAAGTGTGGACAGGGAGTAAATGACATGTTGAAATTTACAGTACCGGGCTTCTACATTGTTCAAAATTTCATGTTTGGAATAACATTATTGGTAAGCAAATGTTTTTCATATTAATAGGAATAAACTATTATATATGTATGTATGTATTGAGTTGTGAATAAAAATCGAAAAAATTTATTTTCATAAATTTAGAAAATTTTACAGTTGTAAAAATTATCTAATTCTGTTGTTTTTTGTCTCACTCTGCAACACTTTAGATGGAGCTATTGAAAGTATTCTGATTTTCGGACCAGTGCTTTATTGAGGATAATTTTATCATACTTTTATTATTATATTAAGTATGATCTGCATATATTTAAGTATACATATGTGTATGTGCATTGTAATAAATAAAAAATCTTTTGCAAAAAATTCCGATTTAGGGCATTTGTACTTGCAGCTTTTCCATTTGCTGCAATCGACGTGTATATTGGCAAAGAGAAATTTTGATCAGGAATGTACTGTTAATTAACATTAGTTTAAAACACTGGCAATCGATACACACACCCTCTCAAAAGTAAACAGGAGAAAAGAACTCACATAAAAAAGGAAAACAAATTAAACACTGCTACACAATTGCATGCAAACTTCTGTTGGTATGTTTTGTAACATGTTACAGTTATGTTAAAATTTATTATGATAGTCTACATCCATACGTGCATACATATGGATGTATTTATTCATATACATACATACATACATATGTGCATATGGAGATGCATATTATAAATAATTGTATATATTATTAGCTGTAAATTGAATTATATTTATTCGGCGTAGTCAAAAAAACCAAAATTCCCACAAATATTCAAACTTAAAACACCCAAAGACTATTGTATTTGAAGATACACATACTTTCATACATATATATGTTAATACTTATTAAAAAAAAAAACAAAAAAAAAACAAAAAAACATCAAGAAAGCCATAAAGTACGCTTAAAAACATTAAAAGTCGCCTTTTTTATTTTTGGGAAGTTTTATATTTTATACTGCTGCTGCCGTTGTTGGCTTCATGTGTTTTTCTTAATAACTTTTTTGTACTATTTTTAGATACAGACTTGAAGTAAATGAATTTTTCATTGTGTGCTTTATGTGGAAACGATGACATTAACACACAACAATTTAAAAAAAAAAATTTGTTTTAAGAATGAAAAGGAATTAATTTGAGTTTTGCTTTTGAATTAGAATATGAAATAACATAAATATGTATATCTATGTATGTATGGATATGTAAAATTTATATGTGGATATATGTATGTAAACAAAAAACAAAACATACATATACACATATTTCACAAATTTTTAAAAAGTAGGGAATTTTCAAAAATCGCCCTTCTGAAAAAATGGTACTTTGCGGCAAAATATATGTAAAAAAAATTATCAATAACTTTGTAGTACATTTCCGAAGCAGTTCCATCTAAAACATCAGATATATATGTATTCTGCCAATTGTAAAAGCACTTGCTAGCAACTGAGGTCTACCTTACAACTGCTTTAGTTGTCACAATGCGGAAGAAGAATATACATATATAACATATGCCTGATATGTAAGTGCTCTTCAGCAAAGGTCGGTCACACTTTATAGTACGGCAGTGTGGCAGAGCCATTTAAAGTGTGCAATAAATATTGCTTCTTCAGAAGGAAAGCAACTTTCGGTAAACGCTTAATTTTTTATCTAGAGGGTGATATAAAAAATATGTACGTACATATATGGATAATTAGATGTTTTATTATGGTGTAGAAAATTAAGGCCCCTATTATGGTTCACAATAGTTGTAAATTTGATGTTGTATTTTTGAAATTGCGATTATGGTTTACAACCGTTGTTCTTCTTTTTTTGAAGAACAACGCTGTGAAATACACAACATCTAGATGCTGTAAACCATAATCAGAAAGAGTATAAGTGTTGTGTTGTCTGCTCTACAACACAACACTTAGGTGTTGTGAACCATAATGGGGACCTAACACAATATATCATATGTACCAAAGATGATAATTGACAAACATATTTTCTGTTAAATTTAAGTTACTACAAGGTATTTTTTAAATATTCAACATCAACTCTATTTGTGACTAGTTTAGGAATTTGCATAACTTACGGAATAGAAACCTATTAACTGGCAATTCATCCTAAATTAACCCTCACAATAAGCTGGGTTGTATACACCGGCTTTTAATTGTTTTTCACCCCTTTCTATTCTAATTGGCAGCTCCATATGAATATATGTACATACAACTAAAAAGCCCCTAACTGACATGTTTTTTTATGCAAAAGCATTCTTTTGTGATTTTAATGTAGTTCATATATTGAAATCACTAAAAAAAAAACTATTGAAAAAACAAATGCCTGTTAAGGTCTTTCTACTGGAGACCAACGACATGTATACATTGAGCAAATGCGAAATAAATTTACAAAATGGCATCGCCATGACCAGTTAAATATTTATTTCACTCGGAATAGCTCTTCCATCTTTAGTTGCATTTACCATGAAATTGATATACCCTACCCCTTATATACATATTAATAATTTTTACACAACCATATGTAAATATAAATATGTATGGATGTATGCCATGATATGATTAACTTTATAACGTAATTTACCCTGCCAAATGGGAATTGAAAAATAATTTAAAAACATTCAAATTTTATAATTTCTGTTAACAAATGAAGAACGACTTTATAGATTTTTTTTTTAATTTTAAATAATTTTGCACTATAAATTACTATTAACATCTACATGTATTTTAAAGGCGCATACATTTTTATAAAACTTAATCATCGTTATAGATGTTTAACTGCTCTCAATTTTTTTTGTCGTACATTTTGTATAAAAAAAAAGTAAAACAGACGGAATAAAATAAAATGAATACGATAATTGTTGAATGAACAAAGGAAGAATGTGTACAAGAAAATTAAAATATTATAAAGACGAATTTGCATAAAAAAGAATTTTGCTAAGTACAAAGTAAAGCACCGTAACGCCCTATTAAAATTAAATGAAAGACCCCAAAGCAAATAAAGAGAAAGTAGGCTGTGTAAAAGATAATAGTAAAGAAAGGTTTTCTTAAAAGCCGGTTGGACCTGATTGGGCAGACATTGCAAAAAAGAAAATTATTTAAAGAGAAATTATAATAGGCATTACTTACCATCTACACGAGGGGTTGTATCATGAAAGTTCTTTATAACATTTAGCAATTTTTCACGAAATAAATACTTCAAAGATGCCCATTTGAACACAGTATCGCCGGTCTTAGCTACATAGCCCAAGTATTCATCTAATTCCTTTGGAATTTCCTTTTGCTTGAGGCGTGTAAAGCGCTCCAAAATTTGCATTACCTCTTCAGCATTTTCCATGGCTACCATGTTATCCAACTGCTTGAGCTTTTTTTTATATCACACAAGAATTTTCTAATAAAGTGACTAAACAAAAAGTCTCTTAATTATTTTAAAAAAAAATTCAAAAAACTGAATTTTTTTTATTTTAGGTGTAGAGACAAGTATGTCGCTAGCTGAGGCGAATTTTTCAATATCAGCTTTTCCTGCAAATTTCGTCGACGCCGACGTCGTCTGCTTCTGATGTTCTTGTTGTTGCAGCTGCACACAAATTAATTCACGAACTCAATGATTGGTGGTAGATACAAAAACAAAATGTACCGACTTCTTTATTTTATGAGACTGGTTACCGACAACTTTTTTCAATTTCTTTTATAGTATACCAGAAAATATGCACAGATAAGAAAAATATTTAAGTCATACAAATGGGAACAGGACAATGACCGGCTTTTACCAATAATTATTGACAGAAGTTATTTATTAGTCTCGCTGAGTTTAATTTGCCAAAATTTTAGCTGTGTCAAATATAAAAAAAAAATTTGCCAGATTTAATTATTTTTATAAACCTAAGTGCAGAAAGCTAACTATTTGTGGCTACAATTAATAATATGCCTATCCGAAATAAGATGCAGCTTCAACAACGACGAACAGTCGACTGAATAAAACTGCCGCATATTTCAAGCATGCATGTAGAAGCGGAGACGTTGGCAGAGCTATGTTAACATAACGTACTCTAAACACAGGATTAACAGAAAAACCTCAATTTTGCATGGGAACAAACATACACATGAATAAATGAATATCGCATGCAAAAATAACTTGTTTAAATTCTATATTGTTTGTCAAGGCTTCCTTGTGTTCTTTATAAAATACGTTTGCAATTAACATAACTCCAAAAACATAATATATGTATGTACATACATGCATATGTTTTCAATAAATTTTTATTCCTTCTTCTTTAACTGTAAACTTGCAAATGTTTAAAGCTCAGCAGCTCCCACACGCGGTCGTCATATTATATCATTTTAAGAGATGAATATTACTCACCCGTCTTAAGAGACAATCAGATTTTGTATATTTTAAAAGAAAAAAGAAATTATTTAATTTATATTTTTATTATATATTTTGTAATTTACGACTTTTCTTCAGCGTCTGCCTTAGTTAGCTTAAACAGCTGGACGCAATTGTCAAAATGGCCTAAAATCACATTTAATTATACTGTTAATAATAACAGCAATCTAAAATATAGTGCTGCCAATGCTAAAAAACCAAAATACCAAAAACTAAATATATCAAATATTTTTTCATGTATCCTACAAAACCGCATACATATATAAAAAACTGATATATTTAGTTTCACATTTGTTTACAGATTGATATTCAAAAACAACAATGACAAATTCTATGCCTGGAATGAATAGTGTTGCCAGTTTTTGGTGTTCAAAACTGGATCACAATGTTTGTGAAAATCCTCCTTAATTATTTTTCAGTTCGCCATTACTAGAAGTAAGCTGAAATTCAATGCAATTCCACAAATCAACTACATATGTATATTATTTATAGAAGGATATTGATTGTAAAAAATGTTCCTGAAATCTTTTTAACCAAATTATTTGACACACATACAAAATTTGCGCTAATACTAAATAAAGGCGAGCATTTTTGGAAGAACTGGAACTGTATTTAAATTCAATTGACTTTTAACATTTTTTGTCAGAAATTTATGTAAATCCCATCGCTGCAATTGGATAACAAGTGTTATGTAAAAACGGCCTAATCAATTGCTGGAAAAGTCGGAAAATTCAATAGATCAAGAAGTGTATATGTGGTTGCAATAATAAAATATTTATTACCATTGTTAGATTCCAAGTCAAAAGTATAGCTTATTTAATGAAACTATTTTTTTTTTAACAAAATCTGTAAAAGGTAAATGAATTTAATTTTTTGTTATTTATAAAAATATAAGCACGGCGTAAGAAGTTGAACTTAAAATAAAAAAAATATTCAAAAATTGTGAAATGAAAATAAATAATGAATTATTGTGGAAGGACGAAATATAGAGTGAAATGAAAACACATACATACGTGTCACTGTATTGTTGACAATAAATTTGTGCATTGATTTTATAACGAATTCCAAGTATTTATTTTTGAAATTCATTACAACCGCAAAAGTTATTTAAAAAAGAAAATGTTTTTTGTCTTACATTTCAAGCACAGAGCACTTGTGGCGATAACAACTAGAAGAAATATTTTTTAAACGAATGCTAATCATTCATTTATTCGCAATAGTATAGAAAGCAATAAAAAAGGCTCACTAACAATGCCGTCTTGTGGTGGCCCGGTGTATCAACCCACAACGGTTTCGTATGAACCCCGTTCGGGTAGCGGAAATGGTGCGGGACCTGGACTTGGATTTTTAGGACCAGCTTCTTCAATTGCAGTTGATTCGCCTCTACGTATATTTCGAAAACCTAAACCGCAATTTGTACTCCTTCTGTTTGCGCTTATATCATTGGCAGCTGGAATTGCTATGTTAGCTAGTGCTGCGGTTGATTGGATTGAAAGTCAGGAATATGTTAAGCAGCAGCCTATAGAGCAACCTACAGATGATGAAGTAAGCGAAACTCAAACAGAAGCGGTAATACCTTGCGTAAATGTACCCTTGGGTATGTTGTTGGGTGGTATATTTCTGACGATTTTGGGCATTGGGGGATTGGGTAAATTTTCTTTTATTAAATGTAAAGAAAAGAAAATTCCAAAAAAAAATTTTTTTTTATAGGTTTCTATTTAAAAGTAGCCAATTGGCGTCGCAATTGCATCTGCACGTGCCCGTGCCCATTTTTCGACAAAAAACAATCATTGGCTCGGCAATTACAATGTCAAAATATTGATGGTGGTTGCGGACAAGGCATTATGGCTTTAAATCCTTCAACAGATCCTCTAGTTTCGCACACACAATATGCTCCAGTTTCGGAGTTGCCCTCGTTGCGTGCCGATGATGAGGAACGTCGAAACTTAATGCCTGATAATAAAGATTGGTGAGTGCTTCACTTAATTGAGTTATGTATGCAAGTGTTCATGAAGGATGTATTTTCCGCTTCGTATTTGAAGCATAATATTATTTTTTTAGGTTTTGAAGTGAAGGTGCTAGAATTAAAAGCTTTACGTTATTTTCATTTATTTTTAAGTTATTTAAAAAAATTTATTTTTGAAAATTAGTCGTTAGAAAACTAATTGTTCTGTTTTTCTTACATTTAAAATATTAGGGCAAACCGTGTTGAAAGCGTTCAAAATGTTAAGCCCGCTCCGCTGCCATTAACTGATTAAAATAATTGTTTGTTGCATTTTCAGTGCCCTGTTTGTGTATAAAAAATTCATTTTTGTAACCAAACTCCTCCAAAACAGTTTGATGGAGTGTTAACATTTTTGTGTTAAAATCAGAATATTAATAATTAGTTGTAGAGGATATTCTGTAGATTTGGGAATAGTAATCTTTCTATATGCTTGCAGAAGTTCTTCAGTTTCAGCTTTGCGGTTCGTCCTGAGCTTACAATTCTCGTATATTAGTCTACAATTTAATTAGAAGAAACCATAGTTCATATCTGTATGTTCTTTATATAGCGATTCGAAAGCTCTTTATCTGCTTTCAAGTTGCTTATCAATGAGTGAAATGGTTTATAAAGGAAATAACGCTGAAAAATGATGAAAAAGGTCACAAGCTGCAGGGCATTGATGTTTCAAAGCTTTCACATTTTTTCATTCCCCTATAGAACTTGTGTTTTATTAAGACTCCTTTATACGTTATTAAAACCATTTAAAATCCTAAAAATCATGATGATTAGTAACACGATTTGAACGAGATTTTAATAACAAAAATTCCTTAATGTTCTTCTTTTCTATATTTCTGTTTTTTATTCCAGCCTCAGTAGTGCTGAAGAATCTGATCGCATGCTTGAACCCGATCCAAGAATTGTATTGCGTCCGGTGGGTCGTGTTGAAGAAGCTTAATTGATAACAACAATTCTTAAAGACAGCGAATAAAAATCTCAACAATCAACACCAACTCGTTATAATATTAAATAATAATATTATTATCAAAAATATATATTTACATCAAATAATAATGTAAGTTTCTTTAGTCTCATAATTTATTTTAATAGAACAATGTTCAACAAAAAATTTGAATTTATTTGCGTTGCAATAACCTTGGTAACAATATAAATATAATTTATTTATTGTTTATAATATTTCGCCAATTTTAAAGGTTTCTTATAATTAATTCGGATATACAGCTAATAACGCCTAATGTATTCGTAGAAAGTTATTCAAGTTATTGTTAACTTTTTTCGTATTAGAAAAAATCTTCTTTTTTGACCTTCTTCCAAATTTAAAATATTCCATTTATCTCCCGCTAAGCTCCTCTTTTTTTATTTAAACATTTAAATATATAATTTTATTTCACGATATTTCGCTATTTCCCGGTTTTCACTACAATATTAATTTCTTTTTAATTTAAAGTAGACAACTATGAAAAACCTCTCAAAAAATAATAACACGCAATAAAAGTTATTTTTTTTTTTTTTTGCTGTTGCTGGAATAAACTATATCTGGCTTCATTAGCTGGAAATTATCCAATTAATTACAAGATAAATATAACTATTTATAACACAATTTCATATAAAATATGATAATACGTATAAGTTAGAAAAAATTATTGAAATGAAAACAAAAATTAAAAATTGAATTCACGTTTAAGTTTTTTTTTCCTCAATCTTTTTAGATTATACTTAAATTATTTTATTTTATCGAGTTTAACCTCTTTCTTTATTTGTAAAGAAATGTTTTTATTTTCGTCAAAAGTAAAAAAAGAGATAAATGTATGTAAAATTAAAAAATGATTACTTTTAAATATATAAAAAAATATCTTAAACTCGATAAAATCAAAAAAGAATAAACAATGAATTTGAAAAGAAAAAAGGAAAAAAAAAATTTGAAATGAAATATCATGCTGTACAACTAGCTTTAAGTGTACACGGTTCTGAATTTTTGCCAATATTAAAAATATTGCCGAAGTAATTTAATTTTTTATTAGTTAATATTTTCTATTTATTAGCATTTAAAATCGTTTGTCATGTATTTGTTTTAATTTTTTCATATTCTATTTATTTAAAATGTAGGTTCTCATAGAGGAGGAGGGTAGAATTACGGTAAACATAAAATGTACAAAACACAAAAAATAAATAATGTGAACATTTTTAAAAACATTCGTGTGATTATGTTGCAAAGCTTTCGTACTTAAATTTTACTATTTCGTTAGATTTAAATATTTATGAATCTCAGTTTGCAACATGCTAAATTAAAGGTATTATAAATAGAGATCTGTCCAGGTCCAATCTCCTTAAACAGATCATAAATATAATCTCATTGTTTCTTTAAAAGACTTTTTGTATAGACTTAGTCAGGTATGTGATGGTAATGTGTCGTTGTTGAACAGATCGATTTACGATATTGAGATATCAATATTGTTCGATACTTTCTATATAATGAAATGCTAATAAAATTAAACATTTTATGATATTATTCAGACTACTTATAATTATAATTGAAATTGACGAAAGTATTACGTTCAGAATGAATCGGTTATCATCACAGCCTTAAAAATAATAATTTATTTTTAATCAATTAATTACATTTTCTAACGCTTTAGCTGTATTATAAGAATTGCCGAATATTAATAATTTTATTCAAGTAGACAATTAGCAAACACACAAGTCATTACAATACAACTTTTTTGCAGTCAGCTTAATAAAGTAAATAAATTAAATAGTTAATTGCCAATTAATGATACGATATTAAATTGTTTGTATGTCATAAATCATTTCATCTTGATTTAATTTATTTTAAGATTATTATAAATAGCAAGAGAAGAACACGTACCAATTAAAATTAAAATGCAGTTTGTTAATAAAGCACGTCTATTGCAAGCAAAATAAAAATAATAATAATATAAATAACAAAACCAAAAGAAATGACACACGATTTTGTTTTTCCTTTTTTTAGCTGGAAGCTGAAAGAGTTAATTCGAAAATGAACAAAATGTTTGTCTGTTTAAAAGTTTTACGAAAGCTGAACTACTAAAGTTAAGAATTCAGCACTTTAAAACTTTATATTGTAAAGCGTTTAAAGTCAAGTTCATAAAATGAAAGTAATTGTAAAAGCATTCAAATCACTAGTTAAAAGACTGAAAGGCGAGGCGTAATAGAAAATTAAAATTATAGAATTTTTTCTTTAAGCTCCATTTTATTTATTTCATTGTTCATGAAGTTCTAGCAATTAAACAAGTTCCGGCCACACTATGAAAGTAATTACAATACGTGCCGAGCTATAAAACAATATTAGAATTATATTATTATTTTTACATTAAGGTTCATTTTATTTTTGCCCTTGTTGATGATGTTCTGGGAAATGAGGCAAAATGTTTGAAAGAACTATAATACATTTCTTACTAGTAATTGCTTCTACTTCTCACTCCTACAGTATTGGGATTCACATGTGATTTCAATATGTAGCCAAAGTGTGAAGTAATTCGTCTCCTAAATTCTCACAGTGCAATTTGGTCTACAATTGATTTTATGCTGTTCTATAGTCCTTTAGGATTAAACACAGCAATAATAATAGTACTAAATAGTATTAAAGAAGTTCTGAATTGTGGAATAATGGCTTTTAAAAGATTGTCTCCTATGCCAATTTTTCTTGACCCTACAAAAAAGTTTGCCGAGTGGAGCTGAAAGTGCACGTAGCCTGGCCCTGTTGTGGGGTTCTTTCTACTGATTTCTATAATTGCATATTATTGAGAATAAATAACATATCTAAATAATAAAGAGGGTACAAGGATTTCAACGAAAAAAAAAACATCGAAATGCCTGTTAGACACCCAGTTAAATAATTAGTACTGCTCTTGTAATTAGTACTGTACTTTTGAATATTAAGGATACTGCGTATTCCAGTTATCATATATCCAGGGTTTCCTTAGATGTTGTATCATGATCTATGTATCGCCCATATTTTCTCTTCCCAAACGTTCCAATCTATCATATAATGCGCTTCATTAACATTATACCGATAACTGATATACCAATAATAAGTACCATATTTCGCCATGTTACAGTTAATAAATATTAAAGTGTATTACTGTGTTACATTTAGTTCATAGTCCTTTAATGCTTCTATATATGTCAACTTCTTGTTTGTGTACCGCCCTTATATTTGCTGTATTCTTTTCTAAAATAATCTTCCATTTTTGATTCTCAATTTAAAAGTTCCATGTGCAAATGATCAGATTTTTGTTTTATTTAAAAATATTTTAAAATAAGTTTGAATTAACATAAATAAATATATATATATATATGAGCGAAAAAATAATTATTAAAGAGCGATTAACGCTAACTGATGCACTACTGTGCTTGGAAATATATTGTTTTGATAGTGCTTTAATGTCGTATATCTTTTTCCACATAACACTTGCCCTGTTCTATTATTATAGATCTCTTTAATTTCACTACAATGTACTCTTATTGTATTATAAAAAAGAGATAATTTTTGTTTGTGATTTAAGTCTGGAATGCTATAAATGCAATTGGCGTAACGTTAATGCATGTGGAAAAATTCACCCAAAAATGTTTAGCAGTTCAAATAGTAGTTTACACTCTCCATGCAGAGCGGCACGGAGTGAAACTAATTAAAGTGGAATAAGAATAATAAAAGGTCCTACTTAAAGAAATTTATTTCTTCAAAGATATGTTGTATAGAAGTAAATTTATTAAAATATTCATGACAGGTTAAGATCTACTTTTTTACGCCAACATTATCCGACTTCTTAATAACCTTGCCAGTGGGTTTTGAATTTATTACCTTTTTTGCTGCTGGTGTTATAGGCTTTGGTTTTCCAACAATATTTTTTTGTGGTGTCGGGGTGATTTTGATATTAGTTACTCCTTGTTTTTCTTTATCTACTGTAACTTTTATTTGTGGTTTATCCTCTTTAGGTTTTTCCTTTTCCATACCACTCTTAAGGCTGACCTTCGCCTTAATAATTTTAATTGGTTCTTTTTCTTTGTTTTCCTTTAGTTTTTCATTCTCCTCTTCTGGTTTCTCCTTCTCTTTATCTTTCTCAACTTTTACCTTTTCCTTATCTTTTTCGTCTTTTGGTTTTATCTTCTCATTGTCCTTTTCAAGCTCCTTTTCCTTTTCTTTCAAAGCCTGCGTTTTCTCCTTATCTATCACCACTAGAGAGGTTTCTTTCTCTTTTCCATCTTTTCCTTTCTTTACAGTATCTTTCTCATCTTTTACAACTTTTTCAGGTTCTTTTCCATGCTCGCTTTTAATTTTGTCTTGCTCCGAAACTTTGACGTTTGTATTTTCTTTTTCATCTTTTACTAACTCTTTATCATTTACTTGTTTCCTGTTGTCTACTTTCTTTACATCTTTTTCTTTATCTTCTTTAGTATATTCCATTTCTTTCTCTTTGTCGTGAGCCCTGCAAATATTTAAAAATAAATACACGTATGCGTTTAAAGGCCTCGTTTCACTATCCTACACAGTCGTACGATTTGTCGAAATTGGCTTCTGCCCTGAAAAAATGGAATAGTGTGGCATAAAAATGTGCCAAATCGTGCCATTTAGAAAAGATTATAATAATTTTCATAAAATGAATGATGGTATGGCACCATCTACGAAATTTTTATGCGATTTTGTAAAATGGAAGTATATCACTATCACATTTTCCAATGATTGAATAGTACAACTGTATAGGATAGTGATACGAGGCCTTAGAAGAGAACCCATAACGTTGAATACTCACACTTCTGATTTCGGATCTTTCTCTTTATCCTTTTCTCGCGAAAAATATGGTGCCACTCTCGTGTAAATATAAGACAAGGTAGCATTTTGATCTCTGTACTTGCGCTGAAATTTATATCATATTTTTAGTATCGTTATAGAAGAATAACGTAGAAATTAAGTATTGCTTACATTTAATGAATAATAATCTTGATTGGCATCAGTTAATTTGCGTGAGACATTCTTGATTTCGGCTTGCAAGTCCTTCACTTTAGCGCTGGACTTAGTATGATCTTTCTGGAGATCACTATGTTGCTTGAGTAAATCTTTGTATACTTTTTCCAAGTCAGAAAAATTCTTTTCGGAGCGATTAATTTGATTCAATAATTTTCCCACGTGTACGATCGTACCATTGAAATTTACAAATCCTATTTTATTACAAAAAAAAAAAAAAAAAAAATGGTTATTTTTAATCAACTAAAATAAAAATTTAAAGCAAAGCAAATTAATATCAAGTGAACTTATAACTACCAAAATTAGTTCGTTTTAAGAGAAGAAACACACGTTTGGTTTTTGTTCAATAAAAACCTAAAGTTAAAACAGAAAGATGAAGAAAGAAAAGTAATAAGCTGAGATATTAATCTTTATTATTCAATAAAGATTTGAATTTACACGCCTACAAAGTTTAATTGACTCAAGAGCTGAAGACTACAGACCAAGACAATAAGCCGAAATGGAGTTTTAACAGATGAAAGAGAATAATGGTATTATATTGAATCTCAATTATGTTTTAGAAACACGGAAAATGTAATCCATCGGTAGACGACATAGTACTGAAGACGTGGCGAGCATCTAACCGATACGATTCTTTGATGAAATTCTTTGTTGCGCTGTTTGTGCCAAATTATCTGATGAAACCGCGAACACAATTGAAATTAAATATATAATAGATTCTTTATTTAATTTTTTCTTTTTAGCCAAAGTTTCTCTTATTTATTCCTGACAAGTTTGAAATATATACAGAAAACTTACCTTCATTATTATCATTATCACCTTCAACGGCAGACAATTGATTATGAGCAAAGCTTTGGCCAAATACAGATTGATATTGATTATTTCCAGCAGCAATTTGTTTAAGTTGTTCAACTGGCAAATCATCGATATCTTCTAAAGTGGGTGTAGATACTAAAGATTCTTCTTTATGAGTTAGTTTGCTAATTTACAATAATAAAAAAAAAACAAATCAAAAATTTGTTGAAATATGTATATATTTAAAAAAAAAAAAAAAAAATTGACAAGATTTATAAAAGCTCACCTGTAATGAATAGCATGATATTTTCCTAACTTACACATTCCCAATAATTTCTTAATTTGTGATCGTGACAAATTTAAGCCCAATACCATAAATAAATCTTCCAAATCCTGTTCAAGAATATAACCGCAATTGGTGGTATCGAAGTAAACAAACGACAACAGTAATTGAGGTTTGACAACAACCATTTTCTTATCACTGGTAGCCAATTCAAGATCTTTGCTATTGGCTATTGAGTTTGAACTGCTGATTTTACGCTTACGCGATTCCGCTTTGACTATTTTCTTATCATCATTCTGTGGTTCCTTAACAGCTTTATCGCCACTGGACGATTTGGAAGCTTTCTTTTCATTATCCTTCTCTTTAGATGCTCTGGCGATTTTATCACCTTTTTCATTCTCATTCATATTAGCATCAGCTTCATGGTTAACATCATTTGGGTCACTGTCATTACTTATATTCCCGGAGTCCTCATATAAATATAATTCTTTATAAATATTAAAACCAAAGTCACGCAGTAACATTTCATTAAAGAGTTCGGCAAATAGTGATACCTGAGAGGACAAAAAAAGGGTCAAGAATAAAAATTACGAATTTAAGTTGAAGTGCCACTTACTTCAAAAAATCTCTCCTTGGAATCATCTGGATGGTAGTCTAGTAATGCAGATAGTGGGGCGATTGCACAATCAAATTTACCTTCTTTGGCTTTTCTATTCGGATGCACAATGATGTGAGGAGTTGAGGGTAAAGTATGATGA